>LR738713.1:827507982-827551459 GCA_902687465.1 Secale cereale
AAAGCTAAAAAAGTTCTCATCTAAGTCTTCATAAAAAAATCTTCACAAGTTGCATCAATGTTGGAGCCTACATAGCTCTGCCTCTGAACACGGGTGCTCGAGTAGCATGCATGCACGAACTATAACAGAAGTATACATAGGATTCCACATTTAAAAATATTTGTAATCAGGGTCTGAAGAATGAACTCAGAGCTGCAGTGAAAAGTAACTATACCAAGAAGTTACTAAGGAGCATCTATAAATGTTATTGGCTTAACATGAAATTCGATTTCAGTCGTCGGTTTTTCGAGTCCCTATTTCTCCGAATGTTCCCATCGACATAGCAGTCGAGAGTTTGCATCCTCATGGATGTTTGTCTCCGGTATGTATCGCTTGGATAAGACCATAACATAATGATTATGTGCAAGTCACAATGTTAATAGTGGTGTAAAATGAACACAACACGGTCACACAATTCTCCAAACTTGGAAGGCATCAACGGACCACTGTGTGTACAGTACGAGAGGTACTCGTCAGGGCTTGTTCATATGTGCCCATAGTGTACCCAACCCTTGACCACTGTGTTCGCATAGCCCAGGACAAAACTTGATGAACAATTGTTGTCAGGAAACAGCTAAACATACATAAGAAACAAAAAGCTGTAACAGTGTCCAACCAAATATAACAACAGATTGGTATCTTTTCATGTCGGCCAAATCCCGATTTTTTTTCAAAAGTGGCACTGTATTTTGAGCAAATTCGAAAACTGGCAGACTGAATGCGTATATTTCAAAAGTAGCACCCCGTCGGTGTGCAGTTGACCGAAGAGGTCTTTTCGGCCTGGCAAAAACCGAAGAGTGGACTTTTCGGTCAGGCAAAAACCGAAGACTGCTGTAGTGGGCCGAAGAGTGGCTGTCGGTGCGGCGTGCACACCTCTTCGGTCTTGGGCTGACCGAAGAGGTCTTCGGCATACGGTAGGCCGAAGAGGGTGGGATAAGGCCACCCGAGGTCTTCGATAATGCATTTTTTGGAAAAAAAATAAAAAAAAAGTTGTCTTCGGTCTACAGTAAGCCGAAGAGTGCTCCATGCTACTTCGGTTTACGCTAAACGTAAAGAGTTACCACTCTTCGGGCTACAGTAAGCCGAAAAGGCCTCTTCGGTTTACTGCTGACCGAAGACAGGTCTTCGGCCCAGCACCGCCTATCTTCGGTGTAGTGGAAGCCGAAGTGGCCTCTTCGGCCTTTGGTACGCCGAAAAGATCCTCTTCGGCCTACGCCAGACCGACGGGCTGCTATTTTTGAAATATACGCGTTCAGTCTGCCAGTTTTCGAATTTGCTCAAAATACTGTGCCACTTTTGAAAAAAAATCCCAAATCCCAATACTCCACCCCATACATTGATACATACATGCATGCATTACACTCAACGGTCACACACCCAACTATTACAATCTGGTCACAAACAGTTGAACTTTAGATAATACTATACTATTCAAAAAAATTAACAAAAACACTAATACTACATTAATTCATGCAGATATTTTTCAAAACAAATCAAGCAAATATATGCAAACACAGAACTCACGGACAATTACAGAATTACAACTACAAGCAGCTTGTTCTTCAAGCTTGATGAATATTGGCCTGCTCGATCTAGAGACGCCTTCCTCCATAGCCCGCACTCGTGAACAATGCCTGCTTGATCTCGTCTGTGCTTGTCACTCGGCCCCTGCCTTCCTCCTATATAAACCACACACACCATGCATCGAAGATCGAATTATAAATTTATAATAGTGCAGAAAAGATGCATGTACATTCGGCCAAGAAATTAATCGAAAATTTTCTCCTCCAAAAAAAGGCACACGAGCGATTAATTCCTTACTTGTGAACATGATGCCTGCATGGCGAAGTCGCCGAAGCAGCTGACGACGCACTGCTCGATCTCCAGCCCCAGCACGTCCAGCGCGCTCACCGTCGAGATCAGCACGCCGGGGCTTCTGGCGCAGCAGATGTCGATCCTCGTTTCGCCGTCTCCCTGCTTCTCGATGACAAACTGTATGGATAACAATCAGTTCAGATTTGATCTCTGGAACTCTGGATCCTCTAATTTGCTTGAGCGAAGTGTGTACCTTTGTGGAATTCCTCATCGGCATCTCCTCGCTGCTACCGATGGAGAAATTCTTCGTGGTGTTCAGCAGGTTCAGCTCCTCCGGCGTGGCCCCGATCTCCTCCTCGAGGGTTTTGATCCGGTCGGTTAGTTCATTCACGTAGTCTATGGTGTCCCCGAGGATCGAGGTCCTATCCATCTACATATTGATCGATTGATTCGATCTAAAGATGTTAACAAGGTCCACAACTCACATTGATAACTGTTAGAAATTAAAAAGGCACTAGCTAGCTAGGTTAACTAACTAATTAGGTCACAGGACAAATGCGAGTTGCCACACACACCTTGGTAATCTTGGGCACGATGGAGCGGAGCATGGAGAGGCGGTCGTTGAGACGCTTCCGGCGCCGCCTTTCCGCCATGAGATTCTTGGACGTAGTGCCGCCGTTGAGCTTGCTTCTAGGGTGGGCTCCGGAGAAGACGCCCCTGGTCATCTCCGAGCTCTCCCCGGCGCCTCCTGCTCCGAACACGAACGGCACCGGGGACGACGGCGCCCCACCACCGCGATGCAGGTTGTCGCTACTCCTGCCGTCCTCGGCCATGGCGTCGTGGAGGGGATACTGAGCGAGCGCCTGGCCAACCCCGTGGACGACCCCAGGCCCAGGGACGACGCCGCCGGAGCTCCTGTAAGGGTTGCACACTTCGCTGAGGTAGTCGAAGTTGAACTCCTCGTGCGGCCGGTGCGGAGGCGCGGCCGGCGGTGGCGCCATGGGTTGTGGAAGAAACGGCCCGGCCAAGTCCATGCCGCTGCTCGCCTCGGCGACATCCTCGCCACCATAGCAGAGGAGGTCGCTCGTCGTCATCATGCCGCTCCCCGGGTACGCCCGCCACGGAGCCGGCGCCGGCGGCTCCTCCTGGCGCAGCGACATGAGCTCGTCAAGGAACGATTGCTCGTCAAGCTGATCCATATGCCGCCCAAGTTCTACTCCCGGCAATAGAATATGCTTGCTTCCCTTAATTACTCTCCCTGCTAGCTTGCGCAAACTGCTTGTTGAATATATTGTGTACGTGTATATTGTGTCTTGGGCCCACCTCCTAGTTCCTTTGTATAGTTGAGATTGTGGCCCCTTCTGTACTCATATATTCGTGCCTAGTGCACCGATCAATGCACGTGTTGCAGAGTCTATTCTTTCCCTTCCACATGGTATCAGTTTCCGGGTTCTAAACCCTAGCCTTCCGCCGCCCCCGCCGCCGCCGCGCGCCTCCTCTACCGCGCCGCCGCCGCCGCCATCCAGCCGCCGCCCGCGTGCCTCCCGCGCCAGCCGCCGCTCCTATCTCTCGCAGCCCGCTCGCGTCGTCCGTACTCCAGCTCGCTCGCGTCGCGTGTAGCTGCTTCCTGCGTCGCCCGCCAAGTCCTGCCTCGCTAGCACTAGCAGCTCACGTACGAGTCCTGTTAATTAATCCGCCGCCGTCGCCGCCGCTGATCACCATTAACTAATCCATTCATCTAGTCTAGCTCTAGTACTACTACGCCACGTCTACTACCACCGAGTCTTCTATTCCAAATTCTTCCACCGTATACATCTCTACACACATATATATACATCTGTCTGTTCTAGTTCATCCGCTTCCGATCAAGTTTATTCTGCAGGCCACTTTGCTCGCCCGCTCGTGCGATTGCCCGCTCGGCCGCATCACCTCACCCGACACCGCCGCCACCCGCCGCTGCCGCCGGCTCCTCTTTCGCCGCCGCCGCTGCCGGTCGCCGCCGCTCCATCCTCTTCCGTTTCCGCGCCGCCGCTACTCCACCCGTCCCCTGCCTTCCGCTGCTATAACTATCGCCGCTGCGATGTCTTCTGCCGCGTCGTCTCTCTTCGGCTACATGTACGCGGACGCAACGGATCCCTTCACCACGCCGCAGGTTTTTCCGACGGGCCATCCGGCCTACTTCGCCGTGCCGCAACAGCCGGCCAGTATCGGCCCTGCGCCTCTGCTCGCCATGCCGATGGCCGGCGGCCATGCTCCGCCCGCCCTGGTTCAGCCCTACGGCGGCTTCGCCTCGCTGCCGGTCTCACCGTCATGGGACACTACTTCCTTGGCCGCCCTGCACTCGGCCCCATCACCGGCGATGCTTGGTACCGGTGGCGCTTGGTACATGGACTCGGGCGCCACCGCCCACATGACATCTCATCCCGGTACTCTCACCTCCTCCACTCCGGTTCATACTCCTACTTGCATCACCGTTGGCAACGGTTCCTCTTTACCTATCACACATGTTGGTCGTGCTTCGTTTCCTTCCACATCTACACCTATCACTATGTCTGATGTTCTTGTGTCTCCTGATTTAGTTACAAACCTTGTATCCGTTCGTCGTCTTGCCCGTGAGAATCCCATTACCGTTGAATTTGATGATGTCGGTTTTTCTGTGAAGGACGCCCGTACTCGGATGGTCCTTCACCGTTGTGATAGTCCTGACGAGCTCTATCCGGTGCACTCCTCCACCACCGCCTCCACCACCCCAGTCGCCCTCGCCGCAGGTGTCGACCTTTGGCATGCTCGTTTGGGACACCCGAACTCCACCACTTTGCGTCAAATACTTAAGAGCTTTTCATTCTCATGCAATAAGATCGACGACCATACTTGTGAGGCCTGTCGTCTTGGCAAGCATGTTCGGCTTCCCTTTAGCGCATCTACCACTATTTCGACTTTTCCGTTTCAGTTATTGCATAGTGATGTGTGGACATCCCCGGTTGCAAGCAACACGGGCTACCTATACTATTTGGTGATCTTAGATGATTTCTCTCATTATGTGTGGACATTTCCTCTTCGTCGCAAGTCCGACGCTCTTGCCACACTCACTGCATTTTATTCCTACGTCACCACACAGTTCGGTCGTCCTATCCTTGCTTTACAAACTGACAACGGAAAAGAGTTTGACAACGCCGCTGTTCGTAACCTTCTAGCCTCCCACGGCACTATCTTCCGCCTCACTTGCCCCTACACGTCCCAACAAAATGGTCGTGCCGAGCGTATCCTTCGCACTCTTAATGACTGCGTCCGCACGTTACTCTTTCACTCTAACGTGCCTCCCCGGTTTTGGCCGGACGCTCTCGCCACCGCCACTCTCCTCATTAACATTCGCCCGTGTCGCCCACGCTGGAACTATGCCCCTCACCATCTCCTCTTTGGTGCGCCCCCATCTTATGATGGCCTTCGCATCTTTGGATGTCTCTGCTATCCTAGCCTCGCCGCCACTGCGCCTCATAAGCTTGCACCTCGTTCAGTCGCTTGCATCTTCCTCGGCTACCCACCTAACACCAAAGGATACCGCTGCTACGATCCCGTCTCACATCGTGTATTCACCTCCCGACACGTTTACTTTGACGAGACGGTGTTTCCTTTTCAGCAGGTACCTCCCGCCGCCCCGTCGCCGCCAGCCACCGGCGGCCCTCCAGCGACCCCGTCAGGTGGACGGCCCCGCTCGATTCTTGGACCGCCTCCGGGCTTCGGCGGTCCTCACGCCGTGGGACGAGCTGCGACTCGCGCCCCCACGACGTCCTTGCCGACTCCGTCAGGGGCCTCAGCATCGCCCGCCTCGCCGGCATCTTCGCCGACAGCCACTACTTCGCCGGCATCTTCGTCGGCTGCCCTGTCGCCGGTATCTTCACCGGCCACCTCGGGCGCCGCCCCATCGCCGCCTGTCTCGGTCGGCCCCGCCGCCTCGGGCGCATCGGGCGGCGCCCCCGCCTCGCCCGCCACCCCCGCTTCGCCTGTCCCCTACACCTCGGGCACAGGCGCTTCGACGGCCTCTGGCGACGCTTCTTCACCGGCCATCTCGCCGGCGGCCTCGCCGGCTTCCTCGTCGGCTGCTTCGCCGACCGCCTCGCCGGTCGCTGAGTTGCCATCTCGCCCCATTACTCGGGCTCGAGCCGGCGTTCATCGCCCGAGTCTACGGTACTCCAGCGACGAGTATCTTCTTGCCGCCTCCACCACCGAGCCGTCACCGATCCCTGCGTCCGCTCGCGCAGCCCTTCGTGATCCTCACTGGCTTGCCGCGATGCAGGATGAGTTCGACGCTCTTCAGCGGAACCGTACCTGGACACTGGTTCCTCGGCCTTCTCGCGCTAATGTCATCAGCGGCAAGTGGGTCTTTCGCCATAAGACCCGCTCGGATGGTACACTTGAGCGCTACAAGGCTCGCTGGGTGGTCCGTGGTTTTCGGCAGCGCGCTGGAGTCGACTTCACCGAGACGTTTGCCCCGGTTGTCAAACCGGGCACGATCCGCACAGTTCTCCAGCTTGCAGTTTCCCGAGGCTGGCCGGTTCATCAGATGGATGTCTCCAACGCCTTCCTTCACGGCCATCTTGAGGAGCAGGTTTACTGTGAGCAGCCGACCGGTTTCGTCGACGCATCTCTTCCTGGGCATGTGTGTTTGCTGTCCCGGTCTCTCTACGGGCTCAAGCAAGCACCTCGCGCCTGGTACCAGCGTATCGCTGGGTTCCTTCAGACACTGGGCTTCAGCGTCACTCGCTCGGATGCCTCATTGTTCGTCTATCACCGCGGCGACACGACTGCATATTTGCTCCTCTATGTCGACGACATTATCCTGACGGCCTCCTCCGCAGCCCTTCTTCAGCAGATTACTCTCCGGCTGCGTGATGAGTTTGCCATCAAGGACCTGGGCGCTCTACATTATTTCCTTGGCATTGAGGTCGTTCGGCGACCCGACGGCTTCTTTCTTCATCAGCAGAAGTATGCGCACGAGCTACTTGAGCGTGCCGGCATGCTCAATTGTCACCCTGTTGCTACTCCTGTTGACACGAAGGCCAAGGTTTCTGCTCTCGAGGGCTCTCCTGCGTCGGATGCTCCGTTCTACCGGTCCATTGTTGGTGCTCTTCAGTATTTGACTCTCACTCGACCGGATTTACAGTATGCTGTTCAGCAGGTGTGTCTGCATATGCACGCCCCTCGTGACTCCCATTGGACCCTCGTGAAGCGGATTCTCCGTTACATCCGCGGCACGATGGCTCTTGGGCTTACTCTCACGGCGTCCACTTCTCTGGAGATGGTGGCCTACTCCGACGCGGACTGGGCCGGCTGCCCCGACACCCGTCGGTCCACCTCTGGCTACTGCGTTTACCTCGGTCCTTCACTCGTCTCGTGGTCGTCCAAGCGACAACCTACGGTTTCGCGCTCTAGCGCGGAGGCTGAGTACCGAGCTGTGGCTAACGCCGTCGCCGAGTGCACCTGGCTACGACAGTTACTTCAGGAGTTGCATCATGATGTCTCCCAGGCTACGGTTGTCTACTGTGACAACGTTTCTGCGGTGTACCTTTCCGCCAACCCCGTTCATCATCGTCGGACTAAGCACATTGAGCTGGACATTCACTTTGTGCGCGAGCAGGTGGCCCTTGGACGTATTCGGGTCCTCCATGTTCCGACTGCACAACAGTTCGCCGATGTGATGACTAAGGGCCTGCCGACTTCCACCTTCGAGGAGTTTCGTTCCAGTCTCTGCGTCTCTGGCGCCGCTTCGACTGCGGGGGGGTGTTGAATATATTGTGTACGTGTATATTGTGTCTTGGGCCCACCTCCTAGTTCCTTTGTATAGTTGAGATTGTGGCCCCTTCTGTACTCATATATTCGTGCCTAGTGCACCGATCAATGCACGTGTTGCAGAGTCTATTCTTTCCCTTCCACACTGCTCAGGTTTATACTCCCAGCTAGCTGCAAGCAACACGGCCAGTAGCTAGCTAGCAGTAGCAGTAGCACTGCCAGGTCCACAACTCCACACGACACGGCCTACTTGCAGCTAGCTAGAGACCAGTGGCAGTGTAGGCTGGGGCAGGAGGGGGGTCACGGAAGGAAGCAACCTGGGAGTTAATTGCGGCGTGACAAACCCAAGCGACAATCATTCCTTGGCATCAACTGGCTAGTTACTCCGGGTTGGTCAGGCAGAAAATGTCCAAGCTCCCTGGGAATGGAAAAGGGAATCTCCCCGTTATTTTAACTCTCTCGGAGCTTTGGTTGCATGCATGCATGCATTCGGTTTCAATTATCGTCCATGCATGTTGGTTTTGGCCTGTCGCCGGCGGCGATCGACGCCTGGCAACCAATCACCGAGCGAAAGGAATTCGTTCTGCGTTTTTTGTAATTATGCGTGTGTAGGGGTCGGATCGGATGGTGAGTTGGCACGGGCTAATCAGCGATCTTGATCTTGTTTAATGACGAAACTTGTTCTTGTTTATTTAATAATGAAAGAAAAGACAGAGCTTCCTTTGCCGTTTTGCCTGCTCGGCCCCCGTGACTGAGCTACTAGGACGGGATCGGTAGATGTGGACACGTCGCGTGCGCCGCCGGCGTTTTCGCCGTCGATTGGAGCCGTCTCGGTCGGGCGGGTCAGGCCTGCCGGCGTGGCGAAACCTGCGCTGGCGACGCAACCGGCCGGCGAAAATATTATTAGCTCGATCGATCGGTTAATCATGCCGCCCGGTTGCGTGAGTGATGAGTCCTGAAAGATCGATTGGATCGTGTGGGTCTCGTTGTCTAGGAGATTTAGGGGTACTTAGCTAGTCCTCAATCATATTCCTGAGCTTTCGGATCGATCGTGACTCATGCATGGAGACAAACAAAAACAACGCGCACGCACTACGGACCAGAATTGCATGCCGATCGACCGATCGATCGGGCCTGCATGCATTATTATTCGTGTCTCCGTGCACTTGACGATCCATATCGCCGCGGCCGGTCGGTCCCTTGCGCAAACCATTTAATGCAACTGCACAAGTGCCGGCGGATGCACTGCGGCAAATATCCAAACGGAGATGCTTTGCGTACGCGCATGATCCAAGGCGTGGCATCATGAGTCTCCCGCCACGGGCAGCGGCAGCTCACAACCTCACATCAGACACAGGGACCGCACGGCGCGAGCGGGCATACGATGCAGCGCCCTCGGGCTCACGGGCGCCGGGACAGATTGGAGGGGGTGTCACCGCCGTGTCAGGGCGTGCGGATCGATCGGCTGGGCGCGGCGTGCTATCCGCGGCTGGTTTCGCCCCGGAAAACAGCGGTGACCGCCGCCGCACGCGCTCTCGCCCCGCCGGCGAGACGACGCCGAGTTTAGAGCATCTTCAGCCGCGTTCCCAACAGGCTCTTCCCAAACGTTTTTGCCGCGCCGGTGCCGAAAAAACGGATCAGTCGCGCCTCAGAATCTCGTTTTTTGCCGGCTCGGGCCAAAAGTGGTGCCGGTGGACCCAGGCCGAACCCGGCGCCCTGGGGGACGTCTGGGGAGCCGGCACAAGCGAAAAAGACGCGTGGGGCCGCCCTGTCGGCGACTCGAGGGCCTCTTCCCGCCGTTTCTTGCCGCTTTCCCCCCGCTTCCCTCCCGCTCGCTCGCCTTCCTCCCGCCATTACCTCCCTTCCTCCCGCCAAACTCCATCCCGCTCGCCTTCCAGTCGGCCGCCATGCCATCGAGGAAGTACGCCATGCCACGCGCGGCGGCAACCGCGACCGGCACCGTGGCCCAGCCGAAGCAGAGGAAGCCGAGGGCGCCGCCATCGAAGCCACCGGACATGTCAAACGCCGAGTGGAGGGCGGAAGTTCAGCGACGCGACGCAGTCACCGCCGACCGGCGGAAGAGGGTCATCGCCAAGAAGGCCCGCGACAACGCGGCGCGCGCGGCTGCGGCTGCCTCCTCATCGGCGGACCACGCGGGGATGATGAATCCACCCGGCAGCCACGCCCAGTACGCGCCCTGGGGACAGCAAGGCGTCGTTTCTCCGCAGCCATGGGGATCGCCGTTGCCCGGCTACGCCGACGGCGACGCGCACGGTGGGTTCAACCCAAACGTGACCTTCCCCCATGGCCACCTGGCGACGCGCACACCCTCGCCCGCCTTCGCCGGCGTGCAGTACCCTCCATACAACTACTCGCCGCCCGCCTACGCTTCCTCACCGACGCCCCCTTTACACCATGGACCGCTGCCCTTCTCGCACCTCGGCGACACCGACGAGACAGGAGCCGACATGGACGACATCATCGCGACAGGTTCGACCGCGGCCGCCGCGTCTCCCGGGTTCATCACCCATGACGAGACGGTGGACTCAGCGGCGGCATGGAGGCCGAGCTCGGCTACGTCTACGGAGAGGACGTGCAGGAGGCGCAGGAACCCGAGGAGGAGGACGAGGAGGAGGATGAGGAGGAGGAGGAGGAGGAGCCGGCGCCTGATCCGACGAAGGGGCGCAAGAAGAAGAAGCGGGCGGCCAGGCCAGGCGATCCGCGCATCAAATGGACGTCCAAGGAGGAGGAATGCCTCCCCGAGGCATGGAAAGTCGTCTGCCTCGACCCGACCACCGGCACGAACCAGAGCTTCGAGACGTACCGGGACCGCATCAAGGCCGAGTTCGACGAGCGGAAGCTCGTCGACCCCTACTTCAAAGGCGTGTACATGCAGCGCGGTTCCAAGGCGATGGCGAACCATTGGGGGCGTATCCAGGGGGCGTGCAACAAATGGCATGGTATCGTCGAGGAGGTCGCGGCTCGCCCGGAGAGCGGCGCCAGCGTTGAGGATCAGGTATGCCACGCCGTTCGCCCGCCTCTCTTCGTCGTCTACGCCCGCCAACTGTTTGTTCCTCCTCGTAGTTGATGCGCATGTTCGCCATGTATTGTGTGACAACCTCGACGACGATTTCAAGTACCTCCACGTTTACAAGCGCATTGATAAGTGCGAGAAGTGGGCGGAAGTCCGGCGCATCCTCGAGAAGGCCAAGGAGACATACAAGCCGGACGCGACGACTCCAGGCGCGTCAGAGGGGCGGTCGGGCGGCCACAAAGGGGCCAAGAAGGGGAAACAAGCCGACGCTGCTACCGCGGGAGTGCAGGAGTCCATCGAGCATTGCCTCGTCGACGCACAAGCCCGGGCCGTCCTGCGTGAAGAGAGAACCGCGGCGCAGTGGTCGTCGTTGATGACAAACAACGCCATCAAGCTCGACCTCCTCTGGACCAACGTCGACCTGCTCCGGACCAACGTCGCCGCGAAGAAGAGGAACACCGACATGGCTTTTCTGATGGGCGGGGCGGACATGCTCCAGAGCAACGACGAGCAGCTCAAGGCGTGGTACATGGCGGAGCGCGGCCTCATCCTGAACCAGCTGCAGACGACGCCGACGACGCCAACTCCCGCGCCCACGGCCACACCGACGCCAAGCCCGACTAATGACGCCTCCACGTCGCCGCCCAGCAATACCGAAGCCGCGCCGACACCGCCCAGCACCGAAGCAGCTCCGACACCGCCGAGCCCGCGCACGCCGACTCCGCCAACGCCCGGAGCCGACCCCGCCGAGTGATTCGTTGCGCACGCGAATTTGCGGCGCTCTGTTTTTGTAACGCCAGACTACATCCAATCGCCGGATTTGTGGTGTTTTTTGCGAGCGGGAACGACCAAATTCAAATTTCCCGCATCCTGGACCGGCGCATGGGGGCGTGACTGGGAGCTAGGTCGCCCCAGAGGCCGAGCTAGCGCCGGTTCGCCCCCAGGCCGCTCTTTTTAGGCGCCCTAGGGGGCGAACGGCTGGAGATGCTCTTAGAGCGTTGCCTGTAGCAAACAGCCCTCGTCGGTCCCCAACTCACCGAGTCACCCAAGGATTTCGGTGCAGAGGTTTTGCTTACCCGCGTTGTGCATACGGGCCGGCCGGCCGGGGATGCCCACGGCGGGCAAGCTACGATGGGATCGGGAGTACGTATGAGCGGCGCAGCTGCTTTGCTGGTGACCTGGACGCGTCGCGTGCGCGGCCGGCGTGTTCGCTGTGGGATCCGCTTCGTTTTCGAGCTGTCGGAGCTGTCTCGGTCGGGTCGGCCTGGGTGCTGGCTGCCGACGTGGTCATCGATGCACTGGCGAGCGAGCGGTGCGCGTACGAGCAACCGGAGTACTGGTTAATCATGTGCATGCTGCTGAACCCAAGTCTTTGCGTGTCCATCCGCGCCGCGCGTGACGAGTGCTATCGGATAGATCGGTGGAATATGCGCAAGGGACCGACCCGCCGTGGCGATATCTGGGAGATTTTAGGGGGGATTTGCTAATCTTTAATCCGGATGAGCTATCGGATAGATGTGACGGGGATGATGCAAGGGAACAAAAGCGCCGTGTCGATTGCTTATCTGTGCAAGATGACAAGCTGAAAATGAAACTGCTTGTCGGGCGTGGGATGGATGAAGTTTTTGGCAGTGGCATGATCATTTGTTGCGTGTGTGTATATTACTTCATTCGTTCCCAAATATTTGTCTTTCTAGACATTTCAAAAAGACTACACCATACGAATACATGTAGACATATTTTAGAGTGTAGATTCACTCATTTTATTTCGTATGTAATCATTTGTTAAAATCTAATATTTGTCTTTCTAGACATTTCAAAAAGACAACACCATACGAATACATGTAGGCATATTTTAGAGTGTAGATTCACTCATTTTATTTCGTATGTAATCATTTGTTAAAATCTCTAAAAAGACAAATATTTAAGAATGAAGGGACCATTGTTTTACAAATAGCCAAATGATATAAGAGCATCTTTAGCCGATTTTTTTAAACCGGCAAAAGAGTAAAATTTTGTTTTGACGAGTTAAAACGGACCTACCCGAACACTTGTCCGAATTAATTCCTCAAAAAGTTTACTCCTTGCGTGGACCGCCGCTGATATTTACTTGGCCACGGCTTAAACTCATAAAATAATAATTCCCACGCACTGCCCTTCTCTCTCAGTCGTACCACATCAACGCCGGTGTTGCCCCAATCCACCCCGCACCCCTCCCCTCATCGGCACTCCTGCTTGCACCGTAGTCCCACTGGCACTTCCAATCGACCGACGACGCCCCCTACTCCCCCGCCTCCGAAATGGCCGGCTCTGGCCGTCGGAGGTTGCCACCGCCGATACGAAGCGCAGGTTTGCTCCGCAACGTGCAGCCAGCCCGAGCACGCGACGACGGCCCCCTCCCGCTACTTCAACGAACCGCCACCTCTGTTGCCGCCAAAGAGGATGTACTACAGCATGCGGAAACGGACATGGGGGGCATGGGTTTCAAAAATAAAGGGTTGGGACACAGGCCTCCGCTACTGGTTTGGCTCCCTGCAGTCGGCAGAGAAGGCGTACAACGTGAAGGTGGCAAGCGGCGAGCCTCTACGGTAGTCGGGCAAAGATCAACTTATCCCTTGGTAACCGTGAGGAGCTAGTCGGAGATCGCCATCGACCCTCGAGTGGGCTTCCACCGCTAGGTGCGGGAAAATCGGGAGGCCTTATGGCAGCTCGTGGTTCCGCCGCTGATGATGAGTTTAGGCTAAGCTCCCCCGCCAAGGAGCGTTGGCGGCTCGAGCTATACAAGAAGGAGGCTACCGACAAGGCCGGGCCGTCTGGTAGGTAGATCATCGACCTTTGCTCTAGCAACTCTATGTCCAGGTTAGGCGATGACTCCAGCAAGGGCGTGTATTGGGAGACGCCCACGAATAATGAAGGTCATGTTTTTAGTTATTTTATTGTTTGAGTCATTTACTTTATATTCGTGTTATGCGGTGAATAGAACTATGTTGTCTATGTATAAATTCATGTTATGCAATGTAGTTTCAATCAAATTGTGCTATCTAGGTTTAAACTTGTGTGAAAAAAAAATGAGGGAGTTAAATGTAAGAGTTCGGCTAGGAACCACATTTTCTGACTCAAATTTAAGGAGTTAAAGTTTAACGTGGCAATGTGAGTGGCTAAATTAGAAGGCTTCGGTTAGAGATGATTTAAGGTGTTGCGAAAATCCTAAAACTAGCTTATCCAAAGAGAAAAACATGACAAGACAAACCGGACACCTCTAATAAGTACAACTTCATCGGTGGGCCCTGTCGTGGTTCTAAGTCTGACCATACGAATAGGGGGTACGAATGGAGAGGCAAGGCCCTAGCTATGGTGAAGTTGTACACGAGGTGTTTACGAGTTCAGGCCCTTCTCGGAGGAAGTAACAACCCTACGTCTCGGTGCCCGGAGGCGGTCGACTGGTATGTGTATATGTGAGTTACAAAGGTGCGAACCCCTGTACCGGAGGAGGGGGTGGCTTATATAGTGTGCCAGGACCCCACCCATGCTTCACGTTACCAAGGGTTCAATGTACATTAAGGCAGGCGTTACTGATAACGCCTACAGTAAAGATTAATTAAGGCGTTTGCTACGGCGAGTAAATACCAGACTGTTATTGTCCTATGGGATCCTTGACCTTCGGGGGTCGAGTGCCTTGGATTGGTCGAGTGGAGTTGAGTCGTCTTGCAGGTGACGTCCAGTCGAGTGGGATGTCCTCTTGGGCCGTCTCAGTCGACTGTCTTTGTCATCGTAAGTTTCGTCTTTTGATCTTCTAGGGTAGTGACCTTGGGTGGGGTACCTTGGTCGGGCCTGTGACCCTACCCTAGGTCTGTAACCTCGTTAGTAGCCCCCGAATGGATTGAGGCTTGAGAAAGAGAGAGAGTGCTGAGGAAAGCTCCAGTTTTGGCTCGATGCCCCCGGGATAGTCTACTACTGAGCTCGCAGACCAGGCTGTCCTCCTCAGTCTTTTCTTGGTCGCGTTGATCGATTCTGGAACCGTCGAGTGTGTTGGTTGCTTCTTCCGTCGACTGAACTTTCCGCTAGGCGTCGGGTGTCGTTGGCGTGCGCAGTTTACGGCGGGGTTGGTTGCTCTTTGGTCGCCGGGTTCCACGGGGTTTCGAAATTTGGGGAAGCGCGCGGGGCGGGACGTGCCGCAGCAATCGGACGGATATGCTTGAGACGCCTCGATCCTCGCGCCACCTTTTTCGCCACGTATCGCGTCTGCTCCTGTTGCGGGATTTGATAAGATTGCTCGGGGCCACCGGTCAGCCACTCGACCGGGGCGCTATAAGTGTGCGCCGAGCCCGAAGCGGGAGCGTTGTGCGCCCAGTCCTTCTTCTTCCGCCTCCACCTCTCTGCCGTGCCTCTGTTCCTTCTTGCCTTTCTCCACAGCGACCGCCGGCGCGCGTGCCATGGGCAAGGACAAGACCGCGGCGATGGAGCGTTCGAAGAAGGGGGTGACAGGGAAGGGGAGGCGGTCCGGTCAGAGCGGATCGTCGTCGAGGTCTCGGCTCCCTCCTGGTTGGATCCAGGGGGATTGGATCCGGTCCACCGTCGTGGCGGAGGATCTGGAGGAGCTGGAGGAGGAGGGACTGATTGCCCGCGGCTCCTGGCGGGTGTCGGAGGGCGAACTCGAGCCTCGGCCGCGGGAGGGCGAGTGCGTTATCCTCGCGACCCACGTCGACCGATGTTTCTCCATGCCTCCGCATCCCTTTTTTCGTGCTTTCTTGATTTTCTTCGGCACCCAGCTGCATTACTTCACGCCCAATTCCATCGCTTTCCTTTCCGCGTTCGTTTCCATGTGTGAGAACTTCCTCGGCTGCCGGCTGCACTGGGGCTTGTTCAAGCATATCTTTACCTGCCGCTCGCAAACCGTCAAGAAGGCGAATCCGAGCGACGATAAGACGCACGTCCTCCAGGCGTGCGGCGGGCTCGGAATCCAACTTAGGAATAGGAGCGCCTTTCCCTCCATAATCTTTCCGGAGTCGATTCGAGGCTGTCAGTCGACTTGGTTCTATTATAAGGACAGTCCGACCCCGGGTCAGTCGATTGGTCTTCCCCCTTTCTCTCCGGGTCGAGCCAGCCAACCTCCTTCAATGATAGTGGGTAAGGCCGAGAGGGCCGAAGTGAACATGTTGGTGGAGCGGGTCGTCCAGTTGGTCCGCGAGGGTGTAACAGGGATGGATCTGTTTGAGGTGTACCTCATGCGGAGGATCCAGCCGCTCCAGGCTCGGGACCACCCGATGTGGTTGTACTCCGGCACCGACGAGTCATCGCGAGTTCACCCGGAGGCGGCCGACGTGAAGTACGTGGCGTAGTGCATGAAGTGCATCACGGGGAACAAAGACAACCCCAGGGGGTCTGGGAGGGTCCTCCCATTCGACGCTGACCATCTGCCCGATAAGGTTCGTCTTCGGCTCCTGAGTGATGTTTCTGTCGTTGGCTTGTAATTTGTCTTGACGGATCCGACTGATATTTGGTCAATCTTCCCTTTTTGCAGATCTATACCGAGATGTATTCGCTGGCCAACGGGGATTTGGTCCAGGAGGGCGAGGAGGGTGTGGGCGACGCCACCGAGTGAAAGTCGGAGGAGGAGACCGAGGAGGAGAGTGAGGACTACAGCAGCGGGGAGGAAGTCGAGTCACCTTCCCGTGATGAGAAGCGGTCCAAGGGGAAGCACGACCCAGGGGCTGTGCGCCCTCGGACAGGTCCCTCAGGCTCCCAAACGCCCAAGCGCGCTTGCACTGCCACTTCTGATCCCTCTGAGAAGGCGCCCAAGCACCCCAAGGTTACCACCACCAAGCCCCGGAAGGCCCTGCCCAGGATTAAGGTGGATGTTCCCATCGCCTCCATGTAAGTATCATTCGGTCTTGTTTCCTTCTGTCTTTTGGAGGTCGACCGTGTCTTTCGTCGACTCATTTTCGTGGGGTTTCTTCAGCGCTGCTGCCTCCACGACCTCAATGGACATTGACAAGGGCCGGGACGACGAGGAGACCGCAGATGCCGCGACATCCCGCGCAGGTGCGGGTTATAGATCGTTGATACGTCCAAAACGTATCTATAATTTCTGCTTGCTCCATGCCTCTTTTGTGTGATATTGCTATGATATTTATGCACTTCCATACACTTTTGATCATATTTGAACTAACCTATTAACTCAGTGCACCCCAGTGCCAGTTTCTGTTTTCTGCTGTTTTTGTATTTCAGGTTTTCCCATTACGTAAACTGCCAGAAAAATTCCGGGAAAAATATATAAAAAATCAGCGTTCCGGAAGCTTCCATGCGGCCAAAGTAGGGCCGGAGGGGGGCCACCAGGGCTCCAGGCGCCCTGGG
Source organism: Secale cereale (assembly GCA_902687465.1). Lineage (NCBI taxonomy): Eukaryota > Viridiplantae > Streptophyta > Magnoliopsida > Poales > Poaceae > Secale > Secale cereale. The sequence continues at coordinate 827,525,012 of LR738713.1, forward strand.
GGCGCGGCCCCCCTCCTGGCCGCGCCGGGGGGCGCCTGGGCCCCCCAGGCCTCCGCTGATGCCCCCCTTTGGCATATATTTACACCGCGTCCCGAAACCCTCGAGGACGGAACCCTTTTTCGCGATCTCATCTCTGTTCCGCCGCCGCCGCGCTTCCAAGATCGGGAGCACCAGGAGAACTCTTCCCGGCACCCTGCCGGAGGGGAGGATCACCACCGGGAGCCTCTCCACCACCATGGACGCCTCCCGGATGAGTTGTGAGTAGTCTCTCTTGGACCATGGGTCCATGACCAATAGCTATGTGATGTTCTCCTCCCCTCTTTGTTCATCACTAATTAGACCTCGTGAGCTGCCCTAGATGATCGAGGCACATATGTAATCCTTATGTTGTTGCTATGATGAGTTTTGCTGGGATCCGATGGATTATGAGATTATGTTCAGATTGTGTGTGAGTAATATATTTGATTCACCTCTTTTATATTTATGTTCTTGAGTAATTCTTGCATGTTCTCCGTTGCTGTTTATTGCTTTGGCCAAGTAGTAGGTAGTAACTCCAAGAGGGAACGTTATGCTTGATTGTGGGTTCATGCCCCTCGATGACTAGCTTGAGTGACAGAAACATGAGTCTAGGGGATGTGCTGTTGCCACAAGGGGGAAAACAACGGTGCTTGTACTCGCGGGTGCAAGGATTGTTTACTTTACGCAAAGTTCTTTTAATGCAGTTGTCTGTTGCTTTGAGTTTACACTATGGGTGGGACTCGCAACTTAATACCAGCGAGATGTTCTGGATAGATATCTCAAGGTGGATGATTAGTAGTAGATGCAGATGGATTTCGGTCTACTTACCTTGGCATACCGCCCATGCTTTTGAGCCTCTACCTTTCTTTGCAGCATAGTTAGCATTGGTTTGCGCACATAATCCTGTCAATTGCCCAGCTGTAATTTGTTTACCTCGCTTAGTTGTTTTATCGTCTTTTGGGAGAGAGACATCACTAGTGAACATCATGGGACCCCGGTCCATATTACCATCACTGATCACATCCGCTATTTACTTTCAGTTCTTACTTACTAGTTGCAATCATACCTATCACTATTATCTCTTGCGTTTGATCCTTTGTAAACGACAAGGCCGGAGGGATTGACAACCTCTCTGTACTCGTTGGGAGCAAAGTTATTTGTATCTGTGTGCAGGTCCGGTTGATCGCTAGTTGCGCCGCTAGCAGTTGACACCTTCTTGTTGAACCTTGGAGTCTCAGGGGAATTCGATCCTTGGTATCTTTGCCAAGGGAAAACTACCGCTACACTGCATCTCAAACCTTCCACTTGGGGTAACCAACGAGGGGCGAGAAGCCATCAAGCAAAGTTTTCTGGCGCCGTCGCCGGGGACTCCGCTCTTCAAGATAGGGGAGTTGCACGCTATATTTTACCTTTGCTTTTTAGTCTTGTTAGTTTACCTTTCAGTTTTTGCTTTAGTATCCTTTATCAAAAATCACAAAAATAGTTATCTCATTCTTTAGTTGTCGTTATGTCTGGTCCTTTTGTCTTTGGTGAGGCAGAAGTTCTCACCTTTAAACAAAGAGGTGGGGAAAGTCTAAAAGATGCTTGGTATAGAATTAATGATTCTCAAAAAAGAGCCACCAAGAAACAATCTACTACTATCCTGCTTAGAAATTTTTATGTTGGAATTACTTCTTGGAATAGGTTTATTCTAGATTCTGCTATCAATGGGAATTTCCTAGAGGCCCCAGTTTGGGAATCTCTTAGTATTATTGAAAATCTTGTTGGAAATCCCCCTGTTGTTAGCATTCAAGAGGACATCACCCTAGCTCACATTATGAAAAAACTTGAAAAGATAGAGCTAGAGATGCCAAACATTAATAAGATAAATGAGTTGGATCGTAAGATCCAAGGGAATTTGAATAGGCTTGATAGCTGCATGCATAAAATTCTCAAAACTTTGGAGACCATCAAATCCCATGACTTGGATTCTTCTAGGATAAACAAGATTGAGGAAATCTTTGATACTCTAGGAACTACTTTCTCCTCAATCAAAACCAAAAAGGTAGAAACTCCGGCAAAGAAAGAGCCTAAGTTCGTTTACGTTCCAAAGGCTCCCCGCTCTAAAAGTAATCCATCTATTGCCAAAGGGGTTGAAACTGTGAAGACTTTGGAAGAAACACCTCCCTTTGATAAATTTATAAATGAATCTTCCTTTGACTTTTTTCCTTTTGGTCTTCTCCCTAGAAGTATCTCTATTAGGCCTTTATTTGAAAGTCCTCTTAAGACTAGTTGTACTATTGAAGAGCTTTTTGATGATCTTGATGATGGTTCAATTGATACAACTTGATCTCTTTGCATTATACCTAGCTTAAAGGCATAAAAGAAAGCGCTTTTGGGAGGCAGCCCACAATGAATAAAATTTTATTTTGCTTTTGTTGTGTCTTGATGTTGTTACTACAGTAGCATCATCATTGTATCTTTACTTTTCAGCTTTGTGCCAAGTGTAGCCTCTGATTGCAAGAAAGTTCAAAAGTTGTGACGTGCTGTCCAGGAAACAGATTATGTCCTTGGACAGAAAAATTCGTATAAAATCACCAGATCATATTTTTGGTCTGAATTTTTTCGACAGCGTGCTCTATACAATTGGCTTTCGGGCTTCTGTTCTGAGTTTTTTTATTTGAGTTGCAGAAGTGCCCCGAAAAAATCATTTACTACATGCTGGTCTGTTTTTCACAGATTCTGTCCTGTTTTGCCTTTTCTTCGTTTTGCAAACCTTGAGCTTGCTTTTTCTTTGCAAAAACCTTTTGGCAATCTTGAGAAACAGTAGACCTTCAAGAATATCCTTATTCCCAGCAAGGAACAATTATTTTATTAAGGGTACTAACCTCGCTAATCAGATTATGATGAGTTATGTATGAAGGGAGTTTTCAAGTGTGCGAGGGAAGATGATAAAAAGATTCAGGAGTGTCAAACGCTCAAGCTTGGGGATGCCCCCATGCACCCCCAAGAAATATTCAAGAAGACTCAAGCGTCTAAGATTGGGAATGCCCCCGTGCATCCCCTTCTCCATCAACATTATCAGTTCGTCTATCGTTCCACTATATTTTTATCACTTCATGTGTTATGTGCTATGCTTGGAGCGTCTTGCTTTTAGTTTCCTTTTTAGTTTTCTTTAGCTTTGCTTGCTGTTCATAACGAGTTGGAACTCAACTTTCTTTGTGTGGGAGAGAAACACGCTCCACTTCAACCTAGAACATAACATAGAATTTTCATGTCTATCCTTGCTGTGTGTGTTCTTTGTCTTTCAATAGCTACTATCATGTTCAGCTCTTAGTTTTCATGCTTATCTTTTTAAAGAGCTTTTGTTTAAGTTGGTCGCTGGAACTCTCTTTAGTATCATGCTTATCTTGTTAAGAGAGTTGGCTTCTGTTGCACTGGTTGATATGTCTATGATAAAAATGCTATGTGCATAATGGTGCTTAGTAGTTCATGTTTTCTTATGGTTAGTCTCAAATAGCTGGGGGGTTCTCAATGTGTTATTGGAGTACCAACATGATTTGTTTGCCTATGATGTGGTATGGTTTAGTGATATCTTCCCCCAATAATTTATTTTGATTGACTTGGCGTATGCTCACGCATATTTAAGACTGTAAAGAAAGTCTATCAAGCCTTGATGATCTTTAATTTCTGAGTAGAGATATAACTTCCATGCCCGATTCAATGTTGCTTTGTCGCTCTGCATGATTATGACCGTCATTGCTCTCTTAGTTGGTCGCTCCCAGTCTTTGGCTAACCTTCGCCTATACTAAGCGGACTGACTGCATGTGCATCCAAAATCCTTTAAACCAGTTATGCCATATGAGTCCACCATACCTTCCTATACATGGTATTTACCTGCCATTCCTAACGAAGACTTTCATGTACCATCTCGAAATTATTCAAAAAAGCATTTCTCTTTTGTGCCTCTGTTTTAGCTCATGAGGAAGTAGTAGTTAATTCATGATCTTTTTAAGTTGGACAAGCTTCACCCCGGGATTGCATGTCTAATGTGCAAACCCATAATACGAGAAGGAACTGGCATAGAGTGCGCCCGGCTCATTAAAAAATTATACAACAAACAAACCCTCCTTCACGCTTTGTTCATGAGAAATCAGAAAACTTTGGCAGTGATAAACAAAGGAGATTAAGAGGATGTGATCGTCCTCATTCGGGAGCCGTTCCTCGAAACTTGTCCAGCTCAAGAAGTAATTGAGTTATCTACTAGCATTCGTTGACGAAATATGCATATTCTAAAAAATAATTATTACCTCTGTTTTTAAAACCAAGAGCTCTGGTACATGTTTAGTTTTTGTTTCCGACCACGGGTTTTCAACCTTGCCAACAAAAGCCATGGTTCGAGAGTCTCCACCTTCTTTAAAGCACCAACTATTGAGAGCATGATTGTCATTCTGAGTGTAATGTGCGTTGTCCCAAAGTACCATTGTCTTTTGCATGATTATGATATCATTTATTCTGAAATCATTGTATGTAGTCGTCACTTAAACCTTGGAGGTGCCCCTGCATTTATGTTTTGCCTCACTAAAGGGGGCAAGCGAGGTACCACTTTATCATATTTGCACACCATGCTCACTACAAATCTATTGAGTGTTTCAGTATCATATTGTAAAACTTTCAGTTCTTTGTGATTTTCTCATGAGGCAACTTAATTACTATAGACTCATTGTCTCAATAAGCACTTGTCATGTGACTGTGAAAAGTTCTTATATGGTTAATAGCATGTCACCACAGAAATTATGCTTGTTATCATTTACCTACTCGAGGACGAGCAGGAATTAAGCTTGGGGATGTTGATAAGTCCAAAACGTATCTATAATTTCTGCTTGCTCCATGCCTCTTTTGTGTGATATTGCTATGATATTTATGCACTTCCATACACTTTTGATCATATTTGGACTAACCTATTAACTCAGTGCACCCCAGTGCCAGTTTCTGTTTTCTGCTGTTTTTGTATTTCAGGTTTTCCCATTACGTAAACTGCCAGAAAAATTCCGGGAAAAATATATAAAAAATCAGCGTTCCGGAAGCTTCCATGCGGCCAAAGTAGGGCCGGAGGGGGGCCACCAGGGCTCCAGGCGCCCTGGGGGCGCGGCCCCCCTCCTGGCCGCGCCGGGGGGGGGGCGCCTGGGCCCCCCAGGCCTCCGCTGATGCCCCCCTTTGGCATATATTTACACCGCATCCCGAAACCCTCGAGGATGGAACCCTTTTCGCGATCTCATCTCTGTTCCGCCACCGCCGCGCTTCCAAGATCGGGAGCACCAAGAGAACTCTTCCCGGCACCCTGCCGGAGGGGAGGATCACCACCGGGAGCCTCTCCACCACCATGGACGCCTCTCGGATGAGTTGTGAGTAGTCTCCCTTGGACCATGGGTCCATGACCAGTAGCTATGTGATGTTCTCCTCCCCTCTTTGTTCTTCACTAATTAGACCTCGTGAGCTGCCCTACATGATCGAGGCACATATGTAATCCTTATGCTGTTGCTATGATGAGTTTGCTGGGATCCGATGGATTATGAGATTATGTTCAGATTGTGTGTGAGTAATATATTTGATTCACCTCTTTTATATTTATGTTCTTGAGTAATTCTTGCATGTTCTCCGTTGCTGTTTATTGCTTTGGCCAAGTAGTAGGTAGTAACTCCAAGAGGGAACGTTATGCTTGATTGTGGGTTCATGCCCCTCGATGACTAGCTTGAGTGACAGAAACATGAGTCTAGGGGATGTGCTGTTGCCACAAGGGGGAAAACAACGGTGCTTGTACTCGCGGGTGCAAGGATTGTTTACTTTACGCAAAGTTCTTTTAATGCAGTTGTCTGTTGCTTTGAGTTTACACTATGGGTGGGACTCGCAACTTAATACCAGCGAGATGTTCTGGATAGATATCTCAAGGTGGATGATTAGTAGTAGATGCAGATGGATTTCGGTCTACTTACCTTGGCGTACCGCCCATGCTTTTGAGCCTCTACCTTTCTTTGAAGCATAGTTAGCATTGGTTTGCGCACATAATCCTGTCAATTGCCCAGCTGTAATTTGTTTACCTCGCTTAGTTGTTTTATCGTCTTTTGGGAGAGAGACATCACTAGTGAACATCATGGGACCCCGGTCCATATTACCATCACTGATCACATCCGCTATTTACTTTCAGTTCTTACTTACTAGTTGCAATCATACCTATCACTATTATCTCTTGCGTTTGATCCTTTGTAAACGACAAGGCCGGAGGGATTGACAACCTCTCTGTACTCGTTGGGAGCAAAGTTATTTGTATCTGTGTGCAGGTCCGGTTGATCGCTAGTTGCGCCGCTAGCAGTTGAAACCTTCTTGTTGAACCTTGGAGTCTCAGGGGAATTCGATCCTTGGTATCTTTGCCAAGGGAAAACTACCGCTACACTGCATCTCAAACCTTCCACTTGGGGTAACCAACGAGGGGCGAGAAGCCATCAATCATGTCGTGTTTTCTCGTCGGTTAGGGGCGACGGTCGACTGAACTTCACAATTGTTTGTCTTGAAGCGCCGCGCCACGTCATAGAGCTCCCATATGACGATGATGATGTTGACGAGGAGCGCTTGGGAGGAGATCGACGACGCACAAGGAAGAAGGGTCTGAAGGCGCCTTCTGGCTCGGAGCCCAGCGACAAGAAGACGCGGTCCGAGCCATGGTCTCCTTTGCCGACCCCGTGTCGACCGTACATCCTGCTTCGTCAGCTGGATGGGCCGCCGACCCGGTGCTTGTCCTAGCTGTCGACCCAGTGCCTGCTCCATTCGTCGACCTAGCGCCCGCTCCAGCCGTCGACCCAGCGAATGCTCCGTCGTCCGTTCACTTCTCCTCCTACCGCCTCCCGGAGGATCCTGTGGGAGCGGCTCAAGAAGCCGTTCGCAAGGCAGGGTTGATGATGGAGAAGACGAAGGGGGCGTACGAGGCCAGCATGGCTGCTTACGACGCTAGTTCTGCTCTTCGGGCCAACGTCCAGGTTTGTTTTCTCCACTGGTTGGTTTGCTGTGCTGGAATAGTCTTTAGCTTTGAGAGAATCTGCTGCTTTGTCTGTAAGATGATGTCACACCCACTGGGTGAGGGTCTTGATGTGTTTGCTTTTAACTTCTCTTGAACTCGAGCCAGACTGATCTTGGCCGAGTGAGAACCGGTGGGGGCATGCTCAGTGCACCCACTGGGTGTAGTCCCCGAGACCATGGTCGACTGCTGGCGGTCGGCCATGGTCTGACGATAGAACTTTTCTTTCTTGTTGTTTTTTTTTAGCTCGAGCCAGACTGATATTGGCCGAGTGAAAACCAGTGGGTGCACGCTCAGTGCACCCACTGGGTGTAGTCCCTGAGACTGCGGTTGAGTGCTTGACTCGACTGTAGTCTTAGAATATTTTTTTGTTGATGCAGAAATCTTGCGAGTTTGGGGCCAAATTTGCAAACCTTGAGAAGAAGCAAATCCAGCTCAATCTCGACCTGCAGCTAGCTCGGGACCATCTGAAGAAGACGCAGGATGACGCGGCCGGTAACTGACGGTGACCATTTGTCGACTGACTTTTGATAAATGTGCCTTGTGTTTCCTTTATGTTCATCTGTCCAGTGACGTCTTTGGTAGGTCAACTGAAAGCAGCCTTGGAGCAGAAAGATCTCGACCTGGCGGCGGCACAGCAGGCGGCTCAAGAGAAGGCATAACTAGCGGCGCAGAAGCTAGCCTCTGTAGGTGCGCTCGAGGCGGAGATCATCTGGCTGAGAGGCTCACTCGACGCAGCCAATCAAGAGGTGACTCGACTGAAAAACTCCAAGTCTGTCTTGAACGACAAGTACGAGGCCCTGTTCCAGAAGAGGATTGATCTTGAGGCCTATCTGGGCGACCTTACCAAGAAGTGGTACCTTGTGCTCGAAGGTATGTCTCTTTTGGCTCGGGTTAAGCTAGATCGGTCGACCCATGTTTTGCTTGCTGACTCGACGCGCTATTTTCCGCTGCAGAATTCTGTCGCAACTTCGAAGAAGAGACTGGGCGGGTCGAGCCCGGCCTAGACCCAGCCAATTCTATCGTGAATGACGAGGTTGCCATGAACATCTTGAGGCTGGAGTCCCGCCTTACTGCGGCCACGGACTATCTGGGACGGCTGAAAGCGGTGATGGCCCGGATCGACACCGCACTCTGGAGGAGAGTCGTGCAGGAGAACGACCTCGAGTCTCTGATGACTCGACTCAACGAGATCCCCAACCAAGTGCAGGAGTGGAAGAAATCATCCGCCCGGGGTGGAGCCGACGTGGCGTTGTCTCTGGTTCGCGTGCACTGCAAGGAAGTGAAGGAGAGGAGGCTCACGGCGCTCAAGGTTGCCAATACGAAGGAGCTTCAGTTCCAGTCGTTCATGGAGACTTTCTTGGAAGCCGCCACTCGTATTGCTGATGGGATCGACTTAGACCAATTCGTTGCGCCCGTGAGTCCGCCTCCACCTGAGGAATGAGCTAACTTTGACACTTTAATTTAATTTGCCTCGGAATGCCGAGTGGTCTTGTAACCGTTAAACTCTGGTGGGCCTGTGGCCCAGGTACTCTTGCCCGAATCTTGCGGGACTTTTATCTGGATTTGATCTTTTGGCTTGCGGCTCTTTTTTGATTGCTTGAATCTTTGAGTCGACGTCCGCAGCTAAGCCCCTGAGTGAGAGGGTTGCTCTTCACTCGGAGTGAGTGTTTGAAACTTAGGCGAGTCACGGGGTCGTAGCTAAGTGCTTGATGACTTCTCGCCCCTCGTTGGTTACCCCAAGTGGAAGGTTTGAGATGCAGTGTAGCGGAAGTTTTCCCTTGGCAATACCAAGGATCGATTTCCCTGAGACTCCCAGTTTCAACAAGAAGGTGTCAACTGCTAACGGCGCCAGATATTAGCAATAAACGCGGAACTGCACACAGATACAAATAACTTTGCTCCCAACGAGTACAGAGAGGTTGTCAATGCCTCCGGCCTTGTAGTTTACAAAGGATCAAACGCAAGTGATAGTAGTGATAGGTAATGCTGCAATAGTAAATAAAAAGCGGAAAGTAAATAGTGCATGTGATCAATGATGGTAATATGGACCGGAATCTCATGATGTTCACTAGTGATGTCTCTCTCCCAAAAGACGATAGAACAGCTATGTGAGGTAAACGAATTACAGCTGGGCAATTGACAGGACCATGTGCGCAAACCAATGCTGACTAAGTTGCAAGAAAGGTAGAGGTTCAAAGCATGGGCGGTACGCCGAGGTAAGTAGACCGAAATCCATCTGCATCTACTACTAATCATCCACCTTGAGATATCTATCCAGAACATCTCGCTGGTATTAAGTTGCGAGTCCCACCCATAGTGTAAACTCAAAGCAACAGACAACTGCATTAAAAGAACTTTGCGTAAAGTAAACAATCCTTGCACCCGCGGGCACAAGTACCGTTGTTTTCCCCCTTGTGGCAACAGCACATCCCCTAGACTCATGTTTCTGTCACTCAAGCTAGTCATAGAAGGGGCATGAACCCACAATCGAGCATAACGTTCCCTCTTGGAGTCACTACCTACTACTTGGCCAAAGCAATAAATAACAACGGAGAACATGCAAGAATTACTTACAAACATAAATATAAAGGAGGTGAATCAAATATATTACTCAAACACAATCTGAACATAATCTCATAATCCATCGGATCCCAGCAAACTCATCATAGCAACAGCATAAGGATTACATATGTGCCTCGATCATGTAGGGCAGCTCACGAGGACTAATTAGTGAAGCACAAGAACGGGAGGAGAACATCACATAGCTACTGGTCATGGACCCATGGTCCAAGGGAGACTACTCACAACTCATCCGGGAGGCGTCCATGGTGGTGGAGAAGCTCCCGGTGGTGATCCTCCCCTCCGGCAGGGTGCCGGGAAGAGTTCTCCTGGTGCTCCCGATCTTGGAAGCGGCGGCGGCGGTGGAACAGAGATGAGATCGCGAAAAAGAGTTCCCTTCTCGAGGGTTTCGGGAGACGGTATAAATATATGCCAAAGGGGGGCATCAGACGTGGCTCGGGGGGCCCAGGCGCCCCCCCGGCGCGGCCCAGGGGGGGCGCGCCACCAGGGCGCCTGGGGCCCTGGTGGTCCCCCTTCGGCTGTGCTTCGGGTGCCTGGTAGCTTCTGGAATGCTTATTTTTTATATAATTTTTCCGGTATTTTTCTGGCAGTTCTCGTAATGGGAAAACCTGAAATACAAAAACAGCCGAAAACAGAAACTGGCACTGGGGTGCACTGAGTTAATAGGTTAGTCCAAATATGATCAAAAGTGTATGGAAGTGTATAAATATCATAGCAATATCACCCAAAAGAGGCATGGAGCAAGCAGAAATTATAGATACGTTTTGGACGTATCAACATCCCCAAGCTTAATTCCTGCTCGTCCTCGAGTAGGTAAATGATAACAAGAATAATTTCTGTGGTGACATGCTATTAACCATATAGGATTTTTTTTCATAGTCACATGACAAAAGCTTACTGAGACAATGAATCTATAGTAATTAAGTTGCCTCATGAGAAAATCATAAAGAACTGAAAGTTTTACAATATGATACTGAAACATCAAATAGATTTGTAATGAACATGGTGTGCAAATATGATAAAGTGATATCTCGCTTGCCCCCTTTAGTGAAGCAAAACATAAATGCAGGGGCACCTCCAAGGTTTAAGTGATGACTAGATACAATGATTTCAGAATAAACGATATCACAATCATGCAAAAGACAATGCTACTTTGGGACAATGCACATTACACTCAGAATGACAATCATGCTCTCAGTAGTTGGTGCTTTAAAAGAAGGTGAAGACTCTCGAACCGTGGCTTTTGTTGGCAAGGTTGAAAACCCGTAGTCGGAAACAAAGACAAAACATGTACCAGAGCTCTTGATTTTAAAACAGAGGTAATAATAATATTTTTAGATCATGCATGTTTCGTCAACGAATGCTAGCAGACAACACAATCACTTCTTGAGATGGACAAGTTTCGAGGAACGGCTCCCGAATGAGGACGATCACATCCTCTTAATCTCCTTTGTTTATCACTGCCAAAGTTTTCTGATTTCTCATGAACAAAGCATGAAGGAGGGTTTGTTTGTTATATTATCTTTTTGAGCCGGGCGCACTCAATGCCAGTTCCTTCTCGTATTATGGGTTTGCACATTATACATGCAATCCCGGGGTGAAGCTTGTCCAACTTAAAAAGATTATGAATTAACTGTTGGAGATATGCCCTAGAGGCAATAATAAAAGCATTATTATTATATCTCCTTGTTCATGATAATTGTCTGTTATTCATGCTTGAATTGTATTGTACGGAAACAGCGATACATGTGTGAATACATAGATCATAATGAGTCCCTGGTAGGCCTCTAGTATCCAGCTCATTGATCAACAGATGGTCATGGTTTCCTGACCATGGACATGAGATGTCGGTGATAACGGGATCACATCATTAGGAGAATGATGTGATGGACAAGACCCAAACTTGAGCATAACACGAGATCGTATAGTTCGTAATGCATAAGCTTTTCGGTGTCAAGTATTTATTCCTTAGACCATGAGGTTGTACAACTCCCGGATGCCGTAGGAATACTTTGGGTGTGCCAACCGTCACAACGTAACTGGGTGGCTATAAAGGTACGCATCGGGTATCTCCGAAAGTGTATGTTGAGTTGGTACGAACCGAGACTGGGATGTTGTCACTCCGTATGACGGAGAGGTACCTCTGGGCCCACTCGGTAATACATCATCATAATGAGCTCAATGTGACTAAGTAGTTAGTCACGGGATGATGGATTACGGATCGAGTAAAGAGACTTGCCATAACGAGATTGAACAGGGTATCGGGAATACCGACGATCGAATCTCGGGCAAGTACCGTACCGATGGACAAAGGGAATAACATACGGGATTAAGTGAATCCTTGACACAGTGGTTCATCCGATGAAGATCATCGAGGAACACGTGGGAACCAACATGGGTATCCAGATCCCGCTGTTGGTTATTGACCGGAGAGTGGTCTCGGTCATGTCTACGTGTCTCCCGAACCCGTAGGGTCTACACACTTAAGGTTCGGTAACGCTAGGGTCGTAGAGATAAATGCACGTGGAAACCCGAAAGTTGTTCGGAGTCCCGGATGAGATCCCGGACGTCACGAGGAGTTCCGGAATGGTCCGGAGGTAAAGATTGATATATGGGAAGTCCAGTTTCGGCCAACGGGTGATCTCCGGGGGTCACCGGGAGCGTCCCGGGACCACCGGAGGGGCCCCGGGGGTCCACCGGGTGGGGCCACCCATCCCGGTGGGGCCCCTAGGCCGCGAGGGGATGTGTCCAGCCCTCAGGGCTGGCGCACCACCAAGGGAGGCCCACCTCCCCTGCGCCTAGGGTTAAAACCCTAAGGGGAGGGGGGCCACCACTTGCCTTGGGGGAGGGAGACTCCTCCCTGGCCGCCGCCCCCCCTTGCAGATTGGATCTGCAGGGGGCTGGCGCCCCCCTGGCCCCCTATATATATGTGGGGGGGAGAGGGCAGCCGCACCTCAAGCCCTGGCGCCTCTCCCCCTCCCGTCACACCCCATACTCCCAACGCAGGGCGCCCGGCGAAGCCCTGCTGCGATCTCCACTGCATCCGTCATCACGCCGTCGTGCTGCCGGATCTCTGACGACTTCTCCTCCCCCCTTGCTGGATCAAGAAGGAGGTGACGTTGCTGCACCGTACGTGTGTTGAACGCGGAGGTGCCGTCCGTTCGGCGCTAGATCATCGGTGACGAAGAACGTGAAGAGTACGACTACTTCATCCTTGCTTCGTTGAAAGCTTCCGCACGCAATCTTCATAACGGTATGTAGATGCACTCTTAGTTACTCGTTGCTAGATGTCTCCATAGTTGGATCTTGGTGAAGACGTAGAAAATTTTTGATTTATGCTACGTTCCCCAACAGTGGCATCTGAGCCTAGGTTTTATGCGTAGCATCTTGCGCGAGTAGAACACAAAGCAGTTGTGGGCGTATGATCTTGTTCAACTTTCTTACCGTTACTAGTCAATCTTGATTCGGCGGTATTGTGGGATGAAGCGGCCCGGACCGACCTTACACGTACGCTTACGTGAGACTGGTTCCACCGACAGACATGCACTAGATGCATAAGGTGGCTGGCGGGTGTCTGTCTCTCCTACTTTAGTCGGATCGGATTCGATGAAAAGGGTCCTTATGAAGGGTAAATAGAAGTTGGCAAATCACGTTGTGGTTTTGGCGTAGGTAAGAAACGTTCTTGCTAGAAATCCTATAGAAGCCACGTAAAACTTGCAACAACAATTAGAGGACGTCTAACTTGTTTTTGCAGCATGTGTTTTGTGACGTGGTATGGCCAAGAACGAAGATGTGATGAATGATATATGTGATGTATGAGATTGATCATGTTTTTGTAATAGGGAATCACGACTTGCATGTCGATGAACTTGACAACCGGCAGGAGCCATAGGAGTTGTCTTTATTATTGTATGACCTGCGTGTCACTGAATAACGCCATGTAATTACTTTACTTCATTGCTAAACGTTAGCTATAGTAGTAGAAGTAATAGTTGGCGTGACGACTTCTTCAAGACACGATGATGGAGTTCATGATGATGAAGATCATGGTGTCAAGCCGGTGACAAGATGATCATGGTGCCCCGAAGATGGAGATCCAAGGAGCAAGATGATATTGGCCATATCATGTCACTCTAATTGATTGCATGTGATGTTTATCATGTTTTTGCATCTTGTTTACTTAGAACGACGGTAGTAAATAAGATGATCTCTCACTAAAATTTCAAGTATTGTGTTTCCCCTAACTGTGCACCGTTGCTAAAGCTCGTTGCTCCGAAGCACCACGTGATGATCGGGTGTGATAGGTTCTAACGTTCGCATACAACGGGTGTAAGACAGATTTACACACGCGATACACTTAGGGTTCACTTGACGAGCCTAGCATGTACAGACATGGCCTCGGAACACGGAAGACCGAAAGGTCGAACACGAGTCGTATAGAAGATACGATCAACATGAAGATGTTCACCGTTTTTGACTAGTCCGTCTCACGTGATGATCGGACACGGACTACTCAATTCGGATCGTGTATCACTTAAGATGACTAGAGAGATGTCATTCTGAGTGGGAGTTCATTAAAATTTGATTAAGATGAACTTAATTGTCATGAACTTAGTCTAAATTCTTTACAATATCTCTTGTAGATCAAATGGCCCACGCTCCAGTTTCCCTCAACTTCAACGCGTTCCTAGAGAAAACCAAGCTGAAAGACGATGGTAGCAACTATACGGATTGGGTCCGTAACCTGAGGATTATCCTCATAGCTGCCAAGAGAACTTATGTCCTAGAAGCACCGCTAGGTGATGCACCCGTTTTCCCAGCGACTCAAGACGTTATGAACGCCTGGCAGTCGCGTTGTGATGATTACTCCCTGGTTCAGTGCGGCATGCTTTACAGTTTAGAATCGGGGCTCCAAAAGCGTTTTGAGCACCATGGAGCATATGAGATGTTCGAAGAGCTGAAAATGGTTTTCCAAGCTCATGCCCGAGTCGAGAGATATGATGTCTCCGACGCATTCTACAGCTGTAAGATGGAGGAGAACAGTTCTGTCAGTGAGCACATCCTCAAGATTTCAGGATTGCACAACCGCTTGTCTCAGCTGGGAATGAATCTCCCAGATGAAGCGGTCGTTGACAGAATCCTCCAGTCGCTCCCACCAAGCTTCAAGAGCTTCGTGCTGAACTTCAATATGCAGGGGATGGAGAAGTCCATTCCTGAGGTGTATTCGATGCTGAAATCAGCGGAGGTGGACATCAAGAAAGAACATCAAGTGTTGATGGTCAATAAAACCACTAAGTTCAAGAAAGGCAAGGGTAAGAAGAACTTCAAGAAGGACGGCAAGCAAGTTGCCGCGCCTGGCAAGCCTGTTGCTGGGAAGAAGCCAAAGTATGGACCCAAGCCAGAGACTGAGTGCTTTTATTGCAAAGGAACGGGTCACTGGAAGCGGAACTGCCCCAAATACTTAGCAGACAAGAAGGCCGGCAACGTCAAAGGTATATATGATATACATGTTATTGATGTGTACCTTACCAGCACTCGTAGTAGCTCCTGGGTATTCGATACCGGTGCAGTTGCTCACATTTGTAACTCAAAACAGGAGTTGCGGAATAAAACGGAGACTGGCGAAGGATGAGGTGACGATGCGCGTCGGGAATGGTTCCAAGGTCGATGTGATCGCCGTCGGCACGCTACCTCTACATCTACCCTCGGGATTAGTTTTAAACCTGAATAATTGTTATTTAGTACCAGCTTTGAGCATGAACATTGTTTCTGGATCTCGTCTTATGCGAGATGGATATTCTTTCAAATCGGAGAATAATGGTTGTTCTATTTATTTGAAAGATATGTTTTATGGTCATGCCCCGCTGGTCAATGGTTTATTTTTGATGAATCTCGAACGTAGTGATACACATATTCATAGTGTAGATGCCAAAAGATGTAAAGTTGATAATGATAGTCCCACATACTTGTGGCATTGCCGCCTTGGTCATATTGGTGTCAAACGTATGAAGAAGCTCCATTCAGATGGACTTCTAGAGTCTCTTGATTATGAATCATTTGACACGTGCGAACCATGCCTCTTGGGCAAGATGACCAAGACTCCGTTCTCCGGAACAATGGAGCGAGCAACCAACTTGTTGGAAATCATACATACCGATGTGTGCGGTCCAATGAGTATTGAGGCTCGCGAAGGCTACCGTTATGTTCTCACCCTCACGGATGACTTGAGTAGATACGGGTATATCTATTTGATGAAACACAAGTCTGAGACCTTCGAAAAGTTCAAGGAATTTCAGAATGAGGTTGAGAATCAACGTGACAGAAAAATAAAGTTCTTGCGATCGGATCGTGGGGGTGAATATTTAAGTCATGAATTTGGTACACACCTTAGGAGCTATGGAATTGTTTCACAATTGACACCGCCCGGGACACCTCAACATAACGGTGTGTCCGAACGTCGAAATCGTACTCTGTTGGACATGGTGCGATCTATGATGTCCCTCACCGATTTACCGCTATCTTTTTGGGGTTATGCTTTAGAGACTGCCGCATTCACTTTAAATAGGGCTCCGTCAAAATCCGTTGAGACGACTCCGTATGAACTTTGGTTTGGCAAGAAACCGAAGCTGTCGTTTCTAAAAGTTTGGGGTTGCGATGCTTATGTCAAGAAACTTCAACCTGAAAAGCTCGAACCCAAATCGGAGAAATGCGTCTTCATAGGATACCCAAAGGAAACTATTGGGTACACCTTCTACCACAGATCCGAAGGCAAAGTCTTTGTTGCCAAGAATGGATACTTTCTGGAGAAAGAGTTTCTCTCGAAAGAAGTGAGTGGGAGGAAAGTAGAACTTGATGAGGTGACAGTCACCCCTCCTGTACCGGAAAGTAGCGCAGCGCAGGAAACTGTTCCTGAGGTGCCTGCACCGACAAGGGAGGAAGATAATGATAATGATCATGAAGATACAGATCAAGTTACTACTGAACTTCGAAGGTCCACAAGGGCACGTTCCGCACCAGAGTGGTACGGCAACCCTGTACTGGAAATCATGTTGTTAGACAACGGTGAACCTTCGAACTATGAAGAAGCGATGGCGGGCCCAGATTCCAATAAATGGCTTGGAGCCATGAAATCCGAGATAGAATCCATGTATGAAAACAAAGTATGGACTTTGGTGGACTTGCCTGATGATAGGCACGCCATAGAAAACAAATGGATATTTAAGAAGAAGACAGACACGGATGGTAATGTGACCATCTATAAGGCTCGACTTGTCGCTAAGGGTTATCGACAAGTTCAAGGGATTGACTACGACGAGACTTTCTCTCCCGTAGCGATGCTGAAGTCAGTCAGAATCATGTTAGCTATTGCCGCATTCTATGATTATGAGATATGGTAAATGGACGTCAAAACAGCATTCCTTAATGGCTTCCTCAAGGAAGAGTTGTATATGATGCAACCGGAAGGTTTTGTCGATCCAGAAAACGCTACCAAGGCATGCAAGCTCCAGCGCTCGATTTACGGGCTGGTGCAAGCATCTCGGAGTTGGAATATTCGCTTTGATGAGGTGATCAAAGCGTTTGGCTTTATACAGACTTATGGAGAAGCCTGTATTTACAAGAAAGTGAGTGGGAGCTCTGTGGCATTTCTCATATTATATGTGGATGACATATTGCTGATGGGAAATGATATAGAATTCTTGGAAAATGTGAAGGCCTACTTGAATAAAAGTTTTTCAATGAAGGACCTTGGAGAAGCTGCTTACATATTAGGCATCAAAATCTATAGAGATAGATCGAGACGCCTCATTGGTCTTTCACAAAGTACATACCTTGACAAAATATTGAAGAAGTTCAATATGGATCAGTCAAAGAAAGGATTCTTGCCTGTTTTGCAAGGTATGAGATTGAGTAAGACTCAGTCGCCGACCACGGCAGAAGATAGAGAAAAGATGAGTGTCATTCCCTATGCCTCGGCCATAGGATCTATCATGTATGCCATGCTGTGTACCAGACCTGATGTGAACCTTGCCATAAGTTTGGTAGGGAGGTACCAAAGTGATCCCGGTACGGAACACTGGACAGCGGTCAAGAACATCCTGAAGTACCTGAAAAGGACTAAGGATATGTTTCTCGTTTATGGAGGTGACGAAGAGCTCGTCGTAAAGGGTTACGTCGATGCTAGCTTCGACACAGATCTGGATGACTCTAAGTCACAAACCGGATACGTGTATATTTTGAATGGAGGGGCAGTCAGCTGGTGCAGTTGCAAGCAAAGCGTGGTGGCAGCATCTACATGTGAAGCGGAGTACATAGCTGCTTCTGAAGCAGCGCATGAAGGAGTCTGGATGAAGGAGTTCATCACCGACCTAGGAGTCATTCCAAGTGCGTCAAGCCCGATGACTCTCTTCTGTGACAACACTGGTGCTATTGCTATTACCAAGGAGCCCAGGTTTCACAAGAAGACCAAGCACATCAAGCGCCGTTTCAACTCCATCCGGAATTATGTTCAGGATGGAGACATAGATATTTGTAAAGTGCATACGGATCTGAATGTTGCAGACCCGTTGACTAAACCTCTTTCACGAGCAAAACATGATCAACACCAGAACTCTATGGGTGTTCGATTCATCACAATGTAACTAGATTATTGACTCTAGTGCAAGTGGGAGACTGTTGGAGATATGCCCTAGAGGCAATAATAAAAGCATTATTATTATATCTCCTTGTTCATGATAATTGTCTGTTATTCATGCTTGAATTGTATTGTACGGAAACAGCGATACATGTGTGAATACATAGATCATAATGAGTCCCTGGTAGGCCTCTAGTATCCAGCTCGTTGATCAACAGATGGTCATGGTTTCCTGACCATGGACATGAGATGTCGGTGATAACGGGATCACATCATTAGGAGAATGATGTGATGGACAAGACCCAAACTTGAGCATAACACGAGATCGTATAGTTCGTAATGCATAAGCTTTTCGGTGTCAAGTATTTATTCCTTAGACCATGAGGTTGTACAACTCCCGGATGCCGTAGGAATACTTTGGGTGTGCCAACCGTCACAACGTAACTGGGTGGCTATAAAGGTATGCATCGGGTATCTCCGAAAGTGTCTGTTGAGTTGGTACGAACCGAGACTGGGATGTTGTCACTCCGTATGACGGAGAGGTACCTCTGGGCCCACTCGGTAATACATCATCATAATGAGCTCAATGTGACTAAGTAGTTAGTCACGGGATGATGGATTACGGATCGAGTAAAGAGACTTGCCATAACGAGATTGAACAGGGTATCGGGAATACCGACGATCGAATCTCGGGCAAGTATCGTACCGATGGACAAAGGGAATAACATACGGGATTAAGTGAATCCTTGACACAGTGGTTCATCCGATGAAGATCATCGAGGAACACGTGGGAACCAACATGGGTATCCAGATCCCGCTGTTGGTTATTGACCGGAGAGTGGTCTCGGTCATGTCTACGTGTCTCCCGAACCCGTAGGGTCTACACACTTAAGGTTCGGTAACGCTAGGGTCGTAGAGATAAATGCACGTGGAAACCCAAAAGTTGTTTGGAGTCCCGGATGAGATCCCGGACGTCACGAGGAGTTCCGGAATGGTCCGGAGGTAAAGATTGATATATGGGAAGTCCAGTTTCGGCCAACGGGTGATCTCCGGGGGTCACCGGGAGCGTCCCGGGACCACCGGAGGGGCCCCGGGGGTCCACCGGGTGGGGCCACCCATCCCGGTGGGGCCCCTAGGCCGCGAGGGGATGTGTCCAGCCCTCAGGGCTGGCGCACCACCAAGGGAGGCCCACCTCCCCTGCGCCTAGGGTTAAAACCCTAAGGGGAGGGGGGCCACCACTTGCCTTGGGGGAGGGGGACTCCTCCCTGGCCGCCGCCCCCCCTTGCAGATTGGATCTGCAGGGGGCTGGCGCCCCCCCTGGCCCCCTATATATATGTGGGGGGGGAGAGGGCAGCCGCACCTCAAGCCCTGGCGCCTCTCCCCCTCCCGTCACACCCCATACTCCCAACGTAGGGCGCCCGGCGAAGCCCTGCTGCGATCTCCACTGCATCCGTCATCACGCCGTCGTGCTGCCGGATCTTTGACGACTTCTCCTCCCCCCTTGCTGGATCAAGAAGGAGGTGACGTTGCTGCACCGTACGTGTGTTGAACGCGGAGGTGCCGTCCGTTCGGCGCTAGATCATCGGTGACGAAGAACGTGAAGAGTACGACTACTTCATCCTTGCTTCGTTGAAAGCTTCCGCACGCAATCTTCATAACGGTATGTAGATGCACTCTTAGTTACTCGTTGCTAGATGTCTCCATAGTTGGATCTTGGTGAAGACGTAGAAATTTTTTGATTTATGCTACGTTCCCCAACATTAACTACTACTTCCTCATGGACTTACAACAGAGGCACAAAATAGGAATGCTTTTCTTTGAATAATTTCGAGATGGTACATGCAAGTCTCCGTTAGGAATGGCAGGTAAATACCATGTAGGAAGGTATGGTGGACTCATATGGCATAACTGGTTTAAAAGAATGTGGATGCACAAGCAGTCAGTCCGCTTAGTACAGGTGGAGGTTAGCAAAAGACTGGGAGCGACCAACTAAGAGAGCAATGATGGTCATAATCATGCAGAGCGACAAAGCAACATTGAATCAGGCATGGAAGTTATATCGCTACTCAGAAACAAAAGATCATCAAGGCTTGACAGACTTTCTTTACAGTCTTAAATATGCGTGAGCATACGCCAAGTCAATCAAAATAAATTCTTTGAAGGAAGATATTACTAAACCATACCACATCATAGGCAAACAAATCATGTTGGTATTCCAATAACACATTGGGAACCCCCCAGCTATTTGAGACTAACCATAAGAAAACATGAATTACTAAGCACCATTATGCACGTAGCATCTTTATCATAGACATACCAACCAATGCAACGGAAGCAAACTCTCTTAATAAGATAATCATGATAAATAAAAAGAGCTCAAGCAACCAACTAAACGAAAGCTCTTTAGAAAGATAAGCATGAAAGTTAAGAGCTAAGCATGATAGTAGCTATTGAAAGACAAAGAACACACACAGCAAAGATAGACATAAAAATTCTATGTTATGTTCTAGGCAATGTTGGGGATATCGCTTATCGGGAACTTATCGGTCGACCCATGATAAGGGGTAAATCGGTCAGTTTATCGGCATATCGGCCGATTTATCGCCATATCGGCTGATTTATCGGCGGATTTATCTTATCGGTCAGATAGTGGTAAGCGATAAATCGGCCGATTTATCGGCATATCGGAAGATATCTTGAACAGTGGTTCTAGGTAGAAGTGGAGCGTGTTTCTCTCCCACATAAAGAAAGCTGAGTTCCGACTCGTTATGAAAAGCTAAGGAAAACTAAAAAGGAAAACTAAAAGCAAGATGCTCCAAGCATAGCACATAATACATGAAGTGATTAAAATATAGTGGAACGAAAGACGAACTGATAATGTTGATGGAGAAGGGGATGCACGGGGGCATCCCCAAGGTTAGACGCTTGAGTCTCCTTGAATATTTCTTGGGGGTGCATGGGGGCATCCCCAAGATTGAGCGTTTGACACTCCTGAATCTTTTTATCATCTTCCCTCGCACACTTGAAAACTCCCTTCATACATAACTCATCATAATCTGATTAGCGAGGTTAGTACCCATAATAAAATAATTGTTCCTTGCTGGAAATAAAGATATTCTTGAAGGTCTACTGTTTCTCAAGATTGCCAAAAGGTTTTTGCAAAGAAAAATCAAGCTCTAGGTTTGCAAAATGAAGGAAAGGCAAAACAGGACAGAATCTGTGAAAAACAGAACAGCAGGTAGTAAATGATTTTTTTCGGGGCACTTCTGCAACTCTAATAAAAAACTCAAAACAGACGCACGAAAGACAATTGTATAGAACACGCTGTCGAAAAAATTCAGACCAAAAAGATGATCTGGTGATTTTATACGAATTTTTCTAAGGACAGAATCTGTTTCCTGGACAGCACGTCACAACTTTTGAACTTTCTTGCAATCAGAGGCTATACTTGGCACAAAATTGAAAAGCAAAGATACAATGATGATGCTACTGTAGTAACAACATCAAGACACAACAAAAAGCAAAATAAAATTTTATTCATGTGGGCTGCCTCCCAAAAGCGCTTTCTTTTATGCCTTTAAGCTAGGCATAATGCATAGAGATCAAGTTTTATCAAGAGTAAAAGAATAGCTAGCCCGTACAACGGACTCAAAAGGTAACTTAATATTCTTTCGAGGGAAGTGTTCCATCCCTCTATTGAGAGGAAACTGGAATTTTATATTCCCCTCTTTCATGTCAATGATAGCACCAACGGTGCGTAGAAAAGGACGTCCCAAAATAATTGGACAAGAAGGTTCACATTCAATGTCCATAATAGTAAAATCAACGGGAACATAGTTGTCATTGACAATGATAAGAACATCGTCGATCCCCCCCAAAGGTTTCTTTATGGAAGAATCAACGAGACGAACACCAAAAGAACAAGAATCAAAAGGTTTCAGTTTAAGCATATCATATATTCTTTTGGGCATAACAGAGGTACTAGCACCAACATCACATAAAGCATAGCAAGAGAAGTTATTCAACTTAATTTTTATCATAGGATCCCAACCATCTTCTAGCTTTCTAGGTATGGAGGCTTCTACTCTAAGTTTCTCCTCCCTAGCTTTGATAAGAGCATTAGTGGTATGCTATGTGAAGGCAAGGTTAAGCGTGCTAGTGCGGGGATCTCTAGACATCTTGTGAAGGAAATCAATAACTTCGGTAAGAGTGCAATTATCAAAATCAAGGTCACTACCATCAAGTAAGGTGGTAGTGGTGTCCTTTAGGTTCACTTGTTTGGTAGTTTCTATAGTCATAGCATCACCATTAATAGGTCCATCGGGACCAGGAGTGCATTGGGTGCTAAGAGTTTGGATATCCTCAACAACTTGGATAGTAGCAACAGTGTGGTGGGTAGGAAGGCTCTTAATTATATCTTCTTCCTCCCTTTCTCTAGCCCATCTCTCTTTAAGTTTAGCCATCATCCTAATGTTTTCATTAATTTGCACTTGAATAGCATTCATAGGAGTGACCTTCCTCTCCTCAAGAGGAGAAGTTCTAATTTTAAGCAATTCTACTTCATTGGCTAAATTGTCTACCTTCAAAGAGAGATCATCTAGTTTGTTTAGTTTTTCTCCTACACTATTATTAAAGGCTTTTTGGGTAGTGATGAAATCTTTAAGCATAATCTCTAGTTCAGTAGTGGAGTTCTTGGTGCTAGGATAAGCATTGTTGTTCCCATAAGAATTAGAGGGGAACGGTCTAGGATTGCTACCAAAGTTACTCCTATAAGCATTGTTATTAAAATTGTTTCTAGAGATAAAGTTCACATCTACTTGTTCTTGAGCAATCAAAGAATTTAAAGGAACATCACGAGGATCAACAGAAGATTGCTTCAAAAGTAGAGACATGATCAAGTCAACTTTTTCATTTAGGGAGGAAATCTCCTCGACAGAGTTTACCTTCCTACCTGTTGGAGCGCGTTCGGTGTGCCATTGGGAATAGTTGGTCATCATCTCATCGAGAAGCTTCGTGGCAGCACCAAGTGTAGTTGACATAAAGGTTCCTCCCGCGGCCGAATCTAACAAGTTCCACGAGGTAAAGTTCAAGCCTGCATAAAAAGTTTGGATGACCATCCAAGTAGTCAAACCGTGAGTAGGGCAGTTCTTGACAAGAGATTTCATACGTTCCCAAGCTTGGGCAACGTGTTCATTATCCAATTGTTTAAAATTCATTATGTTACTTCTCAGTTGGATAATTTTAGCAGGTGGATAGTATTTTCCAATAAAAGCATCTTTGCACTTGTCCCATGAATCTATGCTATTTCTAGGCAAAGACTGAAACCAAATTTTAGCTCCTCCTCTGAAGGAGAAAGGAAAAAGCTTAAGCTTAACAATATTACCATCTATTTCTTGGTACTTTTGCATAGCACAAAGTTCAACAAAATTGTTTAAATGTAAAGCAGCATCATCTCCAGCACCGGAGAATTGATCTTTCATGACTAAGTTCAGTAAAGCAGGTTTAATTTCATACGAAGGTGCTGAAGTGGCAGGTGTAGTGATAGGTGTGCAGATAAAGTCATCGTTGTTGTGACTAGTGAAGTCACACAACTTGGTGTTCTCGGTGGAACCCATAGTAGCAAGCAAGCAAGATAACTATTTTTGTGATTTTCGATAAAAGATACTAAAGCAAAACTGAAAGGTAAACTAACAAGACTAAAAAGCAAAGGTAAAAGATAGCGTGCAACTCCCCTATCCTGAAGAGTGGAGTCCCCGGCAACGGCGCCAGAAAACTTTGCTTGATGGCTTCTCGCCCCTCGTTGGTTACCCCAAGTGGAAGGTTTGAGATGCAGTGTAGCGGAAGTTTTCCCTTGGCAATACCAAGGATCGATTTCCCTGAGACTCCCAGTTTCAACAAGAAGGTGTCAACTGCTAACGGCGCCAGATATTAGCAATCAACGCGGACCTGCACACAGATACAAATAACTTTGCTCCCAACGAGTACAGAGAGGTTGTCAATCCCTCCGGCCTTGTAGTTTACAAAGGATCAAACGCAAGTGATAGTAGTGATAGGTAATGCTGCAATAGTAAATAAAAAGCGGGAAGTAAATAGTGGATGTGATCAATGATGGTAATATGGACCGGAGTCTCATGATGTTCACTAGTGATGTCTCTCTCCCAAAAGACGATAGAACAGCTATGTGAGGTAAACGAATTACAGCTGGGCAATTGACAGGACCATGTGCGCAAACCAATGCTGACTAAGTTGCAAGAAAGGTAGAGGTTCAAAGCATGGGCGGTACGCCGAGGTAAGTAGACCGAAATCCATCTGCATCTACTACTAATCATCCACCTTGAGATATCTATCCAGAACATCTCGCTGGTATTAAGTTGCGAGTCCCACCCATAGTGTAAACTCAAAGTAACAGACAACTGCATTAAAAGAACTTTGCGTAAAGTAAACAATCCTTGCACCCGCGGGCACAAGCACCGTTGTTTTCTCCCTTGTGGCAACAGCACATCCCCTAGACTCATGTTTCTGTCACTCAAGCTAGTCATCGAGGGGCATGAACCCACAATCGAGCATAACGTTCCCTCTTGGAGTCACTACCTACTACTTGGCCAAAGCAATAAATAACAACGGAGAACATGCAAGAATTACTTACGAACATAAATATAAAAGAGGTGAATCAAATATATTACTCAAACACAATCTCAACATAATCTCATAATCCATCGGATCGCAGCAAACTCATCATAGCAACAGCATAAGGATTACATATGTGCCTCGATCATGTAGGGCAGCTCACGAGGACTAATTAGTGAAGCACAAGAACGGGAGGAGAACATCACATAGCTACTGGTCATGGACCCATGGTCCAAGGGAGACTACTCACAACTCATCCGGGAAGCGTCCATGGTGGTGGAGAAGCTCCCGGTGGTGATCCTCCCCTCCGGCAGGGTGCCGGGAAGAGTTCTCCTGGTGCTCCCGATCTTGGAAGCGGCGGCGGCGGCGGAACAGAGATGAGATCGCGAAAAAGAGTTCCCCTCTCGAGGGTTTCGAGAGACGGTATAAATATATGCCAAAGGGGGGCATCAGACGAGGCTCGGGGGGCCCAGGCGCCCCCCCGGCGCGGCCCAGGGGGGCGCGCCACCAGGGCGCCTGGTGGTCCCCCTCCGGCTATGCTTCGGGTGCCTGGTAGCTTCTGGAACGCTGATTTTTTATATAATTTTTCCGGTATTTTTCTGGCAGTTCTCGTAATGGGAAAACCTGAAATACAAAAACAGCCGAAAACAGAAACTGGCACTGGGGTGCACTGAGTTAATAGGTTAGTCCAAATATGATCAAAAGTGTATGGAAGTGTATAAATATCATAGCAATATCACCCAAAAGAGGCATGGAGCAAGCAGAAATTATAGATACGTTTTGGACGTATCACTAAGCCCCCGAGTGAGCGGGTTGCTCTTCACTCGGAGTGGATGTTTGAAACTTAGATGATTCCAAGCTACGTTGTATTTGTGGCGGAGCTTGGAAGACAGGGCCACATTATACTTGAGACGCAGCTCGGAGGACCGCAGCTAAGCCCCCGAGTGAGCGGGTTGCTCTTCAGTCGGAGTGGATGTTTGTAACTTAGGCGAGTCACGGGGTCGCAGTTAAGCTTCCGAGTGAGAGGGTTGCTCTTCACTCGGAGTGGATGTTTGAAACTTAGACGATTCCAAGCTACGTTGTATTTGTGGCGGAGCTCGGAAGACAGAGCCACATTATACTTATGATGCAGCTCGGAGGACCGCAGCTAAGCCTCCGAGTGAGAGGGTTGCTCTTCACTCGGAGTGGATGTTTGAAACTTAGACGATTCCAAGCTACGTTGTATTTGTGGCGGAGCTCGGAAGACAGAGCCACATTATACTTATGACGCAGCTCGGAGGACCTCAGCTAAGCCCCCGAGTGAGAGGGTTGCTCTTCACTCGGAGTGGATGTTTGTAACTTAGACGATTCCAAGCTACGTTGTATTTGTGGCGGAGCTCGGAAGACAGAGCCACATTATACTTATGATGCAGCTCGGAGGACCGCAGCTAAGCCCCCGAGTGAGAGGGTTGCTCTTCACTCGGAGTGGATGTTTGTAACTTAGGCGAGTCACGGGGTCGCAGCTAAGCTTCCGAGTCAGAGGGTTGCTCTTCACTCGGAG
>LR738713.1:827551469-827572682 GCA_902687465.1 Secale cereale
AAGCTACGTTGTATTTGTGGCAGAGCTCGGAAGACAGAGCCACATTATACTTATGACGCAGCTCGGAGGACTGCAGCTAAGCCTCCGAGTGAGAGGATTGCTCTTCACTCGGAGTGGATGTTTGAAACTTAGACGATTCCAAGCTACGTTATATTTGTGGCGGAGCTCGGAAGACAGAGCCACATTATACTTATGACGCAGCTCGGAGGACCGCAGCTAAGCCCCCGAGTGAGAGGGTTGCTCTTCACTCGGAGTGGATGTTTGTAACTTAGACGATTCCAAGCTACGTTGTATTTGTGGCGGAGCTCGGAAGACAGAGCCACATTATACTTATGACGCAGCTCGGAGGACCGCAGCTAAGCCCACAAGTGAGAGGGTTGCTCTTCACTTGGGGTGGATGTTTGTAACTTAGGCGAGTCACGGGGTCGCAGCTAAGACTCCGAGTGAGAGGGTTGCTCTTCACTCGGAGTGGATGTTTGAAACTTAGATGATTCCAAGCTATGTTGTATTTGTGGCGAAGCTCGGAAGACAGAGCCACATTATACTTATGACGTAGCTCGGAGGACCGCAGCTAAGCCTCCGAGTGAGAGGGCTGCTCTTCACTCGGAGTGAGCGTTTGAAACTTAGGCGAATCGGGTTCGCAGCAAAGCATCCACTGGGGGATGACCGGGCGTTGGACCTTGTATGCCTTGCCCTCTTCTTCCCGCTCGACCGTGAGTACAGTACTGACAACTTGTGCGGTGGCTGCAATGTACAGCAGAAGAGGCTCTCCGCTGACTGGGGCAGCGAGCACCGGCTGGGTCGACAGCAGGGCTTTGAGCTCTTCAAACGCTGCTTCGGCTTCGGAATTCCACTCGAACTTGTCGGATTTCTTCATGAGTCGGTAGAGGGGCAGTGCCTTCTCACCAAGACGAGAAATGAATTGACTCAATGCGGCCAAGCAACCAGTAAGCTTCTGGACGTCGTGTATACGCTCGGGGCATTTCATTCGGAGGATGGTGCTCACCTTCTTTGGGTTGGCGTCGATTCCCCGTTCGGAAACGAGAAAACCGAGCAACTTGCCGCCAGGAACTCCAAATGTACACTTTGATGGATTGAGCTTGATATCATAGCTTCTTAGGTTTGCGAATGTCTCAGCGAGGTCGGTCAGTAGGTCGGAACCCTTCTGTGACTTGACCACAATGTCATCCATGTATGCCTAGACGTTCCGACTGATTTGCTTTATTAAGCACTTCTGGATCATGCGCATGAAGGTAGCGCCGGTATTTTTGAGACCGAAAGGCATGGTGACATAACAGAAACACTCGAAGGGGTGATGAAAGCTATCTTGATTTCGTCGGGTCCGAACAGACGAATCTTACCCGGAATACACGTCCAGAAAGGACAAACGTTCACATCCCGCAGTCGAGTTGACTATCTGATCGATGCGGGGAAGAGGAAAATGATTCTTCGGGCAGGCCCGATTGATGTGCTTGAAATCGATGCACATGCGGAGAGACTTGTCCTTCTTGGGGACCATGACGACATTGGCGAGCCACTCGGAGTAGTCAATCTCGCGGATAAACTCAGCTGCCAGGAGCTGAGCCACTTCCTCGCCGATTGCCTTTCGCTTCTCCGCAGCGAACCGACGGAGATGTTCCTTCACAGGTTTTACCTTCGGGTCGACTCGCAAATGGTGCTCAGCCCAGGCCCGGCCCTGAGGGGGGGCAGGGGTTGCGGCCGCCCCGGGCCCCCGGAATTAGGGGGCCCCCATTTTATGTTTGTGTGTCATGTATACTAGTCGATTTGGCCCAAGAAACAACCCAAACGGGAGGTGGGCAGGTGGCAAGAGACACACAGACCTCTGATGACGCATAGATTAGATCGTGCCCGACGTTTGATCTCCTAAAATTGTGGCGGCAGCCGCCCATCGCCAGCCATGCCGACAAGCCGAGCCGCGAGGGCTGGTTCTAAGATTTTTGCCAGCGTCAACAGACAACATGCCCAACGATTGTTATGGGAGTACATCGGCCACGCAGCCGCTGACACATCGCTCGTCCGTGCACCTTGCCTTCACCCTTCTTTAGTACATGTGGTAATGCATCTCTCTTATTTCCCCTTTCTGAAACAAGGAACTCATCTCCTTGGTACTTCTCGAGACTGCTGTTTCTTGTAGTAGCGATCTAGTTGGATAGTTGGATGGTACATTGAAATGATAAAGGAGGATTTCTCAAGTATTGTGATTGTTAGGGTTTAGTTTTGACACTGATTGTGTGTAACTGCTCACAACTTTGGGGATACGATTGCGTAACTTTACATTCTACATACATTGCCAAGGATCTCTTGATTCTGAATAATGCCCACAAACAGATGAACTATATGCATATGATTTATGAGTCTCCCAATTAGGCCAGAAATTTTCACATTGTGTTCTGCACTGACCACGTTTGTTGGCACTATATAGGAGATTTACGTCAATTGGATTTTGAGAGGCCCAAGTGTATTACTAATTGATTTGAACTTCTATGTATATGCCTACTATTTTATGGTTGTGACACCGCGTCATTGGAAGTTTTAGAGGCCCATGTGCATTGCTAATTGATTTGAACTCCTATGTATATACATATTATTTTAGTAGCCAAGAATTAGCTTATATAAATCTTCATTCTTGTAACCAAGTTCATGGCTGTGACACCATGCATTTCCAGGCATTCCAAGCGCATGCAATTCCAATCTGTGCACTCATGTGGGGGAAAATTTAGTTTACCCTCTCTATATGGATCTTATTTTTCACTTTCGATTTTTTTTCCATGATAGGTTATTGGTGGATAGATCAACTCTTTCCCACCTAATACATGGAGTTTTACTTGTGTCTGGCTTCACAAGAGGTGTGTGAAAATTTATCTTTCATCTCATATGGAACATCACTCCTACATATTCCTTGCTGTGAGTAACTTAAGTTTCTCGACAAATTAATTATCATATACTACATAGTCTTTTTAATCTTATACATAGTTGTTAAATGTAATTTAAGCAAGCTTATTATTATTTTGATGTCGTACAAACATGCCATTTCAAAAAAGGGCCCCCGGGTTTAGTTTCGCCCCGGGCCCCCGGAATCTCAGGACCGGCCCTGGCTCAGCCAGTCCCCTGGGTACACCCGGCATGTCTGATGGTTTCCATGCGAAGATGTCCCAGTTCTCACGGAGGAACTGGACGAGCGCTTCTTCCTATTTGCTGTCGAGTGTAGTGGAAATGTGGGTCGGTGCTGCGTTGGGGTCGGTGGGGTGGATGTGCACGAGTTTCGTGTCCCCGGCCGACTGGAAGGCTGACTCGGAAGCGGCTTCTTCGCCCTCAGCAGATCACTTGGATCCACGCTCTTTTGGTACTCCTCCATCTCTACTGCTGCCATTTGCTCGTCGGCGATCTTCGAGCCTTTCTGGAAGCACTCTTCCGCTTTCTGACGGTTCCCAGTGACGGTTATAACGCCGTTGGGTCCCGGCATCTTCAGCTTGAGGTAAACGTAACGTGGTCGAGCCATGAACCTGGTGTAGGCAGGCCTACCCAGGATGGCGTGATAAGCGCTATTGAAGTTCACCACTTCGAATGTCGGCTTCTCTTTGCGGTAATTCTTCGATTCACCAAAGACCAAGTCGAGTGTGATCTGGCCAAGTGAGTCGGCTTTCTTCCCGGGGATTACCCCGTGGAACCTCATGTTACTTTCTCTCAGCTTGGACATCGGAATGCCCATATCCCCGAGGGTTGCTGCATACAAGATGTTCAAGCCACTGCCCCCATCCATCAGGACTCTGGTCAGACGCGTGCCCTCGATCACTGGGTGGACCACCAGAGCCTGCCGCCCGGGGGTGGCAATGTGTGCTGGGTGATCAGACTGGTCGAATGTGATGGGGGTCTTGGACCATTTCAAAAATGCGGGGGTCGCCGGGGCAACCATATTTACTTCTCTATTGATGATTTTCAGTCGACTTTTGCTCTCGACGTCCGCGAAGATCACCAAAGTGGAATTTATCCGGGGGTATCCTCCGTCCCCTTCCTTGTCTTCAGACTCTTCTGATTCTTTCCCCTTCTCAGTCGACTGATCTTTCTGGAAGTTCTGGATCAGGAGCCGACACTGTCGAGTGGTGTGCTTGGGATATACCAAGTTTCCCTCTTCATCTTTCTTTGTGTGTATGGGGCACGGCTGGTCGAGCACATCATCTCCAGCTTGATCCTTCCCTTTCTTGGGGGACCAGGAACCTTTCGGCTTTCCTTTGCCCTTTCCCTGGTTGACCACTGCAGCCTCTCCCTGAGCAGCTGGCTCGGCCTTATGCTTGTTCTTCCGATTGGAATTCTGATCGTCCTGTCTGACTGGTTTCTTGCCGTTGCGGAGCCAATCGGCCTCCTCACCGTTGGCGTATCGACTGGAAATCTCCATCATCCGCGATAGGGACATATCGCCTGTTCGACCAAGCTTCAGATTCAGCTCTCGGTTACGCACGCCTTCCTTGAAAGCGCAAACCGCCTGGTGCTCAGACACATTCTCCACCGTGTGATGCAAGGTGGTCCATCGCTGGATGTAATCTCTCAAAGTTTCATTCGACTTCTATGCGCAGTGCCGAAGCTCTGCGAGTCCAGCAGGCCGCTTGCAGGTGCCTTCGAAGGTCCGAATGAACACTCGCGCGAGCTCTTCCCAACTATAAATACTCCCGGGGGCCAACTAATTGAGCCACGCCCGAGCAGAACCGCCCAGCATCAAGGGAAGGTGCTTCATGGCCACGTCGTCGTTGCCGCCTCCGATCTGTACCGCCACTCGGTAGTCTTCTAACCAGGTGTCTGGTTTCGACTCATCGGTGAACTTGCTCACCCCCGCCGCTAACCTGAAGTTCGGGGGGATCTCTGCGGCTCTGATAGCACTACAGAAACACTCGGGTCTAGAGACATGTGCTCGGCTGCCACTCGGTTGATCTCTGCCTTGCTCTTCTCTGAATGCCCAGTTCCGGTCGACCCGTCCCTGTACAAGGATAGACCTTGCATCAAAACCTAGCCTCCGGGGATCTGGGGGAATCCTCCGCTCATCGTCGCGCAGACGCCTGCCCTCGTGCCGCTGGGGCGAGTACGATCCGCTTCCCGGAGGAGGCGTAGGCACTCGACGGCGGTCATGATGTCCGTGTCGACGGTCGTGTGGCTCGTCATTCCGACCCAGATGCCGGTCTTGTCGCGGGCCACGTTCCTCACGCCTCGAGGGCGATCTTGGACTGTGGGCCGACCATACGGTGTCTGCAGCCACCGATCTGCTGTGAATCCTGCTGCGCGACTGAGAAACAGCCGCAATTTGCTCTTCAGCCGTTCGGAGCAAAGCTCGGATCTGCTGAAGGCCTCTCCCAGCCTCCGACTAAGAGGGTTGAATCGACTCCGCGATGCGAGCCGCAGCTTCGAGGTTCTGGACGGGCATGCGGAACACCTGAGTCTCGCGCTGGCGCGATTGCCACGGTCGTCGACTGGACTCGAGGACCAGTCGGCGGGCCTGTTCGTCGAGTGCGTGTTGGATATTTTCCAAGCACGCGCGCTCGGCCACGGTGGCCAAGCGTGTGGCTTCGAGGGCCAGAGCCTCCGGAGAATCCCCCATGATGGGAGTGAAGAGTGCATCTTCGTTGCGGCGACAAAGCTCGGGCCTTTGCTCGGAGGTGAGGGGTTGAGGAATGTAACCGTCGTTGTCGTGTGATCGGCCGGCGCCGCTGCCGCCGTCTCCACCGCGAGGAAAACCCGGTGGGCTGCAGCGCGAATCGACCATGAGGATTTCCGCTGCGGGGTCGTTGCTCCCGCACTCGGAAACAGAATCCACGAGCTCGGTCGACTAATCGGCCGACCCGTAGAGGTAACCGTCGGGCTCAATGGCCGCGACTTGAGGGATGACCGTTTGACGGGCCACCGCGTGTTACACCCACCGCTGGAGCCGTGAGCGACCGGATCGCTTGCGGTGGCGTCCGGCGGGAATGGGGGACGATGAATATTGAGTCGACGGCTGCCGAAGGAGGACGCCGCAGGCGCTGGCGCGGAAGTGCGCAGCTGATACGTCCAAAATGCATCACTATTTTATATCGTAATTTATCCTTATTCATTGATATATTTCACGTTACAATGATGTTCTTATGTTGTTTTGGTCTATTTTACACAGTTTGCAACTTTCCGATGCCGAAACAGCAGACGCAGGATTCAGCAGTAAAAAGTGGACGCTGAGTTGCTGAAGAAGAATACCTCCAAATTACCTGAAAATTGACGAGAGATATTTTTCAGACGGATCACGAAGGCACACGAAAGGGCAACCCGAGGGGGGCCACAGGGTGCCCAGGCGCCCTGGGGGCGCCCCCCCCTGGCCGCGCCGGGGGGGCGCCTGGAGCCCCTAGCCCACCTTCGGCTGCCCCCTTTTGCATATATACTCTCCGTTATCCAAAAACCCTAGGGACGGGAGTTTTTACGGAGTTCCGCCGCCGCTCCGTGGCGGAAACCTACAGAGAAGAAAAAGCCATCTCCGGCGGGCAGATTCCGCCGGGGAGATCACCTCCCGGAAGGGGAGATCGTCGCCATCGTCATCACCATCGTCACGGGCATCATCGAGATCATCATCAACATCATCCCCAACACCAGCACCATCTCCATCTTCATCCAAATCTCATCTCACAATTGCAACTTGTGTTGTAACTCGTACTACCTATCCTCTCTACTCCATCGGTGTTGATTACTACTTTGTGGTGAATGCTATTGAGTTTTGTTGGAGAAATATTATTATGTCCAGATTGTTTATCACCCATTTACCTCCACTGATCATGATCTCTTTTATGTCTCGTGAGTAGTTACCTTAGTTCTTGAGGACATGGGGAAAGTCTTGTTGTTAGTAGTCATATGCTGTTGAAGTAATATGTGTTGTTTGATACTTAAGTTGCGTTGTCATTCTACTAGTGGTGTTGTGTGAGTCGAACACTCAACACTTCGCCTTATTAAGGACCTAGGAGAATACATTGTGTACAAAGAATGCTTACGGTGGGTTGCCGGAGTGACAGAAACCTGAACCCCAGTTCGCACGCTTTTGCATAAGGGTACAATGGATCCTCGATCGTATTGCTATGGTTAGGCTTTTGCCTTAAATTCTATCTTGTATTTGCGGATGCTTGCAAGGTGTTTAATCATAAGAGTGCACTCATCTTAGTCTAGAGAGTGTACTAGCATAGATCCACCCACTCAACACTTATCAACACATAACATAGTATCGATACGGGATATGGTGAAAGCACATGACTACTCTTCCCGTGTGTCCTCAGGAACGCTTTAGTCTTTATAAGTTCAGTTGCTAGGCCTCTCCTTTGCTAAGAAAGGATTGGGCCACTTGTTACTCTCAGTGCCTTTTACATTGCTTGCTTTTACTTTCCTATTGCTTATATCGAGAAAACCCCTAAAAAGTTATCTTTCAGTGCTTGCAGTAATTTCTTGCTCAGAATCGCTTATCAATACCTTCTGCTCCTCGTTGGGTTCGACACTCTTACTTATCGAAAACGCTGCAATAGATCCCGTACGGTTGAGGGTCATCAAGTACTGTTTTCTGGCGCCGTTGCCGGGGAGCGTAGCGCTATTGGTAAAGTGAAACTGGTAAGGAAGTTTTTATAATTCTGTTTTCATTTTTGCTATTGCTGCTCTTTGTCCCCATGGACAACCCTGTTATTGGATCGTTGCTTGTGGGAAGACGCCCCACACCTGTGGTGGTTGATCCTGCCCCTACTGAAATTGTGCCCTATAAAATACCTGCTGGTATTATCGATTATGTTTTGGCTAATCGTTATGCAGGAGACAGACATCCCGGTGAACACTTGCTATATCTGTCACAACTATGTTCATTATTTAAGCTTGCAGGTGTATCGAGGGAGTTTGTCATGAGGAAATTGTTTGCTGTATCACTTATAGATAAAGCTTCAGATTGGTATAGGCTTCTCGATAACTCACACTTGCTTGAATGGCAGGAGCTTATGTCTCTCTTTTATACTAAGTTTTATCCTCTTCATGAAATTCATCGAGACAGGAACTATATCTATAACTTTAGGTCTCGTGACGGAGAAAGCATTGCTCAAGCTTGGGGGAGATTGAAGTCCCTAATGCTCAAATGCCCTATTCATAAGCTTCCCAAGGAAATTATACTTACAAATTTTTATGCCAGGCTTTCTCGTCAGGATAAGGAGATGCTGGATGCCTCCTCTAGTGGGGTATTTCAGAAGAAGAGTGTTGAAGAAAGGTGGGATCTCATTGAAAGGATCCAGAGGAATACCGAAGATTGGGAAATTGATAAAGGTATTGAACCCACTATAAATTATGAACATGATTATATTGAGAGCTATGTGAAAACTGATTACTTCAATACTTTTTGCTCTAAGATTGGTCTTGATTCCCATCTAGTGCTTGATTTCTGTAAGAATTTTGCCTCTCACGTTGATTCTTTTAAAAGGAAGAGAGACCAGCATCATGAACCTTTTAAAGAGCCACCTGTTGATATTCATGTTGCTGACCCTATTTTGCCTACAGTTATATATGAACAACCTCCTTTTCCCGCAAGGATGAGGGAGCACACTCTTGTGACAGGCATAATAAATAAAAGTGAGAGAAGAGTTGATGAGCCTGAGGACCAGATCAGGGTCGATCCTCAAGTTGCATTAATTAAAGACCTTGTTACTAATGATGTTTTGGATTCCAATATAAATTTTTGTGCTGTTTCCACTAACCTTGTCACAGCCAAGAATAAAGGCCCAATTTCAGGTACTCCAGTGGTATCTGTTAAAATAGGAGATCACAATTATTATGGGCTATGCGATTTGGGATCGAGTGCAAGTGCTATCCCCTATTCACTTTATGAAGAGATCATCGGTGAGATTTCCCCTTGTGAACTTGAAGAAGTTGATGTTACCATTCATCTTGCAAACAGAACAACTATCTCTCCTACTGGAATTGTGAGGGACGTTGAAGTCCTATGTGGAAAGGTAAAATACCCTACCGACTTTCTAGTACTTGGTTCAGAGAGGGACAATTTCTGTCCTATTATTTTTGGTAGACCTTTTCTTAGAACTTGTGGAGCTATAATAGATTGCAAGAAAGGTAAAGTTTATGTTGAATTCAACGGTGAGCCGTATGAATTTAATTTTTCTAAGTTCTCTAAGCAGCCTCACGGTACCAATTTACCTAGTGATGATAAACTTATTGAAAGTATTGCTTCTATTGCTATTCCCCCTAATGATCCTTTACAGCAATATATGGAGGACCACGAGAATGATTTGCATATGCAGGAAAGAGATGAACTAGATGAAATATTCTTGAGGCAACCTGCTATCCTGAAGCACAACCTTCCGGTTGAACCTTTGGGAATTTTATCAAAACCAAAAGAAGACCCGGTGTTCGATCTTAAACCTCTTCCAGATACGCTCAAGTATGCTTATTTAGATGAAAAGAAAGTATATCCTGTTATTATCAATTCTAACCTTTCAGGATATGAAGAAGAGCGACTATTGGAAGTACTCTGTAAACACCGAGGTGCAATTGGCTATACCCTTGATGACCTTAAGGGGATTAGTCCATCTATCTGTCAACATACTATCAACCTTGAGCCTGATGCTAAACCAGTTGTTGATCATCAACGACGGTTGAACCCGAAGATGATGGATGTTGTGAGAACTGAGATTCTCAAGCTTCTAGCCGCAGGTATTATCTACCCTATAGCTGATAGTAAGTGGGTAAGCCCGGTACATTGTGTTCCTAAGAAAGGAGGTACAACTGTGGTTCCTAATGATAAGAATGAACTAATACCTCAGAGAATTATTATTGGATATAGAATGTGTATTGATTACAGGAAGCTGAACAAGGCAACCAGGAAGGATCACTACCCATTGCCGTTCATCGACCAAATGCTTGAAAGGTTATCCAAAAACACCCATTTTTTTATCTCGATGGTTATTCTGGCTTCTCTCAAATTCATGTTAACACTGCTGATCAAGAGAAGACCACTTTTACTTGTCCCTTTGGTACTTATGCTTATAGGCGTATGCCTTTTGGTTTATGTAATGCCCCTGCTACTTTTCAAAGGTGTATGTCTTCTATCTTTCATGGTTTCTGTGGGGATATTATGGAAGTCTTCATGGACGATTTCTCCGTCTATGGAACCTCCTTTGACCATTGTCTTCACAATCCTAATAAAGTTTTACAGAGATGTGAGGAGATGAATTTGGTACTCAACTGGGAGAAGTGCCACTTCATGGTTAACGAAGGAATTGTTCTTGGTCACAAGATTTCCGAAAGGGGAATTGAAGTGGACAAAGCCAAGATCGAAGCTATTGAGAGGATGCCCTATCCAAGGGACATCAAAGGTATTCACAGTTTTCTTGGTCATGCTGGTTTCTATAGAAGATTTATTAAAGACTTTTCTAAAACCTCGAGGCCCCTCACTAATATTCTCCAGAAGGACGTCCCTTTTGTATTTAATGAGGATTGTAAGGAAGCTTTTGAAGTCCTTAAGAAAGCTTTAATAACCGCTCCTATAGTACAACCACCTGACTGGAATTTACCTTTTGAGATTATGTGTGATGCTAGTGATTTTGCTGTTGGAGCTGTTTTAGGACAAAGAATTGATAAGAAATTGAATGTTATACATTATGCTAGCAAAACCCTTGATAGTGCTCAAAAGAATTATGCTACTACTGAGAAGGAATTCTTAGCTGTAGTGTTTGCTTGTGATAAGTTTAGACAGTATATTGTTGATTCCAAAGTTATTATTCATACTGATCATGCTGCCATTAAATATCTTATGACAAAGAAGGATGCCAAACCAAGGCTTATCAGATGGGTACTCCTTCTTCAAGAATTTGATTTGCAGATTGTTGATAGGAAAGGAGAAGACAATCCGGTGGCGGACAATCTTTCAAGGATGGAAGATATACCGCACGACCCCATCCCAGTCAACGATAGTTTTCCAGACGAGCAACTTGCCGTTGTAAAAATACAATCTCTTTCCGATCCTTGGTATGCAGATTATGCTAATTTTATTGTTGCGAAGTATTTGCCTCCAGGTTTAACATTTCAGCAAAGGAAGAAGGTCTTTCATGATTTGAGGCACTAGTTTTGGGATGACCCACATCTTTTCAAAGAAGGTCCCGATGGGATCGTGAGAAGATGCATACCGGAACATGAGCAGAAGGACATTCTCAGACGGTGTCATGATAGTCCCTATGGAGGACATCATGCCGGTGAGAGGACTGCACATAAGGTTCTTCAATCAGGTTTTTATTGGCCTACTCTCTTTAAGGATGCTAGAAATTATGTTTTAGCCTGTGATAAATGTCAGAGAGTTAGTAACATTAGTAGAAGGAATTAGATGCCTATGAATTACTCACTAGTGATTGAACCTTTTGATTGTTGGGGTTTTGATTTTATGGGTCCTTTTCCTTCTTCGCACAAGTACACTCACATTTTAGTAGCTGTTGATTATGTGACCAAGTGGGTTGAAGCAATCCCCACTGAAAGTGCTGATCACAAGACATCTTTGAAAATGCTTAAAGATGTAATTTTTCCTAGGTTTGGTGTACCAAGGTATCTCATGACTGATGGAGGATCACACTTCACGCACGGAGCTTTTAGTAAAGCTTTAGCCAAATACGATGTCAACCATAGAATTGCTTCACCATACCATCCTCAAACTAGTGGGCAAGTTGAGCTCACCAATAGAGAGATTAAGTTGATCTTACAGAAAACAGTAAACAGGAATAGAAAGGACTGGTCAAATAACTTAGGAGATGCTTTGTGGGCATATAGAACTGCTTACAAAAACCCCATGGGCATGTCCCCCTACAAGATGGTTTATGGCAAGGCTTTCCATTTGCCATTAGAGTTAGAGCACAAAGCTTTCTGGGCTGTCAGAGAGCTTAATGCTGACCCAAAATTAGCTGGTGAGAAGCGTCTCATGAACTTGACTTCTCTAGATGAATGGAGAAGTGAAGCCTACGAGAGCGCTAAAATGTTCAAGGAAAAGGTAAAGAAATGGCATGATAGGAAGATTCTGAAACGTGAATTTAATGTTGGTGATAAAGTTATGTTGTTTAGATCCCGTTTCAGGTTTTCTCCAAGCAAACTACTTTCCAGGTGGGAAGGGCCATTTCATATTGAAGAAGTCTATCGGTCTGGTGCAATTAAGATTGACAATTTTGAAGGCATCAAACCTCAAGTTGTGAATGGGCAAAGACTTAAACATTACATAGCAGGAGACCCTGTCAATGTTGATGTGAATATAATATACACAACAACTCATGAAGAACATGTTGCAGCCCTGTTTCAGACGCCAACAGAAGCAGAATAAAGAAAAGGTATATATTACGGGAATCTTTCAGCTGAATCTAGGTGCCATGGCTTCTCCAAGTTCCCCCAAGGACAAATTCGTCGTCAACGTCATCAACCCTTACCTCGCTGAGGTGAAGAAGCACCCTCAGGTTGTTCGGATGGAGGACGGTGTCCTTCATCAAGAAGATCTGAAGGGACCTATCAAGGAGGGGAGCATCCAGGCCAGGCTGGAAGAAGTGGAGCAAGAAGTCTTCGAGTACAAGAAGATGATCGAGCGTGGTGTTGAAGCTAACTTTAACATCACCAACGAGCTGAAGAACTACTTCCTGAAGGAGATGAAGGAGATGTGGAAAAGCATCACCGCGTCTGAAGAAAGAATTATAGAGCTCCAAGGGCAAATTAATGATCTACATCGCCAGAACTGTGAGTATGAACTAAGGTTTATGCGCATGAGTATGGGTGCTGCATGCAGGATTCAGGAGACAAGCTTCTCATATGAGACTAGAGAACCCCTTCCATGGAAGCGTTTCGCCGAGGACTACGTGATCAACGCCAACAAGGATGAGGAGTGAAATCTCCTGGGGTAATGGCATTCCCTTGGCTTGTTCCAAGCTTGGGGGAGTGCCCGGTATCTTTATCTTTACCTTTTGCCTTTAGAGTCAAGTAGAGTCGTATCATGTCTAGGGAGGTTATTATATGAAATAGGTGTGTGCATTGAGGTCTATCACTCCTTCGGTGGAGATTGTATCCGTGAGTGTGGAGTCGTCTATGATGGAATATTAATGAGAAGTTTATTGGCTCCTTTTGCTGCACTCGGTATTCTCTTCACGCAATCGACCTTATATGATGATTCTTATGGGGAGTATTGACCTTATATCAGGTATGGCTGTGAAAACTTTGTTTAATCTTGGCAAACATAGCTTTGGTCATAACAACAAGCATGATTTTCCTAATGTATCGACATAGCCAAAACCTTTATGTTATTATGCTTGAAGTGTTATGCTGACAAGGAAGACAACTTGATGTGTTATGCTTATTTCAATGTTTATGCTTTATATTGTTTTGCATCTTAGTCATCATCAATTGTCTATTCTCTCAAAACCTTTGCTAGCCTAACTCTGTACTAAACGGAATTCTGCTTGTGCATCCATACCCTTAAACCAATACCTTCCATATGAGTCCACCATACCTTCCTACTCGTGGTACTCCACTACCACTTCCTAAAGTACAGAATTTATGTGTTATCCTTAAATGTTCAAAATCTTTTATTTTGTGCCTCTGTTTTAGCTCATGAGGAAGTAATAGTTAATTCATGGCCTTTTTGAGTTGGACAAGCTTCACCCCGGGATTGCATGTCTAATGTGCAAACCCATAATACGAGAAGGAACTGGCAAAGAGTGCGCCCGGCTTGAAAATAATATAACAAACAAACCCTCCTTCACGCTTTGTTCATGAGAAATCAGAAAACTTTGGCAGTGATAAACAAAGGAGAATAAGAGGATGTGATCGTCCTCGTACGGGAGCCGTTCCTTGAAACTTGTCCAGCTCAAGAAGTAATTGAGTTATCTATTAGCATTCGTTGACAAATCATGCACCTCTCAAAACTTGTTTTCATTCTGTTTGATTTAAGGATAGCACATGAGTTTTCCCTACTACCCTAGAGCAGGGCCTATCTTTTAATTTTAAATTGAGTCAGTTATTCCTACTTCCTTCTATTCTTAAAGAGAGCAGACATTTGATGTTGATAAGGATTCATTCATATAAAGTTGCATTAAGATTTGTCATATCATATCCTTGTTGACATTATCATTTGATAAGTAAGTTGTTTGTCAAGCCCAGCTAAGGCAAATATCTTCCTCTGTGTTAACACTTTCACTTCTTGCCTAATAACATGTTCTTTCAAAAGCTTCAGTTAATCTCATCAAAACGTAAAGAAAGAGCAAAAGTAAAAGCTATTAGTTGTTCCTTGACCAAAGGACATGTTTGCCATGATTCAATGAGTTTCCTTAGCCCTACTTCCGAATATAAGTGTTACTACTCTTTTATAAGGGCCGTATGAGTTGAAGATTGCTGTTGAGGATATTCGAGTTGGTGAAGAAACTGTGATGCTTCTTGTCCGTATTCTATTTATCGACACTTCACTCTCTAAACTTGTGGACAGGTTTACTGAGCTCAGTATTCGCTTGGTGACAAGCGAGGTCTAAGCTTGGGGGTGTTGATACGTCCAAAATGCATCACTATTTTATATCGTAATTTATCCTTATTCATTGATATATTTCACGTTACAATGATGTTCTTATGTTATTTTGGTCTATTTTACACAGTTTGCAACTTTTTGATGCCGAAACAGCAGACACAGGATTCAGCAGTAAAAAGTGGACGCTGAGTTGTTGAAAAAGAATACCTCCAAATTACCTGAAAATTGACGAGAGATATTTTTCAGACGGATCACGAAGGCACGCGAAAGGGCAACCAAAGGGGGGCCACAGGGTGCCCAGGCGCCCTGGGCCCCCCCCCCCTGGCCGCGCCGGGGGGGGCGCCTGGAGCCCCTGGCCCACCTCCGGCTGCCCCCTTTTGCATATATACTCTCCGTTATCCAAAAACCCTAGGGACGGGAGTTTTTACGGAGTTCCGCCGCCGCTCCGTGGCGGAAACCTACAGAGAAGAAAAAGCCATCTCCGGCGGGCAGATTCCGCCGGGGAGATCACCTCCCGGAAGGGGAGATCGTCGCCATCGTCATTACCATCGTCACGGGCATCATCGAGATCATCATCAACATCATCCCCAACACCAGCACCATCTCCATCTTCATCCAAATCTCATCTCACAATTGCAACTTTTGTTGTAACTCGTACTACCTATCCTCTCTACTCCATCGGTGTTGATTACTACTTTGTGGTGAATGCTATTGAGTTTTGTTGGAGAAATATTATTATGTCCAGATTGTTTATCACCCATTTACCTCCACTGATCATGATCTCTTTTATGTCTCGTGAGTAGTTACCTTAGTTCTTGAGGACATGGGGAAAGTCTTGTTGTTAGTAGTCATATGCTATTGAAGTAATATGCGTTGTTTGATACTTAAGTTGCGTTGTCATTCTACTAGTGGTGTTGTGTGAGTCGAACACTCAACACTTCGCCTTATTAAGGACCTAGGAGAATACATTGTGTACAAAGAATGCTTACGGTGGGTTGCCGGAGTGACAGAAACCTGAACCCCAGTTCGCACGCTTTTGCATAAGGGAACAATGGATCCTCGATCGTATTGCTATGGTTAGGCTTTTGCCTTAAATTCTATCTTGTATTTGCGGATGCTTGCAAGGTGTTTAATCATAAGAGTGCACTCATCTTAGTCTAGAGAGTGTACTAGCATAGATCCACCCACTCAACACTTATCAACACATAACATAGTATCGATACGGGATATGGTGAAAGCACATGATTACTCTTCCCGTGTGTCCTCAGGAACGCTTTAGTCTTTATAAGTTCAGTTGCTAGGCCTCTCCTTTGCTAAGAAAGGATTGGGCTACTTGTTACTCTCAGTGCTTTTTACATTGCTTGCTTTTACTTTCCTGTTGCTTATATCGAGAAAACCCCTAAAAAGTTATCTTTCAGTGCTTGCAGTAATTTCTTGCTCAGAATCGCTTATCAATACCTTCTGCTCCTCGTTGGGTTCGACACTCTTACTTATCGAAAACGCTGCAATAGATCTCGTACGGTTGAGGGTCATCAGCAGCCCCCCCGGGTGGGCAGAGCCTCGACGTCAAGAGGGACCTCCTGGAGCCACGCGGAGTCGTCGGCGATGAAAAAGAGCGTGCCGAGCCGGATCTCGCGGCCCAACGCTAAACCACCGCCTGACACCATGATGAAGGAGGTCGGAGAAGTTGCAACCTCACCAGATGTCGCTAGGACGCCTTGCCCCACGGTGGGCGCCAACTGTCGTGGTTCTAAGTCTGACAGTACGAATAGGGGATACGAATGGAGAGGCAAGGCCCTAGCTATGGTGAAGTTGTACACGAGGTGTTTACGAGTTCAGGCCCTTCTCGGAGGAAGTAACAGCCCTACGTCTCGGTGCCCGGAGGCGGTCGACTAGTATGTGTATATGTGAGTTACAAAGGTGCGAACCCCTGTACCGGAGGAGGGGGTGGCTTATATAGTGCGCCAGGACCCCTACCATGCTCCACGTTACCAAGAATTCAATGTACATTAAGGCAGGCGTTACTAATAACGCCTACAGTAAAGAGTAATTAAGGTGTTTACTACGGCGAGTAAATACCAGAACGTTATTGTCCTAAGGGATCCTTGACCTTCGGGGGTCGAGTGCCTTGGATTGGTCGAGTGGAGTTGAGTCGTCTTGCAGGTGACGTCCAGTCGAGTGGGATGTCCTCTTGGGTCGTCTCAGTCGACTGTCTTTGTCATCGTAAGTTTCGTCTTTTGATCTTCTAGGGTAGTGACCTTGGATGGGGTACCTTGGTCGGGCCTGTGACCCTACCCTAGATCTGTAACCTCGTCAGGCCCACTCAAGGCGGTGATGCAGGGAAGGAACAAAGGCTCTACCAGCGGCGATGTAGGGGACGCAAGGGAAAGTCCTACCATAGTGGACTTTTGTTTTAGCAAACTTACGTTGTATTCATCATGCCATGGTAGTATAAAGGGCACAGACATAGTAAACATTACATCGTAGACCACCTAGCGACGACTACAAGCACCGAAGCGAGCTGGAGGCGTGCCGCCGTTATCACCCCTCCCTCACGGGAGTCAGGCCAAACTTGTTGTAGGTGAAAGTCGAAAAATAGTCGTATTAAGGCCCTATGGGACCAGCCCACCAGAACATCAACAACCGTTGATGAAAAAAAGTATGCATCAAAAGGATCCAACATGTAGACACATGAACAAAGAGTAGATCCAAGCAAATCCACTGAAGACCAGCACCGGTCGAATCCCGCGAGAGCTGCCGGAGACACACCTCCACATGACATCTGGAGACCCTAAACACATCACCAGAAAGTGGGCTAGGAGGAGAGAACCTTATTCCATCTTATGGGTATTACAATTATTAGGAAATATAAGATAGTGTAGATCTTACCCTATCTTGTCTTGTACTCCAAGTTGATCATTATACTCCTATATATATGCCCACGAGTCTAAAGCAATAAACAAGGACTCCACCAATTCCTCTCTATCCCTTCTAACATGGTATCAACCAAGCAGATTCAAACCCTAATCACCGCCCGCTCCCCCCCACCTCCCAGGGCGGTCGGTTTCCATGGTCACGGCTGGCTGCAACGGGTTGGTCAGGCTGAACACAGAAATGCCACACCTACATAATTACGTAATTTTTCTTCCCCATAAACTAATCAACCCCCTGATTTCCACAGGGTGGGCCCGACCCTTTATTTTCTTCCAACCTAACCAGCCCACATCAGCTCATACGTAAGTTTCATAGTAGTTACTTCCTCCGTTCCATATAATACTATAAGAGCGTTTCAATTACTAGCAAAAGAGCATGTGCGTTGCAACGGGAGAGAAAACATAACACACGCTCTTAACCCAACAACCATCACTCAAGACCATAATAGGTCCATTTCCTTTATTTTTGCGATGCATCATATTTGTGTTGCCGCTTATCCTACTTTTCACACTCGCCGGCGATGGC
This sequence comes from Secale cereale, assembly GCA_902687465.1. NCBI lineage: Eukaryota > Viridiplantae > Streptophyta > Magnoliopsida > Poales > Poaceae > Secale > Secale cereale. The sequence goes on from LR738713.1 coordinate 827,569,462, forward strand.
CTTGTTGTTCACAGAAAACAAAACAAAACGTGTTTGAATATGGTTAATCCTAAGGCGTCTCCCTCTCTCTCTCTCTCTCTCTCTCTCTCTCTCTCGCTTTCTCTCACTCTCGCGATGAGAAAATTGTTGTTTTACCCTGCGACATTTTTCAGAGGTATGCATGTGTAGTTATTGATGTTTTCTATTCCCTATATGGTTATAATGGGGTGTTTATTTGCAATCCGGATCGCCGCCGGTACGAAAGAAAAAATGAATCTTGCGCTATAAATTATAAGTTTGCTTCCAAAACAATATTATAAAAAAAATTAACAGGTAAAATTAATATCATATTTAGATTCCACACATTTTTCTAATAATATTTCATATATAATATGTTAAAATCGAAGTTACGGTTTAAAAGATACGTATAATTTAGAAAATCATTTGTTTGACTTAAATATAGTCCAAAATAATATTTAAAAGTACTTAACAGGTAAAAATCATCTCATATTCATATTCTACATATTTTTCTAATCAAATTTCATATATAACATGTTCAAATTGGAGTTACGGTTTAAAAAATATGGATGATTTAAAAAAAACATTTATTTGACTTAAATATGATCCGCGGATGAATTACTTAAAACATCAGGGGGGTTTTCGAAAAATGTAAAATAACGCTTCGGGAGTGACTTAAACCCGGACTGCGGGTTGATTTCAAGAAAACACAGGGACTTTTGTGTAAAATACGAAAAAACGATTCGATTTGACTTAAAACAAGACTGCGGGTTGAATTCTCTGAAATAGAGGGACTTTTCTGAAAAATGACACGACGAACGAAAAAAACCCAATTTTTTTATTACTATTAGATAAAGATTCGTCCACCATTGTCTCAAAAAAAAAAATTCGTCCACCATAGGACAGGGTTAGTATTACGTACGTGTAACTCTTTGGGATCTCCCGGTGCATGCATGCGGCTTCAATTATTCGTCAACCATGTCGTTTTTGGCCTTAAATCCGCAACCTTGTGGCCATGGGGTGCATGTCATCGTCGGCAGTGGCGGAGACAGGGGGTGCCAGCAGGGGCCCTGGGCCCCCCTAACATCCATGATTTATTGATAATTTGCTTATGAACAGTGTAAATTTAGTCATTAGTTGTTGCTAGATGTCTCACATTCAGTGGTTTGGTCTTTCCCAACCTGATGCACCATCACTCGGCCCCCTCGATCGATCTTTTTCTGGCTCCGCCACTAGTCGTCGGCGATCGTGGCCTGGCAACCAATCGTTGAGTGAAAGGAATTCGTTGTGCATTTTGTTTAATGCGCGCGTGTGTAGGAGCGGGATCAGAGGGCGATCAAGTTGGCACGAGCTAATCAGCAATCTTGTTCTTGTTTAATGAATGGGTGTTGCTAGGTCTCAGTCGACTACAATTTAATCAAGTCTAAGTCAAATGACATAATATGTAAGAAAAATAAAAGAATTTTTTTTGCACGAATCTTCATGTAAGATCCTACGACTATAGCGTCAACTTAGACTTGGTTAAGTCTTAGCCGCCTACTACTTCCGTCCTGTTTTATTGGTCCCCATTGTATTCCGTGCAAAATTTTGACCATAAATTTAACTAACAAAATGTTCATGCATGTCACCAAAAATTATATCATTGAAAACTACATTCAAACACGAATCCAACGATATATTTTTTGTTGGCATGCATTAATATTTTGTTAGTTATATCTTTAGTCAAAATTGAATACAAATTACAAAGGGGACCAATAAACCAGAACGGAGGTAGTAAGATTTAGCAATCCTGTTAATGAAACTTGTTCTTGTTAGCTAATGATAATGATAGAGAGAGATTCCTTTGCCGTTTTGGCAACTCGGCCCACCGTGTCTCGAGTTTGTACGTGCAGCAAGCGCTTTTCCGGTGATGTTAGACACGTCGCGTGCGTCGCCGGCGTTTTCGCTGGGTAATGGAGCTCGAATATCAGCTCGCTCGGTTAATCAGGCTGGTCGTAATGGGAGTATCATAGATAGTATCATGCATGCCAACTAAGCAAATTTGTTGACGTGGCATAGAATTAAATGAGAAAAGAGATGGTTGAGTATCATATCATGATACCGTATCATATTAAATGTTGTGCTACTTTATGTCATGCATGACAATAAATGAAGTCTTGCATGACACTAACATATGATACTATGCACTACGAATGTAGTATCATACACTAGTATCATATGCATGATACTAGTATATGATACTTGTCATTATGATTAGCCCCATGTCGCTCGGTTGCGTGCGTGACTGAGTCCTTAGAGATCGATTGGATCGTGGGTCTCGTTGTCTGGGAGATTTAGCGGCGAATTAACTAATCCTCGATCATCCGGATGAGCTATGCGATCGGGTGTGACGGGGCTGGTGCATGCATGGAGCCAAACAAAAACATCGCGCACACGCACTACGAACCAGAATTGCTTGTCGATGCGATCGGGCCAGGTTCGTGTCTCCGTGCACTTGATGATCCATATCGCCACGGCCGGTCGGTCCCTCGCGGGAACCATTAATGCAAGTGCCTGCCACGGCACAACTTACCGACGGCTAGCTGCACTGTAGCATCGTAGGAGAATGTCCAAACGGAGATGCTTTGCGTACGAGCATGATCCAAGGCCCGGCCCCGATGAATCTCCCGCTATGAGCAGCGGCAGCTCGCAGCCTCACACACAGGAGCACAGCACAGGGACCGCCCGGCGCAAGCTGGCCGAGTATGCGCGACCTCGGGCTCACGGGCGCTGGGACAGACATGAAGGAGGTGTCACCGTGTCAGGGCGCACGCATCGATCAGCTGCGCGCGGCGTGCTGGCTCCGCGGCTGGTTTCGCCCCAGAAAACAGCGGCGCGCGGTGACCGTGGCGGCATGCGCTCTCGCCCCGCCGATGACACTGATTTTAGCGCGCGTGCTATACTAGCGCCGCGCCGGAAAAAACGCCATTTTAGCGCGCGCGCAACGCGTCGGTCAGCTCCAGCGGGCGCGCAAAAAACGCGCGCGCGCTAAAACGAGTTGGGCGCGCTGGTGAAAGCCCCATCCCGCGCTATTGATTTGGTGCGTCCACTTCCGCGCGCGGCACACTCGAGCGCGCGCGCGAACTTCCCTTTCTCCCTTCTTCTTCCACTCGCGTGCGCCGGCGCTCGTGCCCCTTCCGCCATGGATGCGCACACCGGAGCCCCTCTCACCCCGCTGTACAGCC
>LR738713.1:827572936-827587364 GCA_902687465.1 Secale cereale
AAGAAGAGGAAAGGAGATGATGAGCTCACAAATGCTATGGAAGCTATTGTGAAGGCAAGAAAAGAAGCGAACGAGGTGAGGAAAATGGCAAGGAACCAAGATGCCGCGGCCGAGGAGAGGAGGTTGGCGGCCGAGGAGAGGAGGGTGGCCGCCGAGGAGAGGAAAGTGGCATTGGAGGAGAGGAAGGTTGGCATGGAGGAGCGAACTAGGTTGATGAAATGGGAAAAAAACTTGTTCTTCTTGGACACATCTTTGTTCAATGAAGCGCAAATGGAATATGTCAACCTTGCCCGTCAAGAAGTCTTGATTCAAAAAAGAGCCATGATCAACACAATGGGTGGCGGCATGGGTGGCGGCGGTGGCCTCGGCGGCATGGGTGGCGGTGGCCTCGGCGGCATGGGAGGCATGGGCCTCGGCTCCATTGGAGGCTTGGGTGGCTTCGTAGGCATGGGTGCACCTCCGGCCGCCATGGGAGGCATGGGTAGCTTTCGAGCACCCTCCAATGCTATGGGAGCCATGGGTGGCATTGGAGCACCCTCCAACGTTATGGGAGGCATGGGTGGCATGAGTTTTGCTTCTCTCATGGGAGGCATGGGTGCACCTCCGGCCGCCATGGGAGGCATGGGTGCACCTCCGGCCGCCATGGGAGGCATGGTTGCACCTCCGGCCATGCCTTTCGATGTGCCTCACGTCGGAGCTACAAGTGATGCGGTGCGTCATGAAGAGGAAGATTCATCGGCGGAAGAAGAGGAAGAATCGTCGGCGGAAGAAGAGGAAGAAGACGAAGAAGACGAGCAAGATGGTTGATGTGTTTTATATATGTCTTGAACTTTGTTGGTTGCACTTGTATTTTGAACTTGGTTTGCATTTGGACTTGGTTGGATGAACTTGTGGGCGACTTTTTATGTATTCATCATCAACTTGTTAAATTTCACATGTTCATTGCATTTTGATTGAATGTTTCATTTTGTGTCCAAATGCCATATTTGGCGCTGCTGTAGCGGCGCGCGCGCTGCATTTTTGCGCGCTGTTGGAGCGGAGCGCGCGCGCTGCATTTTACAGCAGCCGCTGGAGCCAGCGCGGCGCGGCGCGGCAAACCAGCCGAAGCGCGCGCGGCAAATGCGATTTTTGGGCGCGGCGCGTAGCGCGGCTGTTGGAGATGCTCTAAAGCGCTGCCTACGGCAAGCAACCCTCCTCAGTCAGTCCCCAACTCACCGAGCCAACGGGGCCGAGTCACCCAAGGAATTCGGTGTAGGCTTTGCTTATCCGCGTTGTGCATACGGGCCGGTCTAGTTGGTTGTCGGTCGATCTCGTTTCTTCTAGGGGAGCAAATAGTTAACGAGCGCTTCTTTGGGAGTCTCGCAGCGATCAACGCCACTTGGCGCGTTCTCGGTCATATGTCACGTGTCGCGCTTTGGACGGTCCCTTCGGTTTTTTTTCGCACGCGTTTTCGGCTTATTGAACGGTTTTATTCCCAGTTATTTTCGACGTTTTGGTTTTCCACCAGTTTTCCTTAACTTTTCGACGGGAAAAAATTCGGAATTTTCTTTTTTGCGAAAAACACGTTTTTTTCTTCTACGAAACGGTTTTGCTTCCGCGAGAGGCACTGTTGTGTTTTCGCGAGAGTCACGGCCGTGCCTCTCGGAAAGGAAAAAAATGTGTTTTTTTTTTTCGCGAGAGTCACGGTTTTTGCTTCCGCGAGAGGCACGGTTGTGCTTACGTGAGAGTCACGGCCGTGCCTTTTTCGAAAAGGGAAAAAACACATTTTCTGTTTTTTTGGTTTTGCTTCCGCGAGAGTCACGGACGTGCCTCTTTCGGAAAGGAAAAAAAACAGGTTTTCTGTTTTTTGTTTTCTTTCGCGAGAGTCACGTTTTGCTTCCGCAAGAGGCACGGTTGTGCTTTCACGTGAGTCACGGCCGTGCCTCTTTCGGAAAGGAAAAAACGCGTTTTTTTTTCTTTCTCGAGAGTTGCGGTTTTGCTTCAGCGGGAGGCACGGTTGTGTTTTCGCGAGAGTCACAGCCGTGCCTCTTTCGGAAAGGGAAAAAAAGTTGTGCGCCCGGTTCGGTTTTTTCGTCCGGTTTTTTTTTGTGAAAAAAAAAGTTCGTCAAAACCTATCAACATGGGATCTAGTTTTGAAAATCTCGACGCGAGGAATTTAATGGTGAAAACGGATCGAGATTTAGACGCACTGTTTAAGAGATAAAACCTATTGAATAAACAGATCTATGAAAAAAGGGAAAACACTCAGGTTGCGACAAGTGGCGCACATGTAACGTGCCACTTGTCGCAACATTGGGTTTGGGGGTGATCTTTGCAACGAGTACTCCTCAATTAGTGATTTCGTTCTTCTAGCACTCCTACCAAATTGGGCACCCCTATTTCTCGCCTTCAGCGAGAAGGGAGGGACCCCTCGCTGAATAGATGGGCCGGTCCACCAGCAAGCGAGGCCATAGCCTCCTTTTTTCTTTTCTTTTTTTACGTTTTCTGTTTCATTGTTTCTTTCTTTTACTTTTGTTTGTATTTTGAAATATTCTAAGTGTATATATTATAAAAAATACTTTATTGAAACATTTTAAAAATGTTGAACAATTATTTGAAAAAATGTTGAACAAGTATCTGAAAACATTGAATAAGTATTTGAAAAATGTTGAAGAGGTATTTAAAAAATGTTGATTATTTATACAAAAATGTTAATCGAACATTAAAAAAATGTTGAACCAGGATTTGAAAATGTTGAACAAGTATTTGAAAAATATTGAGCAAGTATTTGAAGTATTTGATTTTTTTTATCATGTATATAAAAATGTTGAAGAGGTATTTCAAAAATGTTGAACAAGCATTTGAATAATGTTGAACAAATATTTTAAAAAATGTTGTTCAAGTATATAAAAATGGTGACCAAGTATTTGAAAAAATGTTGAACAAGTACTTTAAATATGTGAAACAATTATTTGAAAAGTGTTGAACATGTATTTGAGAAAATGTTGTACAAGTATTTGAACAAGTGAAAAACGAAGAAACAAAATACAAAAATGAATGAAAGAAAAACAGAGAAGAAAAAAAAAGAAAAAAAACCAGAAAAGGAAAAAATCTCGAAGAAGCCACTCTTGTAGTTTTAAGTAAGGCGTGGCCCTAGTAATTTACACAAAATGAGCTTCGACGGTGTGGCTAGCTTGTCACGCGATCCCCCTGGAGACCAGGGGGGTTCGAATCAACGGAAAAAATAGCGCGCTATAACGACGCTATAGCGCCGTTATAGCGTCGTTATAGCGTATTCAGAAAGAAACGCTATATTTTAGCAAATTCAGTCGATATGGCGCTATTCACGTAATTAGCGTGCTACAGGGCGTTATAACGTCGTAGCGCGTAGCGTTATAGCGTTCAAATGATGAAAAATATCAGAAAAATATGGAAGCACAAGTTTATTTTATGGTTATTGCACGGTAGATGTAGGCTAGGTGCTCAGTGTTCAAAGTTACTATATGTTAAATAGATTGATTACGGTTTGACATTCATTTTCAAATTTGTGCTTCCTATCTGGCTAGATTATGTCTCTCTACGATGGAGTCTTAAGGTACTGAAATACTTGATTTGTGGATATATTTGGCATTTTTTTGCAAACGCTATTTTGAAATATAGCACGCTATTAGCGCGCTATAACTTGTTTAGCATTTTGAGAAGCGGCTCGCTATATTTTGTAGCGCGCTATTTTTTTCGTTGGTTCGAATCCTTCCTTCTCGCAAATCCCAGTTTATTTTTAGGACTACACCCACGTGAATGGGCCGGCCCAATAAAATGCGAGGAATAAAAAGCTTCAGCGAGCGCTGCCACTTTCGATCGCTTAATAAGGAGATAAATAGTCGCCGCGACCAAACTGTTTAGTGGGGAATGTCCACGGCGGACAAGCTGCGATGGAATCGGGAGTATTTGCGGCGCAATAGCTTTGTTGGTGATCTGCTTCGTTTTCGAGCTGTCGGAGCTATCTCGGTCGGCCTGGCTGCCGACCTGGTCATTGATGCACTGCCGAGCAAACTCGTGCGAGTACGAGATCGATCAACTACTACTGGTTAATAATCATGTGCTTGCTGCTAAGCGTCGAACGAAAGTCTTTGCGTGTCCATCCGCGCCGCGTGTGACAGAGTGCTATTGGATAGATCGTCGGAAGAGGGCGCCAATATCTGCCACCCCACCCGTGTGGCACGAGGGATCCCGGACTGCATGACGCGTCAGGTCGTATGCGCAAGCCAGCTCGCACGATCTTGTTCGGGCTTACATTAAAACCGCCACACATTCGGGTGCAACCCCGATGGCCCACGCGTCGGATCAAACACCTCCACACCCCATGAGCGTGAACGCGTGTGAGTCCCCGCAATTGTCGCTGCCCCGAAAACCTCTAAGCCCCTCTCCGACCCCGCGGACCAAGAGAAGTCATCGCCTCACCTCTCCTGATTCGATCAATTCCATCCCCTGCCCCGATCCCCTTCTAACAAGTTGCCGTGGCAACACACTACAAACCCTGGCCAGATCTAAACGAAAACATCGACGATCTGCTGGTTCAAAGGTCAGTTGTTCCCATGAAATCAGGCCATACCCCCTCCCATTGCTTTTAATTCCTGCCTTCAGTTGTTTGTACCGTTGCCATCCACAGATCCGGATGCATATGAAACTATGTCTGTCCACTAGAGGTGAAATTGCCATGTTTGTTGTTTGTTTCTTGAATTTTTTGGTGCACATCATGTCAAAAATTTGGAGTAGCTACACTAAACTAGTTGCCACGAATTTGAGTTGTTTCCTTGTTAGTTGCGAAAAAGGGAGAGATCGACAATGCATGATTGATCAAAATGGGAAAAATCCCTAGTTGAAAAGTATGGTAATTGCTATGAAGGTTTGCACATAACATCCATGCGACTTATGAAGTAGTTGTCATCCATGCTGGCCACCAGAAATATACAATTTGCCGTCTAGTGGCACTTATATTTCCCATGCAATTCCAATGATAAATGTCACCCTCGCATTGCATAAAATTGCTATGTGGGCTATACTGTGTTTTCCATGTTGAAGTTACCACATTTGCCATGAGGAAACTACCATATATGCCATGCGGATTACACTGTGTTTGCCATGTTGAATGTACTATAGTTGCCATGTGTGATCTTCTACAATTTCCATGTGGAAACTGGTAACCCGCAAGTATAGGGGATCGCGACAATCTTCGAGGGTAGTATTTCACCCAAATTTATTGATTCAATGCAAGGGAAGCCAAAGACTATTTGTAAGTATTAGCAGTTGACTTGTCAATTCAACCACACCTGAAGAACTAAATATCTGCAGCAAACTGTTTAGTAGCACAGTAATATGATAGTTTGATAGTAGTAGTAACCCTCGCCGGAGCTATGTGGAGACCTGAGGGGGCCGTGCCCCCCCAGGCCAATGGATTTTTTTACTAGGTATTAGTAATCTAAGTAATGTGCTAATGGCCCATCAAACCATCGTGCCTGCACGCAAACTTCAGGCTCGGCCGGTCGCTCGCTCGGAGCGTAAGTGTGTAACCTGCTCGCCTCGATTCCCCTTCTCCAACTATGCTCGCCTCCATCTCCAAGTGAACCTGCCGCCATGCCGCCGCACTCGCTCGACGCGCCGGCGCCGGCACCGACTCAAAGCTTGCGCTGATCCGTGCGTGCAGTCGGCGAGCATCTCGGCGCTGAGGTGGGAGGAACAAGGGCATCATTGTCGCCTGCTCTTCGCCATTGGCCTCGAGGGTTCGGTGATCGTCCACGTTGGCTGGCCGGCCGGCCACTCGTCATTACCGGCCGCTCCTCCTCGGCTCCCCGTTTGTATGTGCTTTGTGCGGCTGCGCCCACTACTTAAACTGTTGCAAACTTGGAATTTGGATCCCTCATCCGGCCGTTTGTGTGTAGTGTTGCATTTGTATCAGTAGGACTCGTGTAGGACTTCGATTAGTAATTTAGCAATTAGTATGCCTATTCGTTTGATCTAGTTGGGGACTTTTTGTGTTTTACACTACAGATTTGTATTTGTTCTGTTGAGTAGTTGTTATCGGTTGTCCTCAAAAGGAGATTAGACTGATCAAGTGACCATGGTTAAGGGCAGCAGCGGCAATGCCCACCAAATCAAAGAGATAGCATGAGAGATCATATTTGTTGCTAGGTCCTATGCAACCAAAACTAAAACAATATAAAGCTTTTGATAAAGAGGGCCATCAGCGTCACTTCCAATATAGATAGAGCGGTATATCCATGTAGACAAGTTGTATATTTTGGTGTGGTTAGTTCTCTTATGAAGTGTATATTGCTAACCATACATGTTTTTTACAACTAATATATATAATATAAGTATAAATTTTCCTGGAGGCTACAAGTTCTGGTTTGTTGTAGCTGGTTAATTTTGTGTGTGTCTTTGCCCCCCCCATAGATTATTATCCAGCTCCTCCACTGGTAGTAACAATAACAAAATCAGTTTTGTAGCGATTGTAGCAACAACAACAACAACAACGAAAGGAACTCATCAACAATCAATATGAGAAAAACGTACGCATTGGATCAGCGATGGGTATTTGTGTTGGATGACATTTATGATATAACAGTCACAACCTAGAGCGATACACAATAGCTCCAATTTATCAATTCAATGTAGGCATGCATTCCTTATGTAGTCATACATGCTTATAAGAAGAACTTGCACGACATCTTTTTTCCTACCCTCCCGTGACAACGGGGTCCATAAGGAAACTAAGGGATATTAATGCATCCTTTTAATAGAGAACTGAAAAAGCATTAATGCATGGTGAATACATGAACTCCTCGAATTACAGTCATCCCTGGAGAGTATCTCAACTATTGTCACTCTGGGGTCTACGGATCAGAACAATAACAAGTGCATATAACTAACAGAAGGGATCAAGAACTCAATATTCAGGAAAACATAGTGGGTTCAGATCTAAAATCATGACACTCGGGTCCTAGTGACAAGTAGTAAGCATATCAAAGTCATAGCAACATCAATCTCAGAACATAGTGGATACTAGGGATCAAGTCCTAACAAATTGACTCGATTACATGACAAATCTCATCCAACTTCACAACCGTCAAGCAAGCCTATACTCACTCCCGGTGATGAGCATCATAGAATTGTAGATGGAGAAGGGTTGATGATGATGACGGCGGCGATTTCCACCCTCCGGAGCCCCGAACGGACTCCAGATCAGCCCTCCTGATGGAGATCTGGAGGTGGCGGCGGCGGCTCTGTATCGTCAATGCAATGATTCCTTCTCTATGGTTTTTTCTCCTTGAGATGGTACTGATGAAGTTTGACTTAGGGCAAAACGGAGGCCTGTGGACAAAACAAGAGCAAAAGTATTTGGTAAAGTAGATACGTTTGGGACGTATCAACCCCCAAGCTTAACTCATTGCTTGTCCTCAAGCAATTCAGTTGATAAACTAAAAGTGATAAGGAAAAAGTTTTACAAACTCTTTTGTTCTCGTTGTTGTATATATACTTGTTCAGGCTTTCAGCAAAGATTGTGAACTAACCATGTGAATGATTACACTTAGGTCTCACATTTACTCACGACGATAACATAATCAACTAATAAGCAATAATAAGATATCTCGGATGCCAACAATTTGTTAAAACAACCATGATGTAATATGATAACATGCTATGTCGCTAGCCCTTTTTGAGACCATAAAACATAAATGTAGAGCACCTCTGAAGTTCAAGAAGCGATTAAACATTTATAATTCATGATAGAAGAGATCCAGGTCATGCTCACATCCAATATTAACTAGACTCAATGCATAAGAATGACATGGGACATGAACTGTGCGCATCGCTGGACGACGGAGACCGTGGTCGGCGAGAGCAAAGAGATGTCTCCGCACTCCTACGCCGACGTGGACGTCGGTGTCACGTCTTCCGTGCCCATGTCCGCCGCAGCGGCCCGGCTCCCCAGTTTTTTATTTCAAGTGAAGGAGCCCAGCTCTCGTGTGTTCACTTCTGAAATCAGATACCAACCGTGCTGTGCATGGTAGGCTTCGAGGGCGTCAAGCTCCAAGGCACCAAGGGCTACTTCAGCGACGATGGCGGCAACCCAGAGAGCCGGTGCTCGTGCACACTGGAGGTCGTGGACGCATATTGCTGTGAATGTGTTTCGAGATGTTACACATGTTGCTCAGTTAACTGTTGTATTTTATTAAGTGGGATCCCACTTATCCCCATTTAATCTATGTTAATTTTGGTGGGATGGCCACTTTTTCAGCATTAAATTGTATATGGACCAGGCAGATTGTAGTGGGACTCCCACTATAGTCCCACCTGCAGCGTGCAGTTTTTCTTTCACAATAGGTTCACTTTATATCTAGTTTTCTCTGTTTCTTTTTCCTTTTTACACTTTATTTCAAGTTTTCTTTGGTTATTCACTGATTTTTCTTTCTTTGTTCGGTATGCTTTGATTTTCTTTTCCTTTTTCTCTATTTGCTCCGATTTTCATTGGATTTTTCCCGTTACACTTCAATTTTTTTGGTTTCTCTTTGTTTCTTTCTTGGTTTTATCCATTTTATATTCTTTCTCATTTCCTTGTTTTTTCTTTGGTGTTTAGTTTATTTATTAGTTTTCAATGTGTTTTCCTTCGTCGGTTTTTACCATTCTTCTTTCTTTCTGCATTTTTTCTTTGGTTTTATTTTTCTTTTCTTTTGTGTTCCTTTTTAGGTTTTCATTATTATTTTTTGGCTTTCTTTCTTTTGGTTTTCATTCTACATGTTTCGTACACGTGAAGAACATTTTTCTACATACATGTTTAACATTTTTCAAACATGATTTTTTTTAAATAAATGTAAAAAAATACACACTTTTTCCATATTTTTTATATACACACTTTTAAACATTGTAAATGATTGATTACATTTTTAAAAGACAAAATTAATATTTTTTAACACATAGTCATATTCTTATTCACATATTTAACATTTTTCAAATGCCCGATTAATGTTTTTCAAGTGCAATACTAACAATTTTAATGCATGCTTGGCATATTTTAAATATACATTGAACATTTTGAAATGCGCGAGTAACATTTTACAAATACAAGGTTACTATTTTTTGATTAAAATACAAGATTATATTTTTGAATAAATGGTAACATTTGTTTATACACATTTAATATTTTCAAATGGTTGATTAACAATTGTAAAATACTTGTTTAACATTTTACTAATGTTCAATAACATTTTTGAAATAGATGACAAACTTTTTTGAGATATATGTATGTTTTTTGTTTACATTATTTGCCCACATGTGAAACATTTTCTCTATACATATTCAAAATTTTACAAATTATTTTTTACATTTTATTTCAAATGTTATATATAAGTTATTTTTATAATTTATTTATACAAACTCTTTGGAAGTAAAATAAAATAAATAATAAAGGAACGATGCCGTGCCCGTCCGTGGGGCTGGGCCAGCCCATCTGGCGCGCCCCCGGCGCGAGGCTTCCCTCTGTCTCGCTTTAAGACAGACACAGGGGCGCAGCTCGCCTCCGTCTAGAGGGACTCTATAGTGGGCTAGTCCTTTGTTACGTTTGTTTTTCGCATCGTTCATTTTCATTCTATAATTATTTTCATCCAAAATGAAAAACAAATTAATTTAATATTTAAAGATGTTCGACATGCATTTAAGAAAATTTATCCTGTGTAAATTGATCGCACAATTTTTAAAATATGTTTGTATCATTAAAAAAATTATTGCACATTTATAAGTTTGTTACTGATATTTTAAAAATTGTTGATGAAATGTAAACATTTGTTCACGTAGTATGTTAAAGGGTTTTTAGCTTTCAAAAAAAATCATGTAATTTAACAATACTTCAAGCATTTTGAAAGTATATTCATGGATTTTTTAAAAATGTGCATACATTGATATATATTTTGTTCATGTAGTTTAAAAAATTGTTTATTAAAAAAATGGTCACAAACACCATGTCTGTTCAAAAAATATATTTCAGTTACAAAAATTGTTCAGTATCTGTTTAAAAGTATTCACCTTGTGTTAAAAAAATCAATGCGCATTTGACAAAGGTTGGGCATGCATTAAAAAAATGTTCAGTGTGTATTAAGAAAATATTCAACTGTATCTGAAAAATATGTTCAACCTGTGTATAGAAATGTTCAATGTACACTTGACAAAACATTTCAACATGTACTCAGATAAATGTTTAACATGTATCTGAAAAATGTTCAAAGTGTATCTCAAAATTGTTCAACTTGTATTTAAAACTTACATCAAAATAGACATAGAAAAGGAAAAAAATTAAAAAGAAAATAGAAAACAAAGAAGCCAATAAAATTGGTATAGAAAAACCACATACAGGAACAAAAAAGTCAGAACCTTCCCAAAACTGGGCGGAACGTCTCAAAAACTGGTGGCTATTGTCGATAAAACCGCCTCCCAAACAAACCTAACCGGCGTTACCGGGCCGACCCATCCTAGCGACCGCGAAAAAGAACGCTGTGTGAATCAATTTGGATGGCAAACAAACCTTTTCTAGTGGAGTAGAAGTAGCCACACCCTCCACCCCCGCGCACACAAAAACGGCAGCAACATGCCGGGAGAGTGAGTTAAAAAAAATAAACTTTTCGATAAAATTCGAAATCACTTGAGAGAGAGGGAATGTGTTGCAAATGAGTAAATATTCACGTATAGGCGAATAACATTTACTTATTGGCAAGAGATAATCTTTTACATTTATATTTTTAAAAGTTTAATGTATGGAATTGTGAAATAAAGTAATATTCACATATATGGAAATATGGTCGTATATTTCATTAAATAAATATAGTACTAAAAATAACAAATATTATAGAAATAGAAGGTACAAACAATAATATGGAAAACAAAACAAAACGAAAGAAAAGATACAAATAAGGATGGAAATTTTACCCATGGGTATGGGTACTCGCGGATACCATAAACTCATGGGCAGGGTATGGGCACAATTTTATACCCACATGTAGTACCCATACCCTACCCGTTAAGTCATCGGTAGGGCACGGGTATAGCCTTTTACCCATAGATATACCCATATCCTACCTGTTTATACTGACATGTGAACCTTACCTGTGATTCACAAGTGTATCTATGTTAAAATTGTGTCGTGTGCTTGTGAACTTATATTAAAGTTGTCACTTATTGTCAATTTGAACCGAGAGAAAATTGTCATGTACTCATCTATCTATTATTAAGTTTAGATCATTTTTTTGCCAAATGTCCTATAGATGACTGTAAAATTGTGAATAACTTGTATAGTGTTTGATCTACCCGTTGGGTATCCAATGGGTACGAGTAATCGTCGGGTGTGGATACGGCTAAAGTTTCATACCCGTGTATACGGGTGTGGGTAGAATTTTGTACCCATTGACTACATGAGTATGTGTATGGTATTGCTCTACCCGCCCCGTATTCTACCCATTGCCATCCATAGATACAAAGACAACAAATTGATCTTGAGATGGAAGGGAATTAAGCAACAAGGGTCATGATACACTCTTCACACTTATATAAGATCTCAGAGCATCTACAGCCGAGTGCCCTATATGCGTCTCACACGCTCGGACAGGACGCTCGCTCACTGAGCGATCATAAAAAACCGACTGAACCCGGGCGTGTGAGACGCATATAGGGCGCTCGGCTGTAGATGCTCTGAGATCTTATATAAGTCGGTTTTTTATGATCTTATATCATTCAGTCAGTTTTTTATGATCTTATATCGTTCAGTCGGGTTCCGTCGATGCCACAGATGCGGACTCCGAAGTCGGAGGCACGTGTCGCCCGCCGCAAGAGGCAGAGGGCAAGGGAGATGAGGGTGGGTCCAACGCGTCTGCACAGTCCGCCCGCCGCCACCGGGTGCCCGACGAGGAGGACCGTCTTCTCGAGTGGATGTGTCATCGGTCACTTACTGAGGCGAAGACGGAGGCCCGATGGCTCCGGAGGATCAACGCCAAGCAGCTCTGGCTCGGCATTGAGCAATCTGAGCAAGAGGCGACGGAGGCAGCGGCAGAGGCGACGAGGGTGGCCAAGCTCAAGCGCAAGCAAGACCGCGTCGTCCGGCGCTTGCAAGGCTACATTGTCTTCTCGATTCCTCCTCCTCCGACGGGTCCGACAGCTCCGACGTGGACCCACCTCATGCCGCGGACTCTAACAGTTGTGCCAGCGACTGGAAGGACAAAGGGCCGGCGAGGAAGTGGTGAAGCTCGTCCTCTCATGTTTATAATCTAGTTCTAGTATGAAGTTACAATGTGCCGGATCGTCGAACTGTGTGACTTGCCTGTTTGGTGATCTTTTGCTGATATTTATGTCAATTATGCTTGTTTATATGTCTTTTTTCTACGTACTAGATGCATGATTTTGTATGGATATAGGATTCGAAATATGAGATATGCAGGTGTGAAGGCCGGATTTAGGGAGTGTCCGGTCAGTGTCCGTGGGCGTGCCCGAGACATTCGCGGACGTATAGGGTGCCGGATTTGCCAACTCCGACGGTAGATGTTCTCAGGAAGTGCACTTACGAAATTTTGTCTTGATTATATAATAGGCATATCAGTTGTCACAGATGTACAAAGAGACACATATATATTTTCATATTCAAAGACTTCTATAATTGTGCACTCTAAGAGGCCTCCCATGCTATCAAATTTCCGAGCCATTTTATTTTGTACCATCGACATCGCTTGTCATGATTCACTCTGAATCTTGGTGGGACCTCCATGCCGCAAAAGTCAACGCAACCTGGGAAGATGCAAAAAAGTATGCTACTCTATATTGTAGAAGTGCATGCTCTAACTAATGCAACCAAAAGACCGATCTGATGGAAGAGACTAGGCAGCACATTATACGTTAATACTCCCCCTCACGTGTGGTACCCTCAGGCCTAAACATGGACCGAAAGTGGGCTGCAATTTAATTGCGCCAGCCGGGTCTTGAACTCAAGACCTCTTGGCTCTAATAGCATGTAGAAGTGCATACTCTAACCAATTCAACCAAAAGACCGATCTGATGTAAGAGACTAGGCAACACATTATACGTCAACATAGATGATACGCATGCTATGTGTATTCGAGAAAAAAAAGATGCTACTCCTGTAGCATCTTCCAAGACATATGGTTAATTAATGAGCTGGTATGTGAATAGGATGCATAGTTTCTGCACCCGAGCTCAAATGAGCTCGGTTGAACAGTAAAATTGAAAAAAAGTAAAAAAAAATTCAAAGAAATACAATTTTTTGGAAGAAACATTGTCAAAAGTTTTACGTGCTTGCGAAAATTCGTTATCAAATCACATTCCTAGAAGGCATGGCAATAAAAACAAAAGCGGTACTCTGAAAATGCTACTTTCAAAAGCATTTTGGAGCATTGAATTTGTTTTTTTGCCGCGCCTTACACGAATGTGATTCCATGATGAATTTTTGCAAGCGGTTAGAACTTTTGTCGATGTCTCACCCATTTTTTTATGAATTTTGTGCAATTTGTTTTTTGATTTTACTGTTCACCGAGCTCATCGGAGCTCGGAAGCAGAAAGGCACCTTCGTATGCGAATACGTATTTCCTGTTTAGCTTGTGTAATTAGCGTGTAAGCCAAATCGACTAGCACTAGGGAACCTTGAGCATATTTTGTTTGTATGCATACCGAGTCTTGCCTGCCCTGAAAGTGTCCCTGGATTTGATGTGTGGAAGTGTGGTGATGCCTTGCAAAAAGAAGCTTGTCTAGCCTGAACTCCTTGCACTTGAACTACGTTGGGTTGGACTCCAGGCATTGCAATTAGCCTGACCCAGACAACCGAACTGGGATGCATGGGCGTGTGGCCTGAGAGGTAACTAGGTCGTGTTTGGTTGCCCGCATATACTTTAGCTAGGCCTGCGCAGAAAGAAAAATGTCCGTTTGGTTACCCGCATTCATTATTGGGCCTGCATAGCACGAACATTAAAGCATCTCCAGGCTTGCATCCCTGGGAACGCTCAAATCAACCATTTTTCCTCAGCTAGGCCCGCGCGATGCAACCCTAGGCACGTGGGCATGGACGGTTGCACGCGTGGGTATGGTCCCGAGACGTCGCGATGTTTCGAGCGCGTCGTCATAACTCACCCTCACCCCCTCCTCACCGCTCTCTCCCCTCTTCCCCACTCACACCGGCGGCGGCGACGGCGTCAACCACTAAGCTCTACTGCGAATCGCTCCAAGACAGCGGCGACAAACACCGGAGCGACTGCAGACCTCCACGGGAGCGCATCGGCCATGGCGATAAGACCTCGTCCTCTCTGTACATTCACTGCTTTTGACTCGGGCTAGATTCGATTAGAGCACACGATTGAATAGTTAGGGAGGGGATTGAACACATCGGGGGGGGGGGGGGGGGGGG
>LR738713.1:827587422-827658317 GCA_902687465.1 Secale cereale
GATTGACAACAATCGATTCTGCATCTACGGCTCATAGGTTATTTTTCAATTACATCGGGGGCGGGGATTGGATTGTCTAGCCGCGGTGACCCTAGAGTCGCGTCGAGCGGCCAGGGGGGCATAGTCATCTTCGTTTCTTCCTCACTGGCTTTGTCCTCATCCTCTTCATCAAGAACGATGGGTCTTGCACGGTCGCCTGCCGCCGGCGCCCTCACTACTAGGGAAAACCCTAGTAGCAGCGCTTGAAATATGCATAGCAGTAGCGCTGGGTCCAGCGCTACTGCTATCATGCTACAGCTAAGTTGTAGCAGTAGCACTGGTATGGGCAGCGCTAATGGTAAGTATTGTTAACTGTAGCGCTTCCTTGACCAGCGCTACTGATAACTATCTGTAGCACTTCTTCATATGAAGCGCTGCTGCTAATTGATACGTCTCCGTCGTATCTATAATTTTTGATTGTTCCATGCCAATATTCTACAACTTTCATATACTTTTGGCAACTTTTTATACTATTTTTGGGACTAACATATTGATCCAATGCCCAGTGCCAGTTCCTATTTGTTGCATGTTTTTTGTTTCACAGAATATCCATATCAAACGGATTCCAAACGGGATAAAAACGGACGGAGTGGCCCACGAGGGTGAGGGGCGCGCCCAGGGGGGCAGGCACGCTCTGGGCCCTCGTGGCCACTCCGTAAGGCGGCTGATGCCCTTCTTTCGCCGCAAGAAAGCTAATATCCGGATAAAAATCATGTCCAAAATTCAGCCAAATCGGAGTTACGGATCTCTGGGAATTTAAGAAATGGTGAAGGGCCAGAATCTGGGAGCGCAGAAACAGAGAGAGACAGAGAGATAGATCCAATCTCGGAGGGGCTCTCGCCCCTCCCACGCCATGGAGACCATGGACCATAGGAGAAACCCTTCTTCCATCTAGGGAGAAGGTCAAGGAAGAAGAAGAAGAAGGAGGGGGGCTCTCTCCCCCTCGCTTTCGATGGCACCGGAGTGCCGCCGAGGCCATCATCGTCACCGCAATCTACACCAACAACTTCACCGCCGTCATCACCAACTCTTCCCCCCACTATGCAGCGGTGTAACCCCTCTTCTACCCGTTGTAATCTCTACTTAAACATGGTGCTGAACGCTATATATTATTTCCCAATGATGTATGGCTATCTTATGATGTTTGAGTAGATACGTTTTGTCCTATGGGTTAATTGATGATCATGATTGGTTTGAGTTGCATGTTTTATTATTGGTGCTGTCCTATGGTGCTCTCCGTGTCGCGCAAGCGTGAGGGATCCCCGCTGTAGAGTTTGCAATATGTTCATGATTTGCTTATGGTGGGTGGCGTGAGTGACAGAAGCACAGACCCGAGTAAGTAGGTTGTTTGCGTATGGGAATAAGAGGACTTGACACTTTAATGCTATGGTTGGGTTTTACCTTAATGATCTTTAGTAGTTGCGGATGCTTGCTAGAGTTCCAATGATCATAAGTGCATATGATCCAAAAAGAGAAAGTATGTTAGCTTATGCCTCTCCCTCAAATAGAATTGCAATAGTGATTACCGGTCTAGTTATCGATTGCCTAGGGACAAATAACTTTCTCGCGACAAAAAGTTCTCTGCTAAAACTAATTTAGTTGTGTATTTATCTTAACAGCCCCTAGTTTATATTTGCATGCTTTTTATATTTTCGCAAACATATCCCACAAAAACAACAAACTACTTCTAGTTTCATACTTGTTCTAGGTAAAGTAAACGTCAAGCGTGCATAGAGTTGTATCGGTGGTCGATATAACTTGAGGGAATATTTGTTCTACCTTTAGCTCGTCGTTGGGTTCGACACTCTTACTTATCGAAAGATGCTGCAACGGATCTCCTACACTTGTGGGTTATCAAGACCTTTTTTTGGTGCCGTTGCCAAGGAGCAATAGCGTGGGGTGAATATTCTCGTGTGTGCTTGTTTGCTTTATCACTAAGTAGATTTTATTTGCTGTTCTAAGATGTTCTCTATCTTTAGTTATGGATATGTAACACGAAATACCAAAAACATTAGGTGTACTTGCTACTCATGGAGATGGGGAACCTCCTTAAACCCTCAATGCTCATTATGTGAAAGATATTATGTACTACTTTGATAATTCCGAGAAAACCCCATTCAACTATATAATGGGAGTAACGTTGGATCAACGTGAATACTTTAGGGATTATCGCTTGACACAAAAAGGGAAACTATTATGGGATCAAATTTATATGTTGCGTTGATATGCTCGGCAACTATGCTTGGGATATGATTATACTTGTTGCTCTAGGATGAAGGCTCCACACCTTCCCTTTACATGCAAATTTAATGATAATGAAACCTTAACTTCTTATGCTAATGGTATATATGATTATTATGATGTGGAAAGAAGAATTCGTTGCTTTTAAGGGTGCTTATGAAATTGAATCTCTATTTAAAAAGTATGATGCTTTTGATGATGATGTTTATAGGCCAGAAAATCTTGCTATATTGAAATATTGCTATTTGAATTATGAATATAACTCCGATATTGATGCGTTTATTGAGAAGGTCACCGCTGTCCAAGAAAAGACTAATATTTTGTAGGAGTCTATGGAAGAATAAATTAATGACATTGTGAGCTCATTGGATGAAAAAGATGAGGAGGAGACCGAAGAACAAAAGGAGGAAAAGCGGATTGATCACCCGTGCCCACCTTCTAATGAGAGTAACTCTTTATCCCATACATTGTTTAATTTCCCTTCGTGCTTACCGAAGGATGAATGCTATGATGATTGCTATGATCCCGTTGATTCTTTTGAAATAACCCTTTTTGATGATGCTTGCTATGCTTGTGGCCAAGATGCCAATATGAATTATGCTTATGGAGATGAACTTGCTATAGTTCCTTATGTTAAACATGAGATAGTTGCTATTGCACCCACACATGATAGTCCTATTATCCTTTTGAATTCTCCAAGCTACACTATATCGGAGAAGTTTGCACTTATTAAGGATTATATTGATGGGTTGCCTTTTTCCATTACACATGATGATTTTGATGAGTATAATATGCATGTGCTTGCTGATCCTACTTGCAATTATTATGAGAGAGGAACTACATCTCCGCCTCTCTATGTTTCCAACACGATAAAATTGCAAGAAACTGCTTATACTATGCATTGGCCTTTACTTGACGTGCATGAATTGTTCTTGTATGACATGCCTATGCATAGGAAGAGAGTTAGACTTCGTTTTTGCATGACACATATCACTTTGTGCTCACTACTAAATGCCAAATCATTCCTAATTAAAATTGGCTTTGATATACCTTGGGATCCGGGTGGATCCATTACATGAGCACTATATGCCTAGCTTAATGGCTTTAAAGAAAGCGCTGCCAGGGAGACAACCCGGAAGTTTTAGAGAGTCATTTATTTCTGTTGTGTTCTTTATAAAGCTTAAAAACAAAAAAAATAAAGAGGGGAACCTAAAACTTTTTCAAAAAAAAAAAGCGAAAGTGAGAAAGACGAGCATTGTTAAAGTGGGAGCTAGCCTTGAACTTTGTTCATGCCCATGGAAACTTTGTGAACCTTGATTACAGAAACTTTTCAACAAAAATAATTATATCCTTGTACACTTCCATTGTATTATAAAAATAATGTGCCAAGAGTTTCCTTTAGGATGATTAAACTGCTTGTTGGTTTGTGCGGTGCAAAAACAGAAACTTTGGCTGTAGTGCGCGATTTTACATTTTTTTACTGGAACGTCGAAAGGATCTGAAACTTTTTGGAAAGTCTTGCTATAAAAATTGTTGATTGTTCCTAATTTGCCATGATGTTTTGGTTAGAGAAGTTTGGTTAATGTTCAGATTATTACAGACTATCCTATTTTCACAGATTGCTGTTATAGCTTCATTATTTGCATATGTTTGAATTCTTGTTGATGCCTCCTTGACTTGGGGCCATAGAATTATGATAGAATACAGTAGGTAATGTTTGTTCATAATTATACAATAATGTTAGAGCAGTACATAATGGGATTTTATTGATCATATGCACTAACCCCGCCACTAAAAGTTTGGTTAAGTTTTGTGTGGATGAAGTGTTCGAAGATCGAGGAGGTCTCGATGCGAGGAGAAGGAGGAGAGGCAAGAGCTCAAGCTTGGGGATGCCCGAGGCACCCCAAGTAAATATTCGAGGAGACTAAAGTGTCTAAGCTTGGGGATGCCCCGGAAGGCATCCCATCTTTCTTCGACAAGTATCGGTATGTTTTCGGATTCGTTTCATTCACATGATATGCGTAAACTCTTCGAGCGTCGTGTGCTTTTTAATTTCCTTTTAATAAATGCACCATGCAGGTATGAGATAGTCCTTGGTTGATTTATAGAATGCTCTTTGCACTTTGCTTATATCTTTTGAGTATGACTTTATAGAAAGCTTCATGTGCTTCACTTATATCATTTGAAGTTTGGATTGCCTGTTTCTCTTCACATAGAAAACCGCCATTTGTAGAATGCTCTTTTGCTTCACTTATATTTGTTAGAGCATGGGCATATCTTTTGTAGAAAGAACTAAAACTCTCTTGATTCACTTATATCTATTTAGAGGGTTGACAGGAATTGGTCATTCACATGGTTAGTCATAAAATCCCACATAAACTTGTAGATCGTTGAATATGATATGTTTGATTCCTTGCAATAGTTTTGCGATATAAAGATGGTGATATTAGAGGCATGCTAGTGGGTAGTTGTGGATTGTAGAAATACTTGTGTTGAGGTTTGTGATTCCCGAAGCATGCACGTAAGGTGAACCGTTATGTGATGAAGTCGGAGCATGATTTATTTATTGATTGTCATCCTTTGTGTGGAGGTCGGGATCGCGCGATGGTTAACTCCTACCAACCCTTCCCCTAGGAGCATGCGTGTAGTACTTTGTTTCGATGGCTAATATTTTTTTTTGCAATAAGTATGTGAGTTCTTTATGACTAATGTTGAGTCCATGGATTATATGCACTCTCACCCTTCCACCTTGCTAGCCTCTTGTACCGCGCAACTTTCACCGGTACCATACACCCACCATATACCTTCCTCAAAACGGCCACCATACCTACATATTATGGAATTTCCATAGCCATTCCGAAATATATTGCCATGTAAGTCCACCATTCCGTTTATTATGACATGCACCATCATTGTCATATTGCCTTGCATGATCGAGATAGCTAAAATGATGTTTCCATGGCTTGTCCATTTTTTGATATCATTACTACGCTAGATCATTGCACATCCCGGTACACAGCCAGAGGCATTCACATAGTGTCGGGGAAACTGATCCACCCACGAACACCTATGGGACCGGAGCCCCTTTTCGGTACGGCAGAGGGCGGAGGTTGCACGAAGAGCAGATCGAGGCGATGCACACAAGCAGTTTACCCAGGTTCGGGCCGCACGGATGCGTAAAACCCTACTCCTGCTTTGGTTTGTATTGAGTTCTTGGCTCGGGAGCGCTGGAAGCTACAGTACACTTCAGCGGCTAACAAGACCGAGCGTGAGAGTGTTCGAATGTCTAACCCCTCTCTACGCTGCGCATGGGCCTCCTTTTATATGCTCAAGGGGTCACCGACAGGTGGCAACGCAGTTGAGGGTAGAAATGGAAAAAGAGTGGTAGTTGGCACAGTGTTTCATACCTAACCCTGACGGCAGGGGACAAGGGCATTAAATGCCCGTCGCCGTCGCCCAAACAGTGTAAAAAGGTGCCGTCAGGGGCGCCACCGTTCGCCACGATGGCTACCTTGTCAGCGCCGCTCGCCACCGTGTACCCCTGGCTGCACAGCCTCCCGCCACGTGCGCTTGGAAGGGTCCCAGAGCGACACGTGGGTGGATGCGCTGGAGCGCGGATACTGAGTGGAGGCTTGCCGCGGCAAGTGCCTTGCCACGGTTGCTATCTTGTCGCTTCCGGGAGCTTGTCGCTCACCGGGCCTTGCCGGGACACGTGGCGCGTCGCGGCAAGTTTCTTGAGATGCCTTGGTTGGCCTTCCCGGCAAGCTCCTCTTGCCAGGGTCTTGCGCCTTGAGTGGCCTTGTGCCTTAAGTGGCCTTCCCGGCAAGCTCCTCTTGCCGGGGCCTTGTCTCCTTGGCTTGGATACTTTGTTCTTGAATGGCTCCAAAGGGACCACGGAGGATCTTTGGCGATCACCCGACAAGCCTTGCCGCGGGGCGCTGCGACTGCCTGTGCACAAGTTTGGGATACTAAGGGTACCCCTACTTTAGTACACCGACAGGAGCCCCCGGGCCTGGGCCATACACGGTGCCGAGCGCTGTTGGGCCAGGCCCAAAACAGTGCACGGGAACGCGCGGCCTGGTTCTCGCCGTATCTTACTCCGTATCCACCGCGCCCTCCCCTAACGGCACGCGTCGATCACGGCATCGTGGGAGAGATCGTGGGCGGTTTCTTTAATCGGAAATGCGGAACGTCCACTCCCTCCCCCTTTATAAGCAGGGGAAACAGGGGCAGTTCGTCCATCCGCCCGTTGCTGCTTCAATCCTCAAAAAGCCTCCGCCGCTCCCCTTCTTCCCAAAGTCGAAAGAGAGCAGCGTTCCGCCCCCCGTTGCCACCAGTACCACCAGCGCCGTCGACCTCCCTCACCGCTTCCGCCATGGCTCCGAAAGGCGAGAAGGGGAAGACCGCGAAGTCGGCCGAGGCGCTGCGGCTCGCGGCGCTGCGGAAGAAACGGGTTGTCTTCCCCCCCAAGCTTGCCGCGAGGAAGCTGAGGGAGAACTTCTACCTTTTCTGGTCGGAGGAGACGCGGGCGCATCCGCGCACCAAGGTATTCCCAGCCGTTGCTTGCAAAATGTTCCCGAGCGGATACGCGTTCTTCGCCTTGTTCTTCTACTGCGGGCTCTGCCCGCCTTTCTCCGAATTCTTCTGCGATATCATGAACACCTACGGGTTCCACCTCCTTGACTTCACCCCCAACGCCGTTCTTACCATGGCCATTTTCGCACACCTCTGCGAGAACTTTGTCGGGGTCCATCCCAATGTTGCCCTCTTCCGCCACTACTTCACGCCTCGAGTTGAGAGAGGAGAGCCGTTATCCGGCGGGGTCTCCTGGATCTCGAGGACGCACAAGAAGGAAGCCTACCTGGAGGGAGAGCTCCGCGGCAAATGGGATGAATGGAGAGCAGACTGGTGTTGGATCGTAGAGGAGAACCCGCAGCCTTTTACCGCCCGGCGCCAAGCCCCAGTTTTGCGCGGCAACGATTGGAGCGATCTGGCCCCGGAAGACAGTAGACTGAAGATTGCCACTACCCGGATCCTTCGCCTCAGGCGCGCCAAGCTCACCGTAGGCGCAGTTGGCGCAGATTTCCTTCGCCGCCGCATCGCCCCCTTGCAGGAGAGGAAGAGGCCCCCCTGGGAGTTCGAGAACGCGACGGATATCATGAGGCTGCGCCCGGGCTCAACTACAACTTCACAGTCCTGGAGCTCAACGCGATGCTTCATGAGTTGTTCAAGTATGATCCCGATCATCCCGAGGTCTTCAGGTTGCCGCAGGGCGTCGTTCCGCTGTGCAACAATTCTTCGCTCAGCCGCATCCGCGCGATGATGCCGCTGTGCGATTCGCACGGGATTGATCCAACTTGGCAAGAGCCCACTGAGGAAGCCGTGCAGGCATTCTTCGACAACTTGGAAGAAACGCCAATTTGTGCCGATGAGAAGAAGGACCTCACCCGCGACACCACCGACAAGGAGATGGCGTACATCGCCACTAGGCTTGAAGAGGCGGCGGCAGCCGCAGCCGCGGGCGAGTTCGGCTTCACCCCGGAGGAGGCGGAGGCAGCCGAAGTGGCAAGCCTTGCCGAGCGAGAAGAGTTTCTCGGCGCGGGCGGGCTTGCCGGCGAGGGAGAGCCTGCCGGGCAAGACGCCGAGCCGAGCGAGCCCGCCGAGCAGGGCGCCGAGTCGAGCGGGCCCGCCGAGGACGCGAGCGGCTCGCTCGAGATCGACTCCTCTTCCTCTTCGTCCTCAGGAAGCTCGCCACCACCAGCAGAGCCTCCAGCTCCGCCGAGAAGACGTCTCCGCAAGGCCGGGGACACAACAGAGCGGCAGACGGGTCAACAGCCGCCGCGCCGCGCGACGCGCTCCACCGCGGCAAGCAAGGTTGCTGCGGGAGCACCCCGCGCATCTGCAGCAACGGGAGCGGGGTCTTCCCGGACCGCCGCTTCTGCCCCTGCCGCTCCCCACGCCACGACGGCAGCTGGAGCGGGGTCGTCTCAGACCACCGCCCCTGCTCCCGCCAAGCGGCCAAGGGAGCCCACTCCTCCGCTTCCCCGCGCCGGGACGCGTGAGCCAGACTTCGACTTCTCCGCGCTCAGCTCCGACGAGGAAGAAGAAGAGTAAGATCTTTACTGTTCTTACATTCCTTGAATTCTTGCTGTTTGGTCTTGCATATCTTTTGCCTCACTCTGAACCCGTTCCTTTTCTTTTTAGAACTCTGGCCCAGAGGGCGGCAAAGAGGGCCAAGGTCCCGGTGATTGTCATCGAGGACGAGCCCGCCGCGACAGCAGGGGGTGCGCGTGAGACGAACTTGCCGGACCCGGCAACTGTTCTTCAGGGCAGTCCCCAGCGCAGCCCCCAGCGTAAGTTCTTGGTTTTCTTTCCGCTGTTAGGCGCGCGTGGGTGTTTTATCTTTGCTGACGTCTTGTTCATTGATTTGTGTAGGAGCAGAGCAGACACACCAGGAGCGCCCGGAGACCGCCCCCGACGCGCCTTCTGCTTCAACTACGCCGCCAAGGGGAAGTTCCCCGGCAAGGGAGAGTTCTCCGCCAAGGGCGAATTCTCCGCCAAGGGCAAGTACTCCGGCGAGGGACAGCACCAGTGGCCCTCCGCCGGCGGGGACTACAGCTACGCCGCCAAGGGGGGGCTCCCCGGCGAGGGACACCGTCGAGGAGCCGGCTCGCGCAGGTAATCTTCTTGCTTCAAACTTCCCTTGGGATTTTCTTCTTTTGATCTTTCTTTTTTGGATATTTGCTTGACTGTTTTCCTCCCCTTTCTTTCCGTCAGATCCAACTGCTGCGGAGCCTATGGAGACGGAGGTTGCTGTTGAGGAGGATATGCGTGGCAACACCGGCGACGCCGCTGCTACCGAAGGAGCGGCTGGTGCTAATGATCCCGCCGACGACGAGGCCGCCAAGGCTGTTGCTGCAGCAGCCGGCGAGGGGTCCGACGATCGCACTGACGGCCCTGAGGCCGCAGGAGCGCCAGGCGCTACGCCGACCGCCGATCCCTCCGCCGCTGCCGCAGCCACCGGCTCCGAGGAGCCCGAGCCAGGCGCCTACTTGAAGGCCGGCGACGGGGTCTTCATCAAGCTCCCCTGGGCGTCGAGCTCCAGGGCGCCAGTCGAGGGAGAAACCTTTGACGGGGAAGTACTTGCCTCCGCCGGGCTGAAGCTTGTGGACGCGCCAAGCAGCAGCAGCAGCGAGCCCGAGGAGGAGCGGCTGCTGCGTAAGCTACTGTCGCTCTACCGCGCCCGGCAGGCCAAGCTGGAGTCCCGCGAAGCGCTGGCCGCCAAGGCGGGAGCCGACATCGAGAAGCGCACGGAGGAGCTCCGGACTCTCAACCAAGCAGCTCTCCGGTCCTTGGCAGAGGAGCGGGAGCAACTTGCCGAGGAGCAGCAGGCCTTCGTCCTCGAGAAGGCTGAAGTGGAGGAACAACAGCGGCTTGCCGCGGAGAAGCTGTCCACGCTGGAGGGTGAGCTGGCGCAACGGAAGGTCAACCTCGACAGTTACGAGGAGGAACTTGCCGCGCGCGAGCAATCGCTTGGCGGAGCTCTCCAGGAAGCAAAGGATGCTACCGTAGCTGCCGAGACCGTCAAGAAGGAGTTGGAGACGAGGGTGGCGCAGCTGGAGGCCAATCTTAAGGCGAGCGGCGAGGAGGTTGCCGCGCTCAAGCTTGAGCGAGAGAAGGACGCCCACAGCCACTCGGAGCTGCAGGTTCGCCTCGCCGAGAAGGGCAAGGAGCTCACCGCCGCTAAGGACTCCAATGCCGACCTCGAGTTGAAGTTGGCGACTCTGACCAAGACGTTGGACGGCGCCAAGGAGCGGGAGGCGGCCCTGAAGGAGGAGGTCAGGGCCGAGAAGGCGTTGCTGGAGAGTGCTGCCATCACCCAGAACAACTTCAGGGCAACCGTCGAGCACTGGACGGAGGGTCTTGTGAACGCCGCCGCGGATATCGACAGGGAGCTGGCGCAGCTGGGGGCGGAGTATCTCGGGTACTCCTCCGACGAGAACCTCCACCCCAGTGCCAAGCTCACCCTATTCTTCAGAGGCGTGGCGACGGCCCTCCAGCAGCTCCGGGAAAGGATCCCAAAGCAACTGGCGGACGAGTCGCGCAAGCTTTGCGCGGGAGCCCTTCAAAAGGTGCTGATGAAGGTGGCCTTCCGCAATCCAGGCCTCAACCTCACCAACGTCCTCAAGAGCTTGCCGCCGGGCACTAATCAGGAGGCGCTCAAGGCCCTTGTCGCACCCATTGTGGACAAGGTGAGCGGCATCAAGAGGGTTGAGGGCGACCACGCAGATTAGGCCGCTTATTTTCTTCTTCCCCTGTCGCTGTTAGCCATGTTATGAAAAACAATCTATTAGAGCTGCGACAAGTCACTTTGCAATATAACTCTATTTCGGGTAGTAATTGCAGCGTTATTTCCTTTACTTGATTCCTTTGCTTTGTATGTTTTCACCCTACGCTTTTAGGGAACTTGCCGGCGTAGGCACCTTAGCCGCGAGCGCTGAGTGCGGAACGTCAACAGCCTGCTGGCGGTGCCGTCGCCGACAAGAAACCTTGTCGCGACTAGTCGCAGCACACTTAAGTTGTTGAGCGTGCTCGAAAACAAAGTAAGGGCGCGACACTAGTCGCAGCACACTTAAACTGTTGAGCGGACTCGAAACAAAGTAAGGGCGCGGCTAGCCACGAGTAGGTTCCTCTGCGCACAGGTTTTCCATACAAAGTGCGGTCGTTCAAGGAAGATAACTTGAAAATTTAAAAATTTGATTGCTCAAACTTTAGCAAGTTAGCTTTTGTGTTGTTTTGTTTTCCCCGCAAGGCGAGACTTTCTTGAACGGCGCTTGGTCCATACCACTATCTTCTCCTTCCCCCCGGCAAACTTGCGCGCGAGGGAACCTTCCTTTCCTTAAGAAAAAAGAAAGAAGAGAAAATGCAGATATGGAGCCTTTGGGCTCGTTATTGCTTACCGGGGGTAGGTGCTGCACAAAGTGTCAGATAACACATGCGAAAAATAGAAAGCATGAAAGTGACAAGGTGTGCGGAGCACATGAGCTTTACTGATGCACGGGGTCTGCGCCCGGCTTTGTACAAAGGATTACATGCAACAACGGCAAGACTTGTACACAAGGTGGTTGCCGGAGCGGATCACGGCAACCGCGCCTTACGGGTAAAACTTACGAAGATGCTCAATGTTCCAGGAGTTGCTCACCGGAAAGCCATCTTCGGTCTCAAGGCGGACAGCGCCAGGCCTAGTGACTCGTTTCACCCGATAAGGGCCTTCCCACTTCGGCGTCAACTTGTTGGAATTCTTGGCGGACTGAACGCGCTGAAGAACAAGGTCGCCTTCCTCGAGACTTCTGGCGTTAACTTTGCGGCTATGGTAGCGACGCAAAGCTTGCTGGTATCGAGCAGCTCGTACAGCAGCCTGAAGACGGTCTTCCTCAAGGAGCAGCGCGTTATCTTGTCGCAGCTGCTCTTGCTCAAGCTCATCATAAGCGAGCACTCGAGGTGACCCGTATACGAGTTCCGTGGGGAGAACTGCCTCTGCTCCATAGACTAGAGTGAAAGGTGTCTGTCCAGTGGCTCGATTTGGCATCGTCCTGATCGACCAAAGAGCCGCTGGCAGCTCCTCGATCCAGTTTCTTCCGCACTTGTGCAGCCTGTCGAAAGTTCTGGTCTTGAGTCCACGCATCACTTCAGCATTTGCCCTCTCCGCTTGATCGTTGCTTCTCGGGTGAGCAACAGAAGCGAAGCAGACCTTGGCGCCAAGATCTTGGAAGTACTGCATGAAGGTGCGGCTCATGAATTGCGTACCATTGTCGGTGATAATCCTGTTAGGGATCCCGAAACGGCAAACAATCGACCTGAAGAACTTGACTGCTGACTGCGCGGTCATCTTCCTCACTGGCTCCACTTCCGGCCACTTTGTGAACTTGTCGATTGCAACGTACAAGTACTCAAAGCCCCCGGCTGCGCGGGGAAAGGGGCCGAGGATGTCGAGCCCCCAGACCGAAAATGGCCAGGATAAAGGGATCGTCTGGAGAGCTTGTGCTGGCTGGTGTATCTGCTTGGAATGGAACTGGCACGCTTCACACTTGGTTACTTGTGCAGTTGCATCCTGGAGGGCTTCTGGCCAAAAGAAACCTTGCCGGAATGCTTTGCCGGCAAGTGCTCTTGCGCCAATGTGGTGACCACATATGCCTCCGTGTATTTCTGCCAACAGCTTTTGGCCATCTTCCCGGGGAATACACTTCAATTTCACACCGTTGAGTCTTCTTCTGTACAGTATGTTGTCAACAAACTGGTACATACTGGACTGCCGGGCTACTTTTTCTGCTTCTTCTTGCTCTTCGGGAAGTTCTCCTGTCTGAAGGAAACAGACAATCTGCTGTGCCCATGTTGGAGCTTGTGGCTCGACAACAAGGACTAAAGGCACATCTGCTGCTGCGGGAACATCCGCTTCTACGGCGAGAACCTGTGTCTCAGCCGGGGCTTGATGTTCCCCGGCAAGCTTGCCGGAGCAAAACTTGCCGGGAGCGTTTGCTTCAACGGAACAAACCCTAGGGCTCGCCGGAGCAGACTGTTCCTCAGCACTTTTGGTGTTGATCTTGGGGACTTTCTTGGCGGCGGCTTCCGGAAGCTCTGCCGGAAAATAGTCACCAGAAACCAACTTTCTCTTCTTGCTCTGTCCAGTTGATGGTGTTACGGATGGTTGAGTTAGCTTGAGCACAAAGATCCCTGGTTCCACAGGTAACTTAAGTGCGGCGCACTTTGACAGGCCGTCGGCGATGTCGTTCTGAGCTCTCGGAACATGCTCCATCTGTAGGCCGTCAAAGTGCTCTTCTAGCTTCCTCACTTCATCAACGTAAGCTTCCATCAACAGACTCTGATAATTCTTGTTCACTTGGCGGACGACAAGCTGCGAGTCACCCCTGACAATAAGCTTCTTGATCCCAAGGTCTGCCGTGATCCTGATACCGGCAAGCAAACCCTCATACTCTACAGTATTGTTTGTTGCTTGCTCCTTGGGAAAGTGCATCTGGACTACGTACTTGAGGTGCTCTCTGGTGGGCGCGACAAGCAGCACGCCAGCACCGGCGCCTTGCAGCGAAAAGGCACCATCAAAGTACATCAGCCACTCTTTGCTTGCTTCCTTAACGGGGATGCTCGTTTCTGGAATTTCTTCATCTGGTGTTGGCGTCCTCTCTGCTATGAATTCTGCCAATGCTCTGCTTTGGATAGTCGAAGTGCTTTCAAACTTGAGGCCAAAGCTTGA
This sequence comes from Secale cereale, assembly GCA_902687465.1. Classification (NCBI taxonomy): domain Eukaryota; kingdom Viridiplantae; phylum Streptophyta; class Magnoliopsida; order Poales; family Poaceae; genus Secale; species Secale cereale. Next base: position 827,600,972 of record LR738713.1, read on the forward strand.
CAGTTCCAGCGCCCACTCGACAATCCTGCCTGTTGCTTCTGGATTCTGCAGTATCCTCTTCAGCGGAAAGCGAGTGACCACTGTTATCTCATGTGCTTGGAAGTAATGGCGCAGCTTTCTCGAGGCCATGAGAAGGCCGAAAAGCAACTTTTGCACACCAGAGTACCTTGACCTAGCCCCCTGCAGAAGGGAACTGACAAAGTAAACTGGGCGCTGCACCATTTTCTTCTGCACCTCTTCGCATGTCTGCGCAGATCCATCTTTGTCGGGACTAGAGCTTGTCGGGGAAGCCCCCTCCTTGTCAATGGATGTGCTTGCCGTGGTTGCTGGCTCATCGTCTGCCTCCCTCTCCGCTACTAACGCAGCACTAACCACTTGATTGGTTGCCGCCAGATACAGCAGCAACTTCTCTTGTGGCTTAGGTGCGACAAGTATTGGAGTGGAGGACAGATACCTCTTCAAGTCTTGCAGCGCAGCCTCCGCTTCCGGAGTCCATTTCATTGGACCTGCCTTTTTCAAAATTATAAAAAAGGGCAGGGCGCGTTCGGCAGACTTAGAGATAAACCTGCTGAGAGCAGCCACACAACCAGCAAGTCTTCGTACGTCCTTGACGCGCTTGGGTGCTTCAATCTGCTCAATGGCCTTGATCTTGTCGGGATTGGCTTCAATTCCCCTCTGAGACACAAAGAACCCGAGAAGCTTGCCGGAAGGGACTCCAAACACACACTTCTCGGGGTTGAGCTTGAGGTTGATCTTGCGCAGATTTGCAAAAGTTTCGTCTAGATCTTGGATTAGGGTAGCCCTGTCCTTGCTCTGGACCACTATGTCATCCATGTAAGCTTCTACATTTCTGTGTATCTGTGGCTCAAAAGCTGTATGGACCACCCTTGCGAATGTTGAACCAGCATTCTTCAAACCGAAAGGCATCCGTATAAAGCAGTACGTGCCACATGGAGTGATGAATGCGGTTTTCTCCTCATCTTCTTCAGCCATGAAGATTTGATGGTATCCTGAGTATGCGTCAGGAAATGAAAGCAAATCACATCCAGCCGTGGAGTCAACAATCTGGTCGATGCGCGGCAAGGGAAATGGGTCTTTGGGACAAGCTTTATTCACATCGGTGAAGTCGATACAAAGCCTCCATTTCCCGTTTGCCTTTCGCACGACTACAGGATTGGCCAACCACGTCGGATGGAGCACTCCTCTGACAAGGCCTGCTGCTTCCAACTTCTTGATTTCTTCAGCGATGAACTCTTGGCGCTCCACTGCTTGTTTCCTGACTTTTTGCTTGACGGGCCGCGCATGAGGACAAACGGGAAGTTTGTGCTCAATTACTTTCTGGGAACACCGGGGATGTCAGACGGTTGCCATGCAAACACGTCGACGTTCGCCCACAGGAAAGCAACGAGCGCGCTTTCCTATTTAGGATCAAGTGTGACACTAATGGTGAAGGTACCACCAGTGCCGTCCTCCTTGGCGGACACCTTCTTGGTCTCTGGCGGAGCTGCCATCGTCTTCTTACACTTGCCGGTGGAGCTTGGTGGAGCGTCCTCGACGGCAGCGCAGCACTCCGAAGAGGTGCGTTTGCCGGAGTAGGCCCCAGAGCTCTTGCCAGACTTGGTCTTCTCCTTCCCCCCGGGAACTTCAGCGGCAAGTGTCTTGTGATCTGTTGCGGCTGCTGCTTCCCGGTAGATCTTGTCGGCGCAGATAAGTGCATCCTTCTTGTCGCCAGGGACAGAGATGACGCTTATCGGGCCTGGCATCTTGAGCATGTTGTAGGCATAGTGAGAGGCTGCCATGAACTTGGCGAGTGCTGGACGGCCAAGTATCCCGTTGTAAGGCAATGGGAAATCGGCAACGTCAAACGTGACCCTCTCAGTCCTGAAGTTCAGCTCGCCGCCAAATGTCACTGGCAGCGTGATCTTCCCCTTCGGCTTGCTCCTTCCCGGGTTGATCCCTTGGAACGTGCCGGTCTCTTCGAGCTCGCTGTCAGGGATTTGGAGTTTGTGGAGCACAGCGGAGGAGACCAGATTCAAGCCGGCCCCGCCGTCAACTAACATCTTAGTGACCTTGAGGTTGCGGATAGTTGGTGAGACCAACATCGGCAAACACCCGACCACAGTTGTGCGATCAGGGTGGTCCTCAATATCAAAGATGATAGGCGTGCTGAACCATTTCAGAAGTTTGCGCGATTCGACAGGTGGTTCTGCTGCATTGACTTCCCGCACCCACTGTTTGAGTTGGCGGTGTGAAGTATGCAGAGAAGCACCGCCGTCAACGCATAAAACTTCTGTGGCTTTCTGAAACTCCTGCTCACTGGTCTCAACGTCATCCACATCTTCGTCGTTGTCGTCATCTTCATCCTTGTCGCGGCCACGGGGAGGTCTATCCCCTTGCCGCTGCTTGGCCTTGCCGCGGCGTCCTCCCCGGCCGTTGAATGGCCGCTTCTTGCCGGATCCTTCTCCACCTCCTTGGGCCTTCTCCTTGTCGCGCCGCTCGTATTCAGCCTTTTGCTGCTCAACAAGCTGCTCGACTCTCTTGCAGTTCTGGAGGTCGTGGCCCTTGGTGCGGTGGATCTTGAAGTACTGCTTGTCGGTGCCGTCCTGCTTGTCGGCGGCCACCACAGCCTGGCAGTTGGTGCATGCGGCAGTCTCCTTGCCGGAGCTATCAACTTTGGCTTTCTCGGCGCCACCTCCGTTGCCGGACTTCTCAACGACTAGCACCTCTTTGTTTTTCTTCTTCCTGTTGTTCCACCGCCAGTTTTTCTTTGCCGGGGCGGCATCTTCGCTGTCAGATCCTCCTGCGCCTGTATCCTCTCCGGGGAGTTTCCTCCCCTCTTCAGCACGTGCACACTTGTCGGCCAGGGCGTACAGCTCGCTGACGTCCCTGATCTTGCACATCGCCATCTCCTCCCTCATCCTGTGGTTACGCACGTTCTGATGGAACGCGCTGATAACCGCGGCAGGGTGGACGTCTGGGATATTGTGCTGTACACGGCTGAATCTCTGGATATACTTGCGCAGGGGTTCTCCTTCCTTCTGGGCGAGTAGGTGTAGGTCACTCTCCTGGCCATGAGGTTTGTGGCCGCCTGTAAAGGCGCCGACAAACTGATGGCACAGGTCTGCCCAAGAAGAAATGGAGTTGTTCGACAAATGCATGAGCCAGGACCTGACGTTGGGTTTGAATACCAGAGGGAAGTAGTTGGCAAGTATCTTGTCATCCCGCCCCCCAGCAGCTTGCACCGCGATGGTGTAGATGCTGAGGAACTCCGACGGATGCGTCTTGCCGTCGTACTTCTCTGGTACGTCTGGCTTGAAATTTTTCATGCTGGGCCACTGGACTTGCCGCAGCTCACGAGTGAACGCAGGACAACCTACCGCGTACGGCAAGTCGCCTGGTCCCCCTGGCGCATGCATGTCGACAGCGGGCCCAGCGCGCTGGTCGGATTGACGCCGCGCTTCTCTTCGGCACTCGATGCGGGTACGAGCGTCTTCTTGCTGTCGATCTTGAAGAACTTGGCGCTGATCGCGACGAGCTCGTGGATCCGACGACGCGGTGGAGTCGCTGTCGAGGTTGACCCGACGAGTCGGCGATCTTGGCCTTCGGGGCGGAGAGTGCACGGTGGTTGCACCCCCACCAGTTTTGTCGCCATCGGCCCGCGCCTGGCTGACTTGCCGCGGCTGCGTCGTGCTTGGCTGCCGCGGAGTGTCGCCGTTGGCTAAGGCGATGAGACTCTGAATGGTGGCCCTCCAGTCGTCGGCCTTGTCTACCGCTGGAGGGAAATCTAGAAGCAGTTGAGCTCGTGCCAGAGCTTCTGCTGGAGTGGCGGGTAGCGGTGGCGAACGATGCGAGGAGCGGGATATGCTCGGACTTCTAACCGTGTTAGAAGGAGCAGCATCCCGTCCAGGCGACCGTGCCTTGCTCGTGCCGGCATGTTGGTGTGCATGCTGGCCTTGAGCATCCCGAGATCCGCCAGCTTGACCTTGGCCCAACAAACGTATGGTACCGTGGGTACCATGACGCTGCCGGTCCCGCACCTCCTGAGAGGGGCGCGGTGCATGTACGTACGCCGAGGTCTTGGAGTGCGCCCGGTCGTCGTGGGAACCGGCTACGCCGCCGATGGGCAGCGCAGCCTTGTCCTTGGACTTGGCGGCACCGTGAGTTCCCTCGTCGACGTCCGTTCTTCCGCCAGCGTCTACCCCACCAGCCGTTGGCTCCGGCGGTGGCGGGATCAACGCGGACGGACCAGCTGCCTCCGAAGCCTTCTTCTTCGGCGGCATGTTGATGAAGATGATGATGAAGATCTAGCCCGCGTGCAGGCCGGATCAGATTCACACAATCTCGACGCACCCCTCTACCTGGCGCGCCAAAGATGTATGGGAAACTGATCCTCCCACGAACACCTATGGGACCGGAGCCCCTTTTCGGTACGGCAGAGGGCGGAGGTTGCACGAAGAGCAGATCGAGGCGATGCACACGAGCAGTTTACCCAGGTTCGGGCCGCACGGATGCGTAAAACCCTACTCCTGCTTTGGTTTGTATTGAGTTCTTGGCTCGGGAGCGCTGGAAGCTACAATACACTTCAGCGGCTAACAAGACCGAGCGTGAGAGTGTTCGAATGTCTAACCCCTCTCTACGCTGTGCATGGGCCTCCTTTTATATGCTCAAGGGGTCACCGACAGGTGGCAACGCAGTTGAGGGTAGAAATGGAAAAAGAGTGGTAGTTGGCACAGTGTTTCATACCTAACCCTAACGACAGGGGACAAGGGCATTAAATGCCCATCGCCGTCGCCCAAACAGTGCAAAAAGGTGTCGTTAGGGGCGCCATCGTTCGCCATGATGGCTACCTTGTCAGCGCCGCTCGCCACCGTGTACCCCTGGCTGCACAGCCTCCCGCCACATGCGCTTGGAAGGGTCCCAGAGCGACACGTGGGTGGATGCGCTGGAGCGCGGATACTGAGTGGAAGCTTGCCGCGGCAAGTGCCTTGCCGCGGTTGCTATCTTGTCGCTTCCGGGAGCTTGTCGCTCACCGGGCCTTGCCGGGACGCGTGGCGCGTCGCGGCAAGTTTCTTGAGATGCCTTGGTTGGCCTTCCCGGCAAGCTCCTCTTGCCAGGGTCTTGCGCCTTGAGTGGCCTTGTGCCTTAAGTGGCCTTCCCGGCAAGCTCCTCTTGCCGGGGCCTTGTCTCCTTGGCTTGGATACTTTGTTCTTGAATGGCTCCAAAGGGACCACGGAGGATCTTTGGCGATCACCCGACAAGCCTTGCCGCGGGGTGCTGCGACTGCCCGTGCACAAGTTCGGGATACTAAGGGTACCCCTACTTTAGTACACCGACACATAGAGTCTTATTTTGTTCTAGCTTCGAGTTGTAATCTTTGAGTTGTAAGTAAATAAAAGTGTGATGATCTTCATTATTAGAGCATTGTCCCATGTGACGAAACGAAAAAAAAAAAGGAGAGAAAGGCCAAAAAAAGTAGGGGGGCTAAAAAAAAATAGAAAAGCTTCTCCAAAAAAAGAGAGAAAAAGAGAGAAGGGACAATGTTACTATCCTTTTACCACACTTGTGCTTCATCATAGCACCATGTTCTTCATGATAGAGAGTCTCCTATGTTGTCACTTTCATATACTAGTGGGAATTTACATTATAGAACTTGGCTTGTATATTCCAACGACGGGCTTCGTCAAATGCCCTAGGTCTTCATGAGCAAGCAAGTGATACGTCCAAAATGTATCTATAATTTCTGCTTGCTCCATGCCTCTTTTGGGTGATATTGCTATGATATTTATACACTTCCATACACTTTTGATCATATTTGGACTAACCTATTAACTCAGTGCACCCAAGTGCCAGTTTTTGTTTTCGGCTATTTTTGTATTTCAGGTTTTCACATTACGAGAACTGCCAGAAAAATCCAGAAAAAATATATAAAAAATCAGCGTTCCGGAAGCTTCCATGCGGCCAAAGTAGGGCCGGAGGGGACCCACAGGGGCTCCAGGCGGCCTGCCCACGCGGCCCCCCTAGCCGCACCGGGGGGGGGGGGGGGCGCCTGGGCACCCCTGACCCCCTCTGATGCCCCCCTTTGGCATATATTTACACCGTGTCGCGGAAACCCTGATTCCAGACCCCTTCTCTCCAGACGCGATTCCGATCTCTGCCACCATCGCCATCAAGCTTCGGGGGACCAGAATTCCTGTGCCGGCACCGTGCCGGGACGGGGAAGTGCCCCCGGATTCATCTCCATCGACGTTGCTTCCTCCCTCCATGATGCGGGAGTAGTTCCTCCTCGGGGCTGTGGTTCTTACCAGTAGCTATGTGGTCAATTCTCTCTCCCATGATGTGATCTTCGTTGTGATCATAGGCTATGTTAATCTAGGGTGATCCCATGATATTTCCCCTTCCTCTATATATTGGATTGATGTACTCACTTGTCTTTATCTAGTATAATCCCCGAGACCAAGGTGACAGCGGTCTATTGGACATGGATTAGAAAAGTATTTTCATGAGTGATTTCCTCTCTTGTGTGTTGATTGAAGATTGAGAGTCTCTTGGTGCTTGTCTTTGACTATCCTTTAGATATGTTGTGGTGATTGTGGGACTCTCTTTGGATGGCCGCGGTGACATTGGGAAATCCTTAGATTGAGAACTACGAACTTTGAGGTGTGCTTTTGTAGCCCTACATAATTCTCGTCCTCTCTTGACCACGAAGGAATGACCTCCGGGTGCGTCCCCTTTGCATGTTTTATGGGAAATATCATGTGATTCGATTATGTTAATGTTGTTGGGAGTTGCCACTAGTGAAAGTATGAAGCCTAGGCCTTGTTTCCACCATTGCAATACCATTTGTGCTCACGTTTACCACTTGTTTGCTTGCTGCACTTTTTATTACAGATTTATATTACTTTGCTTTGCCACTCCTATCATCCATATTTTACCATCTCTTCGCCGAACTAGTGCACCTATACATCTAACAAGTGTATTAGGTGTGTTGGGGACACAAGAGACTTCTTGTATCTTAGTTGCAGGGTTGCTTGAGAGAGACCATCTTCAACCTCTACTTCCCTGAGTTCGATAAACCTTAGGTCATCCACTTGAGGGAAATTGCTGCTGTCCTACAAACCTCTGCGCTTGGAGGCCCAACATAGTCTACAAGAGTAGAAGCGTGTGTAGACATCAAGCTATTTCTGGCGCCGTTGCCGGGGAGGTGAGTGCTTGAAGGTATATCTTTAGATCTAGCAATTAAATCTTTTTGTTTCTTGTTTTTATTTCACTAGTTATGTTTATGGACAACCTTGCTATTGGATCGTTGCTTGCGGGAAGACGCCCCACACCTGTGGTGGTTGCTCCTCCCCCTACTGAAATTGTGCCCTATAAAATACCAGCTGGTATTATCGATTATGTCTTGGTTAATCGTTATGCAGGAGACAGACATCCCGGTGAACACTTGCTATATCTGTCACAATTATGTTCATTATTTAAGCTTGCAGGTGTATCAAGGGAGTTTGTCATGAGGAAATTGTTCGCCATATCACTTATAGATAAGGCTTCAGATTGGTATAAGCTTCTCGATAACTCGCACTTGCTTGATTGGCAAGAGCTTATGTCTCTCTTTTATACTAAGTTTTATCCTCTTCATGAAGTCCATAAGAATATGAATTATGTTTATAATTTCTATCCTCATGACGGAGAGAGCATAGCTCAAGCTTGGGGGAGACTGAAAACGTTAATGCTAAAAAGTCCTAACCATGGGCTCCCCAAAGATATGATTATTACTAATTTCTATGCGAGGCTCTCTCGACAGGATAAAGATTTGCTCGATGCTTCCTCTATGGGTTCTTTCACAAACGAAAAGACTGATGCTAAATGGGAACTCCTTGAAAGAATTCAACGCAACACTGAAGATTGGGAGATCGACAAAGGTAAAGAGTCAGGTATAATTTATGAGTATGATTGCATTAAGTCCTTTGTTGAAACTACAAGTTTTAATAAGTTTAGTGCTAAGTTTGGACTTGATTCTCAACTCCTTGTTGATTTCCTCAAATCTTTTGCTTCACATCTTAATATGCCTAAGGAGGATTGGATCAAGTATCATAAACCTTTTAAAGAGACTTGCAAAGAAAATGAAATTGTTCATGATGATTGCAACATGCATGATCCAATTCCTAAAAATGAAGTTTTATATAAGCATGTTAATTTTTGTGGAGTGGATAGACCTTGTGAAAGGCCTATGATTGAAGAAGAGAAGTATTGTAAGCAGCATAAGCATGAAAGAACAATCACTTGGGTCAGAGATTTAAATGAAATTGCTAGAGAATTGTGTGACCTTTATCCTTTTACTTGTGAACTTTGCCGTATAGAGGGTCACTTTAATTTTCAATGCATGAACTTTCAAAACATAACTGTTAACCGGTTGTGTGATAACATGATCACCTCTGATCTTTATGATGAGCTTATGTTATTTTTGATGTGTGAAGAGTTATCAGAAAAGACTTCTTGGCTAGATGTTAATGCCATAGGAATAAAAAACACTTTGCAAAATTGCCATCTCTATTGTGATGTTAATTGCCATGAAAATGATTACATAAGTATGATTAGAAAGGAGGGGACTTTACCAAAGTATAAAAATGTCTCTTATATTTCTGCTAATAAAAAGGAGAGTTTCTCCCAAGTTTCCCCTATTGTTTCTAATGATAAACCAGGATATGTGGAGAAGCTTCATCTCCAACCACTCCCTCCTAAGGTTAAGAAGAAGAAAAAGAAGAGGAGGAGGAAGAGGAGCAAGAAAGAAGAAGAATGGGTATCAACCTGGCCTGAGCATACTCCTCCCATCAACTTTTATCCTAACGGTTGTAAGTTTAAAGAAGAAGGTGAAGTTTATTGCCTTAATTATCATCTTGATGATACGTCCGTAGGTACTATTGAAGATGATTTTGATTATGATATGCATGTTACTTATTGTGATTGGGAAAATGATGATAATGCTACTTATGATCTTGAAAATCTTTTTGGTACCAACTCTGAAAGTGATGATATGGGAAGCTCTAAGCTTGGGGATGATAGGATTGCAAATCCTTTACCCACAAGTGATGTGATAATTGATAATTCTTTTGCTAGTAAGAATAAAGACAACATGATTACAAATATAGTTGCTAGCAATGATAATGCTCTTCTCTACTATGATGATGTTATAACTCCAATCTATAGTGATTATAAAGGTACCTATGACATAAGGAGAAATTATCCTTATGAAACTTGTCATAATCATGGAGGGAATTACTCCCTTGTTGAACACCACCCTCCTAATACACAATTAATCTATAGTGTTCAAGTTGTTTATGATAGTCCTACTCCCACTATTACCAATGAGAAAGATTATGCTTATGTGGAGAGTAAGAGTACCTTTTTGCATGTGGATCATGGTAACAATGCTTTATGTGATGCTTATATTGTTGAGTTCATCCATGATGCCACTGAAATTTATAATGAGAGAGGGAGACTTGGTTCTAAATATCTTAATAATAGGAAGTTTCCTCTCTTTATGGTGAATATTTTGAAGTTGCACTTGTTTTGTCTTCCTATGCTTATTGCTTTGTGCTTCAATGAATTATTCTAATGCAATATTCCTATGCATAGGAAGCATGTTAGGCTTAAATGTGCTTGGTATTTGCTTCTTGATGCTCTCTTTTGTTCTTCAACTCTTATTCCTACGAGAGCATCATTAAAGTCTTATGCCTAGCTTAAAGGCATAAAAGAAAGCGCTTTTGGGAGGCAGCCCAATGAATAAATTTTATTTTGCTTTTTTTGTGTCTTGTGTTACTACTGTAGCATCATCATTGTATCTTTGCTTTTCAATTTTGTGCCAAGTATAGCCTCTGATTGCAAGAAAGTTCAAAAGTTGTGACGTGCTGTCCAGGAAACAGATTCTGTCATTGTATAGAAAAATTCGTATAAAATCACCAGATCTTCTTTTTGGTCTGAATTTTTTCGACAGCGTGCTCTATATAATTGTCTTTCGTGCGTCTGTTCTGAGTTTTTTGATTAGAGTTGCAGAAGTGCCCCGAAAAAATCATTTACTACCTGCTGTTCTGTTTTTCACAGATTCTGTCCTGTTTTGCCTTTCCTTCATTTTGCAAACCTAGAGCTTGCTTTTTCTTTGCAAAAACCTTTTGGCAATCTTGAGAAACAGTAGAACTTCAAGAATATCTTTATTTCCAGCAAGGAAAAATTATTTTATTATGGGTACTAACCTCGCTAATCAGATTATGATGAGTTATGTATGAAGGGAGTTTTCAAGTGTGCGAGGGAAGATGATAAAAAGATTAAGGAGTGTCAAACGCTCAAGCTTGGGGATGCCCCCGTGCACCCCCAAGAAACATTCAAGGAGACTCAAGCGTCTAAGCTTGGGGATGCCCCCGTGCATCCCCTTCTCCATCAACATTATCAGTTCGTCTTTCGTTCCACTATATTTTAATCACTAGATGTGTTATGTGCTATGCTTGGAGCGTCTTGCTTTTAGTTTCCTTTTAATTTTCTTTAGCTTTTCATAACGAGTCAGAACTCAGCTTTCTTTATGTTGGAGAGAAACACGCTCCACTTCTACCTAGATCATAACATAGAATTTTCATATCTATCTCTGTTGTGTGTGTTCTTTGTCTTTCAATAGCTACTATCATGCTTAGCTCTTAGTTTTCATGATTATCTTTTTAAAGAGCTTTCGTTTAGTTGGTTGCTTGAACTCTCTTTAGTCATCATGCTTATCTTATTAAGAGAGTTTGCTTCCGTTGCATTGGTTGATATGTCTATGATAAAGATGCTACGTGCATAATGGCGCTTAGTAGTTCAGGTTTTCTTATGGTTAGTCCCAAATAGCTGGGGGGTTCCCAATGTGTTATTGGAGTACCAACATGATTTGTTTTCCTATGATGTGGTATGGTTTAGTAATATCTTCCTTCAAAGAATTTATTTTGATTGACTTGGCGTATGCTCACGCATATTTAAGACTGTAAAGAAAGTCTGTCAAGCCTTGATGATCTTTTGTTTCTGAGTAGCGATATAACTTCCATGCCTGATTCAATGTTGCTTTGTCGCTCTGCATGATTATGACCGTCATTGCTCTCTTAGTTGGTCGCTCCTAGTATTTTGCTAACCTCCATCTGTACTAAGCGGACTGACTGCTTGTGCATCCACATCCTTTTAATCCAGTTATGCCATATGAGTCCACCATACCTTCCTACATGGTATTAACCTGCCATTCCTAACGGAGACTTGCATGTACCATCTCGAAATTATTCAAAGAAAAAAAGCATTCCTATTTTGTGCCTCTGTTGTAAGTTCATGAGGAAGTAGTGGTTAATTCATGATCTTTTTAAGTTGGACAGGCTTCACCCCGGGATTGCATGTATAATGTGCAAACCCATAATACGAGAAGGAACTGGCATTGAGTGCGCCCGGCTCAAAAAGATAATATAACAAACAAACCCTCCTACACGCTTTGTTCATGAGAAATCAGAAAACTTTGGCAGTGATAAACAAAGGAGATTAAGAGGATGTGATCGTCCTCATTCGGGAGCCGTTCCTCGAAACTTGTCCATCTCAAGAAGTGATTGAGTTATCTGCTAGCATTCGTTGACGAAACATGCATGATCTAAAAAAAATTATTACCTCTGTTTTTAAAACCAAGAGCTCTGGTACATGTTTTGTCTTTGTTTCCGATTACGGGTTTTCAACCTTGCCAACAAAAGCCACGGTTCGAGAGTCTCCACCTTCTTTTTAAAGCACCAACTACTGAGAGCATGATTGTCATTCTGAGTGTAATGTGCATTGTCCCAAAGTAGCATTGTCTTTTGCATGATTATGATATCGTTTATTCTGAAATTATTGTATCTAGTCATCACTTAAACCTTGAAGGTGATCCTGCATTTATGTTTTGCTTCACTAAAGGGGGCAAGCGAGATATCACTTTATCATATTTGCACACCATGCTCATTACAAATCTATTTGATGTTTCAGTATCATGTTGTAAAACTTTCAGTTCTTTGTGAATTTCTCATGAGGCAACTTAATTACTACAGATTCATTGTCTCAGTAAGCTTTTGTCATGTGACTATGAAAAAATCATATATGGTTAATAGCATGTCACCACAGAAATTATTCTTGTTATCATTTACCTACTCGAGGACGAGCAGGAATTAAGCTTGGGGATGTTGATACGTCCAAAACGTATCTATAATTTCTGCTTGCTCCATGCCTCTTTTGGGTGATATTGCTATGATATTTATACACTTCCATACACTTTTGATCATATTTGGACTAACATATTAACTCAGTGCACCCCAGTGCCAGTTTCTGTTTTCGGCTGTTTTTGTATTTCAGGTTTTCACATTACGAGAACTGCCAGAAAAAATCCAGAAAAATTATCTAAAAAATCAGCGTTCCGGAAGCTTCCATGCGGCCAAAGTAGGGCCGGAGGGGACCCACAGGGGCTCTAGGCGGCCTGCCCACGCGGCCCCCCTGGCCGCGCCGGGGGGGCGCCTGGGCACCCCTGACCCCCTCTGATGCCCCCCTTTGGCATATATTTACACCGTGTCGCGGAAACCCTGATTCCAGACACCTTTTCTCCAGACGCGATTCCGATCTCCGCCGCCATCGCCATCAAGCTTCGGGGGACCAGAATTCCTGTGCCGGCACCTTGTCGGGACGGGGAAGTGCCCCCGGATTCATCTCCATCGACGTTGCTTCCTCCCTCCATGATGCGGGAGTAGTTCCTCCTCGGGGCTAAGGTTCTTACCAGTAGCTATGTGGTCAATTCTCTCTCCCATGATGTGATCTTCGTTGTGATCATAGGCTATGTTAATCTAGGGTGATCCCATGATATTTCCCCTTCCTCTATGTATTGGATTGATGTACTCACTTGTCTTTATCTAGTATAATCCCCGAGACCAAGGTGACAGCGGTCTATTGGACATGGATTAGAAAAGTATTTTCATGAGTGATTTCCTCTCTTGTGTGTTGATTGAAGATTGAGAGTCTCTTGGTGCTTGTCTTTGACTATCCTTTAGATATGTTGTGGTGATTGTGGGACTCTCTTTGGATGGCCGCGGTGACATTGGGAAATTCTTAGATTGAGAACTACGAACTTTGAGGTGTGCTTTTGTAGCCCTACATAATTCTCGTCCTCTCTTGACCACGAAGGAATGACCTCCGGGTGCGTCCCCTTTGCATGTTTTATGGGAAATATCATGTGATTCGATTATGTTAATGTTGTTGGGAGTTGCCACTAGTGAAAGTATGAAGCCTAGGCCTTGTTTCCACCATTGCAATACCATTTGTGCTCACGTTTACCACTTGTTTGCTTGCTGCACTTTTTATTATAGATTTATATTACTTTGCTTTGCCACTCCTATCATCCATATTTTACCATCTCTTCGCCGAACTAGTGCACCTATACATCTAACAAGTGTATTAGGTGTGTTGGGGACACAAGAGACTTCTTGTATCTTAGTTGCAGGGTTGCTTGAGAGAGACCATCTTCAACCTCTACTTCCCTAAGTTCGATAAACCTTAGGTCATCCACTTGAGGGAAATTGCTGCTGTCCTACAAACCTCTGCGCTTGGAGGCCCAACATAGTCTACAAGAGTAGAATCGTGTGTAGACATCAGCAAGTTGATGCACACCCACTAGATTTCTTTTTGAGCTTTCATACACTTATAGCTCTAGTGCATCCGTTACATGGAAATCCCTACTCACTCACATTGATATCGATTGATGGACATCTCCATAGTCCATTGATTTGCCTAGTTGATGTGAGACTTTCTCCCTCCTTTTGTCTATCACCACCTTCTATTCCACCCATAGTGCTATGTCCATGGCTCACGCACATGTATTGCGTGAAAGTTGAAAAAGTTTGAGAATACTAAAGTATGAAACAATTGCTTGGCTAAAACTGAGGTTGTGCATGATTTAAATACTTTGTGTGGTTAAGATGGAGCATAGCCAGACCATATGATTTTGTAGGGATAACTCTCTTTGGCCATGTTATTTTGAAAAGACCTGATTGCTTTATTAGTATGCTTGAAGTATTATTGTCTTAATATCAAATGATAGACTATTGCTTTGAATCATTCGTGTCGTAATATTCATGCCATGATTAGATTACATGATCAAGATTATGCTAGGTAGCATTCCACATCAAAAATTATCTTTTTTATCATTTACCTACTCGAGGACGAGCAGGAATTAAGCTTGGGGATGCTGATACGTCTCCGTCGTATCTATAATTTTTTATTGTTCCATGCCAATATTCTACAACTTTCATATACTTTTGGCAAATTTTTATACTATTTTTTGGGACTAACATATTGATCCAGTGCCCAGTGCCAGTTCCTGTTGGTTGCATGTTTTTTGTTTCTTAGAATATCCATATCAAACGGAGTCCAAACCGGATAAAAACGGACGGAGATATTTTTTAGAATATATGTGAATTTTGTGAAGCGGAACCAACGTGAGATGATGCCCGAGTGGCCACGAGGGTGAGGGGCGCGCCCAGGGGGGCAGGCGCACCCTGGGCCCTCGTGGCCACTCCATAAGGCTGCTGATGCCCTTCTTTCGCCGCAAGAAAGCTAATATCCGGATAAAAATCGTGTCCAAAATTCAGCCTAATCGGAGTTACGGATCTTTGGGAATTTAAGAAACGGTGAAGGGCCAGAATATGGGAACGCAGTAACAGAGAGAGACAGAGAGACAAATCCAATCTCGGAGGGGCTCTCGCCCCTCCCACGCCATGGAGACCATGGACCAGAGGGAAAACCCTTCTCCCATCTAGGGAGAAGGTGAAGGAACAAGAAGGAGGGGGGCTCTCCCCCCTCGCTTCCGGTGGCACCGGAGTGCCGCCAGGGCCATCATTGTCACCGTAATCTACACCAACAACTTCACCGCCGTCATCACCAACTCTTCCCCCCTCTATGCAGCGGTGTAACCCCTCTTCTACCCATTGTAATCTCTACTTAAACATGGTGCTCAACGCTATATATTATTTCCCAATGATGTATGGCTATCTTATGATGTTTGAGTAAATCCGTTTTGTCCTATGGGTTAATTGATGATCATGATTGGTTTGAGTTGCATGTTTTATTATTGGTGCTGTCCTATGGTGCTCTCCGTGTCGCGCAAGCGTGAGGGATCCCCGCTGTAGAGTTTGCAATATGTTCATGATTTGCTTATGGTGGGTGGCGTGAGTGACAGAAGCACAGACCCGAGTAAGTAGGTTGTTTGCGTATGGGAATAAGAGGACTTGACACTTTAATGCTATGGTTGGGTTTTACCTTAATGATCTTTAGTAGTTGCGGATGCTTGTTAGAGTTCCAATTAAGTGCATATGATCCAAGAAGAGAAAGTATGTTAGCTTATGCCTCTCCCTCAAATAAAATTGCAATAGTGATTACCGGTCTAGTTATCGATTGCCTAGGGACACATAACTTTCTCTCTACTAAAACTAATTTAGTTGTGTCTTTATCTTAACAGCCCCTAGTTTATATTTGCGTGCTCTTTATATTTTTGCAAACCTATCCCACAAAAACCACAAAGTACTTCTAGTTTCATACTTGTTCTAGGTAAATTAAACGTCAAGCATGCGTAGAGTTGTATCGGTGGTCGATATAACTTGCGGGAATATTTGTTCTACCTTTAGCTCCTCGTTGGGTTCGACACTCTTACTTATCGAAAGAGGCTACAACTGACCCCCTACACTTGTGGGTTATCAAGACTTTTTTCTGGCGCCATTGCCGGGGAGCAATAGCGTGGGGTGAATATTCTCGTGTGTGCTTGTTTGCTTTATCACTAAGTAGATTTTATTTGCTGTTCTAAGTTGTTCTCTATCTTTAGTTATGGATATGGAACACGAAATACCAAAAATATTAGGTGTACTTGCTACTCATGGAGATGGGGAACCTCCTAAAACCCTCGATGCTCATTATGTGAAAGATATTATGTACTACTTTGATAATCCTGAGAAAACCCCATTCAACTATATAATGGGAGTAACGTTGGATCAACGTGAATACTTTAGGGATTATCGCTTGACACAAAAAGGGAAACTATTATGGGATCAAATTTATATGTTGCATTGGTATGCTCGGCAACTATGCTTGGGATATGATTATACTTGTTGCTCTAGGATGAAGGCTCCACACCTTCCCTTTACATGCAAATTTGATGATAATGAAACCTTAGCTTCTTATGCTAATGGTATATATGATTATTATGATGTGGAACAAATAGAAGAATTCATTGCTTTTAAGGGTGCTTATGAAATTGAATCTCTGTTTAAAAAGTATGATGCTTTTGATGGTGATGTTTATAGGCCTGAAAATCTTGCTATATTGAAATATTGCTATTTGAATTATGAATATAACTCCGATATTGATGCGTTTATTGAGAAGGTCTCCGCTGTCCAAGAAGAGACTAATATTTTGCAGGAGTTTATGTAAGAAGAAATTAATGACAATGTGAGCTCATTGGATGAAAAAGATGAGGAGGAGAGCGAGGAACAAAAGGAGGAAAAGCGGATTGATCACCCGTGCCCACCTTCTAATGAGAGTAACTCTTTATCCCATACACTGTTTAATTTCCCTTCGTGCTTACCGAAGGATGAATGCTATGATGATTGCTATGATCCCATTGATTCTTTTGAAATATCCCTTTTTGATGATGCTTGCTATGCCTGTGGCCAAGATGCCAATATGAATTATGATTATGGAAATGAACTTGTTATAGTTCCTTATGTTAAACATGAGATAGTTGCTATTGCACCCACACATGATAGTCCTATTATCTTTTTGAATTCTCCAAACTACACTATATCGGAGAAGTTTGCACTTATTAAGGATTATATTGATGGGTTGCCTTTTTCCGTTACACATGATGATTTTGATGAGTATAATATGCACGTGCTTGCTGCTCCTACTTGCAATTATTATGATAGAGGAACTAAATCTCCGCCGCTCTATGTTTCTAACACGATAAAATCGCAAGAAACTGCTTATTCTATGCATTGGCCTTTACTTGATGTGCATGAATTGTTCTTGTATGACATGCCTATGCATAGGAAGAGAGTTAGACTTCGTTTTTGCATGACACATATCACTTTGTGCTCACTACTAAATGCCAAATCATTCCTAATTAAAATTGGCTTTGATATACCTTGGGATCCGGGTGGATCCATTACATGAGCACTATATGCCTAGCTTAATGGCTTTAAAGAAAGCGCTGCTAGGGAGACAACCCGAAAGTTTTAGAGAGTCATTTATTTCTGCTGTGTGCTTTTATAAAGTTTAAAAACAAAATAAAATAAAGAGGGGAACCTAAAACTTTTTCAAAAAGGAAAGTGAAAGTGAGAAAGACGAGCATCGTTAAAGTGGAGCTAGCCTTAAACTTTGTTCATGCCCATGAAAACTTTGTGAACCTTGATTACAGAAAATTTTCAACAAAAATAATTATCCCCTTATACAATTCCATTGTATTATAAAAATAATGTGCCAAGAGTTTCCTTTAGGATGATTAAACTGCTTGTTGGTTTGTGCGGTGCAAAAACAGAAACTTTGGCTGTAGTGCGTGATTTTACATTTTTTAATGGAACGTCGAAAGGATCTGAAACTTTTTGCAAAGTCTTGATATACAAATTGTTGATTGTTCCTAATTTGCCATGATTTTTAGGGTTACAGAAGTATGGTTAATGTTCAGATTACTACAGACTATCCTGTTTTCACAGATTGCTGTTATAGCTTCATTATTTGCATATGTTTGAATTCTTGTTGATGCCTCCTTGACTTGGGGCCATAGAATTATGATAGCATACAGTAGGTAATGTTTTTTCATAATTATACAATAATGTTAGAGCAGTACATGATGGGATTTTATTGATCATATGCACTAACCCCGCCACTAAAAGTTCGGTTAAGTTTTGTTTGGATGAAGTGTTCGAAGATCGAGGAGGTCTCGATGCGAGTAGAAGGAGGAGAGGCAAGAGCTCAAGCTTGGGGATGCCCGAGGCACCCCAAGTAAATATTCGAGGAGACTAAAGCGTCTAAGCTTGGGGATGCCCCGGAAGGCATCCCATCTTTCTTCGACAAGTATCGATATGTTTTCGGATTCGGTTCATTCACATGATATGCGTAAACTCTTGGAGCGTTGTGTGATTTTTATTTTTGTTTTAATAAATGCACCATGATGGTATGAGATAGTCCTTGGTTGATTTATAGAATGCTCTTTGCATTTCTCTTATATCTTTTGAGTATGCCTTTATAGAATGCTTCATGTGCTTCACTTATATCATTTGAAGTTTGGATTGCCTGTTTCTCTTCACATAGAAAACCGCCTTTTGTAGAATGCTCTTTTGCTTCACTTATATTTGTTAGAGCATGGACATATCTTTTGCAGAAAGAATTAAAACTCTCTTGCTTCAATTATATCTATTTAGAGAGTTGACAGGAATTGGTCATTCACATGGTTAGTCATAAAATCCTACATAAACTTGTAAATCGCTGAATATGATATGTTTGATTCCTTGCAATAGTTTTGCGATATAAAGATGGTGATATTAGAGTCATGCTAGTGGGTAGTTGTGGATTGTAGAAATACTTGTGTTGAGGTTTGTGATTCCCGAAGCATGCACGTAAGGTGAACCGTTATGTGATGAAGTCGGAGCATGATTTATTTTTTGATTGTCATCCTCTGTGTGGAGGTCGGGATCGCGCGATGGTTAACTCCTACCAACCCTTCCCCTAGGAGCATGCGTGTAGTACTTTGTTTCGATGGCTAATAATTTTTTTGCAATAAGTATGTGAGTTCTTTATGACTAATGTTGAGTCCATGGATTATACGCACTCTCACCCTTCCACCTTGCTAGCCTCTCTTGTACCGCACAACTTTCACCGGTACAATACACCCACCATATACCTTCCTCAAAACGGCCACCATACCTACCTATTATGGTATTTCCATAGCCATTCCGAGATATATTTCGATGTAACTCCACCGTTCCGTTTATTATGACACGCACCATCATTGTCATATTGCCTTGCATGATCGTAAGATAGCTAGCATGATGTTTCCATGGCTTGTCCATTTATTGTTGTCATTGCTACGCTAGATCATTGGACATCTCGGTACACCGCCGGAGGCATCCACATAGAGTCATATTTTGTTCTAGCTTCGAGTTGTAATCTTTGAGTTGTAAGTAAATAAAAGTGTGATGATCTTCATTATTAGAGCATTGTCCCGTGTGAGGAAACGAAAAAAGCAAAAAAAGGGCAGAAAGGCCAAATAAAAAAGGAGATGGCCCAAAAAAAGGAGGGGGGCTAAAAAAGAAAGAAAAGCCCCTCCATAAATATATGAGAAAAAGAGAGAAGGGACAATGTTACTATCCTTTTACCACACTTGTGCTTCATCATAGCACCATCTTCATGATAGAGAGTCTCCTATGTTGTCACTTTCATATACTAGTGGGAATTTTCATTATAGAACTTGGCTTGTATATTCCAACAACAGGCTTCCTCAAATGCCCTAGGTTTCATGAGCAAGCAAGTTGATGCACACCCACTAGTTTTCTTTTTGAGCTTTCATACACTTATAGCTCTAGTGCATCCGTTACATGGCAATCCCTACTCACTCACATTGATATCGATTGATGGACATCTCCATAGTCCATTGATTTGCCTAGTTGATGTGAGACTTTCTCCCTCCTTTTGTCTATCACCACCTTCTATTCCACCCATAGTGCTATGTCCGTGGCTCACGCTCATGTATTGCGTGAAAGTTGAAAAAGTTTGAGAATACTAAAGTATGAAACAATTTCTTGGCTAAAACCGGGGCTGTGCATGATTTAAATACTTTGTGTGGTGAAGATGGAGCATAGCCAGACCATATAATTTTGTAGGGATAACTCTCTTTGGCCATGTTATTTGGAAAAGACATGATTGCTCTATTAGTATGCTTGAAGTAATATTGTATTAATATCAAATGATAGACTATTGCTTTGAATCACTCGTGTCTTAATATTCATGCCATGATTAGATTACATGATGAAGATTATGCTAGGTAGCATTCCACATAAAAAATTATCTTTTTTATCGTTTACCTAATCGAGGACGAGCAGGAATTAAGCTTGGGGATGCGGATACGTCTCCGTCGTATCTATAATTTTTGATTGTTCCATTCCAATATTCTACAACTTTCATATACTTTTGGCAACTTTTTATACTATTTTTTTGGACTAACATATTGATCCAGTGCCCAGTGCCAGTTCCTGTTTGTTGCATGTTTTTTGTTTCGCAGAATATCCATATCAAACGGAGTCCAAACCGGATAAAAACATACGAAGATTTTTTTTGGAATATATGTGAATTTTGTGAAGCGGAACCAACATGAGACGATGCCCGAGTGGCCCACGAGGGTGAGGGGCGCGCCCAGGGGGGCAGGAGCGCCCTGGGCCCTCGTGGCCACTCCGTAAGGCAGTTGATGCCCTTCTTTCTCCGCAAGAAAGCTAATATCCGAATAGAAATCGTGTCCAGAATTCAGTCCAATCGAAGTTACCGATCTCTGGGAATTTAAGAAACGGTGAAGGGCCAGAATCCGGGAACGCAAAAACAGAGAGAGACAGAGAGACAGATCCAATCTCGGAGGGGCTCTCGCCCCTCCCACGCCATGGAGACCATGGACCAGAGGGGAAACCCTTATCCCATCTAGGGAGAAGGTCAAGGAAGAAGAAGAAGGAGGGGGGCTCTCCCCCCTCGCTTCCGGTGGCACCGGAGTGCCGCCGGGGCCATCATCGTCACCACAATCTACACCAACAACTTCACCGCCGTCATCACCAACTCTTCCCCCCTCTATGCAGCGGTGTAACCCCTCTTCTACCCGTTGTAATCTCTACTTAAGCATGGTGCTCAACTCTATATATTATTTCCCAATGATGTATGGCTATCTTATGATGTTTGAGTAGATCCGTTTTGTCCTATGGGTTAATTGATGATCGTGATTGGTTTGAGTTGCATGTTTTATTATTGGTGCTGTCCTATGGTGCTCTCCATGTCGCGCAAGCGTGAGGGATCCCCGCTGTAGGGTTTGCAATATGTTCATGATTTGCTTATGGTGGGTGGCGTGAGTGATAGAAGCGCAGACCCAAGTAAGTAGGTTGTTTGCGTATGGGAATAAGAGGACTTGACACTTTGATGCTATGGTTGGGTTTTACCTTAATGATCTTTAGTAGTTGCGGATGCTTGCTAGAGTTCCAATCATAAGTGCATATGATCCAAGAAGAGAAAGTATGTTAGCTTATGCTTCTCCCTCAAATAAAATTGCAACAGTGATTACCGGTCTAGTTATCGATTGCCTAGGGACAAATAAATTTCTCGTGACAAAAAGCTCTCTACTAAAACTAATTTAGTTGTGTCTTTATCTTAACATCCCCTAGTTTATATTTGCGTGCTCTTTATATTTTTGCAAACCTATCCCATAAAAACCAGAAAGTACTTCTAGTTTCATACTTGTTCTAGGTAAAGTAAAAGTCAAGCGTGAGTAGAGTTGGGGTCTATTTCTACATAAATAGATCTTGTCTATATCATGTCATCATTGATATTGCATTACTCCGTTTTTCCATGAACTTAATACACTAGATGCATGCTGGATAGCGGTCGATGTGTGGACTAATAGTAGTAGATGCAGGCAGGAGTCGGTCTACTAATCTTGGACGTGATGCCTATATAATTATCATTGCCTAGATATCGTCATGATTATTTGAAGTTCTATCAATTTCCCAATAGTAATTCGTTTACCCACCGTTTGCTATTTTTCTCGAGAGAAGCCACTAGTGAAATCTACGGCCCCCGGGTCTCTTATTTAATATATTTGCCTTAGTGATCTATATTATTTGCTTTTGTTTTCAGATCTATTAAACCAAAAATACAAAAAATTCCTTTCTGCACTTTATTTTATTTGGCGTTTGATCTATCAAATTGTTACAACTGTCTCACATCCGTTTGCCAATCTTTTGGCACCGCTACCCGAAAGGGATTGACAACCCCTTTAATACGTCGGGTTGCAAGTATTTGTTATTTTCGTGCTGGTGCCGTTCACATAGTGTTGCGTGGTTCTCCTACTGGTTCGATAACCTTGGTCTCACACTAAGGGAAATACCTACCGTTGCTGTACTGCATCATCCCTTCCTCTTTGGGGAAATACCGACGTAGTTCTAGCAAGCAATCAAAAGGAGTTTCTGGCGCCATTGCCGGGGAGACATCATCAACATCTACCAGGTTCCTAATCACAAATCTCATTTCCTCGCAATTTTAATTATTTTCCATTGGCCCCTCCTTTTCATCTCCCCCACTTCGCAAAAATTTGCCATTTTATTCGCCTTATTTTTCGTCCATTTTTTCCGTCAGATGTCCTACCTTGCTTGTCACCATGAGTGATTTTGGTATGGCAGAAACAGATGATGGCCTGAATCCTAAAATTGGAAGATCAGGCAATCCGGATACTAAAACCTTTGTTTTGGGTCAAGGGAATATCATGGGGAAAGAACATATCCAAGAGTTTTTCAATTGTGTTGGGAATTTGACTCTTGATGACACCCCGATACTCAAAAGAACAAAATCTTACGCGGAAGCTATTTCAGCACTAGTATTGAAACTTGAGAATATATTTATTCGTACCCATCCTACGTTGCAAAGATTGTTTTTTGAATTACCCACTTTAAAGGATCCCAAGGCTAAGAAGTTAGCCACCCATATCCTCATGAAGGAATTTGATTACATATTAATGGAGGCTAGGGAAATTTTTGATTTTTATGGTATGAACCATGAAAACCTGGTCATAGATGAGATCCTTTATAATAGTGATTATATGTTGAGGCACTCGCTTGGTAATAATCAAATTTTTGACGAAAATCTTAAGAAGGCAGTCCCCATCCTAGATATAATCCAACAAGTTTTTAATGACATTAATCAACAATATTCTTGGATTGTTGCCGGAAATCAAAGGGGGTATAAAGTTGGGCAACTCGCTAATGCTAAAATTTCTGTGTACAATGTTTTTCAAGTCATTTTTGCTAATAGTCACGATGAGAGCACGTCCATGGAAAATAAGGCCAAGGATGACCAAACTTGAGATCTTTGAATTATGCCTAGCTAAGGGCGCAAAACGATAGCGCTCATTGGGAGGCAACCCTTGTATCTTTTTGCTTTTTGGTTTTCCTGCTGTTTTCAATAAAATACCCAATAATACCTCTGTTTAGATGTGTTTTGTGGTTTGAATAAATGTTTGTGCCAAGCAAAGCCTTTGGAATGATTTGGTAGATAGTTGATGTGATCGCGTTGAAAAATTTAGAAACTTTTGCGTCCAGAGTTAGAATTACTGACGATTACTGGAACGTGATAAACTCTTGAATTTTTTGCGGGTTATCAATATAAAAATTCTACATATTATCCTAATTTTTCAGAATTTTTAGAGTTGCAGAAGTATGGTCAAAATTCACATCTTTACAAACTATTCTATTTTTGACAGATTCTGTTTTTAATGTGTTATGTGCTTGTTTTGATGATTCTATGATTCCTTTTGATGAGTTTTTTTACATAGAAAACTTAGAATACAGTAGATATAATACAATTACAAAATAAGAATTGGTTTTCTACAGTACTTGGAGTAAAGATTGGTTTTGTTATACTAACGGATCTCACGAAGTTTTATTGAATTTTGTGTGATTGAAGTTTTGAAGTTTTGGGTGATGTTACGATGGATGAAGGAATAAGGAGTAAGAAGAGCCTAAGCTTGGGTATGCCCATGGCATCCCAAGCTATTATCCAAAGACAAGCAAGCAACTAAGCTTGGGGATGCCCGAGTGGCATCCCCTCTTTCTTCTAACGACCATCGGTATTTTACTCGAACTATATTTTTATTCGTCACATATTATGAGTTTTGCTTGGAGAATCTTGTATGATTTGAGTCTTTGCTTGTTTTTCTATTTAATTTTCAATAAATATCCTTGCTGGACACACCCATTGGAGAGAGCCAAAATTATGCCATGACTTGTTAGAATTGCTCTCTATGCTTCACTTAAATCTTCATGACCTTCACTTATATTTGTTTGAGCCTATCAAAATGAACATGTGAAATTAGTTCCAACATGATAGATATCCAAGAAGGATATAATAAAAACTTCCATGAAGATCATTGGAAATAATAAATTTGATTCTTTGTAATAGTTTTGAGATATGATGATAGTGATATGTGAGCTATGTTGATGAGTAATGATGTCTTAGTAAGAATATTGATGTTAAGGTTCATGATTCCCTATGCAAGCACGAAAGTCAATAGTCATGCAATGAAATTATATCCTACTTGTGTTGCATTATTTGGTGTTGATTATGTTTAATGTTCCCTTATGATGGTTTTCGTTCCTTGGTTGGTCGCTTCTTGTCGTGGTTCTCTCGCGGGCGGGTTCGTGAGACGACAAGTGCCATGGGGTGGCTTGAGGTGAGGGCAAGATAGCTTTGGAGATCAAGGGACGGGATTGGGCAAACAGCACTCGGTGATTTACCCAGGTTCGGAGCTCTCTGGAGAGATAATACTCCTACTCCTGCATGTCTGAATATATATGCAGTGTACATGTCTAGCAGTACAAGTTGCTCCTAGAGCTGTATCCGGATGAATCAGGAAGCTAGCTACACTTCTTCTCTACTCTGCCTCATGTGAGAGTGACTGTGAATATGTGTGTACGTGAGTGGCCTTGTGGCCATGTCTTGTGGCCGAATGTGTGTGAGTGGCCGTATGAGCATGAGTGTGTAGGTGTGTATGAATGTATGGATGTGGCATGAGAGCCAAGTGACCCTTTGTAGTGTGGCTGTCCCCTTGGCCAAGTCTATGACTTCTTGACCAAGGGAATGCCCTTCTACCCAAGAAAGTGCTCCCCTGGGTCACTTTATACAATAGTGCCCAGGGACAAGTAACACTGTACATGATGTCGCCATGATGAGTGAACAGCGTATGCTTTATCAGCAATAGTGGTCGCGGTATGGCCATCTTGTCGATGTCGTGTCAGGTGGGACACTGTAGTTGACTTCGCGTACCAGGCCGGCTGGAGCAGCCGGACAGCGAGCCGGCAGGGCGGCCGGGATGGTGAGTTCGGCCGGGTTGAGGGACTTGGCTGGGTTGAGGGACCTGGCCAAGTGCGAGCCGGATTGAGGGGCGTTGCTGGATCCGATGTTTTTGAAGCGTCGTTTGCCATCTTGGGCCTACCAGAGGGGCATCCCCACGACAGTAGCCTCCGAGCCTACGGGCAACTTGGAAAAGTTACGCGGAGGGTGTTTTATTGGGTGTTGATGTAGCAGTAGATGTTGATGATGGCCGGCTGCGAAACGCAGCCGGCGTGGCTTGCTTCCGGTGGGGGCGCGCGAGCGCACCCACTCGGTGTAGCCTTCGAGCCTCCGGGCAACTTCGAAAAGTTGGGCGGAGGGTCTTGCCGTTGTTGAAGAAGCCGACGGTGATGTCGAGGGTGCCTGGCGCGGACACGGAGTCCGTCGGCTGGAGGGCGCGGGGCCCTGCCGAACGGAGACGCGGAGTCGGTCGGCTGAGTGGGGGCGCGCGAGCGCACCCACTGGGTATAGCCTCCGATCCTCCAGGAATCTTTGGAAAAGGTGGGCGGAGGGTCTTGCTGTTGATGAAGACGGCGACGGTGATGTCGAGGGTGTCGGGCGCGGACACGGAGTCTGCCGGCTGGAGGACGCGGGGCCCTGCCGGACGCGGACACGGGGTCCGCCGGCTAAGTGGGGGCGCGCGAGCGCACCCACTGGGTTACCCTCCGAGCCTCCGCGCAACTTGGAAAAGTTGGGCGGAGGGTCTTGCTGTTGATGAAGACGGCGGCCGGCTCCGTGCTGCAGCTGGCGTGTAGCCTCCGAGCCTCTGGGCGAGGAGGGAGTTCCCCACATAGGTGATCATGCAAAAGACAAGGTTAGTCCGCGCAGATATATCAAATGTTTGCTTTTTGCATTGTAAGTTTTATGCGGAGGGTGCCGACTCGGTTTCGTCCGAGCCCCCTTCAGTATTTTTCATGTCCCCTCCACTCTTTGGCTTTGCCTCTTGTTAGCTAGACAGTCTAGAGCCGGTCTGTATCTGTTACGAAGAGTGGCCTCAGAGTGGAGTGTACAATACTCGGACTACAGGAGCGGATTCGACCGAGTAGATGCTCATAAAGGAAACGACCGGGTTGCCCAAGCCGTCTTCTCCCAGACGTTTTTCGTGTGGGGTGACCTCCAGCTTTTACTCTCGCTTGCCGGACAGCCGCGCTGCGGTCTGTGGCTGAGAGTGGACCTTCGATACCGTATGCGCTACTAAGCCGTCTGCCCGAACGAACGTATCGAGACGAGCGGCCAGCCTTCGCGCAGAGGCTAGCCGGCCCCGGGGCAAACAGTGATGCAACTGTAATAAAGGTGGAAGTGGTCCCCGATCGTTGCTCGGGGTTATCCGGGTTTGCACATGGTGCGAAAGTATGCGGATAAGGAGCTCACATTGATTTTCGTGCAGACGAGGCAGAGGATGCCGAAGACAGCCGGCGCGGCTTGGCCCTTGCGGAGCGCGCCGGCTCACCCACTTGGGGTAGACTTAGAGCCTCCGGGTGCTCGAAGGAGAGTCCCAGCCGGTCAGGCCCGACCGACCGGGCGGCGGAACGGGACGCGGCCGAGCCGGCTTGGCACAGCCGGCCAGGCATCGAGGCGGGCGTATCATCGGCGGAGCGGTGTCGCGGATGGACGGAGGCGTTTCACAGCCTTCTTCTCTTTTCTTTCTTTTTTCTTAACCAGCAGCCTCTCTGTTTTTTTACCCGGCCGCTTCTCTTTTCTCTGTTTCTTTTCTTCAGAGTGGGGGAGGCGGCACCGGCCGAAAAGCGCGGGGAAGCCAACCAACGCATGGAAGCCGGCCAGCGCGGGGCTGCGACCCGGCGCGGGGTTGGCGAGGAGTGACGCAGGGCGGCGACCCGGCGGGCGCGCGGGGGCCGGCAGGGGCTGGAGTAGAGCAGCGCAGCGGCGCGCGCGGCCGGGCCAAAGGCGGAGGTGGAGGTGGGGCCCCAGACACCGAGATGCGAGGCGGACGCCGGAGGAGGCGCGACGACCCACCGCTTACGTGCGGCCGAGCAGGGCGGAGGCGCGCGCGGAAGATGGGCGACCGAAGCCGGCGAGCGCGGAGCACGTGTCCGGGCCGACGTGGACGGGCGCGGACGGAGCCGGCCTGGAGGTGGGGTCGGCGGGGAGGCCGGGGCGCGCGGGAGCCGGCCGGTGCAGGCCCAACGCGGATGGCGGAGCCGGGTCGGGCGGAGCGAAGCGGCTGGCCGGGTTGAGCGAAGTTGTGGGCGGGCATGAGCACAGCGGCGGGGAGGCGGAGATGGTGATGCGGGCCGGCCACGGGCGCGTGGAGGGGTTGAGGGCGCGGCAGCGGCCAGCCGGCGGGCCGGGAGCAGCCGGCGGGTGACGCAGCCGGCGACGGGTCACGGACGCAACTGGCGTCGCGTAGAGACGGAGGAGATGAGCCGGGGCCGGACGGGGCGGAGCCGCGGGCACGCCGGGGCACGGGGGTCCGCAGCGCCGTGGGAGCCAAGTCACTGCGGGCGCTCGGCGCGGGAAGAGCCAGCGCGGAGGACCCGTCTGGGAGGAGCCAGCGCGGAGGGTGGCAAGCCCGGTGTGCGGGAGGCGGCAGCGGCAAGCCGGCCGGTGCGGGACGTGGAGGAGGCCAGGCACGGCGACCCGTCGGCCAGGCGCAAGCGAAGCCGGACGCGGTGCGTTTGGTGAGGGCAGCAGCAGGGCCGGAGCCATGTGCGGCTCCAGCGTGGACCGTCGGTGGAGGAGTCGAGGGCGCGCAGGTGCAGAGAGACAACAAGCAGGGGCGAGCGGAGGCTGGCGCGGAGGAGGCCGACCGAACTCGAGGTTGACCGTTGCCGCATAGGCGCACATCGGGCATGGCTGGCTCGCTACGCTAGCACACGCACAGCCAAGTCAACTGGCTTGGCTAGCTAGCTAGGTTTGAGTGCCCATATGCACACGGACGGAGGCAGCTAGCCCGCCCGCGCGTGGAAAGATGGCCGAGGCGAGGCCGACGACGCACGCGCATGTGGACGGAGCAGCAGGAGCGAGACAGAACGCGGGGGCCCGAGCGAGGCGATGGCGAAGTCACAATGACGCTCGAGGAAGGCGGAGGCGGATGGTGTCGGTGCCGATAGCGAGGAAGCGCCGTCCCGCGCGGCCGCTCCGGGGGCGTGTCGATGTAGAGCCTCTTAGCGCTGCCGGAGAGACGACGGCGACGTTGCGGTGATGATGAAGATGGTCCCGCCAGGATCGCGGTTTCGCGGCAGCTGTGGTAGCATAGTACCCCCCACGGTGGGCGCCAACTGTCGTGGATCTCTCGCGGGTGGGTTCGTGAGACGACAGATGCCACGGGGTGGCTTGAGGTGAGGGCAAGACTGCTTTGGAGATCAAGGGATGGGATTGGGCAAACAACACGCGGTGATTTACCCAGGTTTGGAGCTCTCCGAAGAGATACTACTCCTACTCCCGCATGTCTGAATATATATGCAATGTACATGTCTAGCAGTACAAGTTGCTCCTGGAGCTGTATCCGGATGAATCAGGAAGCTAGCTACACTTATTCTCTACTCTGCCTCGTGTGTGAGTGAGTGTGAATATGTGTGTACGTGAGTGGCCTTGTGGCCATGGCTTGTGGCAGAATGTGTGTGAGTGGCCGTATGAGCATGAGTGTGTAGGTGTGTATCAATGGATGGATGTGGCGTGAGAGCCAAGTGATCGACCCTTTGTAGTGTAGCTGTCCCCTTGGCCAAGTCTATGACTTCTTGGCCAAGGGAATGCCCTTCTACCCAAGAAAGTGCTCCCCTGGGTCACTTTATACAATAGTGCCCAGGGACAAGTAACACTGTACATGATGTCGCCATGACGAGTGAACAACGTATGCTTTATCAGCAATAGTGATCGCGGTATGGATGTCTTGTCGGTGTCGTGTCAGGTGGGACGTCGTAGTTGACTTCGCGTAGCAGGCAGGCTAGAGCAGCCGGACAGGGAGCCGGCCGGGTGGCCGGGATGGTGAGTTCGGCCGAGTTGAGGGACATGGCCGGGTTGATCAACCCGGCCAAGTGCGAGCCGGATTGATAGGCATTGCTGGCCCCGATTTTTTTGAAGCGTCATTTGCCATCTTGGGCCTACCCGGGGGTCATCCCCTCGACACTTCTCAATCTCTTTCTAGCCTCCACTTTGTACTAAGTAGAAATACTACTTGTGCATCCAAATCCTAAAACCCAAGTTATGCCAAATGAGTCCACCATACCTACCTACATGCGGTATTTTGAAGCCATTCTAAGCAAATTTGTATGTGCCGACTCTAATTTTCAAAATAAATTACTCATTTATGTGCCCGTACCGCTCGCGAAGCGGCGAGGGATGGCCAATGTTTTTCATGCTAGATGTGTTATTCTCAAGATGAGTCTTTATTCACTTGTCATTGCACGAGAGTATGACAGTATTAGGGATTCCCAGTCCCGAAATGAAAAGAAAAAAAATTTACTTTATGTTGTCAAATAATAAATTCCTTGAAAAGTGTTGGTATGGAGGGCACCCGTGGATACGGTTAGCCATGGCTTGTGAGATTTTGGTGGAAAAAGGAATAAACTTTATTTTCCGTTTGGGAACCGCCTATGATGCATCTAGCATGGAAAGTGTTGGGAACTTTAAGTCGTTCTCGTTGGTGGGAAAAGCATGCCACTCAAAATATTTTTTCCTCTCAATTTAAGCTTTGAGCTCTGGCACCTCTACAAATCCCTACTTCCCTCTGCGAAGGGCCTATCTTTTACTTTATGCAGTTTTTTTGAGTCTCCATCTTCTCTTACAAAGCACCAACTATGAAACACTATTATCATACTTGAGCATTGGATGAAATTGACATTTGGATGTGTGGCATGAATGGATCAATGATTAAGCATGATGGGCTAGGGATAACTTGCTTTAGTATTGAAATTTTGAAGGACATGGTTATTTCTTGATATGCTTGAATATTGAAGTCCTCATGTCAAAACTAGACTATTGCTTTGAACCACATAAAAAGTCCAATTGTCCATGCTATAAAAGAAAGAATATGAGATGAACATGATATGCAACATTCCACATCAAAAATTATGTATTTATCATTTACCTACTCGAGGACGAGAAGGAATTAAGCTTGGGGATGTTGATATGTCTCCAACGAATCTATAATTTTTGATTGTTCCATGCTGTTATATTATCATTCTTGGATGTTTTACAATCATTTTATATCATTTTTTGGTACTAACCTATTGACATAGTGCCAAGTGCCAGTTAATGTTTACTGCTTGTTTTTTACACCGCAGGAAATCAATATCAAACAGAGTCCAAATGCATCGAAACTTTTTGTGGTTTTTTTTGGACCAAAAGACACCTGTTGGGCTAGAGAAGCACCTGGGGAGTGCCCCGAGGGGGGCACAACCCACCAGGGCGCGCATGGGCCCCAAGGACTCCCAGGTGGGTTGTGCCCACCTTGGTGGCCTCCCGCACCACCTCTTCGATCTATAAATACCCCAATATTCCAGAAACCCTAGGGGAGTCGACGAAAATCAATTCCAGTCACCGCAAGTTCCAGAACCAGCAGATCCAATCTAGACACCATCACGGAGGGGTTCATCATGTCCATTGGTGCCTCTCCGATGATGCATGAGTAATTCTTTGTAGACCTACGGGTCCGTAGTTAGTAGCTAGATGGCTTCCTCTCTCTCTTTTGATTATCAATACAATGGTCTCTTTGAGATCCATATGATGTAACTCTTTTTTGCGGTGTGTTTGTTGGGATCCGATGAACTTTGAGTTTATGATCAGATCTATCTTCTTATATCCATGAATGTTATTTGAGTCTTCTTTGATATCTTATATGCATGATTGCTTATAGCCTCGTATTTCTTCTCCGATATTTGGGTTTTGTTTGGCCAACTTGATCAATTTATCTTGCAAAGGGAAGAGGTGCTTTGTGATGGGTTCGATCTTATGGTGCTTGATCCCAGTGAATGACGGGGAACCGACATGTATATATCATTGCCATTAAGGATAACAAGATGGGGTTTATTTCTACATAAATAGATCTTGTCTACATCATGTCATTGTTCTTATTGCATTACTCTGTTTTTCCATGAACTTAATACACTAGATGCTTGCTGGATATAGGTGGATGTGTGGAGTAATACAATACTGGAATCAGGATCTTTGCCGTCAGTCAGCTCTTTGTCGTCAGCTAGCTGACGCCATAGAAGGTCTTTGCCATCAGCTTATAGAAAGCTGGCGGCAAAGAAAGAGCTAACGAAAAAGATGGTATTTGCCGTCAGCCAGCTCTTTGCCGTCTGCTAGCTGACGACATAGAAGCTTTGCCGTCCGCTAGCGGACGACAAAGAGGGAGGTCTTTGTTGTTCGCTAGCAGACGGCAAAGCTTCTATGCCGTCAGCTAGCAGACAGCAAAGAAAGTGGCTAACCTAACGGCCGTTTCCCCCGGCCCCAACACACTAGCTAGGCTCTAGCAGACGGCAAAGAGTTGTGACCTAACTAAAAAGCGTCTAGCGCCCGCGCCCCACCCCCTCTCTCTCTCCCCTCTCTATCCCTTCCTCCACCCCCGCGCCGCCCCCGCCCCCCCGACGCCCCGTCCCGCCACCTCGGCTCCCCGCCACGCCGCCCGGCCTCCTCGGCGCCCCGCTGTGCCACCCCGCTGCGTCGCCCCGCCGCCCCGGCAACCCACCACGCCGCCTGGCCGCCCCAGCGACCTGCCGCCCCACCGCGCCGACCCGTCGCGCCGCCCCGCCACGCCGCCTCCCCGCCGCTCAGGACGCCCACCACCTCCTCCACCACCGCCGGAGCTAAGGTGAGCATTTTTTTGGTTTTTTCTACTGTTCTTTGCTGTTTAGGTTTACGTGTCATTAATAGGTTTAGGTTAGTGGTAGGTTTAGGTTAGTGCTAGGTTTAGGTTTAGATAATTAGAAGAAGAAGAAAGTAAAAAAAAGAATATGTAGAAGAAGAGGAAAAATTAAAAAAGGAAGAGGGCCATGGATCGACGGTTGCCGAGGGGGGATATATAGATGATGGAGCCAATCTGTCCCGCCGGTCCCGACACTGTCGCCCATGCCGAGAATCCCTCGGTCCGAATGCTGACCCGTCGACCGTGCGTCGCCATACCAGAGGGCGCCCGGGGACGAGCGGGTTAGGGGTTCCTCGACATCGATGCAACCCTAAATAGAAAGTATAGTTGTTGCGAGATACATGTGGTCATCGGTGTCGAACACTACATCTACGTCCCACAAGTGACGCCGGCGTCCGGCGTCCCTCAGCAACAGTTCTCGGGGTAGATGGCGGTCGAGCACCTATGCGAATTTGTCTTGCAGCCTCTGCGATGATGATTAAAAGCCAAGTGTGGAAACTTGAAACACCCAAACTAACACAAGCCGGTTTGGTTGTTTGAAGTTTCAAAACTTGGCTTTAATAATCATCGCAGAGGATGCCAGAAAAATTCGCGAAGGTGTTCGATCGTCATCGGCCCCCAAAACTATTGTTGTGGGCCGGCCGGCGCTGGCATCACTTGTGGGACGTGGATCTAGTGTTCAACGTCGACCGCCACATGTATCTCGCACCAATGATACTTGCTATTTAGGGTTCCACCGACGCCGAGGAACCCTCTAACCCGCTCGTCCTGTTATAAATAGTTAGTTAGGTTGATGGAAAAAACAATATTGTGTTCGTGTGTGAGCACAAATGACATCTCTTCCTCCCCCTTCATTTGCTCTGTTCCGGTCTTCGTGCCGATGAAACTTGCTAGCTATAGGTGTCTACGATCATCAGTATGCGTGACCACTATGCGTCTCCCGTTCGAAAGAGTTACATCTACAAATATGCATGCATGTGCATATTTATAACCGTGATTCGTTCGAATTGTCCAACGTTATCCATGGACAGCCCGAGTATGTGTAGATTGGGTTCGTTTTCCCATATGCTCTGCTCCGGATCCGATGCAGAATTTTGTCAATGCCTCCCTAACAGCCTTTTTTCTATTAGTAGTGGCGTGATAATAGTGGCGCACCTATAGTGCGCCATTAATAGCCAAAATAGGTGCGCCACTAACAACCTCTTTTCTAGTAGTGCACAGTTGCTCTATGGACATTCTCTCTGCTTATTGCCAAGACATGTATCAGGAGAACAACGGGGAGGTGCCGCCGAAATTTTGCGTCGGATCCGGAGCAGAGCATGGGAAAATGAACCCAATCTACACATACTCGGGTGGGATGAAGACCTATCTTTACCTATTAGCGTCTAGGTTACATGGACGTAATAAAAGTGACAAACTCCATTAACTGATGAATATATACATGCTGATATATATATATATATATTTCTTATGTGTCCAGTAGATTAGCACAATGAGTGATCGTGCTTGGATGTACACCGGTCACACTAGTAAGAAAAACATGACCATTGAATGGTTAACAAAAACCAAGGGGTTTCTAAGAGCCGCATTTGCAAATGTCCGGAGGATTACGTGATGCCCTTGTGCCACATGCGACAATTGGCACAAGAGGACAGAGTATGAAATGGGAAAACACCTACAGAAGAGGGGTTTTACACCAGGTTATATGGTGTTGACATTTCATGGTGAGTCTGCCCAACGTGCTAGAGCTGAGGTGATTCGTCGTCACACGAACGAGCATGGTACCGGGATGGAAGACATGGTGCAAGACTTTGATGATGCTCTGGACTCGAACGATGAGATGGAGGAATCTGCAAAGGCCTTCAATGAAATGTTGGAGTCTTCAAAACGTCCTGTCCACGAGCACACTGAGCTCTGTCAGCTGGATGCCATCTCACAAATAATGGCTCTGAAGGCTCAACTCAACTTGGGCAGAGAATGCTACGACGCGCTGATGACAATATTTGGATGTTTTCTACCCAAAGGCCATGTACTACCTGCAAACCTGTACCAGTCAAACAAAATCCTCTGTGCTCTTAAGATGCCCTATGAGAAGATACATGTCTATGAGAAAGGATGTGCCTTATTTTGGCTTCAGTATGCGGACTTGAACTATTGTCCAATTTGCAAGTCATCCAGGCATGTTGTGGTAGACAACGGTATGGTTGAGAAGACGCAGACCAAAATCCCCGTTAATGTTCTTCGGTATATGCCAATCGTACCAAGACTTCAATGCCTTTTCATGGTCGAAGAGACGGCCTGACAGATGACATGGCACAAAATGGGCAAAAGAACCCAACTAGATGCAGATGGGAAGTTGATGATGGTGCACACATCGGACGGTGAAGCGTGGAAGCGTTTTTATGCAATACATGTGGACAAAGCGACAGATCCGAGGCATCCTCGAGTCGCCATCAGCACAGATGGGTTCAGTGTGTTTGGTATGACGGTAGCCCAATATAGTTGTTGGCCCGTATTTGTCATTCCACTCAATTTCCCCCCTAGATAGATTATGCACAGAAAGAACATTTTCCTGACGTTGATAATTCCAGGGCCCAACTATCCGGGGAAGAATATGAATGTGTACATGTAGCCGCTGAAGGACGAATTGCAAGAAGCCTAGGATAATGGGTTCAAGACATACGACGCCTTTAGCAAACATAACTTCATAATGCGTGTCCGGTACATGTACTCGACGCATGACTTGCCGGCATATGCGCTATTCGTTGGCTAGTGTGTGCATGGAAGGTTCCCGTGCCCCACATGCAAGGGAGCTCTTCAGTTTCGTTGGCTTCAGGCCGGTCGCAAGTTTTCTTGCTTCGACTTGCATAGACATTTCCTGGATCCTCGCCATAAGTTCAGGAAAGACAAGAAGAACTTCATCAAAGGTAGAGTTGTCAAAAACCCTGCACCACCTGCGTTGACAGGCCAAGAGACCCTGAATCAGTTAAATGCTTTCGATCCAGATCCAGAGCGTCCAGGGTATTTCAAGGGGTATAATTCGGAACACACCTGGATTCAGAAGACATGCTTGTGGGGTCTATATTATTTCAAAGACCTCCTTTGCCCACACAACATCGATGTGATGCACACAAATAATATCACCGAGGCACTTTTTGGTACATTGTTCAGCATAGAGGGGAAGTCAAAGGATAATACTAAGGGTAGAGTCGATCTGGAGGCGCTATGTGATAGACAGTTACAAAACATGAAACCACCGAAAGGAAAGTGGAACTGGACAAAGCCAAAGGCATGGTTCAATCTTGGAAGGCCACCTATGAGGGAAATTATCTTGTGGGTGAAAATGCAATTGATGTTCCCCGATGGGTACGCAACGAATCTAAAGAGGGGAGCGAGTCTTGAAAATTTGAAGATATTTGGTCTTAAGAGTCATGATTGGCACATATGGATTGAGCGGGTAATGCTGGTGATGTTGCATGGCTTCATCCCTGAGGATGAATGGCTAGTACTGGCAGAGATGATCTATTTCTTCCATGTTCTTTGTGCGAAAGAACTATCGCTTGAACTGCTTGAAGAAATGGAAGAGTTGTGATACGTCTCCAACGTATCTATAATTTTTGATTGTTCCATGCTATTATATATTCTGTTTTGGATGTTTAATGGGCTTTATTATGCACTTGTATATTATTGTTGGGACTAACCTACTAACCCAAGGCCCAGTGCCAATTGCTGTTTTTTGCCTATTTCAGTGTTTCGCAGAAAAGGAATATCAAACGGAGTCCAAACGGAATGAAACCTTCAGGAGATGTATTTTTGGAACCGTATCTTCACGAGAGACTTGAGGGCCAAGTCAGAGAAGAAACGAGGTGCCCACAAGGGGGCAGGGCGCGCCCAGGGGAGGTAGGCGCGCCCCCACCCTCGTGGGCCCCATGTTGCTCCACCGACGTACTTCTTCCTCCTATATAAGTCCACGTACCCTGAAAACATCGAGGCAACAGACGAAACTCTAATTCCACCGCCGCAACCTTCTGTTCCCATGAGATCCCATCTTGGGGCCTGTTCCGGAGCTCCGTCGGAGGGGGGATCTACCACGGAGTGCTTCTACATCAACACCATAGCCTCACCAATGAGTTGTCAGTAGTTTACCAAAGACCTTCGGGTCCATAGTTATTATCTAGATGGATTCTACTCTCTTTTTGGATCTCAATACAAAGTTCTCCTCGATCTTCGAGGAGATCTATTCGATGTAATGTTTTTTGCGGTGTGTTTGTCGAGATCCGATGAATTGTGGGTTTATGATCAAGATTATATATGAACAATATTTGATTCTTTTCTGAAATCTTTTATGTATGATTATACTATCCTTGCAAGTCTCTTCGAATTATTGGTTTGGTTTGGCTTACTAGATCTATAGTTCTTGCAATGGGAGAACTGCTTGGCTTTGGGTTCAATCTTGCGGTGTTCTTTCCCAGTGACAGCAGGGGCAGCAAGGCACGTATTGTATTGTTGCCATCATGGGTAAAGAGATGGGGTTTATATCATATTGCTTGAGTTTATCCCTCTACATCATGTCATCTTGCTTAAGGCGTTACTCTGTTCTTATAAACTTAATACTCTAGATGCATGCTGGATAGCGGTCGATGTGTGGAGTAGTAGATGCAGAATCGTTTCGGCCTACTTGTCACGAACGTGATGCCTATATACAATGATCATGCCTAGATATTCTCATAACTATGCGCTATTCTATCAATTGCTCGACAATAATTTGTTCACCCACCGTAGAATTCTACTATCTTGAGAGAAGCCACTAGTGAAACCTATGGCCCCCAGGTCTATCTTTATTATATTTCTTTCCCGTCAACTAGTTAATTTCTGTTGCCGTTGCTTATTTGCTTTCTTTACTTTCTATTCTTATACCAAAAAATACCAAAAATATTATACTATCATATCAATCATATCTCACTTTCGTAAGTGACCGTAAAGGGATTGACAACCCCTTATCGCGTTGGCTGCGAAGTTCTTATTTGTTTGTGCAGGTGCGAGGGACTCGCGCGTGGTCTCCTACTGGATTGATACCTTGGTTCTCAAAAACTGAGGGAAATACTTACGCTACTGTGCTGCATCACCCTTTCCTCTTCGAGGGAATACAACGCAAGCTCGAGAAGTAGCAAGAAGAATTTCTGGCGCCGTTGCCCGGGAGGCTTACACAAAAGTCATATACCAAGTACCTATCACAAACCCTTATCCCTCGCATTACATTATTTGCCTCTTGTTGGCTCTCCCCCACTTCACCTTTGCCATTTTATTCGCCCTTTTTCCGTTCGCCTTTCTGTTTGCTTGTGTTGCTATGTGCCCTCTATTAGC
The DNA here is from genome assembly GCA_902687465.1 of Secale cereale. NCBI lineage: Eukaryota > Viridiplantae > Streptophyta > Magnoliopsida > Poales > Poaceae > Secale > Secale cereale. The sequence continues at coordinate 827,638,341 of LR738713.1, forward strand.
TTGCATCTTCGCTTGCCAAATTATTGATCCTCATCCACTTGCTAATCTTTTTAAGAGATCCAATTATGATGATCCAATTGCTAGTGAGGTATGTGCACTAGATTATCTTTATGAGGTTTTGCTTGAAATTCGTGAATCTGAAAATTGTGATGAAGTGTTGAACAAAGAAAATTATAAAGTGATTCACGACATTACCTTGAATAAAAAGCATGATTGCAATGATGTTATTATAAATTCTATTAATGTCAATTATGCTAATGATATGCAAAACCCAAAGCTTGGGGATGCTAGTTTTGCTATCTCCACTACTTGTTGCAATGATCATGATTGGGGTGATGCTTCTTACGATCTTAAAAACTTATTTAAGCCCCATGATATATATGGGATGATAATAATGTTTGCAATAGTATTAAAAGTGGGTTTGGAGAGGTCATGACTTTAGCTAATGTTGATCCCACTATTTTGGAAGAGTGTCAACTTCGTATGCATGTGGATCGTGTTGAAAATATGTTATGTGATAGCTATACTGTTGAATTTTCTTATGATACTACATGAAATTATTATGAGAGAGAAAAATATGGTTGTAGAAATTTTCATGTTACTAAATTACCTCTCGTTATGTTGAGATTGCTATTGTTTCTTTCTTCTTCCTTGCATATGCTAGATCTTGCTTGTCTTGATAATTTGTTTTCCTATAAAATGCCTATGCATAGAAAGTATGTTAGATTTATATGTGATTTTTACATGCTATATGATGTACTCTTTGTGCTTCAATTCTTATCTTTCATGTGAGCATCATTGAATTCTCAAGCCTATCTTAATGGCTATAAAGAAAGAGCTTGTTGGGAGGCAACCCAATTTATTTTTATTTGTTTTTATTCTGTTTAGGAATAAATATTGCATCTAGCTTCTTTTTAGATGTGGTTTTGTGTTTTAATTAGTGTTTGTGCCAAGTAGAACCTTTGGGAAGACTTGTGTGAAGTTTAAGTGATCATGCTGTAAAAAAATAAAAACTTTAGCGCTCACGAGATTGGCTGTAATTTTTTACTAGAGAGTGCTATTAGGTTGATTCTTTTTGCAGATGATTAATAGACAAATTCCTCACGTTTACCAATTTATTTCAATTTTTTTGGAGTTACAGAAGTATTCACAAGTTACAGATTACTACAAACTGTTCTGTTTTTGATAGATTCTGTTTTTCGTGTGTTGTTTGCTTATTTTGATGAATATATGAGTAGTATCGGGGAGTATGAATCATAGAGAAGTTGGAATACAGTAGGTTTAACACCAATATAAACAAAAAATGAGTTCACTACCGTACCTTTGAGTGGTGGTTTGTTTTCTTATACTAACGGAGCTCACGAGATTTTTGGCTAAGTTTTGTGTTGTGAAGTTTTCAGGTTTTGAGTATTGCTTTGATGGACTATGGAACAAAGAGTGGCAAGAGCCTAATATTGGGGATGCCCAAGGCACCCCAAGGTAAAATTCAAGGACAACCAAAAGCCTAAGCTTGCGGATGCCCGGGAAGGCATCCCCTCTTTCGTCTTCATCTATCGGTAACTATACTCGAGACTATATTTTTATTCACCTCATGATATGTGTTTTGGTTGGAGCGTCATGTATGATTTGAGTATTTGCTTTTAGTTTGCCACAATCATCCTTTCTGGACAAACCTTTTGAGAGGATAATTATGGTTTAAAATGTATTAGAATACTCTATGTGCTTCACTTATATCTTTTGATCTAGATAGTTTTGCTCTAGTGCTTCACTTATATCTCTTAGAGCACGGTGGTGGATTTATTTTGTAGAAATTATTGATCTCTCATGCTTCACTTATATCTATTTGAGAGTCTTTTAGAACAGCATGGTAATGTGCTTTGGTTATAAAACTAGTCCTAATATGATAGGCATCCAATATGAGTATAGTAAAAACTTTCATACAAGTGCATTGAATGATATGAGAAGTTTGATACTTGATGATTGTTTTGAGATATGAGGATGGTGATATTAGATTCATGCTAGTGGAGTAATTGTGAATTTGAGAAACACTTGTGTTAAAGTTTGTGATTCCCGTAGCATGCACGTATGGTGAACCGTTATGTGATGAAGTTGGAGCATGATTTATGTATTGAGTGTCATCCTTTGTGTGGAGGTCGGGATCGCGCGATGGTTAACTCCTACCAACCCTTCCCCTAGGAGCAAGCGTTGAATACTTTGTTTTGATAACTCATAGATTTTTGCAATAAGTATATGAGTTCTTTATGACTAATGTTAGGTCCATGGATTATACGCACTCTCACCCTTCCACCTTTGCTAGCCTCTCTTGTACCGCGCAACTTTCGCCGTTACCATACACCCACCATACACCTTCCTCAAAAGATCCACCATACCTACCTATCATGGCATTTCCAGAGCCATTCCGAGATATATTGCCATGCTACTTTCCGCCGTTCCGTTCATATGACACGCTCCATCATTATCATTCACATAGAGTCATATTTTGTTCTAGCTTCGAGTTGTAAGTAAATTAAAGTGTGATGATCATCATTATTAGAGCATTTTACCAGTGAGGAAAGGATGATGGAGACTATGATTCCCCCACAAGTCGGGACGAGACTCCAGACTAAAAAGAAAAAAAAAGAAAACAAAGAAAGGCCATAAAATGAAAAAGAAAGGAAAAAAAGAAAGAGAAAAGGCCCAAAAGAAAAAAAAAGAAAAAAGAAGAAAAAATGAGAGAAAAAGAGAGAAGGGACAATGTTACTATCCTTTTTCCACACTTGTGCTTCAAAGTAGCACCATGATCTTCATGATAGAGAGTCTCTTGTTTTGTCACTTTCATATACTAGTGGGAATTTTCATTATATAACTTGGCTTGTATATTCCGATGATGGGCTTCATCAAATGCCCTAGGTCTTCGTGAGCAAGCAAGTTGGATGCACACCCACTTAGTTTCTTTTGATGAGCTTTCATACACTTATAGCACTAGTGCATCCGTTGCATGGCAATCCCTACTCACTCACATTGATATCTATTGATGCGCATCTCCATAGCCCATTGATACACCTAGTTGATGTGAGACTATCTTCCTCCTTTTTGTCTTCTCCACAACCACCACTCTATTCCACCTATAGTGCTATATCCATGGCTCACGCTCATGTATTGCGTGACAGTTGAAAGGTTTGATTTTTTTGTATGAAACAATTGCTTGGCTGAAACCGGGTTTGTGCATGATTTAAATATTTTGTGTGATGAAGAGGGAGCATAGCGAGACTATATGATTTTGTAGGGATAACTTTCTTTGGCCATGTTATTTTGAGAAGACACGATTGCTTTGTTAGTATGCTTGAAGTATTATTATTCTTATGTCAATATAGACTTTAGTCTTGAATCTTTCGGATCTGAACATTCATGCCACAATAAAAAAATTACATTGTGAATTATGTTGGTTAGCATGCCACATCAAAAATTATGTTTTTATCATTTACCTACTCGAGGACGAGCATGAATTAAGCTTGGGGATGCTTGATACGTCTCCAACGTATCTATAATTTTTGATTGTTCCATGCTATTATATATTATGTTTTGGATGTTTAATAGGCTTTATTATGTACTTTTATATTATTTTTGGGGCTAACCTACTAACCCAAGGCCTAGTGCAAATTGCTGTTTTTTTTGCCTATTTCAGTGTTTCGCAAAAAAGTAATATCAAACGGAGTCCAAACGGAATGAAACCTTCGGGAGAGTTATGTTTGGAACCGTTTCTTCACGAGAGACTTGAGGGCCAAGTCAGAGAAGAAACGAGGTGCCCACGAGGGGGCAGGGCGCGCCCAGAGGACGCAAGCGCGCCCCCACCCTCGTGGGCCCCACGTTGCTGCACCGATGTACTTCTTCCTCCTATATAAGTCCACGTACCCTGAAAACATCGAGGCAACTGACGAAACCATAATTCCACCGCCGCAACCTTCTGTTCCCGTGAGATCCCATCTTGGGGCCTATTCCGGAGCTCCGTCGAAGGGGGGATCTACCACGGAGTGCTTCTACATCAACACCATAGCCTCACCAATGAGTTGTGAGTAGTTTACCACAGACCTTCAGGTCCATAGTTATTAGCTAGATGGCTTCTTCTCTCTTTTTTGATCTCAATACAAAGTTCTCCTCGATCTTCGAGGAGATCTATTCGATGTAATCTTTTTTGCGGTGTGTTTGTCGAGATCTGATGAATTGTGGGTTTATGATCAAGATTATCTATGAACAATATTTGATTCTTTTCTGAAATCTTTTATGTATGATTATAATATCTTTGCATGTCTCTTCGAACTATTGGTTTGGTTTGGCCTACTAGATCTATAGTTGTTGCAATGGGAGAAGTGGCTTTGGGTTCAATTTTGCGGTGTCCTTTCCCAGTGACAGCAGGGGTAGCAAGGCACGTATTTTATTGTTGCCATCGAGGATAAAAAGATGGGGTTTATATCATATTGCTTGAGTTTATCCTTCTACATCATGTCATCTTGCTTAAGGCGTTACTATGTTCTTATGAACTTAATACTCTAGATGCATGCTGGACAGCGGTCGATGTGTGGAGTAATAATAGTAGATGCAGAATCGTTTTGATCTACTAGTCACGGACGTGATGCCTATATACAATTATCATGCCTAGATATTCTCATAACTATGCGCTTTTCTATTAATTGCTCGACAATAATTTGTTCACCCACCGTAGAATTCTGCTATCATGAGAGAAGCCACTAGTGAAACCTATGGCCCCGGGTCTATCTTTATTATATTGCTTTCCCGTCAACTAGTTAATTTCTGTTGCCGTTGCTTATTTGCTTTCTTTACTTTCTGTTCTTATACCAAAAAAATACCAAAAATATTATACTATCCTATCTATCATATCTCACTTTCGTAAGTGACTGTAAAGGGATTGAAAATCCCTTATTGCGTTGGCTGCGAAGTTCTTGTTTGTTTGTGCAGGTGCGAGGGACTCGCGAGTGGTCTCCTACTGGATTGATACCTTGGTTCTCAAAAACCGAGGGAAATACTTATGCTACTGTGCTGCATCACCCTTTCCTCTTCGAGGGAATACAATGCAATCTCGAGAAGTAGCAAGAAGAATTTCTGGCGCGGTTGCCGGGGAGGCTTACACAAAAGTCATATACCAAGTACCTATAACAAACCCTTATCCCTCGCATTACATTATTTGCCTCTCGTTTTCCTCTCCCCCACTTCACCTTTGCCGTTTTATTAGCCCTTTTTCCGTTTGCTTGTGGTGCTATGTGCCCTCTATTAGCTTGCATCTTCGCTTGCTAAATTATGGATCCCCATCCACTTGCTAATCTTTTTAAGAGATCCAATTATGATGAACCAATTGATAGTGAGCTATGTGCACTAGATTATCTTTATGAGGTTTTGCTTGAAATTCGTGAATCTGAAAATTGTGATGAAGTGTTGAACGAAGAAAATTGTAAAGTGATTCATGACATTACCTTGAATAAAAAGCATGACTGGAATGATGTTATTATAAATTCTATTAATGTCAATTGTGCTAATAATATGCAAGACCCAAAGTTTGGGGATGCTAGTTTTGCTATCTCCACTACTTGTTGCAATGATCATGATTGGGGTGATGCTTCTTACGAACTTGAAAACTTATTTAAGCCCCATGATATATATGAGATTGATAATAATGTTTGCAATAGTATTAGAAGTGGGTTTGGAGAGGTCATGACTTTAGTTAATGTTGATCCCACTATTTTGGAAGAGTGTCAACTTCATATGCATGTGGATCGTGTTGAAAATATGTTATGTGATAGCTATACTGTTGAATTTTCTTATGATCTTACATGCAATTATTATGAGAGAGGAAAATATGGTTGTAGAAATTTGCATGTTACTAAATTACCTCTCGTTATGTTGAGATTGCTATTGTTTCTTTCTTCTTCCTTGCATATGCTAGATCTTGCTTGTCTTGCTAATTTGTTTTCCTATAAAATGCCTATGCATAGGAAGTATGTTAGACTTATATGTGATTTTCACATGCTATATTATGTTCTCTTTGTGCTTCAATTCTTATCTTTTATGTGAGCATCATTAAATTCTCAAGCCTATCTTAATGGCTATAAAGAAAGGGCTTGTTGGGAGGCAACCTAATTTTTTTTATTTTTTTATTCTGTTTAGGAATAAATATTGCATCTAGCTTCTGTTTAGATGTGGTTTTGTGTTTTAATTAGTGTTTGTGCCAAGTAGAACCTTTGGGATGACTTGTGTGAAGTTTAAGTGATCATGCTGTAAAAAACAGAAACTTTAGCGCTCACAAGATTGTCTGTAATTCTTTACTGGAGAGTGCTATTTAGTTGATTATTTTTGCAGATGATTAATAGACAAATTCCTCACGTTTACCAATTTATTCCAATTGTTTTGGAGTTACCGAAGTATTGGAAAGTTACAGATTACTACAGACTGTTCTGTTTTTGACAGATTCTGTTTTTCGTGTGTTGTTTGCTTATTTTGATGAATCTATGAGTAGTATCGGGGGGTATGAATAATAGAGAAGTTGGAATACAGTAGGGTTAACACCAATATAAACAAAGAATGAGTTCACTACAGTACCTTTGAGTGGTGGTTTGTTTTCTTATACTAACGGAGCTCACGAGATTTTTGGCTAAGTTTTGTGTTGTGAAGTTTTCAAGTTTTGAGTATGGCTTTGTTTGACTATGGAACAAAGAGTGGCAAGAGCCTAAGCTTGGGGATGTCCAAGGCACCCCAAGGTAAAATTCAAGGACAACCAAAAGCCTAAGCTTGGGGATGCCCCGGGAAGGCATCCCCTCTTTCGTCTTCATCTATCGGTAACTATACTCGAGACTATATTTTTATTCACCACATGATATGTGTTTTGCTTGGAGCGTCATGTATGATTTGAGTCTTGGCTTTTAGTTTTCCACAATCATCCTTGCTGGACACACCTTTTGAGAGAGATAATTATGGTTTAAAATTTATTAGAATACCCTATGTGCTTCACTTATATCTTTTGAGCTAGATAGTTTTGCTCTAGTGCTTCACTTATATCTTTTAGAGCACAGTGGTGGATTTATTTTGTAGAAATTATTGATCTCTCATGCTTCACTTATATATATTTGAGAGTCTTTTAGAACATCATGGTAATATGCTTTGGTTATAAAACCAGTCCTAATATGATAGACATCCAAGATGAGTATAGGAAAAACTTTCATACAAGTGCATTGAATGATATGAGAAGTTTGATACTTGATGATTGTTTTGAGATATGAGGATGGTGATATTAGAGTCATGCTAGTGGAGTAATTATGAATTTGAGAAACACTTGTGTTAAAGTTTGTGATTCCCGTAGCATGCACGTATGGTGAACCATTATGTCATGAAATTGGAGCATGATTTATTTATTGAGTGTCATCCTTTGTGTGGAGGTCGGGATCGCGGGATGGTTAACTACTACTAACCCTTCCCCTAGGAGCATGCGCTGAATACTTTGTTTTGATAACTCGTAGATTTTTGCAATAAGTATATGAGTTCTTTATGACTAATGTTGAGTCCATGGATTATACACACTCTCACCCTTCAACCTTTGCTAGCCTCTCTTGTACCGCGCAACTTTCGCCGATACCATACACCCACCATATACCTTCCTCAAAACAACCACCATACCTACCCATCATGGCATTTCCAGATCCATTCCAAGATATATTGCCATGCAACTTTCCACCATTCCGTTCATATGACACGCTCCATCATTATCATTCACATAGAGTCATATTTTGTTCTAGCTTCGAGTTGTAAGTAAATTAAAGTGTGATGATTATCATTATTAGAGCATTGTCCCAGTGAGGAAAGGATGATGGAGACTATGATTCCCCCACAAGTAGGGATGAGACTCCGGACGAAAAGGATAAAAAGAAAGACCATAAAAGGAAAAAAAAGGAAAAAAAGAAAGAGAAAAGGCCCAAAAGAAAAAAAAGAAAAAAAGAAGAAAAAATGAGAGAAAAAGAGAGAAGGGACAATGTTACTATCCTTTTTCCACACTTGTGCTTCAAAGTAGCACCATGATCTTCATGATTAAGAGTTTCTTGTGTTGTCAATTTCATATACTTGTGGGAATTTTCATTATAGAACTTGGCTTGTATATTCTGATGATGGGCTTCCACAAATGCCCTAGGTCTTCGTGAGCAAGCAAGTTGGATGCACACCCACTTAGTTTCCGTTGATGAGCTTTCATACACTTATAGCTCTAGTGCATGCATTGCATGGCAATCCCTACTCACTCACATTGATATCTATTGATGGGCATCTCCATAGCCCATTGATACACCTAGTTGATGTGAGGCTATCTTCCTCCTTTTTGTATTCTCCACAACCATCACTCTATTCCACCTATAGTGCTATATCCATGGCTCACGCTCATGTATTGTGTGAAAGTTGAAAGGTTTGAAAAAAATTAGTATGAAACAATTGCTTGGCTGAAACCGGGGTTGTGCATGATTTAATTATTTTGTGTGATGAAGAGGGAGCATAGCTAGGCATATGATTTTGTAGGGATAACTTTCTGTGGCCATGTTATTTTGAGAAGACACGATTGCTTTGTTACACTAGTAGAAAACAGGGCTTTGGCTCGGGCCTGGCGAGCCCATTAGTCCCGGTTCATCCACGAACCGGGACCCATGGGTGCATACGTCCCGGTTCGTGCAGCCAGGGGGCCGGACAGGCCTCGTTGGGCATCTGTCCCGGTTGGTCTGGGCCCATTTGTCCCGGTTCAAGGCACGAACCGGGACCAATGGGCCTCGCTCATGGCCCACACCCATTGGTCCCGGTTCGTAACTGGAACCGGGACAAATGGGTGGCCTTTAGACCCGGTTCCTGTAATGAACCGGGACCAATTGGTTGCTTATATATACCCCATCGCCGGCAAGCACACACTGCTCTGTTTTTTCTGGCCGGCGAGGGGAGAGCTTTGTGTTTTGCTCTAGCTCACCTCCCATATATGCACATGAGGTGCTCGATGAAATGCCCGAGCCACACTAGTTAAGCTTTCTCCTCTCAAAGCTCGAACTTGAAGCTCCATTTTCTCTGAGATTTGGCTAGGTTGAGCGGTCCGTCGTACGTCCCGTTCCCGTCTTCACCGCCGTCGATCGCCCGCGCCGATCTCGTCGCCGGCACCACCGTGGTGAGCTATATATGCATGTACTTTGAATATAATGTGATGATGAACTTATATTAATTTGATCACTTATCTATCCATGATGTTCTGTAATGGTTTTTGACACACTTAATTATATATAAATGCAAGCAGATGAACCGGCAATGGATGTACGGTGACAGACGCACCTCAGAGTACATTAATGGCGTGCATAATTTTCTCGAAGTGGTTAAGGCAAACCAGCAGAATGGTTTTATGTGTTGTCCATGCACTATCTGTGGGAATACAAGGTCTTACTTCGACTCGAGCACCCTTCACACCCACCAGCTTTATAAGGGTTTCATGCCACACTATAATGTTTGGACCAAGCACGGAGAAATAGGGGTTATGATGGAAGACAACAAAGAAGAAGATGACGATGACAACTATGTGCCCCCGGAATACGGTGATGCTGCAATGGGGGAAGCTGCTGAAGGTCAAGAGGAACCAGACGATGTTGTGCCCGACGATGATCTCCGCCGGGTCATTGTTGATGCAAGGAGACAGTGCGAATGTGAAAAGGAGAAGCTAAAGTTCGATCACATGTTGGAGGATTACAAAAAAGGGTTGTACCCCAATTGCGAAGATGGCAACACGAAGCTCGGTACCGTACTGGAATTGCTGCAGTGGAAGGCAGAGAAGGGTGTGCCTGACAAATGATTTGCGAAACTACTCAAAATATTGAAGAAGAAGCTTCCAAAGGATAACGAATTGCCCGACAGTACGTACGCAACAAAGAAGGTCGTATACCCTCTAGGATTGGAGGTGCATAAGATACATGCATGCCCTAAGGACTGCATCCTGTACCGCGATGCGTACGAGCATTTGAACGCATGCTTGGTATGCGGTGCCTTGCGGTATAAGATCAGACGAGATGACCCTGGTGATGTTGACGGCGAGCGCCCTAGGAAGAGGGTTCCTGCCAAGGTGATGTGGTATGCTCCTATAATACCATGGTTGAAACGACTATTCAGAAACAAAGAGCATGCCAAGTTGATGCGATGGCACGCAGAGGACCATAAGAAAGACGGGAAGTTGAGAGCACCCGCTGACGGGTCGCAGTGGAGAAAAATCGAGAGAACGTACTGGGAGGAGTTTGCAGGTGACGCAAGGAACGTATGGTTTGGTTTAAGAGCGGATGGCACTAAACCTTTTGGGGAGCAGAGCAGCAATCACAGCACCTGGACGGTGACTCTATGTATCTATAACCTTCCTCCTTGGCTGTGCATGAAGCGAAAGTTCATTATGATGCCAATACTCATCCAAGGCCCTAAGCAACCCGGCAACGACATTGATGTGTACCTAAGGCCATTAGTTGAAGAACTTTTACAGCTGTGGAATGGACATGGTGTACGTGCGTGGCATGAGGCCAACCAGGAGGAATTTGACCTACATGCATTGCTGTTTGTAACCATCAATGATTGGCCTGCTCTCAGTAACCTTTCAGGACAAACAAACAAGGGATACCACGCATGCACGCACTGTTTAGATGACACCCAAAGTATATACCTGGACAGATGCAGGAAGAATGTGTACCTGGGGCATCGTCGATTTCTTCCGACCAATCATCAATGTCGAAAGAAAGGCAAGCATTTCAAAGGCAAGGCAGATCACCGAAAGAAGCCCGCCATGCGTACCGGTGATCACGTACTTGCTATGGTCAATGATTTACAGGTAATCTTTGGAAAGGGTCCCGGCGGACTATCTGTTCCGAATGACGATGAGGGACGCACACCCATGTGGAAGAAGAAATCTATATTTTGGGACCTACCCTACTGGAAAGACCTAGAGGTCCACTCTTCAATCGACGTGATGCACGTGACGAAGAACCTTTGCATGAACCTGATAGGCTTGTTGGGCGTGTATGGGAAGACATAAGATACACCGGAGGCACTGGAGGACCTGCAACGTTTGCACGAAAAAGACGGCCTGCCTCCAAAGCAGTATGAAGGTCCTGCTAGCTACGCTCTTACCAAAGAAGAGAAGGAAATCTTCTTTGCATGCCTGCTCAGTATGAAGGTCCCGTCTGGCTTCCCGTCGAATATAAAAGGGATAATAAATATGGCAGAGAAAAAGTTCCAGAACCTAAAGCCTCATGACTGCCAAGTGATTATGACGCAACTGCTTCTGGTTGCACTGAGGGGGCTTCTACTGGAAAACGTCCGATTAGCCATTGTGAAGATATGTGCATTCCTAAATGAAATCTCTTAGAATGTGATCGATCCAGAAATAATACCAAGGCTAAGGAGTGATGTGGCGCAATGTCTTGTCAGTTTCGAGCTGGTGTTCCCACCATCCTTCTTCAATATCATGATGCATGTCCTAGTTCATCTAGTCGACGAGATTGTCATTCTGGGCCCCGTATTTCTACACATATGTTCCCCTTTGAGAGGTTCATGGGAGTCCTAAAGAAATATGTCTGTAACCGCGCTAGGCCAGAAGGAAGCTTCTCCATGGGCCATCAAACAGAGGATGTCATTGGGTTTTGTGTTGACTTCATTCCTGGCCTTAAGAAGATTGGTCTCCCTAAATCGCGGTATGAGGGGAGACTAACTGGGAAAGGCACGCTTGGAGGGGAGTCAATAATATGCAAGGACAGGCATTCTTGGTCTGAAGCACACTACACAGTTCTACAGAACTCTACCCTGGTGACCCCGTATGTCGATGAACACAAGAACAGTCTGTGCTCCAAACACCCGGAGCGGTGTGACGATTGGATTACATGTGAACACATCAAGACTTTTGGCAGTTGGTTGGAAACACGTCTCAGAGGTGACAACACTGTTTGTGATGAGCTGCACTCGTTGTCCAGGGGACCATCTTTGACTGTACTGACTTACAAAGGATACGAGATAAATGGGAATACATTTTACACGATCGCCCAAGCTAAAAAGAGCACCAACCAAAACAGCGGTGTCCGCTTTGATGCAGCAACCAAGAAGGGAAAGGACACATATTATGGTTACATAGTGGACATATGGGAACTTGACTACAGACATGATTTTAAGGTCCCTTTGTTTAAGTGCAAATGGGTCAATCTGTTAGGAGGCGGGGTACAGGTAGACCCAGATTATGGAATGACAACAGTGGATCTGAACAATCTTGGGTACACAGACGAACCGTTCGCCCTAGCCAATGATGTGGTGTGTCGGTGTACTAGAGTAGGGGTACCCTAGTATCCCGAACTTGTGCACGGGCAGTCGCAACATCCTGCAGCAAGGCTTGCCGGGTAACCGCCAAGGTCCTCCGTGGTTCCTTTGGAGCCATTCAAGAACAAAGTATTTAAGCCAAGGAGACAAGACCCCGGCAAGAGGAGCTTGCCGGGAAGGCCAACCAAGGCATCTCAAGGAACTTGCTGCGACGCGCCACGCGTCCCGGCAAGGCCCGGTGAGCGGCAAGCTCCCGGACGTGACAAGACAACGACCGCGGCAAGGCGCTTGCTGCGGCAAGCTACCACTCTGTACCCGCGCTCCAGCGCATCCACCAACGTGTCGCTCTAGGACCCTTCCAGGCGTACGTGGCGGGAGGCTGTGCAGCCAGCGGTACGCGGTGGCAAGCAGTGCTGACAAGATTGCCATCGTGGCAAGCGGTGGCATCCCTGACGGTCCCTTTTGCACTATTTGGGCGACGCAGACGGGCATTTAATGCCCCTGTCCCCTGCCGTCAGGGTTAGGTATGATACACTGTACAGGTAGTTGTACCAACCGCAACACCTTTCCATTTTTACCCTTATCTACGTTGCCACCTGTCGGTGAGCCCTTGAGCATATAAAAGGAGGCCCATGCGCAACGTAGAAGGGGGTTCGAAAGGAAGAGAACACTCACGCTCGGTCTCGTTAGCTGCTGGTGTGTACTGTAGCACTCAGCGCTCCCGAGCAAGAACTCAATACAAACCACAAAGCAGGAGTAGGGTTTTACGCATCCGTGCGGCCTGAACCTGGGTAAACTGCTCGTGTGTTTCGCCTCGATCCGCTCTTCGTGCGATCTCCGCCCCCGCCGAACCGAAAGGGGCTCGGTCCGCCGGTCCCATTGGTGCTCATGGATCAGTTCCCCGACATCTTTGGCGTGCCAGGTAGGGGCGTCTAGGTTGTGTGAACCTGATCCGGCATTCACACGAGCTAGATCTTCATCGTCTTCATCAACATGCCACCGAAGAAGAAGGCTTCGGAGGCAGCTGCTCCGTCCGCATCGATCCCACCACCGCCGGAGCAAACGGCTGGTGGGGTAGACACCGGCGGAAGAACGGGCGTCGACGAGGGAGCTCACGGTGCTGCCAGGTCCAAGGACAAGGCTGCGCTGCCCATCGGCGGCGTAGCCGGCTCCCATAACGACCGGGCGCACTCCAAGACCTCGGCGTCCGTACAGGCACCGCGCCCATCTCAGGCGGCGCGGGACCAGCAGCGTCATGGTACTCACGGTACCATACGTTTGCTGGGCCAAGATCGAGCTGGTGGATCTCGGAATGCTCAAGACCAGCATGCACACCAACATGCTGGCACGAGCGAGGCACGGTCGCCTGGACGGGATACTGCTCCTTCTAACATAGTTAGAAGTCCGAGCATATCCCGCTCCTCACACCGTTCGCCACCGCCACCCACCACTTCAGCAGAAGCTTTAGCGCGAGCTCAACTGCTCCTCGACTACCCAACAACGGCAGACAAGATCGACGAATGGAGGGCCACAATTCAGAGTCTCATCGGCTTCGGCAACGGCGACACTCCACGACAGCCGAGTACATCGCAGCCGCGGCAAGTCAGCCAGGCACAAGCCGGTGGCGACAAGACCGGTGGGGGTGCAACCACCGTGCACTCTCCGCCCCGAAGGCCAAGATCGCCGACTCGCCGGATCCACCTCGACAGCGACTCCACCGCGTCATCAGATCCACGAGCTCGTCGCGATCAGCGCCAAGTTCTTCACGAACGACAGCAAGAAGACGCTCGTACTCGCATCGAGCGCCGAAGAGAAGCGCGGCGTCAATCGGACCAACGCGCTGGGCCCTCTGTCGACATGCATGCGCCAGGGTAACCAGGCGACTTGCCGTATGCGGTAGGTTGCCCTGCGTTTACTCGTGAGCTGCGGCAAGTCCAGTGGCCCAGCACGAAGAATTTCAAGCCAGACGTACCAGAGAAGTACGACGGCAAGTCGCATCAGTCGGAGTTCCTCAGCATCTACACCATCGCGGTGCAAGCTACCGGGGGGCGAGACGACAAGATCCTTGCCAACTACTTCCCGCTGGTACTCAAGCCCAACGTCAGGTCCTGGCTCATGCACTTGCCGGATAACTCCATATCCTCCTGGGCAGACCTATGCCATCAGTTTGTCGGCGCCTTTACAGGCGGCCACAAACCTCATGGCCAAGAGAGTGACCTTCATCTGCTCGCCCAGAAGGAAGGAGAGCCCCTGCGCAAGTACATTCAGAGATTCAGCCGTGTACAGCACAACATCCCAGATGTCCACACTGTCGCGGTCATCAGCGCGTTCCATCAGAACGTGCGTAACCGCAGGATGCGGGAGGAGATGGCGATGTGCAAGATCAGAGACGTCAGTGAGCTGTATGCCCTGGCCGACAAGTGTGCACGTGCTGAGGAAGGGAGGAAACTCCCCGGAGAGAATGCAGGAGCAGTAGGATCTGACAGCGAGGATGCTGCCCCGGCAAAGAAAAACCGGCGGCGGAACAACAGGAAGAAGAAAGGCAAAGATGTGCTAGTCATTGAGCAGTCCGGCAACGAAGGTGGCGCCAAGAAAGCCAAAGCTGGTAGCTCCGGCAAGGAGATTGCCGCATGCACCTACTGCAAGGCTGTGGCGGTCGCCGACAAGTAGGACGGCACCGACAAGTAGTACTGCAAGATCCACCGCACCAAGGGGCATGACCTCCAGAGCTGCAAGAAGGTCGAGCAGCTTGTCGAGCAGCAAAAGGCTGAATATGAGCGACGCGACAAGGAGAAGGCCCAAGGAGGTGCTGGAGGATCCGGCACGAAGCGCCCAGGCCGGGGAGGACGCCGCGGCAAGGCCAAGCAGCGGCAAGGAGACAGACCTCCCCGCGGCCGCGACAAGGATGAAGATGATGAAGACATGGATGATGTCGAGACCAGTGAGCAGGAGTTCCAGAAAGCCACAGAGGTCTTGTGCATTGACGGCGGTGCTTCTCTGCATACTTCACACCGCCAACTCAAGCAGTGGGTGCGGGAAGTCAATGCGGCAGAACCACCTGTCGAGTCACGCAAGCTTCTGAAATGGTCCAGCACGCCTATTATCTTTGATATTGAGGACCACCCAGATCGCACAACTGCGGTCGGGTGCTTGCCGATGTTGGTTTCGCCAACTATCCGCAACCTCAAGGTCACTAAGATGCTAGTTGACGGCGGGGCCGGCTTGAACCTGATCTCCTCCGCTGTACTCCAGAAACTCCAGGTCCTTGACAGCGAGCTTGAAGAGACCGGCACATTCCAAGGAATCAACCCAGGAAGGAGCAAGCCGAAGGGGAAGATCACGTTGCCAATGACATTTGGCAGCGAGTTGAACTTCAGGACTGAGAGGGTCACTTTTGGCGTTGCCGATTTTCCATTGCCTTACAATGGGATACTCGGCCGTCCAGCACTCGCCAAGTTCATGGCAGCCTCTCACTACGCATACAACATGCTGAAGATGCCAGGCCCGATAATGTCATTTCTGTCCCTCGCGACAAGAAGGATGCTCTTATCTGCGCCGACAAGATCTACCGGGAAGCGGCAGCCGCAACAGATCACAAGTCACTTGCCGTTGAAGCTCCCGGGGGGAAGAAGAAGACCAAGTCCGGCAAGAGTTCTGATGCCCACTCCGGCAAGCGCACCTCTTCGGAGTGCTGCGCTACCGTCGAGGACGCACCATCGAGCTCCACCGGCAAGTGTAAGAAGACAATGGTAGCTCCGCCAGAGACCAAGAAGGTGTCCGCCAAGGAGGACAGCACTGGTGGTACCTTCACCATCAGTGCCGCTCTTGACCCTAAATAGGAAAGCGCGCTCATTGCTTTCCTGTGGGCGAACGTCGACGTGTTTGCGTGGCAACCGTCTGACATCCTCAGTGTTCCCAGGAATGTAATTGAGCACCATCTTGCCGTCTGTCCTCATGCGCGGCCCGTCAAGCAGAAAGGCAGGAAGCAAGCAGTGGAGCGCCAAGAATTCATCGCAGAAGAGATCAAGTAGTTGGAAGCAGCAGGCCTTGTCAGAGGGGTGCTCCATCCTACGTGGTTGGCCAATCCTGTAGTCGTGCGCAAGGCAAACGGGAAATGGAGGCTTTGTATCGACTTTACCGATGTCAATAAAGCTTGTCCCAAAGACCCATTTCCCTTGCCGCGCATTGACCAGATTGTTGACTCCACGGCCGGATGTGACTTGCTTTCATTTCTTGACGCATACTCAGGATACCATCAGATCTTCATGGCAGAAGAGGATGAGGAGAAGACCGTATTCATCACTCCATGTGGCACGTACTGTTTCATACGGATGCCTTTCGGTTTAAAGAATGCTGGTTCAACATTTGCAAGAGTAGTCCATGCCGCTTTTGAGCCACAAATACACAGAAATGTGGAAGCCTACATGGATGACATAGTGGTCAAGAGCAAGGACAAGGCAACTCTGATTCAAGATTTAGACGAGACCTTTGCAAATCTGCGCAAGATCAGCCTCAAGCTCAACCCCGAGAAGTGTGTGTTCGGAGTCCCTTCCGGCAAGCTTCTCGGGTTCTTCGTGTCTCAGCGGGGAATTGAAGCCAATCCCGACAAGATCAAGGCCATTGAGCAGATTGAAGCACCAAAGCGCGTCAAGGATGTATGAAGACTTGCCGGTTGCGTGGCTGCTCTCAGCAGGTTCATCTCTAGGTCTGCTGAGCGCGCCCTGCCGTTTTTCAAAATATTGAAAAAGGCAGGTCCAATGAAATGGACTCCGGAAGCGGAGGCTGCACTGCAAGATTTGAAGAGATACCTGTCCTCCACTCCAACACTTGTCGCACTCAAGTGGTTAGTGTTGCGTTAGTAGCGGAGAGGGAGGCAGATGATGAGCCAGCAACCACGGCAGGCGCATCCAGCGACAAGCAGGGGGCTTCCCCGACAAGCTCTGGTCCCGACAAAGATGGATCTGCGCAGGCGCGCGAAGAGACACAGAAGAGAATGGTGCAGCGCCCAGTTTACTTTGTCAGTTCCCTTCTGCAGGGGGCTAGGTCAAGGTACTCTGGTGTGCAGAAATTGCTTTTCAGCCTTCTCATGGCCTCGAGAAAGCTGCGCCATTACTTCCAATCACATGAGATCACAGTTGTCACTCGTTTTCCGCTGAAGAGGATACTGCAGAATCCAGAAGCAACATGCAGGATTGTCGAGTGGGCACTGGAACTGTCAAGCTTTGGCCTCAAGTTTGAGAGCACTTCAACTATCCAAAGCAGAGCATTGGCAGAATTCATAGAAGAGTGGACGCCAACACCAGATGAAGAAATTCCAGAAACGAGCATCCCCGTCAAGGAAGAAAGCAAAGAGTGGCTGATGTACTTTGATGGTGCCTTCTCGCTGCAAGGCGCCGGTGCTGGCGTGCTGCTTGTTGCACCCACCGGAGAGCACCTCAAGTACGTAGTCCAGATGCACTTTCCCAAGGAGCAAGCAACAAACAATACCGCAAAGTATGAAGGTTTGCTTGCCGGTCTCCGGATCGCGGCAGACCTTGGGATCAAGAAGCTCATTGTCAGGGGTGACTCGCAGCTTGTCGTCCGCCAAGTGAACAAGAGTTATCAAAGTCCGTTGATGGAAGCCTACGTTGATGAAGTGAGAAAGCTAGAAGAGCACTATGACGGCCTATAAATGAAGCATGTCCCAAGAGCTCAGAACGACATTGCCGATGGCCTGTCGAAGTGCGCCGCACTTAAGTTACCTGTGGAACCAGGGATCTTCGTGCTCAAGCTGACTCAACCGTCTGTAACACCATCAACTGGACAGAGCAAGAAGAGGAAGTTGATTTCTGGTGACTATTTTCCGGCAGAGCTTCCCGAAGCCGCCGCCAAGAAGGTCCCCAAGATCAACACCAAGAGTGCTGAGGATCAGTCTGCTCCGGCAAGCCCTAGGGTTTGTTCCGTTGAAGCAGAGGCTCCCGACAAGTTTTGCTCCGGCATGCTTGCCGGGGAACGTCAAGCTCCGGCTGAGCCACGGGTTCTTGCCGTAGAAGCGGATGTTCCCGCAGCAGCAGATGTGCCTTTAGTCCTTGTTGTCGAGCCACAAGCTCCAGCATGGGCACAACAGATTGTCCGTTTCCTTCAGACAGGAGAACTTCCCGAAGAGCAAGAAGAAGCGGAAATAGTAGCCCGGCAGTCAAGTATGTAACAGTTTGTCGACAACACACTGTACAGAAGAAGACTCAACGGTGTGAAATTGAAGTGTATTCGCCGGGAAGACGGACAAAAGCTGTTGGCAGAGATACATGGGGGCATATGTGGTCACCACATTGGCGCAAGAGCACTTGCCGGCAAAGCATTCCGGCAAGGTTTCTTTTGGCCGACAGCCCTCCAGGATGCAACTGCACAAGTAACCAAGTGTGAAGCGTGCCAGTTCCATTCCAAGCAGATACACCAGCCAGCTCAAGCTCTCCAGACGATCCCTTTATCCTGGCCATTTTCGGTCTGGGGGCTCGACATCCTCGGCCCCTTTCCCCGAGCAGTCGGGGGCTTTGAGTACTTGTACGTTGCAATCGACAAGGTCACAAAGTGGCCGGAAGTGGAAGCAGTGAGGAAGGTGACAGCACAGTCAGCAGTCAAGTTCTTCAGGTCGATTGTTTGCCGCTTCGGGATCCCTAACAGGATCATTACCGATAACGATACGCAATTCACGAGCCGCACCTTCATGCAGTACATCCAAGATCTTGGCGCCAAGGTCTGCTTCGCTTCTGTTGCTCACCCGAGAAGCAACGGTCAAGCGGAGAGGGCAAATGCTGAAGTGCTGCGTGGGCTCAAGACCAGGACTTTCGACAGGCTGCGCAAGTGCGGAAGAAACTGGATTGAGGAGCTGCCGGTGGTTCTTTGGTCGATCAGGACGACGCCAAATCGAGCCACTGGCCAGACACCTTTCGCTCTAGTCTATGGAGCAGAGGCAGTTCTCCCCACGGAACTCGTATACGGGTCACCTCGAGTGCTTGCTTATGATGAGCTTGAGCAAGAGCAGCTGCGACAAGACGACGCGCTGCTCCTTGAGGAAGACCGTCTTCAGGCTGCTGTACGAGCTGCTCGCTGCCAGCAAGCTTTGCGCCGCTACCATAGCCGCAAAGTTAACGCCAGAAGTCTCGAGGAAGGCGACCTTGTTCTTCGGCACGTTCAGTCCGCCAAGAATTCCAACAAGTTGACGCCGAAGTGGGAAGGCCCTTACCGGGTGAAACGAGTCACTAGGCCTGGCGCTGTCCGCCTTGAGACCGAAGATGGCATTCCGGTGAGCAACTCCTGGAACATTGAGCATCTTCATAAGTTTTACCCGTAAGGCGCGGTTGCCGGACCCTGTTCCGGCAACCACCTTTTGTACAAGTCTTGCCGCTGTTGCATGTAATCCTTTGTACAAAGCCGGGCGCAGACCCCGTGCGTAGATAAAACTGATGTGTTCCGCACATCTTGTCAATTTCATGCTTTCTATTTTTTGCATGTGTTATCTGACACTTTGTGCAGCACCTACCACCGGTAAGCAATAACGAGCCGTAAGGCTCTGTATCTTTGTTTTCTCTTCTTTCTTTTTCTCAAGGAAAGGAAGGTTCCCTCGCCCACAAGTTTGCCGGGGGG
>LR738713.1:827658368-827675343 GCA_902687465.1 Secale cereale
GGGGGGGGGGGGGAAGGAGAAGATAATGGTATGGACCATGCGTCGTCAAGAAAGTTTTGCCTTACCGGGAAGCAAACAACAGAAAAGCTAAGTTGCCAAAGTTTGAGCAATCAGATTTTTAAATTTTTTAAGTTATCTTCCTTGAACGACCGCACTTTGTATGGAAAACCTGTGCGCGGAGGAACCAACTCGTAGCTAGTTGCGCCCTTACTTTGTTTCAAGTCCGCTCAACAACTTAAGCGAGCTGCGACTAGTTGCGACAAGGTTTCTTGTCGGTAGCGGCACCGCCAGCAGGCTGCTGACGTCCCGCACTCAGCGCTCGCGGCTAAGGTGCCTGCGCCGGCAAGTTCCCTAAAAGCGTAGGGCAAAAACATACAAAGGAAGGAATCAAGTAAAGGAAATAACGTTGCAATCATTATCCAAAATAGAGTTATATTACAAGGTAGCTTGTCGCAGCTCTAACAGATTGTTCTCATAACATGGCCAGCAGCGACAAGAAAAGAAGAAAACGGGCGGCCTAATCTACGCGATCGCCCTCAACCCTCTTGATCCCGCTCACCTTGTCCACAATGGGTGCGACAAGGGCCTTGAGCGCTTCCAGATCAGCATCCGGCGGCAGGTTCTTGAGGACGTTGGTGAGGTTGAGGCCCGGGTTGCGGAAGGCCACCTTCACCAACACCTTTTGAAGAGCTCCCGCACAGATCTTGCGCGACTCGTCGGCCAGCTGCTTTGGGATCCTCTCCCGGAGTCACTGGAGCACCGTCGCCACGCCTTTGAAGAACAAGGTGAGCTTGGCGCTGGGTTGGAGGTTCTCATCGGAGGAATATCCGAGATCCTCCATCCCCAGCTGCGCCAGCTCCCTGTCGATGTCTGCGGCAGCATTCACAAGACCCTCCGTCCAGTGCTCCACAGTCTCCCTAAAAGTGTTCTGGGCGGCAGCAGCACTCGCCAGCAGCGCCTCATCGGCCTTGATCTTCTTCTTCAAGGCCACCTCCTGCTCCCTGGCGCCGTCCAGCGTCTTGTTCAAAGTAGTCAGCGTCAACTCAAGATCTGCGTTGGAGTCCTTGGCGGCGCTAAGTTCCTTGCCCTTCTCGGCGAGACGAACCTGCAGCTCGCCAAAGCTGTGGGCGTCCTTCTCCCGCTCGCGCTTGAGCGCGGCAAGCTCTTCACCGCTCGCCTTGAGACCGGCCTCCAGCTGCGCCACCTTCGTCTCCAGCTCCTTCTTGGCGGCCTCGGCAGCTGCGTCAGCATCCTCTGCTTGCTTGAGAGCTCCGCCGAATGTTTGCTCGCGCGCAGCAAGCTCCTCCTCGTGGCTGTCAAGGTTGACCTTCCGCTGCGCCAGCTCGCCCTCCTGCGCAGACAGCTTCTCAGCGGCAAGCCGCTGTTGCTCTTCAACTTCAGCCTTCTCGAGGAAGAAGGCCTTCTGCTCCTCGGCGAGTTGCTCCCGCTCCTCTGCCAGGGACCTGAGAGCTTCCTGGTTGAGACCCCGGAGCTCCTCCGCACGCTTCTCGATGTCCACTCCCGCCTTCGCGACAAGCGCCTCGCGGGATTCCAGCTTGGCTTGCCGAGCACGGTAGAGCGACAACAGCTTCCGCAGCAACCGCTCCTCCTCAGGCTCGCCGCTGCTGCTGCTCGGTGCATCAACTAGCGTCAGCCCAGCGGAGGCGAGCACCTCTCCATCAAAGTTCTCTCCTTCGACCGGCGCCCTGGAGCTTGACGCCCAGGGGAGGTTGATGAAGATGTTTTCGCCGGCTTTCAAGTAGACGCCTGGCTGGGGCTCTTCGGAGCCTGGAGCAGCGGCAGCGGTGGAGGGATCGGCGATCGGCGTAGCGCCTGGTGCTCCTGCGGCCTCAGGGCCGTCAGTACGATCGCCGGACCCCTCGCCAGCTTTCGCGGTGGCAGCTTTGGTGGCCTCTTCGCCGGCGGGATCATCAGCGCCGGCTGCTTCTTCGGTGGCAGCGGCGTCGTCGGCAGCAACCTCGGTCTCCATCAGCTCCGCAGCAGATGGGTCTGTCGGCCGAAAAAGGGAGAAAAGTCAAGCAAATATCCAAAAAGAAGATCAAAAGAAGAAGAACCCAAGGGGAGTTTTGAAGCAAGAGGATTACCTGTACCGGGTTCTACAGTCGTGGTCTCCGCCGCCGGGGGGCCGCTGGTGCTGTCCCTTGCCGGAGACTTCTCCCTTGCCGGAGAACTCTCCCTTGCCGGAGACTTCTCCCTTGCCGGAGAACTCTCCCTTGCCGGAGAATTCTCCCTTGCCGGGGAACTCTCCCTTGGCGGCGTAGTCGAAGCAGATGGCATGTCGGGGGCGGCCTCCGGGCGTTCCTGGTGGGGCTGCTCTGCTCCTACACAGACCAACAGTCAGATGTCAGCAAAGAAAGAGCACCCATGCGCGCCTAACAGCGGAAAGTAAACCATATACTTACGCTGGGGGCTGCGCTGGGGGCTGCTCTAGAGAATAGTTGCCGGGTCCGGCAAGGTGATCTCGGGCGCACCCTCTGCTGTTGATACGTCTCAAACGTATCTACTTTTCCAAACACTTTTGCTATTGTTTTGCCCTCATTCTTGCATGATTTGAACTAAACTAACCCGGACTGACGCTGTTTTCAGCAGAGCTGCCTGTATGGTTTTATTGTGTGCAGGAAAATGGATTTTTAGGTATCTCAGAAAATTCCAAGAAAAATCACAGAAAATCCACGCACCCGAAGGGCCATTGTGCCAGAAGTGGAGCCAGAGGGCAGCCAGGGGGGCCCCAGGCGCCCTGCTGGCGCGGCCCCACCCCTGGCCGCGCCGGGAGGCCGCCTGGGAGGGTCCTCCCACCTCTGGTGCCCTACCTTGGCTCCTATTTATCCCCGTGGCGAGAAAACCCCAGAACAGAAGTCGTTTTTCCAGTTTCCGTCGCGGAGCCGCCGCCACCCTCTGTTCTTCTTCGGGAGGGCTAATCTGGAGGCTGATTTGGCCTCCGGAGAGGGGAGATCGTCGCCATCGTCATCATCATCACCACTCCATCCTCCCTCCATGATTTCTCCTTCCATGTGTGAGTAATTCCCTGCTGTAGGCAAAGGGGATGGTAGGGATTGGATGAGTTAGATCATGTAATAGTTTAGCAGATTGTTGGGGGCATGTTGCCTATCATCTACTTTGGTGTTTATCATCTTTGCTTCAACTTGTTGCGCTTAATGCTTGTCACTTTGGGCCCGAGTGCCATGATTTCAGATCTGAACCCTATGTGTTTGCATGAATATATTTGAGTTCTTGATCCTATCTATGAGTTGTTTGCACCTATTATGGTCCGGAGCCGGCGATCCCAAAGGTGACAGCTTGGGACACCAAAGGGGATGGTCTATAATTTGAGGATTCCATGTATCCACTGAGTTTATTGCTTTGTTTCGGTGCTCTTTGACAGGAGCACCTTAATCTCCATAAGTTCCTTTTGGCCCCGTTTGTAGCGGGATGGTAGGACAAAAGATGTTGTGCAAGTTCTTATTGCAAGCACGTACAACTACCTGTGGGATACATGCCTAATGTTTGATATTTTCCTAGATGATCATTACTTTACTGTGTGCCTTGCCCCAAGTTAGATTCATGATGTATCTCATCCATGCAGCGCCCAACCATCCATCTCCCTAGCCTACAATGTTTCAATCCTGCTAGTTATTAGTTCTTACTTTTGTTGTTCACTTTTGCTGTCACCACCATCACTATCATATCACCGTTACCACTTATCTTTTGTTGCAAGTAAGTATATTTCAGGTGCGGTTGAATTGACAACTCAACTGTCAAAGCTTATAAATACTCTTTGGCTCCCCGTGTGTCTAATCTATAAATTGGGTTATTCTTACCCGCGAAGACTATCTTGATCCCTTACGTTTGAGGGTTATCAAGTACCGTTTTCTGGCGCCGTTGCCGGGGAGCATAGCAATATTTACAAGTCTACTTGAAGTATCCTACCTGCTGCACTTCATCCGCTATGGGTAAGAAAGGAGACCCCAAGGTTCCGATCTTACTATCCACTACAAGAAGAGGTACTGTTCTGAACACTAGTGCTACACTTGATTCACCTTTTGTTATGAGTAAGTTTGCCTCACCACCACCACATGATGCTTCTACTGAATCTGTTACTATGTCCGATACTTTTGATGATGCTTCTACTACTCTTGATGATATTGGTTCACTTGGTTATGCTCTTGAGAAACAGATCGCTGCTGCTGCAAAAAAATCTGGAATTGAAATTCCTGTTACTCGCTACCCTATTGGTGGAACTTATGATTATCCTGATTTGAGTAAACTCAAGGAGAGACTCCTTGATGATGATTACATTATACTTGATGATGATTTATGCAGGGAACTGACAGAGTTTGCCGACTCTGACCCTGAAGCTATTAAGAAGCTGCTTGAAAAACACTCCTTGAAGAACAAGACTGTTCCTGATCCTAAATTTGCTACATCTCCTATATGCATCAATGATCCTGATTATGATTTCTCTGTTGATCTTTCACTTATATCTATGGTTGAAGCTGACCCCTTTTATGGCAGAGAAAATGATGATGCTATTGCACACCTGACCAAACTCACTGAGTTGGGTGGCTTGTTTACCACGAATGAAAAGATACGAAACTTTTATGTGACTAAGCTTCTTCCTTTCTCTTTGAAGGAAGGTGCTAAAACATGGTATGATGCACTACCATGTGATTCCATTAAGAGTCCTCAAGACTTAGCTCACTCTTTTGTTGATAAGTACTTTCCTGCTCATATGCAACATGCTGCTTTACAAAGAATTTATAACTTTAAACAGTTGCAGGATGAGCACCTCCCTAAAGCTTGGGGGAGGTACTATAGTCTGATCCAGGCTAGACCAGGACATGGAGTCCCTAAGATTGAATTAATCGATATATTTTATGCTGGTCTAACTGATGAATCCAGGTCCTATTTGGATAGTTGTGCTGGTTGTGTTTTCAGGAAAAGAACACCGGACGATGCAGAAGAATTGATGGGCAGGATTTCCAAAAACCATGAAGATTGGTCCGTCCCTGAACCACCTCCACCACCAAAGAAGAGGGGCATGCTTTTTCTAAGCCCCGAAGATATGCAAGAAGCAAGGAAGTCTATTAAAGAGAAGGGTATTAAAACTGAAGACGTGAAGAATCTACCCCCTATTGAGAAGTTGTGTGAGCCTACCACTCACCCTCCTATGGTAGAGGTACACTCTCTTTGAGATTTCAACGCAAGTGACATCCCTCATGGTAAGCCTCCTGATCAATGTTTAGATGAGCTTGATAATTTTATTATGAAGCAAAGTCATTTTAATGAGAGGATACAAAGTCAATTGCATGATAATTCCCTTGCTATCAAAAGTTTGCTTGATGTTCTAGGTAGAACAGTTAATGATGTTAAATGTCTTGTGAAGCATTTTCATATGGTTCAAACTCAGCTTGAACAAATTTCTAATGTGCAAAAAGATTTGCTTGCTAACAATACCAAACAAGATGATTTACAGGCCTTCGGGATTAAGACCCGAGGAGGAACTAGCACTCAAGATCCTCTCTATCCAGAGGGGCATCCGAGGAGAATCGAGCAAGATTCTCAAATGCAGGAAGAAGAAATTGTTGGCTCTCCAAAGAAGAAGAAGAAGAAACATAAGGACGCTGACAATTCCAATGATCCTATTACAAGTGAAGAGCCAGCTGTTGATCCCAACAGTATATCTACCTCCGATGCTGAGACTGAAGACGGTGCCGAACCTGAAGATAAGGATAAGGAGAAGAATGATCCGCCTGAAGTTCGAGAAGAAGAAGCACCTGACAAACGCAAGAAGTACACTAGAGAAGACTTCGTCGCAAGAAGACATGGGAAGGAAAGAGAACCATGGATACAGAAACCCATGCCCTTTCCAGGTAAGTCTCTCAAATCTAAAGAAGAAGATCATTACAATAAGTTTTGTGAGTGGATGAAACCTCTTTTTCTTCAAATCCCTTTGACTGATGCTATTAAGTTACCTCCCTATTCAAAATATATGAAAGATATTGTTACTAATAAAAGAAAAGTTCCTAATGAAGCAATATCTACTATGCTTGCTAACTACTCTTTCAGTGGCAAGATTCTTGAGAAGCTTGGTGATCCAGGTATACCCACCATTCCTTGCTCCATAAAGAATAATTATGTCAAAACTGCTTTATGTGATCTTGGAGCAGGAGTGAGTGTTATGCCTTTCTCTCTTTACAAGAGGCTTTGTTTAGAGAAACTAATTCCTACAGATATCTCTCTTCAGATGGCTGACAAGTCAACCGCCGTCCCGATAGGTATTTGTGAGGATGTTCCCGTAGAAGTTGCTAATTGTTTGATCCTTACTGATTTTGTCGTGCTTGACATGCCCGAGGATGGGAGCATGTCCATTATTCTTGGTAGACCTTTTCTTAACACCGCAGGTGCTATTATTGATTGCAATAAAGGAAAGGTTACCTTCAATGTGAATGATAAAGAACACACAGTGTATTTTCCAAAGAAGACCGACAAGAGGCATGGCCTCAACTCTATAGAAAATATCGAGACCGTGAAGATTGGAGAATGGGACTGTCCACTACATGAGCACCACAAATACAAAACTATTATGGTGGGGACAATGTCCATTAAAGTAAAGGTGCAATGATCACTTCGTAAGAGGTGGGACTTTTTGCTCTATATATCGCCGGTTTGTTGGTAAGACTTGACCAGCCTTACTAGTGAGCATGTTTTATATAGGTAAAAAGTTGAGCTTGTTATGTTTTCATTTGTTTTAGCTTTTGTTCTCCTTGCTGTACCAAGTGTTTGTGTTTTTGAAGGTTCACAATTCTAATCACTGCTTTAAGTTTTCAGAAAGTTTTGCAGCATTTTGAACTTCGAAAAATTTTCAACAGTGAAGTTTTCAGAAAAAATCCAGAAAAATAAAAATAAAAATTTCCATGCCGGGAGTGACCCAGAGGCACCTGGGGCTGACCAGGGGGGCCACCAGTGGCCCAGGCGGCCAGCTGGTGCGGCCTGCCCCCTAGCCGCACCCATAGGGCGCCTGGGGCCCACAGGTCCCGCCTCCAGGTGAGTCTTCTTCCTCTTTCCGTTTTCTCTCCAAAAACACGAGTTCTGCACCTGTTCTTGCGTTCTTGCTGTTCTTCGAGGCAATTTTCAATCTCTCTCTACAGCCTATCATTCGAGCTAAGATTTTGAACAAATACTCCCTGGTATGTAACTCCTCCACCCCTCCAATTAGATTTTTGGTTGGTGGCTTCATTTCTGAGTATTTAGTAGTTCTTGGTGCAGTGTAGATGAGCTTGCATGCATGTGTAGAAATTTATTTTCCAAGTTTTGATGCAAGTTTATGCCTTAGGTAAGTGAGTTGAGTAGTTTGCCTTAACCCACTTTGTTTAAATCCTTGTTTTTGTAATTTGTCAAAAATTTCAGAAATGAGTTTGTTAGGAAGGGCAAAGGGGTGGCTTGAGAAGAAGAAGCCCGCGTGCTCCGATCGGGTTACTAGAGCCGCAGCTTCACCCTCGACTGCTAGGGTGAGCTACAATGAAGATCATGTGCCCCTAGAGTTGTTGGAAGACACAAATCTAGCACGTGCGATGATGTTCCCATGTGATGAATTCCTTGAAGCTGCAGGAATTAAGGATGAGTTTCATAACCTTTGTGCTAATGCAGGTCTGACACGGCTCGTCACGTGCCGTGTTGCTCAGTATCAAAAACTCACCTCCGGTTTCATTAACAGTTTTAGATATAACCTTGATACTGGTTCTATTGAGTTTAAAATTTACAATAATCTTTTGACCATGCCCTTGGAAAAGTTTTGTGAAATAATAGGTGTGCCAAACGTTGGGCGGACGACGAATATGACCTCTCAGCCCTCCGAGCTGAGAACCGTCTTCAACTCTCTCTGTAGCATGGATATGAGGGATATTCATCGGTCAAAAATCTCCAGCATCTTATTCCCTCACCTCAGGTATTTTGCGTATTATGTTGCTAGAGGGGTGTTAGCTCGTGACAACACGAGCACCATTTCTGCGCCGGATATTGCTATCCTGGCAACCGCCCTCTCAGGGAGGTTTGATTATAATTTGGGTGCCTTAATTGCTCGACGCCTTGCTATGAACGGTAACAGGGGAGATTTATTTGGTGGCGTTTATGCCACACTTATCTTAGAGTATCTTAAAGGCACCCCACACCCTGATGATAAGCCTTTTACTTATTTAAGTTTTGATCTTGCTGCTATGAAAAGGCATAAGTTTGTTACCATGACTTCTGAGTTTGGTAACCTTGTTTATATCTTGCGTTTCGGAACTACCGCGGAACGCAAGATCCGTCTACCTGCACCTCTTTTGTTTGATTTTTCTCGCAGGAACGGATGGTCCTTTGATGTTATCCAGTTCGATGGGTTCATGGTCCAACATTAGTTTCATAACCCCATGGAGGGGGTTGTGCCCGACGAGGAGGAGCACGGTGAGTTACCACCTTTTCAGGGGGAGACCGTCACCCAGTTTGGTGAAGGGTCTTCCTCTGCTTGGAGTGCGGACCCTTCTTCGTGGCAGGATCCGAGGACTTCGGTGTACGCGCCGGAATCCTTATACGACCCTTGGACTCACCAGTACCACCCCGGAGCAGGAGGCTCCTGGGGGCAGTAGCTACTACCAACTTAGGCCAAAAGCCTAAGCTTGGGGGAGTACGTGCCCTTCTCACTTTTCCATTGTATTATCCGTTTTATTTTTGTTCGCTTTGATCTTTTCGAAGTTTTTGCCTGTTCTTCTTTGTTCTTTCTTTGCAAAAACAACAAAAAGATTTTCTCTTTCTTTTGCTTTCGTTCAACCTTTGAAAAAAAACCCAAAAAGATTTCCTTTCTCTCTTTAGTTTGCTTTGTTTTCAGAGTTCAGCTCGAGTCCGTGATGGCATTTAATTATATTTCCTACGTTCGATCGTGCAAGTGACAAGGCAGTAATGACGAAGA
The DNA here is from genome assembly GCA_902687465.1 of Secale cereale. NCBI lineage: Eukaryota > Viridiplantae > Streptophyta > Magnoliopsida > Poales > Poaceae > Secale > Secale cereale. Next base: position 827,667,334 of record LR738713.1, read on the forward strand.
TCGACGGAAGGGAAGCAACAATGAAAACCGGTATGAAATCTTCTTGTTTCTACTTTTGTACATATGCCTGTACTTATGATCTAGAGACCAGCTTGTAGCGACATAGTGCTATGTTTACAATGCTTTCCCAGTGGTTCATGCTTTCCTTGTGGCTAATCTCAAATAGCTAGAGTATATAATGTGTTATTGAAATGATTTACATGCATTGCATTGTTCATAGTTTGGTATACTAAGGTGGTATTTCCCTTTGGAGAATTCTTGGATTGACTTGGCACATGTTTACACATGTTTAAGACTAAAAAGTCTGCTTTGCCTTGATGATCTTTGAGTTTCAGAATAGTTATATCACTTTCATGCCCAATTCAATGTTGCTTTGTCGCTCTGCATGATTATGACCGTTATTGCTCTCTAGTTGGTCGCTTCCCAGTCTCTTGCTAGCCTTCGCTCGCACTAAGCGGAATTCTGCTTGTGCATCCAAATCCTTTCAAACCAGTTATCCCATATGAGTCCACCAAACCTTCCTATGTGGTATTTACCGGCCATCCTAACGAAGACTTTCTTGTACCATCTCGAAATTATTCAAATTTACTCCTGTTTTGTGCCTCTGTTTTAGCTCATGAGGAAGTAGTAGGTAATTCATGATCTTCTTATGTTGGACATGTTCTATCCCGGGATTGCATGTCTAATTTGCAAACCCCTAATACGAGGAGGGACTGGCATGAGTGCGCCCAGCTCACAAAATATAATCACAACCAACAAACCCTCCTTCACGCTTTGTTTATGAGAAATCAGAAAACTTTGGTAGTGATAAACAAAGGAGATTAAGCGGATGTGATCGTCCCCATCTTGGGAGCCGTTCCTTGAAACATGTCTAGCATAAGAAGTGATTGGGTTGTCTACTAGCATTCGTTGACGAAATATGCACCTCCCAAAATCATTTTTACCTCTGTTTTCAAAACCAAGAGCTCTGGTACATGTTTAGTCTTTGCTTCCAACCACGGGTTTTCAACCTCGCCATCAAATTCCACGGTTCGAGAGTCTCCACCTTCTTTCTTCAAAGCACCAACTAGGAGAGCATAATTGTCATTCTGAGTGTAATGTGCATTGTCCCAAAGTATTACATTGTCTTCTGCATGCTTGTGGTATTATTTATTCTGAAATTCTTAGTTCTAGTCTCCTTTAAAACTCTGGAGGAGTTTCTGCATTTATGTTTTGCTTCACTCATGGAGGCTAGCGAGATACCACTCTAGTATGTTCAAGCTATGTGCAATGTAATCTTGTCTTGATTTTCAGTAGCATATTATTTACTTTTAGTTATTTGTGATTGGTCACTTGAAAGAAGGATTGCTTCGTGCATTGTCCTCATAGCATTGTTTCAATACTTGCTAGACTCTTTTCGTAGTACATGCTTATATACATCTAATGAAGCAAAATAGTTTGTCAAAGTTTTCTTTGTCGCGTCCAGTTCGTTGAATTGAATTGCTTGAGGACAAGCAATATGCTAAGCTTGGGGGAGTTGATACGTCTCAAACGTATCTACTTTTCCAAACACTTTTGCTATTGTTTTGCCCTCATTCTTGCATGATTTGAACTAAACTAACCCGGACTGACGCTGTTTTCAGCAGAGCTGCCTGTATGGTTTTATTGTGTGCAGGAAAATGGATTTTTAGGTATCTCAGAAAATTCCAAGAAAAATCACAGAAAATCCACGCACCCGAAGGGCCATTGTGCCAGAAGTGGGGCCAGAGGGCAGCCAGGGGGCCCCAGGCGCCCTGCTGGCGCGGCCCCACCCCTGGCCGCGCCGGGAGGCTGCCTGGGAGGGTCCTCCCCCCTCTGGTGCCCTACCTTGGCTCCTATTTATCCCCGTGGCGAGAAAACCCCAGAACAGAAGTCGTTTTTCCAGTTTCCGTCGCGGAGCCGCCGCCACCCTCTGTTCTTCTTCGGGAGGGCTAATCTGGAGGCTGATTTGGCCTCCGGAGAGGGGAGATCGTCGCCATCGTCATCATCATCACCACTCCATCCTCCCTCCATGACTTCTCCTTCCATGTGTGAGTAATTCCCTGCTGTAGGCAAAGGGGATGGTAGGGATTGGATGAGTTAGATCATGTAATAGTTTATCAGATTGTTGGGGGCATGTTGCCTATCATCTACTTTGGTGTTTATCATCTTTGCTTCAACTTGTTGCGCTTAATGCTTGTCACTTTGGGCCCGAGTGCCATGATTTCAGATCTGAACCCTATGTGTTTGTATGAATATATTTGTGTTCTTGATCCTATCTATGAGTTGTTTGCACCTATTATGGTCCGGAGCCGGCGATCCCAAAGGTGACAGCTTGGGACACCAAAGGGGATGGTCCATAATTTGAGGATTCCATGTATCCATTGAGTTTATTGCTTTGTTCCAGTGCTCTTTGACAGGAGCACCTTAATCTCCATAAGTTCCTTTTGGCCCCGTTCGTAGCGGAATGGTAGGACAAAAGATGTTGTGCAAGTTCTTATTGCAAGCACGTACAACTACCTGTGGGATACATGCCTAATGTTTGATATTTGCCTAGATGATCATTACTTTAATGTGTGCCTTGCCCCAAGTTAGATTCATGATGTATCTCATCCATGCAGCGTCCAACCATCCATCTCCCTAGCCTACAGTGTTTCAATCCTGCTGGTTATTAGTTGTTACTTTTGCTGTTCACTTTTGCTGTCACCACCATCACTATCATATCACCGTTACCACTTATCTTTTGTTGCAAGTAAGTATATTTCAGGTGCGGTTGAATTGACAACTCAACTGTCAAAGCTTATAAATACTCTTTTGCTCCCCGTGTGTCGAATCTATAAATTGGGTTATTCTTACCCGCGAAGACTATCTCGATCCCTTACGGTTGAGGGTTATCAGCTGTCGCGGCGGGTTCGTCCTCGACGATAATCACCTCTCTCCTCGCCGGGACCTTTGCTCTCTTCGCCGCTCTCTGGGCCAGAGTCCTTAAAAGGGATAAGTTCGGAGTAAGGCAAATGAGATACAAGACAAAACAACAAGAATTGAAGAAATGCAAGTACAACAAGAATCTTACTCTTCTTCTTCCTCGTCGGAGCTCAGCGCGGAGAAGTCGAAGTCCGGCTCGCGCCCGGCGCGAGGAGGCGGGGGAGTAGGTTCCCTTAGCCGCTTGGCGGGAGCAATGGCGGTGGTCTGAGATGAGCCCTCTCCGGCTGCCACCATGGCGTGAGAAGCGGCAGGAGCAGAAGCGGTGGTCCGGGAAGACCCCGCTCCGAGCCCCTTTCGGTTCGGCGAGGGCGGAGATCGCACAAAGAGCGGATCGAGGCGAAACACACGAGCAGTTTACCCAGGTTCGGGTCACACGGATGCATAAAACCCTACTCCTGCTTTGTGGTTTGTATTGAGTTCTTGCTCGGGAGCGCTGAGTGCTACAGTACACACCAGCAGCTAACGAGACCGAGCGTGAGTGTTCTCTTCCTTTCGAACCCCCTTCTACGTTGCGCATGGGCCTCCTTTTATATGCTCAATGGGTCACCGACAGGTGGCAACGTAGATAAGGGTAAAAATGGAAAGGTGTTGCGGTTGGTACAACTACCTGTACAGTGTGTCATACCTAACCCTGACGGCAGGGGACAAGGGCATTAAATGCCCGTCTGCGTCGCCCAAACAGTGCAAAAGGGACCGTCAGGGACGCCACCGCTTGCCATGATGGCAATCTTGTCAGCACCGCTTGCCACCGCGTACCGCTGGCTGCACAGCCTCCCGCCACGTACGCCTGGAAGGGTCCCAGAGCGACACGTTGGTGGATGCGCTAGAGCGCGGGTACAGAGTGGTAGCTTGCCGCGGCAAGCGCCTTGCCGCGGTCGTTGTCTTGTCGCGTCCGGGAGCTTGCCGCTCACCGGGCCTTGCCGGGACGCTTGGCGCGTCGCGGCAAGTTCCTTGAGATGCCTTGGTTGGCCTTCCCGGCAAGCTCCTCTTCCCGGGGTCTTGTCTCCTTGGCTTAAATACTTTGTTCTTGAATGGCTCCAAAGGAACCACGGAGGACCTTGGCGGTCACCCGGCAAGCCTTGCCGCGGGATGCTGCGACTGCCCGTGCACAAGTTCGGTTTACTAGGGTACCCCTAGTCTAGTACACCGACAGGAGCCCCCGGGCCTGGGCCACACACGGTGCCGAGCGCTGTTGGGCCATGCCCAAAACAGGGCACGGGCACGCGCGGCCTGGGTTACGCCGTATCTCTCTCCGTATCCACCGCGCCCTCCCCGAACGGCACGCGTTGAATGCGGCGTCGTGGGAGAGATCATGGGTGGTTTCTTTATTCGGAAAGGCGGAACGTCCGCCCCCTCCATCCTTATAAGCAGGGGAAACAGGGGCAGTTCGCCCATTCGCCGGTTGCTATTTCTCCGCTGATCCCCCTTCTTCCCAAAACTGAAAGAGAGCAGCGCTCTGCCCCCCATCGCCACTAGCACCACCAACGCCGTCGACCTCCCTCACCACTTCCGCCATGGCTCCGAAAACCGAAAAGGGGAAGGTCGTGAAGTCGGCCGAGGCGCAACGGCTCGCGTCACTGCGAAAGGAGCGGGCAATCTTCCCCCCAAGCTCGCCGCGAGGGAGCTGAGGGAGTACTACTACCTCTTCTGGTCGACGGAGACGCGGGCGCACCCGCGCACGAAGGTACTTCCAGCCGTCGCTTGGAAAATGGCTCCAAATGGATATCCCTTCTTCGCCTTGTTCTTCTACTGCGGGCTCTGCCCGCCTTTCTCTGAGTTTTTCTGCGATATTATGAACACCTACGGGTTCCGCCTCCTTGACTTCACCCCCAATGCTGTTCTGACCATGGCAGTTTTCGCACATCTCTGCGAAAACTTAGTCGGAGTCTATCCAAATGTAGCCCTTTTTTGCCATTTCTTTATGCCCCGAGTTGAGAGAGGAGAGCCTTTATCCGGCGGAATCGCCTGGATCTCGAGAGCCGGCAAGAAGGACGCTTATCTGGAGGGAGAGTTCCGCAGCAAGTGGGAGGAATGGAGAGTAGACTGGTGCTGGATTGTCGAGGAGAACCCGCAGCCGTTTACCGCCCGGCGCCAAGCCCCAGTAGCGCGCGGCAGCGATTGGACCAACGTGACCCCGGAAGATGATAGGCTGAAGATTGCCGTCACCCGGATCCAACGCCTCAGGCTTGCCGGGCTCACTTTAGGAGCTGTTGGCGCAGATTTCCTTCGCCGCCGCATCGCCCCCCTGCAGGAGAGGAGGAGATCCGCGTGGGAGTTCAACAATGCGGCGAACATCATGAGGCTGCGTCCGGGCCTCAACTTCAACTTCACCGTCCTGGAACTTAACGCGATGCTCCAGGAGCTGTTCAAGTACAACCCTCAACATCCCGAAGTGTTCAGGTTGCCGAAGGACGTCGTTCCGCTGTGCAACAACTCCTCGCTCGACCGCATCCGTGCAATGATGCCGCTATGCGACTCGCATGGAATTGTCCCAACTTGGCAAGAGCCTGAAGATGTCGTCGTGCAGGAGTTCTTTGACGGCTTGGTAGAAAAGCCGGTCCGCTCCGACGAAAAGAAAAGCCTCACTCGCGACACCACCGATGCGGAGATGAAACGCATCGCCACTAGGCTGGAAGAGGCGGCGGCAGCCGCAGCCGCGGGCAAGTTTGGATTCACCGTGGAGGAGGCAGAGGCAGCAGAGGCCGCAAGCCGTGCCGAGCGAGAGGAGCTCGTCGGCGAGGAAGAGTTTGCCGGGCATGACGTCGAGTCGAGTGAGCCCGCCGAGGATACGAGCGGCTCGTTGGAGATCAACTCCTCTTCCTCCTCATCTTCAGATAGCTCGCTGCAGGCAGAGCCCCCAGCTCCGCCAAGAAGGCGTCTCCGCAAGGCCGGGGACGTAGCGGAGCAGCACACGAGTCGACAGCCGCCGCGCCGCGCGACACGCTCCACCGCGGCATGGTGCAGGTTTTCTATGTGAAGGACATGTCTACAAGAACCAGAAAAAGAAAAGATATGGAAGCGAACACATCAAACGATGAACCAAAGTGCCACATAGTTCTTTCAGGAAAAAGAGACATCGTGGGAGTGGAGGACAAGACAGACATTTCCGAAGGTTATGAAAAGTTTCATGAAATTCCCCCCTTCAAAGTCAAGGCTAACCCAAGCACCCTCATAAACGATGAAGATTATCCATGGTTACGGCGCAATAAGCAAAGGACACAAGCGAAGAAAAAGTGAAGATTTTTTCTCCACAACTATTGTGATGATGCTTTTAATCTAGAATATCACTTTGTAATTGTGCATTTTAACACAGAAGTAGTCTATAGTTCAAATAAGTTCAACATTTGAAATCCCTTTGTAACATATGAGTTTTCTTCTGAAACCCTGATACCTCGAAACAGATAGTCCGTTTTGTATTAGTGAAACTAGAATTATATAAAATTTATGCAACTAAAATTATCAAAGTATTTTCTGTTCTAAAAGCAAAAATAATTTTCATAAAATAAATAAAAAAGCAAAAAAGAAAATAAAATAAATAAGTAGAATAAAAATAAAATAAATAAGTAGAAACAAAATAAACTTTAATAAAGTAAAATAAATAAACTTTATTAAAATAAATAAAAATAGCAACAGTTAGTATTTAAAATATTTAAAAATAGCAACAGTAAGTATTTAAAATAAATAAAAATAGCAACAGTAAGTATTTTGTTGAAATTAGAAACAAAACTAAAAAAATAAAGCAACAAAGAAAAATAATAAAAAATTGCCACCTACTGGGCCAACACGGCATGAATACGACTAGAAACCCAACCATGGGCCTGGATTCAGGCCCGTAGAAAGCCCAGCAAGCCCACAGGCATAGCAGTGTCAGTTTAGGCCCATAGGCCTGCAGTTCAGAGGAGTTCGAGATGGAGGAGGCAGCGGGGCTTATAAACAGGTGCTGGGCGCTCTCAGCTAGCGAGGTGGGACTAAACTCCCACCACCACGCCGATGTGCACAGGCTATTGGTCCCGGTTGGTGGCTCGAACCGGGACCAATACAAACCTTTGGTCCCGGTTGGTGCCACGAACTGGGACCAAAGGCCTCAGCTTCCCGCCCTCTGGGCTGCTGAAAAGAGACCTTTGGTCCCGGTTGGTGGCACCAACCGGGACTAAAGGGAGGCATTGGTCCCGGTTTGTGCCACGAACCGGGACCAAAGCTCCATCTATATAAGCAGAACACTTGCGAAAACTTCAGTTATCTTCTTCCCCCTGTCCCGGCGACGCCGCCAGGTTGCCCCTCTGCCTCGCTGTTGCCGTCGTCGCCCCTCCTTCCGACGCCGTCACCGCCCCGCGTCGCCCCGACGCCGTCGCCGCCCCACGCCGAGCCCTGCCCCGACCTCACCGCCCCGCGCCGATCCCTGCCGGCTCCGACCTCTGTGAGCCTCACCGCGCCGTTCCCCCTCCTCTCCACCTTCCCCCCGCACCCCAAAAGCGCCGCGAGTCCGCCCCAACGCCGCCGCCCGTCGCCGACTCCGCCGACGAGCTGTGCATAGATTTTTTTCCTGTTTATATTGTAGTGTATATGATGATGATCATGTATGTATGTTCATATGCAAAAGTTAGAATTTTTCATAGAAGTTTTATGATTTTTATTTTGTTCATATAATTTTTATGGTTTTTGTTCTGTTGTAATTTTTTTCATAAAGTTTTAGGATGAAAAAAAGAAGAAGAAGAAAAAAAAGGAGGAGGAGAAGTTTCGTTTAGTTTTAGGATTATTTTAGTTTATGTTTAGGTTAGGAAGAAGGAAAAGAAAAAGGAGAAGAAGAGGAGAAGGAAGAAGAGGAGAAATAAATAAGTTTTTAGATGTATAATATATGATGATGATGATGTAATTTTATTCGATGATATATGATGATGTAATTTTGTCGATATACCCCTGCCCGATAACTTCGACATGAGGGGGGTCGATCGATATCTACCCCCCTACCCTATAACATTTTTTCTACGTATATGTCGTCGTTCTCGATATATATATATATATATATAT
>LR738713.1:827676295-827738505 GCA_902687465.1 Secale cereale
GAGGGGTGGAGGGTCGAGGGTTCGAGGGTCGTCGAGGGGCCAAGGGTTCGAGGGTCGAGGGTTCTAGTGTCGTCGATTGGTCAATTTTTTCTGTAGTAGATGATGATGATATATGAAAACTTGATTGGTCAATTTTTTGTACTAGATGATGATGATATATATGGTGATATATGAAAAAAAATTAGATGTATAATATATGATGGTGATGATGTAATTTTATTCGATGATATATGATGATGTAATTTTGTCGATATACCCCCTCCCCGATAACTTCGACATGAGGGTTCGAGGGTCGAGGGGGTCGAGGGTCGCCGTGGCCACCACAAACCCTAGAAAAGCGTCGATGCCACTAATATATCCGTTCTATCATGTTTGTATAATAATTTCCATGTCGTAATATTTGCAGAAACTATGGACATAGGACGAGAAGAGGTAGCAGAACACGTGTTGGGGGACATAATCGCAGACGGAGCTGCTGTCGAAATGTATATCAACGTCGACTACGATGGTCATTTGGAAGGACATGGTGATGAAGAAGTAGGCTACGGTGATCCAATGGAGGAGATAACACATGATTATGAAGGCTCTGGTGATCCAATGGAGGAGGAAACACATGATTATGATGGCTTCGCTGGCCAATTACCGGTGGAAGAAGGACACGGTGATGACGGCTCCGGTGACCGAACGAAGTCCGGCCAGGTATATATGTATTCATTAAGCATGTGCTGACACTATAGCTAATTGATGCATTGATTGTTTTGGTATATATGTACACATATTAACTCTCTTCTTTCTTCTTTTCTAGCCCTCCGGATCGAGCCAAAGTTCGGTAAAGACACGAGGCCCGAAGAAAAGGTTGCGCCAGGATGAAAAGTTCATCATCGAAGAAATCGGGCGCAATGGCCTACCGAGTAAACCCAGGAACGCCAAGGTGTCGATGTACTAAAGTAGGGGTACCTTAGTATCCCGACTTGTGCATGGGCAGTAGCAGCGTCCCGTGGCCGGGCTTGCCACGCGCTCGCCAAAGCCCACTTTGGTTACCTTGAAGCCATTTAAGAACAAAGTATTCAAGTCAGTGAAACAAGACCCCGGCAAGAGGAGCTTGCCGGGAAGGCCGTTCCAGGCTCAAAATCACCCTTTAGTATAAGACCCTGGCAAGAGGAGCTTGCCAGGAAGACCAAAACATGGCATTGCAGAAGACTTGCCGTGGCGCATCGCGCGCCCCGGCAAGGCCCGGAGAGCGACAAACTTCCGGGTGCGGCAAGGTACAGACCGCGGCAAGGCGCTTGCCGCGGGCAAGCTTCCACTGTGTGCCCGCGCTCCAGCTCATCCAGCCACGCGTCTCCCTGGGGCCCTTCCAGGGGCACGTGGCGGAAGGCTGTGCAGCCTGGGGGACACGGTGGCAAGCCACGATGACGAGGCCACCGTCGTGGCGAACGGAGACGCCCGGACAGACGCTTTTTGCACTGTTTGGGGCGACGGTGACGGGCATTCAATGCCCTTGTCCCCCACCGTCAGAGTTAGGTACAGAACACTGTACATCCACTGTTACAACTACCACCACTTTTACGTTTTTACCCTCACCTACGTTGCCACCTATCGGTGACCCCTTTGACCTATAAAAGGAGGCCCATGCACAACGTAGGGGGGGTTCCGAACTTCGATCACTCTCACGCTCAGTGTAGCTAGCAACCAGTACTGTAGCTCTTCTTGCTCCCGAGCCAAGAACTCAATACAACCAAGGCAGGAGTAGGGTTTTACGCATCCGTGCGGCCCGAACCTGGGTAAACTGCTCGCGTGCTCGCCTCGATCTGCTCTCCGTGCGCCCTCCGCTCCCTTGCCGTACCGAAAAGGGGCTCCGGTCCCATAGGTGTTCGTGGGCGATCAGTTTCCCCGACATCTTTGGCGCGCCAGGTAGGGGGCGTCGAGGTGGTGCAAACCTGATCCGGCGCTCACGCGGGCGCAATCTTCAGCAACTTCATCAACTTCGATAGCTTCATCGACATGCCGCCGAAGAAGAAAGCTTCGGAGGTAGGAGGCCCGTCCGCATCGATCCCGCCGCCACCAGAACCAACGGTGGGTGGGGTAGGCGCTGGCAGAAGGACGGACGCCGGCGAGGAAACTCACAGCGCCGCCAAATCCAAGGACAAGACGAACGACCGAGCGCACTCCAAGACCTCGGCGTCCGTGCATGCACCGTGTCCCTCTCAGGAGGTGCCGGAACGGCAGCGGCGTGGTACGCAGGGTACCATCCGCTTGCTAGGCCAAGGACAAGTTGGCGGGTCGCGGGACGCTCCAGGCCAACGCGCCGGCACGAGCAAGGCACGGTCGCCGGGGCGAGAACCTGCTCCTTCTAACGCTGTTAGAAGTCCGAGCATATCTCGCTCCTCGCACTGCTCGCCACCGCTTCCCTCCACTCCAGCAGAAGCTCTAGCCAGAGCTCAGCTACTCCTCGACTTCCCTCCAGCGGCAGACAAGGCCGAAGACTGGAGGGCTACCATCCAAAGCCTCATCGCCTTCGCCAACAACGACACGCCGCAGCAGCGGGCAACATCACGGCCGCGGCAAGTCAGCCAGGCGCGAGCTGATGGGGACAAGACCGCCCGGGGTGTATCTACCGTGCACTCCCTGCCGCGGAAGCATAAATCGTCGACTCACCGGATCAACATCGACGACGACTCCACGGCGTCGTCGGATCCACGAGCTCGCCGCGATCAGTGCCAAGTCCTAGACGACAGGCGACAAGAAGATGCTCGAACTCGCATCGAGCGTCGAAGAGAAGCGCGACGACAGTCTGACCAACGCGCTGGGACCGCTGTCGACACGCACGCGCCCGGAAACCAGGCGACTTGCCGTACGCGGCAGGTTGCCCTGCGTTCACCCGTGAGCTGTACGACGGCAAGACCCATCCCTCAGAGTTCCTCAGCATCTACACCATTGCGGTGCAGGCTGCCGGGGGACGAGACGAGAAGATACTAGCAAACTACTTCCCGCTTGTGCTTAAGACAAACGTCAGATCTTGGCTTATGCACTTGCCGGAAAACTCCATCTCTTCTTGGGCCGACCTGTGCCACCAGTTTGTCGGCGCCTTCATGGGCGGCCACAAGCCCCATGGCCAGGAAAGTGATCTCCACATACTTGCCCAGAAGGAGGGAGAGTCCCTGCGGAAATACATCCAGAGATTCAGCCGCGTCCAGCACAACATCCCGGACATCCACCCTGCCGCGGTTATCAGCGCGTTCCACCAGAACGTGCGTAACCGCCGGATGAGGGAGGAAATGGCGATGTGCAAGATACGAGATGTCAGCGAGCTTTATGCCCTGGCTGACAAGTGTGCGCGCGCTGAAGAGGGGAGGAGACTCCCCGGAGAGGATGCTGGAGCAGGAGGAACAGACAGTGAGGATGTCGCCCCGGCAAGGAAAAACCGGTGGCGGAACAATAAGAAGAAGAAGAACAAGGAAGTACTAGCTGTCGAGCAGTCCGGCAAGGAGGCAGGCGCCAAGAAAGCTCAGGCTGGCAGCTCTGGCAAGGAAGCTTCCACTGTAGCCGCCGCCGACAAGCAGGACGGCTCCGACAAGCAGTACTGCAAGATTCACCGCACCAAGGGCCACGATCTCCAGAACTGCAAGAGGGTCGAATACCTCGTTGAGCAGCAGAAGGCTGAGTACGAGCAACGCGATAAGGAGAAGGCCCAGGGAGGTGGAGGAGAGTCCGGCAAGAAGCGGCCATTCAATGGCCGGGGAGGACGCCGCGGCAAAGCCAAGGAGCGGCAAGGAGATAGACCTCCCCGCGGCCGCGACAACGACGAAGACGAAGACGACGACGAGGACATGGACGACGGAGACAACAGCGAGCAGGAGTTCCAGAAGGCCACATAAGTTTTGTGCGTCGATGGAGGTGCTTCTCTGCATACTTCCCACCGCCAACTCAAACAATGGGTGCGGGAAGTTAATGCAGCAGAGCCACCCGTCGAGTCGCGCAAACTCCTGAAGTGGTCCAGCACGCCCATCATCTTCGACATTGAGGACCACCCTGACCGCACAACTGCAGTCGGGTGCTTGCCGATGTTGGTTTCGCCAACCATCCGCAACCTCAAGGTCACCAAGATGCTGGTTGACGGCGGGGCCGGCCTAAACTTGATCTCCTCAGCTGTGGTCCGGAAGCTGCAGATCCCCGACAGCGAGCTTGAAGAAACCGGCACGTTCCAAGGGATCAACCCGGGAAGGAGCAAGCCGAAGGGGAAGATTACACTGCCAGTAACCTTTGGCGGAGAGCTGAACTTTAGGACTAAGAGGATCACTTTTGACGTTGCCGATATCCCGTTGCCATACAACGGGATACTTGGCCGTCCAGCGCTCGCCAAGTTCATGGCAGCCTCTCACTACGCCTACAACATGCTCAAGATGCCTGGCTCGATAAGCGTCATCTCTGTCCCCGGTGACAAGAGGGGGCGCTTATCTGCACCGACAAGATCTACCGGGACGCAGTAGCCGCAGCAGATAGCAAGACACTTGCTGCTGAAGCTCCCGGGGGGAAGAACAAGACCAAGTCCGGCAAGAGCTCTGGGGCCCACTCCGGCAAACGCACCTCTTCGGAGTGCTGCGCTGCCGTCGAGGACGCACCATCGAGCTCCACCGGCAAGTGCAAGAAGGGAATGGCAGCTCCACCTGCAACCAAGAAGGTGTCCGCCAAGGAGGACGGCACTGGTGGTACTTTCACCATCAGTGCCATGCTCGATCCTAAATAGGAAAGCGCGCTCGTTGCTTTCCTGCGGGCGAATGTCGACGTGTTTGCATGGCAACCGTCTAACATCCCCGGCGTTCCCAGGAAAGTAATTGAGCATAAGCTTGCCGTTTGTCCTCACGCGCGGCCCGTCAAGCAGAAGGTCAGGAAGCAAGCGGTGGAGCGCCAAGAGTTTATTGCTGAGGAAATCAAGAAGTTGGAAGCAGCAGGCCTTGTTAGAGGTGTTCTTCATCCCACGTGGCTGGCCAACCCTGTTGTCGTACGTAAAGCAAACGGGAAGTGGAGGCTTTGTATAGACTTCACGGATGTGAATAAACCTTGTCCCAAGGATCCATTTCCCTTGCCGCGTATTGACCAGATCGTTGACTCCACGGCTGGATGTGATTTGCTTTCATTCCTTGATGCATACTCCGGATACCACCAGATATTCATGGCCGAAGAAGATGAAGAGAAGACCGCATTCATTACTCCATGTGGCACTTACTGTTTCATACACATGCCCTTTGGATTGAAGAATGCGGGCTCAACATTTGCAAGGGTGGTCCACACTGCTTTTGAGCCACAGATACACAGGAATGTAGAAGCTTACATGGATGATATAGTGGTCAAGAGCAAGGACAAAGATACCCTGATCCAAGACCTGGATGAAACTTTTGCAAATCTGCGCAAGATACAACTCAAGCTGAACCCCGAGAAGTGCGTGTTCGGAGTCATCTCCGGCAAGCTTCTCGGGTTCTTCGTGTCCCAGAGAGGGATTGAAGCCAATCCCGACAAGATCAAGGCCATCGAGCATATCGAAGCTCCAAAGCGCGTCAAGGATGTACGAAGGCTTGCCGGCTGCGTGGCCGCCCTCAGCAGGTTCATTTCTAAGTCTGCAGAACGCGCCCTGCCGTTTTTCAAAATCTTGAAAAAGGCAGGTCCGATGAAATGGACTCCGGAAGCGGAGGCGGCGCTGCAAGACTTGAAAGGGTACCTATCCTCCACTCCAATACTTGTCGCACCTAGGCCACAAGAGAAGTTGCTGCTGTACTTAGCAGCAACCAATCAAGTGGTTAGTGCTGCGTTAGTAGCGGAAAGGGAGGCAGATGAGGAGCCCACAGCCCCGGCAGGCACATCCAGCGACAAGCAGGGGGCTTCCCCGACAAGGATGAGTCTACACAGATGCAAGAAGAAGTGCGAAAGAAGATGGTGCAGCGCCCAGTTTATTTTGTCAGTTCCCTCTTGCAGGGGGCTAGGTCAAGATACTCTGGGGTGCACAAGCTGCTTTTCGGCCTCCTCATGGCCTCGAGAAAGCAGCGCCATTACTTCCAAGCACATGAGATAACAGTGGTCACTCGCTTTCCGCTGAAAAGGATACTGCAAAATCCAGAAGCAACAGGCAGGATTGTCGAGTGGGCACTGGAGCTGCCAAGCTTTGGTCTTAAGTTTGAAAGTACTTCAACTATCCAGAGCAGAGCATTGGCAGAGTTCATAGCAGAATGGACACCAACACCAGACGAAGAGATTGCAGAGACAAACGTCCCCGCCAAAGAAGCAAACAAAGAATGGGTAATGTACTTTGATGGAGCCTTCTCGCTGCAAGGCGCCGGTGCTGGTGTGCTGCTTGTCGCACCCACCGGAGAGCACCTCAAGTACGTTGTCCAAATGCACTTTCCCAAGGAGCAAGCGACAAACAATACTGCGGAGTATGAAGGTTTGCTTGCCGGCCTCAGAATTGCAGCAGAACTTGGGATCAAGAAACTGATCGTGCGGGGAGATTCGCAGTTGGTTGTCCGTCAAGTGAACAAGAGCTACCAAAGCCCATTGATGGAAGCTTACGTCGACGAAGTGAGAAAGCTCGAAGAACACTTTGAAGGCATACAGATGGAGCATGTTCCAAGAGCTCAAAATGACATCGCAGACGGCCTGTCAAAGTGTGCTGCACTGAAGCTACCTGTGGAACCAGGGATCTTCGTGCTCAAGCTAACTCAACCATCCGTTACACCATCAATTGGGCAAAGCAAGAAGCGAAAGTTGGTCTCCGGCGACTACTTGCCGGCGGATCTTCCTGAAGTCGCCGTCAAGGTCCCCAAGATCATCGACCGAATTGCTAAGGAACAGTCTGCTCCTGCGGACCCTAGGGTTCGTACAGTTGAAGCAGGCGTTCCCGACAAGTCTTGCCCCAGCAAGCTTGCCGAGGATCGTCCAGCTCCGGCAGAGCCGCATGTTCTTGCCGTAGAAGCTGACGTTCCCGCAGCAGCACTGATGCCTCTAGTCCTTGTTGTTGAGTCTCAGGCTCCAGCATGGGCACAGCAAATTGTCCGTTTTCTTCAAACTGGAGAACTTCCCGAAGAGCCAGAAGAGATAGAGAGAATAACCAGGCAGTCAAGTATGTACCAGTTCGTTGGCAATGAACTGTACAGAAGAAGACTCAATGGTGTCAGATTGAAGTGCATTTCCCGGGAAGATGGACAGAAGCTGTTGGCAGAGATACATGGAGGCATATGAGGCCACCACATCGGTTCAAGAGCACTTGCCGGGAAGGCGTTCCGGCAAGGTTTCTTTTGGCCAGAAGCCCTCCAAGATGCAACTGCACAAGTAACCAAGTGTGAAGCGTGCCAGTTCCATGCCAAGCAAATACACCAGCCAGCTCAAGCTCTCCAGACGATCCCTTTGTCCTGGCCATTTTCGGTCTGGGGGCTCGACATCCTCGGCCCCTTTCCCCGTGCACCCGGGGGCTTTGAGTAGTTGTACGTCGCCATCGACAAGTTCACAAAGTGGCCGGAAGTGGAACCAGTGAGAAAGGTGACCGCACAGTCAGCAGTCAAGTTCTTTAGGTCAATTGTTTGTCATTTCGGAATCCCTAACAGGATCATCACCGACAACGGCACACAGTTCACAAGTCGCACCTTCATGCAATACGTCCAAGACCTTGGCGCCAAGGTCTGCTTCGCTTCTCTTGCTCACCCGAGGAGCAATGGTCAAGCGGAGAGGGCAAACGCTGAAGTGCTGCGCGGGCTCAAGACAAGAACTTTCGATAGGCTGCACAAGTGCGGAAGAAATTGGATTGAGGAGTTGCCGGCGGCTCTTTGGTCAATCAGGACGACACCAAATTGAGCCACCGGACAGACACCCTTTGCTCTTGTCTATGGAGCAGAGGCAGTTCTTCCCACGGAACTCGTATACGGGTCTCCTCAAGTGCTCGCTTACGATGAGCTCGAGCAAGAGCAGCTGCGGCAAGATGATGCATTGCTCCTCGAGGAGGACCGTCTTCGGGCTGCTGTACGAGCTGCTCGATACCAGCAAGCTTTGCGCCGCTACCATAGCCGCAAAGTCAAGGCCAGAAGTCTCGAGGAAGGCGACCTTGTTCTTCGGCGTGTTCAGTCCTCCAAGAATTCCAACAAGTTGACGCCGAAGTGGGAAGGCCCTTATCGGGTGAGACAAGTCACAAGGCCCGGCGCTGTCCGCCTTGAGACCGAAGAAGGCTTACCGGTGAGCAACTCCTGGAACATTGAGCATCTTCGCAAGTTTCACCCATAAGGCGCGGTTGCCGTGATCCGCTCCGGCAACCACCTTTTGTACAAGTCTTGCCGCTGTTGCATGTAAACCTTTGTACAAAGCCGGGCGCAGATCCCGTGCATCAGTAAAGCTTTTGTGCCACGCACAACTTGTCGTTTCATGCCTTCTAACTTTTCTTGCATGCATTATCTGACACTTTGTGCAGCACGCATCCCCGGTAAGCAATAACGGGCAGCAAGGCTCCATATCTATGTTTCTTCCCTCTTTTTTTTCTCTCAAGCAGAAGAAGCGGTTCCTCGCGCACAAGTTTGCCGGGGGGAAGGAGACAGTGGTATGGACCAAGTGCCGTCATTCAAGAAAGCCTCGCCTTGTTGGGAAGCAAATGACTCACAAAAGCTAAGTTGCCAAAGTTTGAGCATTCAAATTTTTAATTTTTTAAAAAAAAAAGTTGTCTTCCTTGAACGACCACACTTTGTATGGAAAACCTGTGCGCGGAGGAACCTACCCGTGGCTAGCCGCGCCCTTACTTTGTTTCGAGCACGCTCAACGGCTTAAGTGAGCTGCGACAAGTGTCGCGCCCTTACTTCTTTTTCGAGTTCGCTCAACAACCTAAGTGTGCTGCGACTAGCTGCGGCAAGGTTTCTTGCCGGAAGAGGCGTTGCCAGCAGGCTGCTGAAGTCCCGCACTCAGCGCTCGCGGCAAGGGTCTCTTTTGCCAGCAAGTTCCCTAAAAGCGTAGGGTAAAAGCATACAAAGTAAAGGAGTCGAACAAAGGAAATAACACTGCAGCAACTACCCAAAACAAAGTTATATTACAAGATGACTTGTCGCTGTTCTAATAAACTACTGTCCATGACTTAATTGGCAGCGACAAGGGAAGCAAAGGGAAAACAGCCTAGTCTACACGATCGCCATCAACTCTCCTGATCTTGCCCACCTTGGCCATGATGGGGGCGACAAGGGCCTTCAGCGCCTCCTGGTCGGCGTCGGGCGGCAAGGTCCGGAGGACGTTCTCAAGATTGATCCCGGGGTTGCGGTAGACGATCTTCGTCAGCACCCTCTCCACAACTCCCGTGCAAAGCCTGCGCGCCTCGTTCGCCAGCTGCGTTGGGATCCTCTCCCGGAGCTGCTCGAGGGCCGGCGCTATTCCCCTGAAGAATAAGCTCAGCTTGGCGCTGTGAGGGAGGTTCGCGTCGGGGGAGTATCCAAGGTGCTCCGTCCCCAGCGCCGCCATCTCCCTGTCAATGTCAGCGGCGGCGGCGACGAGCCCCTCGGTCCACTGCTCCACTGTCTTCCTGAAGTTATTTTGCGTGAGGGCGGCGCTGTCCAACAGTGCCCTCTCAGCCCGGAGATCTTCCTTCAGCTTTGTCTCCCTGTTCCTGGCGCCGTCAAGTGATTCAGTGAGGGTGGACAGCTTCAATTCCAAGTCCGCGATGGAATCCTTGGCGATGGCGAGCTCCTTGCCCTTGTCGGAGAGACGGACCTGCAGCTCCGAGTGGCTGTGGGCGTCCTTCTTCCTCTCCAGTGTGAGCGCGGCAACCTTCTCCTCGCTCGTCTTCAAGCTGAGCTCCAACTGTGCCACCCTCGCCTCCAAGTCTCTCTTGGCGGTCTCTGCAGCTGCAGCGGCATCCCTCGCTTCCTGCAGAGCCCCGCCAAGGGACTGCTCGCGCGCGGTAAGGTCGTCTTCATGGCTATCGAGGTCGACCTTCCGTTGCCTCAGCTCGCCTTCCCGCCGAGACAGGTCTTCGGCGGCAAGCCGTTGCTGCTCCTCTGCCTCGGCCTTTTCGAGGACGAACGCCTGGTGCGCCTCGGCGAGCTCCTCCCGCTCCTCCGCCAAGGACCGGAGGGCCACCTGGTTGGCGACGCGGAGCTCCTCGGCGCGCTTCTCCAAATCGACGCTGGCCTTGGCAGCCAGAGCCTCTCGGGACTCCAGCTTGGCCTGCCTGGCGCGGTACAAGTCCAGAAGCCGGCGCAGAAGCCGCTCCTCCTCGGGCTCGCTGCTGCTGCCGGGCGCGTCGATAAGCCTCAGCCCGGCGGAGGCCAGGACTTCCCCATCGAAGACCTCTCCCTCCGCGGGCGCCCTCGACGTAGAAGCCCACGGGACTTGGATAAAGATCCCGTTGGCGGCCTCCAGATAGACGCCCGGCTCGGTCGCGGCAGCAGAAGGGTCGGCGGCCGGTGCAGCGTCCGGCGCTCCTGCGGCCTCAGGGCCGTCAGTGCGGTCGCCGGTCCCCTCCTCAGCTGCCGCGTCAGTGGCCGCTGCGGTCTCATCGACGGTGGCCTCCGTCTCCATCGGCTCCGGGGCGGACGAGTCTGAGAACAAGAAAAGAAAAAGAAAGAAAGAAGAATTGTCAAGCAAATATCCAAAAAGGAAAATTCAAGAGAAGAAAAACACAAGCGTTACCTGCGCGAGCCTCTCCTTCGACGGGGTTCCTCACCGGGGGGTCCTCCCTCGGTGGCGTGGTGGTAGCCCCCGCCGGCGGAGGGCCGCTGGCGCCTTCCCTTGGCGGGGTGCTCGCCCTTGGCGGAGTACTCGCCCTTGGCGGGGTACTCGCCCTTGGTGGAGTACTCGCCCTTGGCGGGGTATTCTCCCTCGCCGGGGGGCTCCTCCTTGGCGGGGAGGCTGAGACGAGCGGCTCTTCGGGAGCAGTCTCTTGACGCTCCTGAGGCTGCGGCTCTGCTTCTGCGCAAATCAACAAACAAACAAGACATTAGCAAGGATAAGAAGCCCACGCGCGCCCGACAAGTGAAAAAACAAACAGAAGACTTACGCTGGGGGCTGCACCGGGGGCTGCTCTGCGGAGCAGCAAGCTGGTTAATGGGCCTCTAACACCTCGTTGGTTACCCCAAGTGGAAGGTGTAAGATGCAGTGTTGTGGAAGTTTTTCCCTTAGCAAAGATGCCAAGGATCGAATCCCCAGAGACTCCTAGGTTCAACAAGTAGGTGTCAACTGCTAACGGCGCAAGATATTAGCAATCAACGTGGACCTGCACACAGATACAAATAACTTTGCTCCCAACGAGTACAGAGAGGTTGTCAATCCCTCCGGCCTTGTAGTTCACAAAGGATTAAACGCAAATGATAGTAGGGATAGATAATGTTTGCAATAGTAAATAATAGTGAAAAGTAAATAGCGGATGTGATCAATGATGGTAATATGGACCGGAGTCTCATGATGTTCACTAGTGATGTCTCTCTCCCAAAAGACGATAAAACAGCTATGTGAGGTAAACGAATTACAGCTGGGCAATTGACAGGACCACGAACGCAAACCAATGCTGAATACATTGCAAGAAAGGTTGAGGTTCAAAGCATGGGCGGTACGCCAAAGTAAGTAGACCGAAATCCATCAATATCTACTACTAATCATCCACCTTGAGATATCTATCCAGAACATCTCGCTGGTATTAAGTTGCGAGTCCCACCCATAGTGTAAACTCAATGCAACAGACAACTGCATTACAAGAACTTTGCGTAAAGTAAACAATCCTTGCACCCGCGGGCACAAGCACCGTTGTTTTCCCCCCTTGTGGCAACAGCACATCCCCTAGACTCATGTTTCTGTCACTCAAGCTAGTCATCGAGGGGCATGAACCCACAATCGAGCATAACGTTCCCTCTTGGAGTCACTACGTATTACTTGGCCAAAGCAATAAATAACAACGGAGAACATGCAAGAATTACTTATGATCATAAATATAAAAGAGGTAGATCAAATATATTACTCAAGATCAATCTGAACATAATCTCATAATCCATCGGATCCCAGCAAACTCAACATAGCAACAACATAAGGATTACATATGTGCCTCGATCATGTAGGGCAGCTCACGAGGACTAATTAGTGAAGCACAAGAACGGGAGGAGAACATCACATAGCTACTGGTCATGGACTCATGGTCCAAGGGAGACTACTCACGACTCATCCGGGAGGCGTCCATGGTGGTGGAGAAGCTCCCGGTGGTGATCCTCCCCTCCAGCAGGGTGCCGGGAAGAGTTCTCCTGGTGCTCCCGATCTTGGAAGCGGTGGCGGCGGCGGAACAGAGATGGGATCGCGAAAAGAGTTCCTGTTCTGAGGGTTTCGGAGGACGCTTTAAATATATGCCAAAGGGGGGCATCGGGGAAGCTTCGGGGGGCCCAGGCGCCCCCCCGGCGCGGCCCAGGGGGGGGCGCGCCGCCAGGGCGCCTGGAGCCCTGGTGGCCCCCCCGGCTGTCCTTCGGACGCACGGAAGTTTCCGGAACGCTGATTTTTTATATAATTTTTCTGGATTTTTCCTGGCAGTTCTTGTAACGAGAAAACCTGAAATACAAAAACAGCCGAAAACAGAAACTGGCACTGGATTAGTAAGTTAGTCCAAATATGATCAAAAGTGTATGGAAGTGTATGAATATCATAGCAATATCACCCAAAAGTGGCATGGAGAAAGCAAAAATTATAGATACGTTTTGGACGTATCAACATCCCCAAGCTTAATTCCTGCTCGTCCTCGAGTAGGTAAATGATAACAAGAATAATTTCTGTGGTGACATGCTATTAACCATATAGGACTTTTTCATAGTCATATGACAAAAGCTTACTAAGACAATGAATCTGTAGTAATTAAGTTGCCTCATGAGAAAATCACAAATGACTGAAAGTTTTACAATATGAAACTGAAACATCAAAAAGATTTGCAATGAACATGATGTGCAAATATGATAAAGTGATATCTAGCTTGCCCCCTTTAGTGATGCAAAACATAAATGCAGGGGCACCCTCAAGGTTTAAGTGATGACTAGATACAATGATTTCTGAATAAACGATATCACAATCATGCAAAAGACAATGCTACTTTGGGACAATGCACATTACACTCAGAATGACAATCATGCTCTCAGTAGTTGGTGCTTGAAGAAAGAAGGTGGAGACTCAACATAAAAGTAAAAGAAAGGTTATGTGCTAGAGCTTTTTATTTTGAAAACATAGAAGCAATTTTGTCAACGATAGTAGTACTTCATATGTGTCATGCATAAGACATCCTATAAGTTGCAAGCCTCATGCATCGAATACCAATAGTGCTCGCACCTTGTCCTAATTAGCTCGGATTTCCATGGGTTATCATTGCATTACATATGTTTCAACCAAGTGTCACAAAGGGGTACCTCTATGCCACCTGTACAAAGGTCCAAGGAGATAAATCGCATTTGATTTCTCGCTTTTGATAGATCTCAACTTGAGGCCATCCATACCGGGACAACATAGAAAATAGATGATGGACTCCTCTTTAATGCATAAGCATATTCTCATAAGAGATTGAGGATTAATGTCCAAGCTAAAACTTCCACCATGATACATGGCTTTGGTTGGCGGCCCAATGTTCTTCTCTAACAATATGCATATTCATACAACCCACGGCAAATCACCCTTACTTCAGACAAGTCGAACATGCATAGCAACTCACATGATATTCAACAAAAGTGTGACGGTTGATGGCGTCCCCAGAAACATGGTTACCGCTCAGCAAGCAACTTATAAGAAATAAGATACATAAGCAACATATTCTTTACCACAATAGTTTTTAAGCTACTTTCCCATGAGCTATGTATTGCAAAGTTAGTCTGCTTAGTACAGGTGGTGGTTAGCAAAAAGACTGGGAGCGACCAACTAAGAGAGCAATGACGGTCATAATCATGCAGAGCGACAAAGCAATATTGAATCAGGCATGGAAGTTATATCGCTACTCAGAAATAAAAGATCATCAAGGCTTGACAGACTTTCTTTACAGTCTTAAATATGCGTGAGCATACGCCAAGTCAATCAAAATAAATTCTCGAAGGAAGATATTACTAGACCATACCACATCATAGGCAAACAAATCAAGTTGGTACTCCAATAACACATTGGAAACTCCCCAGCTATTTGAGATTAACCATAAGAAAACCTGAACTACTAAGCGCCATCATGCAAGTAGCATCTTTATCATAAACATATTAACCAATGCAACGGAAGCAAACTCTCTTAATAAGGTGAGCATGATAATTAAAGAGAGTTCAAGCAACCAACTAAACAAAAGCTCTTTGAAAAGATAAGCATGAATACTAAGAGCAGAGCATGATAGTAGCTATTAAAAGACAAAGAACACACACAACATAGATAGACATGAAAATTCTATGTTATGTTCTAGGTAGAAGTGGAGCGTGTTTCTCTCCCACATAAAGAAAGCTGAGTTCCGACTCGTTATGAAAAACTAAAAAGAAAACTAAAAGCAAGACGCTCCAAGCATAGCACATAACACATGAAGTGATAAAAATATAGTGGAACGAAAGACGAACTGATAATGTTGATGGAGAAGGGGATGCACGGGGGCATCCCCAAGCTTAGACGCTTGAGTCTCCTTGAATATTTCTTGGGGGTGCACGGGGGCATCCCCAAGCTTGAGCGCTTGACACTCCTGAATCTTTTTATCATCTTCCCTCGCACACTTGAAAACTCCCTTCATACATAACTCATCATAATCTGATTAGCGAGGTTAGTACCCTTAATAAAATAATTATACCTTGCTGGAAATGAAGATATTCTTGAAGTTCTACTGTTTCTCAAGATTACCAAAAGGTTTTTGCAAAGAAAAAGCAAGCTCTTGATTTGCAAAATGAAGGAAAGGCAAAACAGGACAGAATCTGTGAAAAACAGAACAGCAGGTAGTAATTGATCTGTTCGGGATACTTCTGCAACTCAAATCAAAAAACTCAGAACAGACGCACGAAAGACAATTATATAGAGAACGCTGTCGAAACAATTCAGACCAAAAAGATGATCTGGTGATTTTATACGAATTTTTCTATCTAAGGACATAATCTGTTTCCTGGACAGCACCTCACAACTTTTGAACTTTCTAGCAATCAGAGGCTATACTTGGCACAAATATGAAAAGCAAAGATACAATGATGATGCTACAGCAGTAAACAACATCAAGACACAACAAAAGCAAAAAATTTATTCATGTGGGCTGCCTCCCAAAAGCGCTTTCTTTTATGCCTTTAAGCTAGGCATAATGCATAGAGAAATCAATGACCATCATAATAATCGGAGTTATAAATTGATTCATATGGTTCCTCAACAAGTTCACTCTTGTTCCTTCTAGGAAAGGGGTACACACCTTTTGCCTTCCCGCGTAAGCGGATTTGTCCCTTACCTATATCGATGAAGCCTTTTACCGCTCGGAGGAAGTCCCTTCCAAGCACTATATTTCCTTGGTTTGGCTCCATGATGAAGAAATCAACCATTGCAATCCCTTTAAGGAATTTAACTGGCACATCTTTTATTCTTCCCTGGATTTCAGAAATATCTCCATTAGTATGTTCATGATAAGATGGTAATCTATCCATGTTAAATTTTAAAGAATCATGAACAATTTTTGGCATAGTAGAAACCATAGATCCAATATCACAATAAGCAAGGAAGTCTTGATTAGAGATGCTAATCCTAACAAGAGGCTCCCGGTTATTATCTATTTCCAAAATATCTCTCTTATTGGGTTTCGGTTTCTCTACCTTCATTAAGTCTAGAGCATCCATTCTCTTTTCAATAGTAGCAAGTCTATCTATGACAGTATCAAAATTATGATCATAAACAAAGTAACTAGATAGACCATGTATAATTTCAAGAGCCCTAGCTTCATCACACTCTAGGAAATCTCCCTCGGCTATAATATCAAGAGAGTGTTTACACCATTTAAAAAGACCATGGTAAAAATTCCTAAGCACAATTTTTATAGGTATCCAAGGCATAATTCTCCTATGTGCATCAGAAATTCTGTCCCATGCCTTCTTCATATTTTCTCCATCCCTTTGATGGAAATCTAGAACTTCTGATTCCCTCAAAGCACCATATCCTAACATGTTTAGATAAACAGATAGGACTACTAACAGGAAGGCAAGATAATTTTTTTTGTAATTTTTGATAAAGGATACTAAAGCAAAAACTGAAAAGTAAACTAACAAGACTAAAAAGCAAAGGTAAAAGATAGCGTGCAACTCCCCTATCCCGAAGAGTGGAGTCCCCGGCGACGGCGCCAGAAAAACTCCTTGATGGGCCTCTAACCCCTCGTTGGTTACCCCAAGTGGAAGGTGTAAGATGCAGTGTTGTGGAAGTTTTTCCCTTAGCAAAGATGCCAAGGATCGAATCCCCAGAGACTCCTAGGTTCAACAAGTAGGTGTCAACTGCTAACGGCGCCAGATATTAGCAATCAACGTGGACCTGCACACAGATACAAATAACTTTGCTCCCAACGAGTACAGAGAGGTTGTCAATCCCTCCGGCCTTGTAGTTCACAAAGGATTAAACGCAAATGATAGTAGTGATAGATAATGTTTGCAATAGTAAATAATAGTGAAAAGTAAATAGCGGATGTGATCAATGATGGTAATATGGACCGGAGTCTCATGATGTTCACTAGTGATGTCTCTCTCCCAAAAGACGATAAAACAGCTATGTGAGGTAAACGAATTACAGCTGGGCAATTGACAGGACCATGTGCGCAAACCAATGCTGACTACATTGCAAGAAAGGTTGAGGTTCAAAGCATGGGCGGTACGCCAAAGTAAGTAGACCGAAATCCATCAATATCTACCACTAATCATCCACCTTGAGATATCTATCCAGAACATCTCGCTGGTATTAAGTTGCGAGCCCCACCCATAGTGTAAACTCAAAGCAACAGACAACTGCATTAAAAGAACTTTGCGTAAAGTAAACAATCCTTGCACCCGCGGGCACAAGCACCGTTGTTTTCCCCCTTGTGGCAACAGCACATCCCCTAGACTCATGTTTCTGTCACTCAAGCTAGTCATCGAGGGGCATGAACCCATAATCGAGCATAACGTTCCCTCTTGGAGTCACTACGTATTACTTGGCCAAAGCAATAAATAACAACGGAGAACATGCAAGAATTACTTATGAACATAAATATAAAAGAGGTAGATCAAATATATTACTCAAGATCAATCTGAACATAATCTCATAATCCATCGGATCCCAGCAAACTCAACATAGCAACAGCATAAGGATTACATATGTGCCTCGATCATGTAGGGCAGCTCACGAGGACTAATTAGTGAAGCACAAGAACGGGAGGAGAACATCACATAGCTACTGGTCATGGACTCATGGTCCAAGGGAGACTACTCACGACTCATCCGGGAGGTGTCCATGGTGGTGGAGAAGCTCCCGGTGGTGATCCTCCCCTCCGGCAGGGTGCCGGGAAGAGTTCTCCTGGTGCTCCCGATCTTGGAAGCGGCGGCGGCGGCGGAACAGAGATGGGATCGCGAAAAGAGTTCCTTTTCTGAGGGTTTCGGAGGATGCTTTAAATATATGCCAAAGGGGGGCATCGGGGAAGCTTCGGGGGGCCCAGGCGCCCCCCCGGCGCGGCCCAGGGGGGGGGGGCGCCGCCAGGGCGCCTGGAGCCCTGGTGCCCCCCCCCCCCGGCTGTCCTTCGGACGCACGGTAGTTTCCGGAATGCTGATTTTTTATATAATTTTTCTGGATTTTTCCTGGCAGTTCTCGTAACGTGAAAACCTGAAATACAAAAATAGCCGAAAACAGAAACTGGCACTGGGGTGCACTGGATTAGTAAATTAGTCCAAATATGATCAAAAGTGTATGGAAGTGTATGAATATCATAGTAATATCACCCAAAAGTGGCATGGAGCAAGCAGAAATTATAGATACGTTTTGGACGTATCACTGGTCCGGCATGCTTGTCGCTGGCGCATCCCCCGCTGCTGCGACAGGCTCGTCCTCAAGGTAGACCACCGGGATCTTGGCCTTCTTCGCCATCCTTTGGGCCAGGGTCCTGGAAGATAGACATCAGACAGAATCAGACAAAGGAGATTCAAGACGAAAACAGCAAATTGAAGGAAACAAGTACTTACTCTTCCTCCTCCTCGTCGGAACTGAGAACGGAAAAGTCAAAATCCGCCTCGCGCGTCCCGGCGCGAGGAGCTGGAGGAGTAGGCTCCCTCGGACGCTTGGCGGGCGCCGCAGCAGTGGTCTGAGAAGACCCCGCTCCGGTCGTCGCCGAGGCCCGAGGGGCGGGAGGAGCGGTGGAGCCCGTGCGGGAAGATCCTCCCCCAGCCGCTGCGGAGGCGCGAGGCGCCCCCTTGACGGCCTTGCTCGTCGTGGTGGCGCGCGTCGAGCGACGCTGCGGCTGCTGGCCCGCCGGCTGCTTCGCCGTGTCCGCAGCCTTGCTGAGACGCTTCTTCGGTTGAGGCGGAAGACTTGGTGGTGGCGGAGAGCTCCCCGAGGATGAAGAGGAGTCGCCAAGGCCCAGAGACCCGCATGAGTCTTCTGAAGGGTCGCCCGATTCGGCGCCTTCCTCGGCGGGCTCGCTCGACTCTGTGCCTTGCCCGGCAGCCTCGCTCGTCTCGGCGGGCTGCCCGGCAGGCTTTATCAGTTTGAGGATTTCTTCCTCCTCGGCCCGACTCAACGCGTCCGCTGCATCCGCCTCATCCAAGGAGTACCCAAATTCGCCCGCGGCCTCGGCTACGGCTGCCTCCTCCATCCTGGTGGCGATATACGCCACCTCCCGGTCGGTGGTGTCACGGGTGAGACCTTTCTTCTCATCGAGTTTGATCGGCAGCTCCACCAAGTTGTCGAAGAAGGTTTGTGCGGCTTCATCAGAAGGCGCCAGCCAAGTGGGGTCAACCCCGTGGGAGTCACACAACGGCATCGCCGCGCGGATAGCACTAAGCGACGAATTGTTGCATAGTGGAACTACCCCCCGCGGCGAGGCGAACCACTCCGGGTGCTTGGCGTCGTGCTTGAACAGCTCACGGAGCATCCCTTTGAGCTCCAGGATGGTGAAGTTATAGTTAAGGCCGGGGCGCAGCCTCATACAATCTGCCGCGTTGCCAAAATCCCAAGCAGGCCTCTTCCTCTCCTGCAAGGGAGCAATGCGGCGGCGAAGGAAATCTGCCCCGACCTCACCTACAGTGAGATTGGCTTGCCGGAGGCGAAGAATCCTAGTGAGGGCTATCTTCAGCTTCTCGTCCTCCGGGGCCAGATCACTCCAGTCCTTGCCGCGCACTATTGCAGCTCGGCGCGGGGAAGTAAACTGCTGGGGTCCATCCTCCATGATCCAGCACCAGTCGGCCCTCCACTCCTCCCACTTGCCGCGGAGCTCTCCAATCAAGTATGCCTCTTTCTTATTGAGCCTAAAGATCCAAGAAATCCCTCCGGACAGCGGAGACCCAGACTCTACCCGAGGCGTAAAAAAATGGCGGAAGAGGGCTACGTTGGGGGTGACTCCGACAAAGTTTTCGCACAGATGTGCGAAAACGGCCATGGTTAAGACTGCGTTCGGGGTGAAATCCAGAAGATGAAACCCATAGGTGTTCATATCGTCGCAGAAGAATTCAGAGTATGGAGGGCAGGGTCCGCAATGGAAGAACAGGGCAAAGTAAGGATAACCTCCCGGAAACATGTCGCAAGCTTCGGCGGGGAGAACCCTGGTGCGCGGGTGAGCTTTCGTTTCCCTCGACCAGAAGAGGTAGAACTTGTCCTTCAGCTCCCTCGCGCTGAGCCTCGGTGGCAAAACCACAATCCTCTTCCGCATTGCTGCAAGCTTTGCCGTCCGTTCGGTCTTCGTGGCTTTCGCCTTGTCGCCCTTCGGGGCCATGGCGGGGACGGCGAGGGAGGCCGGCGGCGCTGGGGAGGCTGGCGGCGGCGGAAGAAGGATGGAGCTCAGCTCTCTTTCGACCTTTGGGGAGGAGGAGAGCGGCGGGGGTTTCTGGAGGTTGAACACGCAATGAAGCAATGGGGGGAAACTGCCCCTGTTTCCTCTGCTTTTAAGGGGGGAGAGGGGGACGTTCCGCATTTTCCCCATTAAAGAAACAGGCCACGATCTCTCCCACGACGCCGCAATCGACGCGTGCCGTTAGGGAGGGATGCGGCGGATACGGAGTGGGATGCGGCGCGCCGTGGGCCGCGTGTGCCCGTGCACTGTTTTGGGCCTGGCCGAACAACGCTCGGCACCGTGTGTGGCCCAGGCCCGGGGGCTCCTGTTGGTGTACTAAAGTAGGGGTACCTTAGTATCCCGACTTGTGCACGGGCAGTAGCAGCGTCCCGTGGCCGGGCTTGCCACGCGCTCGCCAAAGCCCACTTTGGTTACCTTGAAGCCATTTAAGAACAAAGTATTCAAGTCAGTGAAACAAGACCCCGGCAAGAGGAGCTTGCCGGGAAGGCCGTTCCAGGCTCAAAATAACCCCTTTAGTATAAGACCCTGGCAAGAGGAGCTTGCCAGGAAGGCCAAAACATGGCATTGCAGAAGACTTGCCGTGGCGCATCGCGCGCCCCGGCAAGGCCCGGAGAGCGACAAACTTCCGGGCGCGGCAAGGCGCTTGCCGCGGCAAGCTTTCACTGTGTGCCCGCGCTCCAGCTCATCCAGCCACGCATCGCCCTGGGGCCCTTCCAGGGGCACGTGGCGGAAGGCTGTGCAGCCTGGGGGACACGGTGGCATGCCACGATGACGAGGCCACCGTCGTGGCGAACGGAGACGCCCGGACAGACGCTTTTTGCACTGTTTGGGGCGACGGTGACGGGCATTCAATGCCCTTGTCCCCCACCGTCAGAGTTAGGTACAGAACACTGTACATCCACTGTTACAACTACCACCACTTTTATGTTTTTACCCTCACCTACATTGCCACCTGTCGGTGACCCCTTTGACCTATAAAAGGAGGCCCATGCACAACGTAGGGGGGGTTCCGAACTTCGATCACTCTCACGCTTAGTGTAGCTAGCAACCAGTACTATAGCTCTTCTTGCTCCCGAGCCAAGAACTCAATACAACCAAGGCAGGAGTAGGGTTTTACGCATCCGTGCGGCCCGAACCTGGGTAAACTGCTCGCGTGCTCACCTCGATCTGCTCTCCGTGCGCCCTCCGCTCCCTTGTCATACCGAAAAGGGGCTCCGGTCCCATAGGTGTTCGTGGGCGATCAGTTTCCCCGACACAAGGACATATTTAGTGCTCAGTGCGGGGTTGTTGTTAGGGACATGATCCTGATCAGCATGCACCTATGGTACAAGCCTAAGAACAAAGACCCTCAGGTGTCTTATGTCAATGATATGCAGAAAAATGATCTTTGGACCGCGCTGAAGTCCAATTTCACCCTACCGCCAGAGGTGGATCCGGAGAAGCCAGTTATAGAGGAATTGGTCAAGGCGGCCGCTCTTAAGAAGATGGGAGAGCTATTCAGGAGGTGGAAGAATGAGCTGAATGCAAAGTTTTTCGTAAAAAAGAAGACTCCAGAATTCACCGGCCGATTTGAGAAGATCAGAGATCACTGGGACGCATTTGTGGCCCACATGAAATCGGAAAAGAGTAAGCAAATGTCAGAGAGAAACAAGAAAAATGTTGCGAGAAGCTGTATCACCATCGCACGGGGTCAGGTGGCTACCTCAAAGCTCGGCCATTGTGGGACAAGGCCGAGAATGACCTGCTTGCTAAAGGGATCGAACCACAGACATTACACTGGCCAGACCGTTCAAGGACTTGGTTCTTTGGAGTTGGGGGAACCTTGGACCCTGTAACAGGGAAGTGCATTTGGACGAAGGAGCAACTTGCAATACCCATCAGGCAGCTTTAGTTCTATATCGGAGCAGCGCAGCAAGGGACGTTCGTTCCCGACAGAGCGAACGACGAGCTCACAATGGCCCTCGGGAATCCTGAGCACCCTGGACGGACACGAGGCACGTCAGGCTCCCTTTCTTGGAAGGTCGGGTTTCCCAACGCAGGCGGTTACAAATGCCAGGAGAGGAAGCAGA
Organism: Secale cereale; assembly: GCA_902687465.1. NCBI lineage: Eukaryota > Viridiplantae > Streptophyta > Magnoliopsida > Poales > Poaceae > Secale > Secale cereale. Next base: position 827,698,337 of record LR738713.1, read on the forward strand.
AAGTGGATGAGACCACTTTGCAGGCGCTGCACGCAAGAGTAAAAGCGCTAGAGGACGAACGAGAAGAATCTCGCAGCAAGCAACTTGTCGAAGCTACCCTCGAAGCTACCCCGCCATCTCAGCGGAAAAGCAGCGTGGCTTCCACCGAGCTGCCTGAGGAGCCTGTCTTGGATGCTCTAGCTGATAGCTACCCCATGGATGCTATCATGGAGTCTCAACATTGCCACCTTATGACGCAATGGATGGAATTCAAAGTCAAGGCGGATGTAGTCTCTGTTTTTCCTTCGGAACCCGGCGCAACTTTTCACTGCCATCCGATTCCAGAAGGATATGCTAGGGTGATGGTGGATCAAATAACGGAGTAGTTTGAGGATCTCGAGCTTGACCACCCTACCGGTGAAGGGGAGACTCGGCTGGGTTCTTCTCTGAAGACTCCATGCCTATGGCGGAAGGACCTCATCAACCTTGTGAACAGGACGCCTCCGGCGAGTCAGCGCACTCCACCTCCTCCTCCGCCTCCTCCTACGGCAAGGGATCAGCACACTCCATCTCCTTCTCTGGGTGATCTGGCACGTGGCGGCACTCCGCCTCCTTCTCCGCCTGCGCCGGCGCGTCCGAGCAGCACGCCTCCTCCTCCGCCTGCGCCGGCGCGTCCGAGCAGCCCGCCTCCTCCGCCTGCGCCGGCGCGTCCGAGCAGCCTGCCTCCTCCTCTGCCTCGTCAGCATGGAGTGAAGAGAGCCTCGTCAACAAAAGAAGGCAGCCGCTGGGACTGCTCAGGCGTCTAGCAGTACAACCAGAGGCAGGAGGCAATACAGATATGGTCCATCTCTCAGGCCCTTAGAGAAGTTACCATACAAGAGCACTGACAAGGAGAACACGGAGATCTGTAAAGCCGAAGTGAAGGACTTTTTTGCAAAGAAACCTGTACCTCCAAAGCAGAAGATAGATCCAGCGAGAGCGAAGCGCACTATTGATGCCCTGAAGAAACCACCACCGTCTCCGCCGAAAAGCAACAATGAGCGCATTATTAAAAAGTCATTTGTCGAAGCATCACGGTCGGGAAGTACTTGCAGTGATCATAGGTTAGCACAGAAAAAAAGTGGGAAACAAATTCCCCAGCTCGGCGAACAAGAGAACCAATCATGCCCCCCGCTCAAGGTGCCTTGTGACATCGTCCCTCATCATCCGGGGATGGTGCCCGGTACCAATCTTGCAGATTATGTGACCGGTGATTTACTTCCTGATGTGTTAGAGGTGGATGATCACAAATACCAGTACGGGAAGCCTCTCGCCAAAGATGCCAGAACTCTAACCACGATGATGCGAAGATTGCATGACTGGTACATGGAAACCTGCAGAGACTCTGGTGGCCAGGATACTCTGATGCTGAAAGATACAGAGGAGCACGACCTCGTTGGAATTGATCTGTTGTCTATTACATTTGAGGAGTTCTTCAACATTTTCAATCAGAAGGCCCTCGATAAACCATTGATCACTTGCTACTGTCTGTAAGTACTAGTTCTGTCATCAATTAAGTCTCTATATATAGCTCAGCTCTTCATATTGCAAGTATATATAATTATCCTCACTATATTATGCAGGTTGAAGATCGTCGAATGTAGAAAAGCTGATATCTACGATATTGGCTTCATTAACACAAATCTCATAGATGAATATCAGGTAAAAGATCATGCCAAAGAAGCCGAGGCCAACTTGCTACAATCGTTGATAGTAAATCAAAACAAAGATAAAATACTCTTTCCTCACAACTTCAAGTGAGTGTTACTGTCTTGTGCATATTCGGTTTCCCTTAATTATATATTACTCGAGGTTATAGTAAGTAATGTAATTGATGAGTTGTATGCATGCGTGCGTAGTTTGCACTATATTCTCCTAGAGATTAAGCTTGAGGAGGGACTAGTAATCGTCTTAGACTCGAGACGAAAAGATCCTAAGGACTATGCAGACATGTCTAAAATGCTCAACAAGTAAGTTCAATCGATCATTACCGCACCATATCAGCAACTTTGTTCATTTTCCTGATATAAAGTAATTGATTTCTTTGTCTCGCAGGGTTTGGAAAGAATTCGCCAAAAAAGTTCCGGCAATGTCGTGGCAACTGCGATGGATTTACCCTAAAGTAAGTACTACTAGCTAGCTAGTTCCGTGCATCCCCCATTGACTCTAGCTATACTTTCATCAATGCCTTTATAATGCTTCATTATCAGTTTGATTGACCTCTATTTCTTGTAAAGTGCTTGTGGCAGGAAGCCTGGAATAATTACTGTGGATACTACGTCTGCGACTTCATCTACAACGCAACAACCAAGAATAGGCGGGGCTACTCTAAAAGACAATTTGAGGTGTGTAAGCAAAAATATTCATAATTTTATATGTATTGACCCCTTCTTCAAATTGGAAGTGGCAGATGCGGGATGAACTCCTACCACAAGATCGCATACGGGCAATTCAAGAGGAATTGGCGGGATTCTTTCTTGATCACGTCATCAATAAAGCCGGAGAATTCCATCTGGAATATGATTTAAGATGTTAGGGAATTGTAGTAAGAGATCTTATATTGTATGTATGTAGCTAGTAGCGTCGGATAGATATACGAAAACTTGTTGTTCGACCTATCTCTCTCGAAGAAGGAGAGAGGTCGATCTTCTGTACTTAATGGTTTCCTTCATTTGCTTACTAGCTAGCGTGTCGAGTCCTCCGATCTATAGATATATATATATAGAACGTAGCGTCGACCAAGCACGAAGATAAGAGAGAACACTTCTCTCTATTAGCGGGCAAACAGAATATATGAAACACCTAAATTAACCCTACAAAACCCCCAAACCCCCTCCCCCCTTAAAAAAACAAAAACCCGAGCCACTGAACTGCTGACGTGTGGAAGCTTATTTGTCCCGGTTGGTGCTACCAACCGGGACAAAAGGCCCCCCTGCCTGGGCAAGCCGCAGTGGCCACGTGGAACACCATCTGTCCCGTTTGGTATAAGAACCAGGACTAATGGTCAAGGGCATTTGTACCGACCATTTAGTCCCGGTTCCCCAACCAGGACTAATGGCCCTTACGAACCGGGATAAATGGCCCTCTTTCTACTAGTGTTAGTATGCTTGAAGTACTATTATTCTTATCTCAACATAGACTTTTGTCTATAATCTTTCGGATCTGAACATTCATGGCAGAATAAAGAAATTACATTGAGAATTATGTTGGTTAGCATTCCACATCAAAAATTCTGTTTTTATCATTTACCTACTCGAGGACGAGCAGGAATTAAGCTTGGGGATGCTTGATACGTCTCCAACGCATCTATAATTTTTGATTGTTCCATGCTATTATATATTTTGTTTTGGATCTTTAATGGGCTTTATTATGCACTTTTATATTATTTTTGGGACTAACCTACTAACCCAAGGCCCAGTGCAAATTGCTGTTTTTTTTGCCTATTTCAGTGTTTAGCAGAAAAGGAATATCAAACGGAGTCCAAACGGAATGAAACCTTCGGGAGAGTTATTTTTGGAACCGTATCTTCACGAGAGACTTGAGGGCCAAGTCAGAGAAGAAACGAGGTGCCCACGAGGGGGCAGGGTGCGCCCAGGGGAGGCAGGCACGCCCCCCAGCCTCGTGGGCCCCACGTTGCTCCACCGACGTACTTCTTCCTCCTATATAAGTCGACGTACCCTAAAAACATCGAGGCAACAGACAAAACCCTAATTCCACCGCCGCAACCTTCTGTTCCCATGAGATCCCATCTTGGGGCCTGTTCCGGAGCTCCGCCGGAGGGGGGATCTACCACGGAGTGCTTCTACATCAACACCATAGCCTCACCAATGAGTTGTGAGTAGTTTACCACAAACCTTCGGGTCCATAGTTATTAGCTAGATGGCTTCTTCTCTCTTTTTGGATCTTAATACAAAGTTCTCCTCGATCTTCAAGGAGATCTATTCGATGTAATCTTTTTTGCTGTGTGTTTGTCGAGATCCGATGAATTGTGGGTTTATGATCAAGATTATCTATGAACAATATTTGATTCTTTTCTGAAATCTTTTATGTATGATTATAATATACTTGCAAGTCTCTTCGAATTATTGGTTTGGTTTGGCCTACTAGATCTATAGTTCTTGCAATGGGAGAAGTGCTTGGCTTTGGGTTCACTCTTGCGTGTCCTTTCCCAGTGATAGCAGGGGCAGCAAGGCACATATTGTATTGTTGCCATCGAGGATAAAAAGATTGGGTTTATATCATATTGCTTGAGTTTATCCCTCTACATCATGTCATCTTGCTTAAGACGCTACTCTGTTCTTATGAACTTAATACTCTAGATGCATGCTGGACAGCGGTTGATGTGTGGAGTAATAGTAGTAGATGCAGAATCATTTCGGTCTACATGTCACGGACGTGATGCCTATATACAATGATCATGCCTAGATATGCTCATAACTATGCGCTATTCTATCAATTGCTCGACAGTAATTTGTTCACCCACCGTAGAATTCTTCTATCATGAGAGAAGCCACTAGTGAAACCTAGGGCCCCCGGGTCTATCTTTATTATAGTGCTTTCCCGTCCACTAGTTAATTTCTGTTACCGTTGCTTATTTTCTTTCTTTAGTTTTTGTCCTTATACCAAAAAAATACCAAAAATATTATACTATCATATCTATCAGATCTCGCTTTCATAAGTGACCGTAAAGGGATTGACAACCCCTTATCGCGTTGGCTGCAAAGTTCTTATTTGTTTGTGTAGGTGCGAGGGACTCGCGCGTGGTCTCCTACTGGATTGATACCTTGGTTCTCAAAAACTGAGGGAAATACTTATGCTACTGCGCTGCATCAGCCTTTCCTCTTCGAGGGAATACAACGCAAGCTCGAGAAGTACCAAGTTGGTGCCAGACTAGATTTGCAAATTAGAGAAGATCTTTCCGCCGGGCTTCTTTAATCCAATGCGGCACTTGATTTTGCATCTCCCAACCGAGGCAAGATTGGGGGGGGGGGTAAATCGTTGGTGCTACGCAACTGAGAGGATGCAGAAGACACTTCGAGCAAAATGTGAAATAAACATAGAATTGAAGCATCAATGGCCGAGGCATTCATTACCGAGGAGCCGACAAACTTCATGACAACACACTATGAAGCCAAAAATCATGATTAGCATAATCTGAAGCCTCGGTATAATGCTGGCGACCCTAAAAAGGGTGGATCCAACCTCAGCCTATTCAAAGGGGATGTCGCACCAGCCGGTGCTTCTAATTCCTTAACGTTGGATTTTGAAGAATGGCGGACCATTTAGTTGTATATCTTGAACAACCTAACAGAAGTGCGGCCATACATCGAGTAAGTTCTCGGTACATTGTTTCGCAACTTCTAATTCCTTTGAACTGCTCTTATTCCTGGATAAATTTGATACAGTCGTTACGTCTCCAAATTCTCGTATGGAGTGGTGATCCAAAAGGATCCCATCGAAGAGTATGAGCTTCTGGCAAAGCAAGGAGGCGGCTTTCCTGGTTTCATCTCTTGGTTCAAACAAACGGTAATTTCCATTAGACCATTTCACTTTTTCGTCTAATTTTTGGCTAATTCAACAATCCTTCTTTCATATTAAACTTGTAGGCTAATTCAGAGTTTATCAACGCCGAATTGAGACAAGTCGCTAATGGTTCTGACTATAAGGTTCGCTCATTTGACAAATACGACATCAACGAGTATCGCTTTCGTACCTATGGCAAAGAGTAATCTATGGCCGATCGAAAGTCTACAAATTGTTGTGTCTTTGTCATCGGCGAAGGAGATACCGAGTATTATGGAAGAGTTGAAGCAATTTATGAACTTCAATTCTATGGTGCAAACCCACCAAACGTCGTAGTCTTCAAATGTTATTGGTTCCAGACGAAGGAGACTAGAAGGACTCATGAACATATAGGGCTAGTGGAAATCAAACAAAGCACCCATTTGGATCCCGATGTCTATATTATGGCTCAACAGGCAACCCAAGTTTTCTATCTACCGTGGGCATGTCAAAGTGATCCAAATCTCAATGGTTGGGATGTCATTTATGAAGTGCCGCCACGGGTTAGACCACCTCCCCCAATGAAGAGGATTATGAACCTCACATTAACCGAGACACATACGAAGGAGAATTCTTCCAAGAAACACGTCTTTCTAAAAAAGTTTCAAGAACTGCTCTACTTCACACTAGAACATTGAAGTAGACATCGACAATGAACCCGAATTCACCCCTGAGCCGAAACAAGAAGATCCTGAACTAGAAGAGGTTACTGCTGCGGATGACCTGTCAATGCTTGATCGATTACGTAAAGGTGGTCTTCCACATGATGATGCATTTATTAATGATGATGATGAGCACGTCTTTATTGATAGTGATGACGATGATGCATTTATTGATCCCGGAGCATTTATTGAACCCGACGATGCAGACTATTATTAGGTATTCAATTTTTTATGTTGTACTTGATTTATATAGTTACTTGTATGATTCTATAATTTTTATAGTTACTTGTATAATTTTCTTACTTTGTATGATTGTTTGTTATACATTGTGCCATGGTCTTTATATCCGTCCCTGTCGGCCCTCGCCCGCTTTATGATTCAGATGTGGTAAATTCTCTTTTATAACTATTTGTTGCCTTTCGCATTTATGACAATTATGGAGGTATGTGAACCGGAAATTGCAACCGACCCTCTTGTCGAGAAGTTAAATTTAGTTGAAAAAGAAAATGAGTATTTGAAAGAAAAATTAAATGAATTGAAGAAAGAGAAGATGATATTGGAGTTGTTTGTTGCCGATGTCGTCGATGATCGCAAGATGAAGATGAATGCAATGCGCTTGAAGATTAAGAAGATTATAAAATATGCCATTGATAATGAGGCTTGGTATCATTACGCCGTTGGATCAATTGTTACCTTAGTTGCGATCTTCATCGCATTTGTTGTGATGAGGGTAAGTTTTCTCTAGTGTTTTGCTTAACAAATGCATACTTAGCTTATTTTCCTCCTAAATGGCATAATAATCTTGGTTTAGCTCCAAACTACCACATAATTAGTTTATTTTCCTCCAAAATGACAAAATGACCGAACCTAGCTCTAAAATGACCTACACTTACCATTTGTCCTCCAAAATGAATAAATATACTTAGTTAGGTCAAAAATGGCATAACTACCTAGGTTAGCTAAAAATGACCTATACTTAGCTTCTTCGGTTCATTTATGACATACTTAGCATACTTAGGTCAAAATGGCATGGTAACCTTGCAAAGCTCCAAAATGACATATTTACCTAGCTTCGCTCTAAAATAACCTACACTTAGCATTTTTACCTAGCTTAGCTAAACTATGGCGTTATTACCTACCTTAGTTAGAAGAAGAAGATAAAGAAGAGGAGAGCAGAAAAAGGAAGAGAAGAAAAATTCTTCTTCTTCTTCTTCTTCTTCTAGCTAGTCTTCTTCTTCTTCTAACTTTCTTCTTTCCCTATTTGCAGATTTGCTTTACATGAGGAAGCTTGCGTTGATGGAGTCTACTCTTCTCCTTGTGCTTCCTTTTTGTTTTGATTTTGTAGGACGAACAATGTTAAACTTGCTACCTATATATGTATGTATGGATGAAACCATTGTATGCTTGTTGTTGGATATGTTGGCTAGCTATATATGTTGCATATGGACTTTTTATTCGATTTGTATATGTGTTGGATGATCATATCCATATGGCAGGGATATGATTTGGTATGTATATGTGTTGGTATGCTTGTTGAAAGTATTTTCAAATGTGTGTATATATATATCTGTGAAATTCTATGAAATTGATTGAATTTAAGAAAAACAAAAAAAAACAGGGGCTATACAGGCACTTTGCCGTTTGCTGGCAGATGGCAAAGAGCTTTGCCATCAACCAGCAGACGGCAAAGCTGCCACGTGTCAGCTACCTGTGCAACCTGTAGGCTAGCCTATATGGCATGCTTTGCCATTTGCTGGCAGACGACAAGGACCTTTGCATCTTTGCCGTCTGCCAGCAGACCGCAAAGCATGCCACGTGTCAGCTGCCTATGGGCACCAGGGATAACCACGTTGCCGTCTGCTAGCAGACGACAAAGACCTTTGCATCTTTGCCATCAGCCAGCAGACGACAAAGCACGCCGTTAACCCCTAACGGACCTAACCTGACACCCCTGCCGTCCATGCTCTTTGCCGTCTACTGGCTTACGGCAAAGGCGTTTGCATCTTTGCCATCCGCTAGCAGATGACAAAGTGCCCTTTGCCGTAGCTCGTTCAGCCTGACGGTTTTCCGTCTGCTGGCTGATGGCAAAGGTCTTTCTCGTCCGCCAGGCATGCCTTTGCCATCAACGGCTGACGGCAAAGATCCTGATTCCTGTAGTGATAGTAGTAGATGCAGGTAGGAGTCGGTCTACTAATCTTGGACGTGATGCCTATGTAATGATCATTGCCTAGATATCTTCATGATTATTTGAAGTTCTGTCAATTGCCCAACAATAATTTGTTTACCCAAAGTTTGCTATTTTTCTCAAGAAAAGCCACTAGTGAAATCTACGGCCCTTGGGTCTCTTCTATAATATACACTAGTAGAAAACGACCTTACGTTCAGCTCATTAGTCCCGGTTTGTAATCGAACCGGTACTAATGGTACCATTAATCCCGGTATCAAAGGCTATGCATTAGTCCCGGTTCATTTGTTACCTATAGTCCTGATTTTTGTCACAAACCGGGACTAAAAGGGTGGTTGCAGGCTGGCGTCAGGCCGGGGCCCCACGAGCCCCTTTAGTCCTAGTTTGTGACACAAACCGGGACTATAGGTTAGACCTTTAGTCCCGGTTGGAGCCACCAACTGGGACTAAAGGGTTCTAACCTTTTAGTCCTGGTTGGTGGCTCCAACCCGAACTAAAGGGGTTCTGAAATTTTCAAACTCTACCCATAGTATCGCCTTTTCAGTTTTGAAAATACCCAAAAGAAAATTATAAAAACTTCACATATTAAAATCCTTCGAGACGTATTTATGTTACTACATTTACTACTTAGGGAAATTTAAAAACATAAATTTCGACATGTTTTGCAAAGAAGTGTGATGAAAAAGTAAAACGACTATATCTTTTGCATACGATGTCGAAAAAAGCGTATAATATATCAAAATGTTGAGCATGAAAATCCGGTTCCGATTTTGATGGCCATAGGACATTTTGCAAGTTTTTTAGAAACCTCAAATTCTGAAAGGAAAATTAATGATGCTCAAATTTCATTTTATTGAATTTTTGTTAAATCTGGTCAAACAATGGTCAAAGTACTTATTCAAGAAATATTAGTATTACTAAATAATTATTCAAGAATATTAGTGTTACTAAATAATTATTTCAGTTTTTTTTTGAATTTGGGTCAAATCCGGTCAAACTGTGGTCAAACTACTTATTCAAGAAATATCAGTGGTACTAAATTATAATTATTTTTTAGAATAATAGTTTCAAACTCAAACAGTGAAACGTGTGACTTCATCCTCAAGCTAAACTCCTCAGGGTTAATAGGATTGACAGCTTACTATTGTCAGGAAAACAATAAGTTCAGACTTGGAAACTAGGGGGAATAGAACTCGGAAGTTAAGCGTGCTCAGGCTGGAGTAGTGAGAGGATGGGTGACCGGCCGGGAAGTTAGACGATTTCGAATGAGTGCTCCACACTTGAGCTGTAATGAGGAGCGATGAGAGATTAAATCATCAAATAATTCAAAAATTCGAAAATCGGGAAAAAAATAAAAATAAATTCATAAAAAAAATCAAAAATATTCTTTAGTCCCGGTTGTTGTTACCGGACTAAAGGCCCCCTAGCCCCCGGCATGGGCTCGTTCCACGTGGTGCACCTTTTGTCCTAGGTCGTGTTGAACCAGGACTAAGGGGGGGAACCTTTAGTGTCGGTTACAGAACCGGGACTATAGGTCCTTACAAACCGGACAAAAGGCCCGTTTTCAACTAGTGATATTTTCCTTTGCGATCTATTTTATTTGCTTTTGTTTTCAGATCTATTAAACCAAAAATACAAAAAATACCTTGCTGCACTTTATTTTATTTGGCGTTCGATCTATCAAATTATTACACCTTTTTCACGTCCGTTTGCCAATCTTTTGGCACCGCTACACGAAAGGTATTGACAACCCCTTTAATACGTCGGGTTGTGAGTATTTGTTATTTGTGTGCAGGTGTTGTTCACGTAGTGTTGCATGGTTCTCCTACTGGTTCGATAATCTTGGTCTCACACTGAGGGAAATACCTACCATTGTTGTACTGCATCATCCCTTCCTCTTTGGGGAAATACCTACGTAGTTCTAGCAAGCAATCCGGTAGTGCTCGTGATTTTTGGAATGTGCAGGTAACAATCTTGCGTAGCAATGAATGGAACACCCTGCTGCCTGAAGTCCCCCCAACTAGAGAAGAACCACCACCACCTAATGGCCATCCACATCTACAGTTCGGCCCAAATCTAACAGCAGAGCAGCTCTATCAATAATAGGTACATAATTGGTTAGTGCAAAATGCGTCGCCTCCCAATGGGATTTAGAATGATAAGTAGGCAAATAATGAGGATGAGGTTCAGGTGAATGCAGTCTGGGAGCTTCGCCGGCACCACCCCCGCCACCACTCCCACCACACCTGGTGAATTACCAGGCTTGGCTCACTGCTTAGGGAGTGACGATTCAACATGGATTAGTGCGTGAGGACAATGACACAGACAGTCCACACAGGCTTGGAATGATGCTATAACAACCTCAGATGAAGTTAGTTCAGTTGATTTTATGTATGCACTACCAATGCCTGACACCAACCCATAGGTGATAGATATCATTCCCCATGTCTCTGAAGAACTCCTGGCCATTGCTGGTTTTCATGATCAGGGTATGCACTTCAGTCTGTCAGCCCATGGAGAAGAAATTATGACACTACTTCTGTCAGATCCAGTTCCAAGGTAGCAGCTTAACAACTTCATTTACAATGCTCTCCGGCCCATCTTGGCAACCAGTGGGCCTTAGAATGGTGGCTTTGGAATGAGAGTTGATCATCTGCAATTTGTTGTACAGGTGACCCAATGACCTGATGGCCTACAGTTTCAACAACAGGCTCTTCCTAGTAATGGTGCTAATTCCTTAGTTATGATTTAAGAGATACATGATACAGTTGGTGCTTCTCTTTAATTAGCCCCTTGAGAATGATCTAGCTGTTACTAGCATACCCTCTGCTTCAAGGTTTTTTCCTGTTGTCAATTCCCCTGAGCCTGATATTCAGTCAACAATTGTTGTCAACAATGCTACCAACACGGTCTCTTCTGAAGAAAACCCTCTGGATCTCATGCAGCTTGATGAGCAGGCAGCTGACACTACAACTAACCTCACTCCCAACGAGGCCACAACAACTCTCATGTGTGAAACCTCTCAGGCATCAGGGTCTGGTTCCACTACTGCTCATTGCAAAGGTAAGGCCCAGTCTCCAACCGACTACTCTCAGCTTTGTCGTAGTACCAGGAGCAATAAATTTGATGGTTTTAAAGTTCATCAACCTACTGATGGCCGCACCTACAAGTCCAAGGTGAAACCAAGGGTGGTGCCCTCAGCTCTTAAGATCAATGAAGCACAGAATGCACCAGTAGATGCATGTGGGGTTCCTCCACCAACCACCATTCTGGTTATGAATGCTATAGGGATTCAACTTTGTGCAGTTCCCGATGAAGAACTCACGGAGAAAGCGCTCAACATGGAGCTCGAGGAGTCATCCTCCTGTGCTTCTTAATTATCTTTCCCTAGTCTAAATTAAATGGTACTTTTGCAAACGTGGAATGTTTTATGTTGGAATGTTCGTGGACTTAATGCGCTGGACAAGCACTTAATTAGCTCTTGCGAATGTGATCACGATGAGTGGTTGCGCTATCATATGTTTACAAGAGACGAAAATGCCCACCTTTGATATGAATATGCTTCGCTTTATTTGCCCAAAGTGTTTTGATCAATTTGCTTATATTCCATCGCAAGGGACGTCTGGAGGGATAGTAACGATCTGGCATAGCTCCATTTTCTCTGGTACAATTACAATAACGAAACCTTTTCTTTTGGTTTTCTTTCACCTCAAAACAGTCAGCACATAAATGGGTTTAATCAATGTCTATGGTCAATGCCAAGGTCCCAACTAAGACACCTATACCAAATGGTTATTTGATCTACATCTTCCCTCCATTGAAGATTGACTTTTTCTAGGGGACTTTAACTATATACGAGCCCTGGATAACCGTAACAAGCCGGGTGGGGATGTGTTGGATTTGTTTACTTTTAATGATTTCATCAGAGCACATGAACTGACAGAGTTACCAATCAAAGGACACTCCTTTACATGGAGTAATATGCATCATGATCAACTCTACAAATAACTTGATTGGTTTTTCACCACACTAAATTGGACACTTTCATTTCCTAATGCAATTGTCCAACCACTAGGGCGTCCAATATCTGACCATGTGCCATGCAATGTTGTCATTTAGACAAAGATACCCAAGAGCAAACTTTTCAGATTTGAACATTATTGGATCACGCACCCAGGTGTCATGGATGTAGTCACCTCTGCATGGGCCAAGCCCATTAAGCATGGGAAAGGATCCAACGCTGCATCTATAATTTGTCAAAAATTCAAGGCAGTTCGACATGCGCTTAGCAGATGGAGCAATAATATCTCCCGCTTATCGAAAGCGATAGAAAACACAAATAAAGCGCTCCTGGAAGTTGACACTTTGGAGGAGGAAAGACCCTTAAGCAGTCCCGAATTAAACTGTAGGAAAATTTTAAATAAAAATTTGCTGTGCCTACTCTCACATCAAAAGGAATACTGGAAGAAACGCTGCATGATCAGATGGATCCAATTCGGGGATGAAAATACCAAAAAATTCAAGCAGCGGCAACATAAAGATATAGGAAGAACTACCTGGCTAGTCTGAAAACTGTTGATGGCACTATTACGGATGACCATAATGGGAAGGAATCTATCCACTTTAGCTCATTCAAAGAACAAATGGGAAAGTCCAACCACCATCAGATGCGCTTTGATCTGGGCGCTCTATTCAACCCGGACACTGAGCTCGATCAGCTCACGGTGCCATTTACCCTTGTGGAAAACGATGGAATACTGAAAGAAATGCCCCCGGATAAGGCACCAGGACCAGACATATTCATTCGTGCCTTTCTGAAGGCATGTTGGCCAATAATTAAAACTGACTTCTACCAACTATGTTCTGAATTTCATGATGGATCGGTCAATGTGGAGAGTCTGCACTACGGGTACATTACCCTGATCCCAAAAACTAACTCACCAGAGATAATCAACGAGTATCGACCCATCACACTGCTCAACTGCTGTCTGAAACTATTAACTAAATTATTGTCCAACCGACTACAAAGAGTATATCTTCGGTTAGTTCACCGCAACCAATATGGATTCCTTAAGGGGGCGATCCATCCATGAATGCCTTGCATGAACCTTCGAGTACATTCATTAGTGCAAAAAATCCCCAAAAGAAATTATCTTGCTCAATCTAGACTTTGCAAAAGCATTTGATACAATTGAACACTCAACCATGATTCAGATTATGCAACAAATGAGGTATAATGCCAAATGGATCCAATGGATTAGGTGCATCTTCTCCTCTGGAAAATCTTCAGTCTTACCGAATGGAGTCCCTAGACGTCAGTTACCCTGCAAATGTGGTGTTGGTCAAGGAGACCCCCTGTCCCCCTTATTTTTCTCCTTGCGGCGGAACTACTTCAAGCAGTCATCAATGATGCGGTGAGCAAACAGTGGATACGTGTGACGCCCGAAGACCGACGTCCCAGAAGATTCCAGAAGATTCCAGATGTTCCGGGTTGCCCGTGTGTTTCTTTTGTGCTTGTGTTTTTATTTTTGCATTGCATCATGTCATCATGCCATCATGTCATTTTTTTTATTTTTGCATCTCAACCAAATAAATTGTGTGGACCTTCGGTCCATTTAAATCGAGGGAAGGTGACTTCTCTTTTAAAACATATAAAAGCCTCCTAATATTTATGGAGCTATATTAACAAATATTCCATGGCTTCGGAATCACCGTAACACACTTGCAATATTTTTTCCCCATGTCTTTTCACTTCAAGTTTCACCGTCAACCCTCCCTATAATTCTTTTCCTATTTTTGAGGCTCCTCTAAATCTAGACTCCTTTTAAACTCCTTCAGGCAAGCTAATTATTATTTTAGTTTGCACTTCCCTTTCTGTTGGAACTATTTTTGTTGTGTTGGTAATATCCCGTAAAGCCTTATAAAAATGTTCCATATTTTATTTTCTGTTCCTGGCCTCTTTTTCTTAATTTTTGGATCCCTCTCTATTTTATTTCTGCTAAGAAATAAAATTAGTAGAGCCCAGGCCTCCTCCTTTTCCCTCTCTCCAGTGGCCCATCCTCCCTTCGGCTCCCTAAGGCCCATTTTTTTCCTCAGCCGCAGCTACCTGGCCCAACCAGCCCGAGCCGGCCGAACCCTAATCCTCGACCGCATCCCTCTCTTTCCCTCGCAGCGCCGCCACCTCTCGTTTTCCCTCTGCCTCGCTCTCTGTCCCGAACCCTCGACCCCGCTCCTTCCCCTCGACCCCGCACCCTGTGCCGCATCCCTCGCTCGCCTCTCAGCCCGTTTCCCTCTTCCCCTCGCTCTCTGGCCCGAGCTCCCCTCCCTCCGCGCCGTCCTCCTCTCCCGTCGCGCGCCTCGCCGCGAGCAGCCAGGAGGGCGCTCCTTCCCGCGCGCCTGAGGGCTCGCCCCGCGAGCCGGCCCGGCCCGGCCAGGAGGCCATCGCCGTCGTCCAGCGCCGCGGCCAGGCTCTCGCCTCGCCTCTGGCCCCGAGTGCCTCGGCCGCCCCGCTTCGCCCCAAGGCCGCTGGAGGCGCCCCCTCGCGCAGCCCCCGCGACCCCGAGCCTCCAGCGCCAGAGCGCCCGATGGCCCCGTCCCGGCCTCGTTCCGCCCGCGGCCAGGCCGCCTCCCGTCCTTCCTCCGTCCCCGAGTCCCGCGTCGGGCCAGGCCCGAGGCCTCCCTCACCAGTTCGCCCGGAGCCGCCTCCCTCCATCCTCGAGGCCATGGCGTCAGGCCCTTCCACCGCGCCGCTGCTGCCCTTGCCTCCGTGGATGACCCGTGCTGCTGTAGTTTTGTTTTCTTTTGTTTTGTGTGTTGTGTTGTTAACCTTAACAGAGAACCGAGAACGTCTACCGCCAAAGACCGCAACGACCCGAGTACATCTACGAACGAAAAACACATCCGGGAACAAGTACCGCGACCGACTCGACAAGTACCTCTTCGGATGCGTCAAGTTCCACTACTTCCACTACCGTCGCAAGGACGAGATCCCAAGTACCACGACGATGCGCCGAGTACCACTACGTCCGACGCCACGACAAGTACCCCTACACGGCGAAACGACAAGTACCACTACCGACGCCGGAGCCATCGGAACCCTCAAGTACCTCTACGGAAAAATGACCGCGAGTACCACTACCGTCGCCCGAGTACAACTACCGCTACGAGAACGACTACCTTTGGTGAAGAAATGAGAACGTCTACTTCCTCTCCGAACGGAACGCCTCCTTCCTCTACGTCTCGAACCGCCCCGAAACGCACGCTTCGAAGGTATAACCCCGAGACGTGACCCGTGTGATGCTTGTGTGGTATGAATGTCTCCCTTGTGTGCTTCGTGCCCGTTCCACCTTTGTCATGTTCCTCGGTTGCCTCGTCGCCGACCCGTGGGAACCCGGCAACGGGATCACCCCATCATCTCGTTTGACTCGTTCACACCGCCCTTCATCTTTTGCACCGGACTCTCAACGAGTTACCGGAACTGATATGATGCCGTTGCATCAGTTTCGGATCGTTGCCGTGGCACCCTTTCTTTCCACCACGGTGACGATACTTCTTATCCTCTTAAGTCAATCTTTTAATAAAACTTGCATAAACTTGATCATGTCATCCGCATCATTTTACAACACTAAAATGTTTAATTGTTGTTGCTTTATAATTATTAAACATGCTCATGGGGATTTTCCGGATATGTTTTTGTTATTTTCCGGCCTCATTTAAAATGCCTAAATAGTGTAGTTTCTTTATGCTTCACCTCTTGCCATGTTAAAACATTTAATCTTGTCTTGTAAATAACGGGAGTCCATTAAATAATTAAATGTGGTGTTTTGTCAATATGCAACTCGTTGCATATTGATCTCCACTTAACTTGTAGTGTTGTTTGTGCACCTTGCCATGCCATGCATAATTAAACCGGACATGCATCATGCTTGCTTGTGCATCGTATGCCATGTTTATGATATGTGTGTTTACCGTGTTGTTTGTTTCTTTCCGGTTGCTTCTCTTGTTAGCTTCGGTTTCGTTCCGGAGTGGTGAGGTTTCTCTCGACTGTTGCTCCGTCTTCTTCTTGGATCCGTTCTTCTCCCTTGTGGAATTCCAGGCAAGATGATCATACCCTTGGATACCTTTACTACCATTGCCATGCTTAGTTGTCTCGATGCTATCGTTACATGTCGCGCTACCCATCTTTTATGTCAGCCTCTCCTTGTTGCCATGAAACCTCTAACAGATGAAACCTTCCTAGCAAAACCACTGTTTGGCTATGTTACCCGCTTGCTCAGCCTCGCTTGCTCAGTCCCTCTTATAGCGTTGTTAGTTGCAGGTGAAGATGAAGTCTGTTCCAGGAGGGAACTTGTTGTTGGATATATCACAATATCTATAATTATTATTAACACACCTTATATACTGGGCATGGGTGGAAGGCTTGGCCTTTTGCTCGGTGTTTTGTTCCACTCATGCCACCTTAGGCGCCGATAAACCGACATTATGTTCCTTGATTTTGCGTTCCTAACACGATGGGTGTAATGGGGACCCCTTGACAGTTCGACTTTGAATAAAACTCCTCCAGCAAGGCCCAACATTGGTTTTAATTTGCTCATAATAACAACTTAATTAATTAATTAATTTGCATAGGGAGTTAGCGCTACCCGAGGATTCTTAATTCTACATAGCCGGGGGGGCCAGTGCTGATGGTGTTGGTCCCAAACGAGCGGACTGCGGGGCCGCCTTGGGGAAACCCGAGGTATCTGGTATAACCTGTAGGACATCTCATCCGGTTGTGGCCTGAGACGAGATACGCGCGGCTACTATCAGGGTGTCGGCACGCCGGGAGGTCTTGCTGGACTTGTTTTACCATTGTCGAAATGACTTGTGCTACCGGGATGCCGAGCCTGATCGGATTTTCCCTAAGATAAGGGGTGGTGATATTATATTTATCACTTCAGCTAATCGTGAGAGCTTGTGATGGGCTAAGTTGGAACACCCCTGCAGGGTTATGATCTTTCGAAAGCCGTGCCCGCGGTTATGTGGCAGATTGGAATTTGTTAATGTCCGGTTGTAGAAAACTTGACAGAGGATCCGAAGTAAAACACACAACTGTGTGAGTAACCGTGACTGTCTCTTTTCATTTTGAGAAGAGAACACGGTGGGGTTATGTTTGACCGTATGTAGTTAGGATCTTTAGCGATCACCTTTTGCGACCGTTTGCGTAGCTTCTCATCTTATTCTTGTAGTCGTAAGCTAGCCACCATATTATGCTTAGCCGCTGCTGCAGCCTCACCACTTTACCTCTTCCTACCCATAAAGCTTTGCTAGTCTTGTTACCCATGGTTATGGGATTGCTGAGTCCTCGTGGCTCACAGTTACTACAACACCAGATGCAGGTTCAGCCGAGTATGAAGCAGGAGCTGGTTCAAGTTCTTCACTGGGAGCTCGATGAAGAGTTTGGCCGTTTGCTTGTGACGTTTCGATGTTCAGTAGTGGTTTCTACTAGGATTCGATCCTGACCTGTGGCTTTATGTTGTTTGGTATCTTTCTTTTGGTTCTTCACCCGTAGTCGGGTTGTGATGTTTTGAAAGATGTTATGCTTATATAATGTATTGTGTGAAGTGGCGAGTGTAAGCCAACTATCTCCTTTTGCAATTTAATCCCTCTTTTAAATGAGTTGTGCAAAGATACCAAACTTGAGATCATTCTAGGATGGGCTTATACCTTTAAGTCGTGCCTCGACACGTAGGAGGTATAGTCCCATCCTGGGCATTACAAGTTGGTATCAGAGCCTTCTCCGACCTAGAAGCCCCCACTGATTGATCGAATCGTTGACGGTTGAGTCTAGGCACACACTGAAAATGTTTTGAGTCCTATATATATATCGGAGAGTAGGATTTCTTTTGCTTCTCTTCCCCTTTCACTCTGGTGAGGACTCCTGACGATTACTCTTTTCTCTTCTACTTTCAAAAATGCACCAAATTTTTTTTTAGGATCTCGCGAGTATTCTGGGATTGTTCCGATGTTCTTGTGACAAGGATATTGTTCTCGATGCCTCCTGTTACCGAGGAGTTGAGCTTCGGGGTATCATTGACACAAGCATATCGCGGCAGTACTAAATACTTAAGACGGCCGACATCGAAAATCTCTCCTATACGGCCAGTGGCAAGATAACCCCGACATCACCCAGTACTGGGGAGGTAGTTCGAGAGTATTGCCATAGCTTGTTATAGTGGATGCTTTTCGAAGGTCCGAGGTAAACAGTTTCCGAGAAAGACTGGTTATGTGTTGAAGGATGGATACACCTGGATGTAGGTTTAGAGTTGATTGCGCGGTGCTTCCCGTGTATCCCCAACACCTGATTGCATAACTGGAAACTTTCGGAAATCTATAGGTGGGTTCATCTAGTAGTTCTAGGCATTCTTCCAACGGATGCTCGATATGAAGTTTGGGGTTCTACATTGAGTGAAGTGGTTTTATGGACTTGTTCTGATCGGGAGTTGCATCTTAAAGGGTCCTTGGCTATGCTGATCCGGGGATGACAAAACCCTTTTGTAACACGTTCCATGAGCTTTCAGCACGAAGATGTCGAACGAAGCTTCTATCTTGTATTTGTTCTATCTGTTCCTTGTTCCTTTTTTTTATTTTCATTTTGTTCTCCAAGTGCCTTCTCGTCAAGTTGATGTACCTACGGAATTCATTCGTTCAAGTCTTTGTTCGGATGATATTGTGAAGATCATGCTGCATATCTATCCTTTGTTTTTGTTTTGATTCTGGTATTCGAGTTGCTTCGATGTCAAATGTTGATTCCATACCTTTCTTAATCGGTGTTCTCATATTTCTATGGGAGTGCTAGTCCTTCTTAATCATCAAGATGGTTATGTTAAATTCTTTTTCAACCGGTGCCCATTTTGTTTGTCCCAAGTTGTCTTTGTTTCCCCACCCTCCCTCCCTTCTCTTTATGGAGCTGGAATTCTTAATGAAGTATCCATTTTACTCATGCGATATTTCTTCATTCTTTTCCTCAATGTTCTTATCCGGTGATTTATCGTGAAGATGCTCAAGAGCTTCAAGTTCATCATTCTTAATTCCAATAATTCTTCCGGTGGATGTAATTCAAGATTTCGGTGTTGATCTCATCCTTTTCCTCATTTCACAATGCTTTCTTATTCCGGTGCACCAATTAATCATTCTCCTCTTGCTATTCATATCCGGAGTACTGAAGATTCATAATTCCATTCTTAATCCGTTCAAATTATTTTGAGCATTGTCATCTTATTCAAGCCATTTAATTCAACCGGTGCATTTTATATCTCTTAAGCAATCCTTTCCCAACGGTGATTTCTTTGAGTGGGCCCTAACCCACAGGTCTTTTTCCAGGATCTTACCTGACTCTTCTATTTTCCGGAGTATTCTAAAATTCTTTTCAAGTGTGACGTAAGAATGATCCCCATCAGTCACATGCCTTCTCCAAGATCGCTTTCAAATTCTTGTTCATCATTGGTTCAACCTTTTAATTCTTCATTCCGGAGTGCTCAACAATTCACTGTGGTGTATCTCATCGTCTTCTCAGTTTTTGAAGACCGGAGAAGTGTTTCTCTTAATTCTTGGCCCTTCTCTTGAAGATTCATGGTTCTAGCTTCTTGCCATCCTCATTATTGTTCAGTTTGTGAGGAATTCTTTTTATACCCGTCCGGAGCATTTCATGAATTCTTTTCTTTGTGATCCTCCGAAGGCCATCATTTCAGAATATTTCTTCGTTCTCAGTTTTCAACTTTGCCCTCCTACTATTCTTCATTGATGTCTCTTCGTTCGTCTCCATATTTTTTTACGGTGGTTCATTCAAGTTACTCTTCCGTTGTTATCATATCAATTCATTTGCTCTTTCATAATCCTACCGGTGGTTCGTTGAAGATTTACCCAAGCTTGTGCTAGATCCCTCTTTAATCCTTTCCAACGAGAATAAGTAGTATGCCAAATCCTTTGGTTGTCATCAATTAAATTGGTGAAGGAGATGCATTACATAATTCTTATTCTTATTCCTTCAAGGTGATTTAATTCTTTGTCTGGAGCTTGTTCTTCATATCCTTGGTTCTAAGTTGTCCATCTTGTCTTCTGGAGCTCCAAGTTATTTCAATTATCATTTCAACCTCCATCTAATTCTTCGCAGGCCTTGAATCTTATTCTTTTCATCTTTCACTTCTCATGCTTTCTTTACCGGAGTTCTCATGGTGGTTCATCATGTTTTAATTCATCCTCGAAGACTTCATCAAGATTCTTGTTGAAGCTCAAGCTTTCTTCATCATGCTTTCCAATTGCAATCCTTTCTGCCTTATCTTTTCAGATGGTGTTATGTCATTCTTGACAATTCCTTCATGTTTCATGATTCACGAATTATCAAGAATGAGATATTTAAACCCATCATTTTTCTTTGTTCAGGAGATCTTTCCAACCCTTCAATTTATTTGTTGGAGTAATCTTGGGTTGTATTTCACCTAAAAACTTTCCCTAAGGATTGTTGCTATTATGGTGCTTATAAATGACCCAAATTCTTCATTTATCATTCCGGTGAAATAAGTTTATCGTCTCCTTGTTGATCTCAATCCAATCAATTGTTCCGTCAGTGGCTGTTTGTCACCTCTTAAAGTTGAGATGTTTTCCATAAGCCCACATGAAGCTTATTCCTTTTCGTTGTTGATTTTCCTTCAACTTCGTTCAACCCTTCTTCGTAAGGATGCTCTTTCAAATTCAATTTTGAGAGAAGTTGTCTTTCTTCTCCATTCTTTTCTTTCGTTGACTATATGCTATCCTTTCGTTCCGGAGGTTTTGTGATGTTCATCTCATTAACCATCATATCGTTTTATCGAGATCATGTTCTTTCTCTTTTATCATTTAACCGGAGTGTTGTATTCTTCATTCTAATTCTCTCATCTTATCAAGTTTTAACTCTCTTTCAACCGGAGTGCTGTATGAATCTTTCTTACCCCTTGTGTCATTCTTTCAATTGTTTTCGGAGGCAATATGTTGCTGTTTTCATCAAGTATCATCTCAACTTGGCAAGTTCTTGTCCAATTCCTTCCATTTTCAGACGGAGTGCTGCCCAAATTCTGTCATTCTTATTCCTTGGCTACACCATTGCGGTTTCTAATTCTTTTGTCATCCGTGAGCTCTTGTTTCATGTCTTTCAACTATCAAGGTTCTCATAATGCTCCTTGTCCCTCTTTTCTAACGGAGTGTTTTCATCTTCGTTCATCTCCGTTGCTTTCTTTCTTCAACTTGTTCAACCTCTCAAGGTTCCTTGGTTTCACTCGTCTGTCAAAGAAGCAACTTTGTTTTACCTCTTCCTCTTCCGTTTCTACCCGGTGATATCTCTAGGATCTCGGGTCGAGATCCTCTGTTAGTGTGGGAGAGTTGTGACGCCCGAAGACCGACGTCCCAGAAGATTCCAGAAGATTCCAGATGTTCCGGGTTGCCCGTGTGTTTCTTTTGTGCTTGTGTTTTTATTTTTGCATTGCATCATGTCATCATGCCATCATGTCATTTTTTTTATTTTTGCATCTCAACCAAATAAATTGTGTGGACCTTCGGTCCATTTAAATCGAGGGAAGGTGACTTCTCTTTAAAACATATAAAAGCCTCCTAATATTTATGGAGCTATATTAACAAATATTCCATGGCTTCGGAATCACCGTAACACACTTGCAATATTTTTCCCCATGTCTTTTCACTTCAAGTTTCACCGTCAACCCTCCCTATAATTCTTTTCCTATTTTCGAGGCTCCTCTAAATCTAGACTCCTTTTAAACTCCTTCAGGCAAGCTAATTATTATTTTAGTTTGCACTTCCCTTTCTGTTGGAACTATTTTTGTTGGGTTGGTAATATCCCGTAAAGCCTTATAAAAATGTTCCATATTTTATTTTCTGTTCCTGGCCTCTTTTTCTTAATTTTTGGATCCCTCTCTATTTTATTTCTGCTAAGAAATAAAATTAGTAGAGCCCAGGCCTCCTCCTTTTCCCTCTCTCCAGTGGCCCATCCTCCCTTCGGCTCCCTAAGGCCCATTTTTTTCCTCAGCCGCAGCTACCTGGCCCAACCAGCCCGAGCCGGCCGAACCCTAATCCTCGACCGCATCCCTCTCTTTCCCTCGCAGCGCCGCCACCTCTCGTTTTCCCTCTGCCTCGCTCTCTGTCCCGAACCCTCGACCCCGCTCCTTCCCCTCGACCCCGCACCCTGTGCCGCATCCCTCGCTCGCCTCTCAGCCCGTTTCCCTCTTCCCCTCGCTCTCTGGCCCGAGCTCCCCTCCCTCCGCGCCGTCCTCCTCTCCCGTCGCGCGCCTCGCCGCGAGCAGCCAGGAGGGCGCTCCTTCCCGCGCGCCTGAGGGCTCGCCCCGCGAGCCGGCCCGGCCCGGCCAGGAGGCCGTCGCCGTCGTCCAGCGCCGCGGCCAGGCTCTCGCCTCGCCTCTGGCCCCGAGTGCCTCGGCCGCCCCGCTTCGCCCCAAGGCCGCTGGAGGCGCCCCCTCGCGCAGCCCCCGCGACCCCGAGCCTCCAGCGCCAGAGCGCCCGATGGCCCCGTCCCGGCCTCGTTCCGCCCGCGGCCAGGCCGCCTCCCGTCCTTCCTCCGTCCCCGAGTCCCGCGTCGGGCCAGGCCCGAGGCCTCCCTCACCAGTTCGCCGGGAGCCGCCTCCCTCCATCCTCGAGGCCATGGCGTCAGGCCCTTCCACCGCGCCGCTGCTGCCCTTGCCTCCGTGGATGACCCGTGCTGCTGTAGTTTTGTTTTCTTTTGTTTTGTGTGTTGTGTTGTTAACCTTAACAGAGAACCGAGAACGTCTACCGCCAAAGACCGCAATGACCCGAGTATATCTACGAACGAAAAACACCTCCGGGAACAAGTACCGCGACCGACTCGACAAGTACCTCTTCGGATGCGTCAAGTTCCACTACTTCCACTACCGTCGCAAGGACGAGATCCCAAGTACCACGACGATGCGCCGAGTACCACTACGTCCGACGCCACGACAAGTACCCCTACACGGCGAAACGACAAGTACCACTACCGACGCCGGAGCCATCGGAACCCTCAAGTACCTCTACGGAAAAATGACCGCGAGTACCACTACCGTCGCCCGAGTACAACTACCGCTACGAGAACGACTACCTTCGGTGAAGAAATGAGAACGTCTACTTCCTCTCCGAACGGAACGCCTCCTTCCTCTACGTCTCGAACCGCCCCGAAACGCACGCTTCGAAGGTATAACCCCGAGACGTGACCCGTGTGATGCTTGTGTGGTATGAATGTCTCCCTTGTGTGCTTTGTGCCCGTTCCACCTTTGTCATGTTCCTCGGTTGCCTCGTCGCCGACCCGTGGGAACCCGGCAACGGGATCACCCCATCATCTCGTTTGACTCGTTCACACCGCCCTTCATCTTTTGCACCGGACTCTCAACGAGTTACCGGAACCGATATGATGCCGTTGCATCAGTTTCGGATCGTTGCCGTGGCACCCTTTCTTTCCACCACGGTGACGATACTTCTTATCCTCTTAAGTCAATCTTTTAATAAAACTTGCATAAACTTGATCATGTCATCCGCATCATTTTACAACACTAAAATGTTTAATTGTTGTTGCTTTATAATTATTAAACATGCTCATGGGGATTTTCCGGATATGTTGTTGTTATTTTCCGGCCTCATTTAAAATGCCTAAATAGTGTAGTTTCTTTATGCTTCACCTCTTGCCATGTTAAAAACATTTAATCTTGTCTTGTAAATAACGGGAGTCCATTAAATAATTAAATGTGGTGTTTTGTCAATATGCAACTCGTTGCATATTGATCTCCACTTAACTTGTAGTGTTGTTTGTGCACCTTGCCATGCCATGCATAATTAAACCGGACATGCATCATGCTTGCTTGTGCATCGTATGCCATGTTTATGATATGTGTGTTTACCGTGTTGTTTGTTTCTTTCCGGTTGCTTCTCTTGTTAGCTTCGGTTTCGTTCCGGAGTGGTGAGGTTTCTCTCGACTGTTGCTCCGTCTTCTTCTTGGATCCGTTCTTCTCCCTTGTGGAATTCCAGGCAAGATGATCATACCCTTGGATACCTTTACTACCATTGCCATGCTTAGTTGTCTCGATGCTATCGTTACATGTCGCGCTACCCATCTTTTATGTCAGCCTCTCCTTGTTGCCATGAAACCTCTAACAGATGAAACCTTCCTAGCAAAACCACTGTTTGGCTATGTTACCCGCTTGCTCAGCCTCGCTTGCTCAGTCCCTCTTATAGCGTTGTTAGTTGCAGGTGAAGATGAAGTCTGTTCCAGGAGGGAACTTGTTGTTGGATATATCACAATATCTATAATTATTATTAACACACCTTATATACTGGGCATGGGTGGAAGGCTTGGCCTTTTGCTCGGTGTTTTGTTCCACTCATGCCACCTTAGGCGCCGATAAACCGGCATTATGTTCCTTGATTTTGCGTTCCTAACACGATGGGTGTAATGGGGACCCCTTGACAGTTCGACTTTGAATAAAACTCCTCCAGCAAGGCCCAACATTGGTTTTAATTTGCTCATAATAACAACTTAATTAATTAATTAATTTGCATAGGGAGTTAGCGCTACCCGAGGATTCTTAATTCTACATAGCAGGGGGGGCCAGTGCTGATGGTGTTGGTCCCAAACGAGCGGACTGCGGGGCCGCCTTGGGGAAACCCGAGGTATCTGGTATAACCTGTAGGACGTCTCATCCGGTTGTGGCCTGAGATGAGATACGCGCGGCTACTATCAGGGTGTCGGCACGCCGGGAGGTCTTGCTGGACTTGTTTTACCATTGTCGAAATGACTTGTGCTACCGGGATGCCGAGCCTGATCGGATTTTCCCTAAGATAAGGGGTGGTGATATTATATTTATCACTTCAGCTAATCGTGAGAGCTTGTGATGGGCTAAGTTGGAACACCCCTGCAGGGTTATGATCTTTCGAAAGCCGTGCCCGCGGTTATGTGGCAGATTGGAATTTGTTAATGTCCGGTTGTAGAAAACTTGACAGAGGATCCGAAGTAAAACACACAACTGTGTGAGTAACCGTGACTGTCTCTTTTCATTTTGAGAAGAGAACACGGTGGGGTTATGTTTGACCGTATGTAGTTAGGATCTTTAGCGATCACCTTTTGCGACCGTTTGCGTAGCTTCTCATCTTATTCTTGTAGTCGTAAGCTAGCCACCATATTATGCTTAGCCGCTGCTGCAGCCTCACCACTTTACCTCTTCCTACCCATAAAGCTTTGCTAGTCTTGTTACCCATGGTTATGGGATTGCTGAGTCCTCGTGGCTCACAGTTACTACAACACCAGAT
Organism: Secale cereale; assembly: GCA_902687465.1. NCBI lineage: Eukaryota > Viridiplantae > Streptophyta > Magnoliopsida > Poales > Poaceae > Secale > Secale cereale. The sequence goes on from LR738713.1 coordinate 827,724,095, forward strand.
GCAGGTTCAGCCGAGTATGAAGCAGGAGCTGGTTCAAGTTCTTCACTGGGAGCTCGATGAAGAGTTTGGCCGTTTGCTTGTGACGTTTCGATGTTCAGTAGTGGTTTCTACTAGGATTCGATCCTGACCTGTGGCTTTATGTTGTTTGATATCTTTCTTTTGGTTCTTCACCCGTAGTCGGGTTGTGATGTTTTGAAAGATGTTATGCTTATATAATGTATTGTGTGAAGTGGCGAGTGTAAGCCAACTATCTCCTTTTGCAATTTAATCCCTCTTTTAAATGAGTTGTGCACAGATACCAAACTTGAGATCATTCTAGGATGGGCTTATACCTTTAAGTCGTGCCTCGACACGTAGGAGGTATAGTCCCATCCTGGGCATTACAATACGACACCCGATCAATGAAAACAACACCACAGATTTTCCAGTGATTCAGTATGCGGACGACACCTTTATCATTATGCCCACATGCCCATTTGCAGGCGGCCCAAATGAAGAACATCCTCACCGACTATGCTGACTCGATTGGTCTCCATATCTATTTTCAGAAATCCACAATAGTGCCAATCAATATAGCTCCGAACCTAACTCAAAGGACCGCCTCCATTTTTTGATGCAACACAGAGACCATGACATTCACATACCTAGGTTTGCCGCTCGACACTACTAGGTTATCTGTGTAGGACCTCACCCCGCTGGTTTGTAGAGCAGAACACAAGATCACAGCTACAATGTTGCTAATGTCATATGCAGGAAAGCTAGCCCTTGCTAACTCACTCATCACCTCGTTGGCTATCTTTTCCATGGGGAAAATAAGACTACCTACCAAGATTGTGGAACAACTGGACAAAATCACAGGTCAATGCTTAAGGCGCAAGAAAACCGAAGATGGCGTCAAGTGTAACTCTATGGCCGCATGGGACATGATCTGCCACCCAACAAACATGGTGGACTGGGGGTTCTAAATCTCCGCATTCAAAATGATGCCATGGTGTTAAAATTCTTGCATAAATTCTATAACCGTCACGACATACCCTGGGCCAAAGTGATCTGGGCCACCTACTATAACAACACGGTCCCACACGCAACAAAACTGTGTGGCTCATATTGGTGGCACGATGTGATGCAGCTCAGTCCGATCTTGAGAGGAGTCACCATAGTTCACATAAGATATGGTGACACAACCTTGTTTTGGAAGGACTGCTGGAAGCCAGCTATATTCGCTGATGCCTTTCCACGAGCATACTCTTTCACAATGCGGGAAGTCATCTCGGTCAAAGATTTCCTGATGACTACCAATCTACATTCAGTCTTTTATCTTCCCCTATCGACACATGCCCATGAAGAGGTCAGATCAATGCAGATGGAGACCCTAGATACAGATATACCAGGACAAGACCATGATGAGTGGAGATACATTTGGGGGAAGCATGAGTTCAGCACTAAGGCATACTATGGTTACTACTTCAGAGAGGTTCAAGCACACCCTGGTTTTGCATGGCTTTGGAAAGCAACTAACATTCCTAAAATCAAAGTGTTTGGGTGGCTCCTACAGGTAGATGATGTATACTATGCAACCTTCTTCTTGTAGACTCGTGTTGGGCCTCCAAACACAGAGTTTTGTAGGACAGTAGCAAATCTCCCTCAAGTGGATGACCTAAGGTTTATCCATCCGTGGGAGGTGTAGGATGAAGATAGTCTCTCTCAAACAACCCTGCAAGCAAATAATAAAAAGTCTCTTGTGTCCCCAACACACCCAATACAATGGTAAATTGTATAGGTGCACTAGTTCGGCGAAGAGATCACTAGTAGAAAACAGGGCTTTGGTTGGGGACTGGCCAGCCCATTAGTCCCGGTTCAGTCATGAGCCGGGACCCATGGGGGGCATACGTCCCGTTTCGTGCGCCCAGGGGGCCAGCCGGGCCTCGTGGGGCATCTGTCCCGGTTTGTCTGGACCCATTTGTCCCGGTTCCAGGCATGAACCGGGACCAATGGTCCTCGCCCCTGGCCCACACCCATTGGTCCCGGTTCGTGATTGGAACCGGGAAAGAAGGGGGGCCTTTAGTCCCAGTTCCTGCCACGAACCGGTACCAATGAGTTGCCAATATATACCCCATCGCCGCAGTAGAGCAGTCCACACTGCTTTGTTTTTTCTGGCCGGCGAGGGGAGAGCTTTGTGGTGCTCTAGCTCGCCTCCTATGCACATGAGGTGTTCGATGAAATGCCCGAGCCACATTAGTTAAGCCTTCTCCTATCGAAGCTCGACCTCCAAGCTCCATTTTCTTTGAGATTTGTCTAGGTTTAGCGGTCCGTCACGTCCCGTCCCCGTCTTCACCGCCGTCGATTGTCCGCGCCGATCTCGTCGCCGGCACCACCGTGGTGAGCCTCTTGTTCTTATCTTCTTTCTGAAAGAAAGAATTGTTACTGTAGATAGATACTTGTCTAATTTTCTTACTTTTATTATTGCTTGTTATTATATAGTGCGATGGTTTTGGTATCCGCCCACGTCGGCCCTCGTCCTGTCTATGATTCAGATGTGGTATATTATCTTTAATTTATAACTATTTGTTTTAGTGCTTATGACAATTATGCCAACCAACGTGACATAGATGTTTTTATCTAGGAGGTAGTTGAACCAGAAATTCCAACCAACCCTCTTGTGGAGAGGTTAAACTTAGTTGAAAATGAAAACATTTACTTGAAGAAAAAATTGGAAAAAACTGGGGAGGAGAAGATGGAATTGGAGTTGCATGTTGCGGAAGTCGTCGATGATCAGAAGATCAAGATGGACCCTATTGTCAAGAGGTTAAATTTCGTTGAAGAAGAAAACAATTACTTGAAGGAAAAAAATTTGAAGAGGAGAAGATGATATTGGCGTTGCATGTTGCAGATGATCACAAGATCAAGATGGATGCAATGCGTTTGAAGATTAGAAAGATTAGAAAATATGCCATTCATACCGAGGCTTGGTATTATTATGCTACTGAATCAATTGTTACCTTGGTTGCGATTATGATCGCATTTGTTGTTGCATTGAATTTTTTACATAGTTTCAATGTATGGTTTAATTAGATGCTCTAGAGAGCTATATGTTGTTCAATGAGAACTATGTATGTACTTTGGTTTTAATGTGATGATGAACTTCTGTTAATTTGATCACTTATCTATGCATGATGTTCTGTAATGGTTTTTGACATACTTAATTATATATAATGCACGCAGATGAACTGGCAATGGATGTATGATGACAGACACACCTCTGAGTACGTTAATGGCGTGCATAAATTTCTCGAAGTGGCTGAGGCAAACAAGCAGAATGGTTTTATGTGATGTTCATGCCCTAGCTGTGGGAATATGAGATCTTACTCTGAATCGAAAACCCTTCACACCCACCTACTTTATAAGGGTTTCATGCCACACTATAATGTTTGGACCAAGCACAGAGAAATAGGGGTTATGATGGAAGACAACGAAGAAGAAGAGGACGATGACAACTATGAGCCCCCGGAATACGGTGATGCTGCAACGAGGGAAGCTGCTGAAGATCAAGAGGAACCAGACGATATTGTGCCCGATGATGATCTCCGCCGGGTCATTGTTGATGCAAGGAGACAGTGCGAAAGTCAAAAGGAGAAGCTGAAGTTCAATCGCATGTTAGAGAATCACAAAAAAGGGTTGTACCCAAATTGTGAAGAAAGCAACACAAAGCTCGGTACCGTACTGGAATTTCTGCAGTGGTAGGCAGAGAATGGTGTGCCTGACAAAGGATTTGAGAAGCTACTGACAATATTTAAGAAGAAGCTTCCAAAGGATAACGAATTTCCTGACAGTACGTACGCAACAAAGAAGGTCGTATGCCCTCTAGGATTGGAGGTGCATAAGATACATGCATGCCCTAATGACTGCATCCTCTACCGCAGTGCGTACGAGGATTTGAACGCATGCCTGGAATGCGGTGCATTGCGGTATAAGATCAGACGAGATTACCCTAGTGATGTTGACGACGAGCGCCCCAGGAAGAGGGTTCCTGCCAAGGTGATGTGGTATGCTCCTATAATACCACGTTTGAAATGTCTGTTCAGAAACAAAGAGCATGCCAAGTTGATGCGATGGCACGCAGAGGACCGTAAGAAAGACGGGAAGTTGAGAGCACCCGTTGACGGGTCGCAGTGGAGAAAAATCGAGAGAACGTACTGGGAGGAGTTTGCAAGTGACGCAAGGAACGTATGGTTTGGTTTAAGCGCGGATGGCATTAATAGTTTTGGGGAGCAGAGAAGCAATCAAATCACCTGGCCCGTGACTCTATGTATCTATAACCTTCCTCCTTGGCTGTGCATGAAGCAAAAGTTCATTATGATGCCACTACTCATCCAAGGCCCTAAGCAACCCGACAACGACATTGATGTGTTCCTAAGGCCATTAGTTGAAGAACTTTTTCAGCTGTGGAATGGACAAGGTGTACGTGTGTGGGATGAGGACAACTAGGAGGAATTTGACCTACATGCGTTGTTGTTTGTAACCATCAATGATTGGCCTGCTCCCAGTAACCTTCCAGGACAAACAAACAAGGGATACCACGCATGCACGCACTGTTTAGATGGCACCGAAAGTATATACCTGGACAAATGCAGGAAGAATGTGTACCTGGGGCATCGTCTATTTCTTCCGACCAACCATCAATGTCGAAAGAAAGGAAATCATTTCAAAGGCGAGGCAGATCACCGGAAGAAGCCCGCCATGCGTACCCGTGATCACATACTTGCTATGGTTAATGATTTACATGTAATCTTTGGAAAGGGTCCCGGTGGACTATCTGTTCCGAATGACACTGAGGGACGCGCAACCATGTGGAAGAAGAAATCTATATTTTGGGACGTACCCTATTGGAAAGATCTAGAGGTCCGCTCTTCAATCGACGTGATGCACGTGACGAAGAACCTTTGCATGAACCTGCTAGGCTTCTTGGGTGTGTATGGGAAGACAAAAGATACACCGGAGGCACAGGAGGACCTGCAACATTTGCATGAAAAAGAAGGCATGCCTCCAAAGCAGTACAAAGGTCCTGCAAGCTACGCTCTTACCAAAGAACAGAAGGAAATCTTCTTTGCATGCATGCTCAGTATGAAGGTCCCGTCTGGCTTCTCGTCGAATATAAAGGGAATAATAAATATGCTAGAGAAAAAGTTCCAGAACCTAATGTCTCATGACTGCCACGTGATTATGACGCAACTGCTTCCGGTTGCATTGAGGGGGCTTCTACAGGAAAACGTTCGATTAGCCAATGTGAAGCTATGTGCATTCCTCAATGCAATCTCTCATAAGGTGATCGATCCAGAAATCATACCAAGGCTAAGGAGTGATGTGGCGCAATGTCTTGTCAGTTCTGAGATGGTGTTCCCACCATCCTTCTTCAATATCATGACGCACGTCCTAGTTCATCTAGTCGACGAGATTGTCATTCTGGGACCCGTATTTCTACACAATATGTTCCCCTTTGAGAGGTTCATGGGATTCCTAAAGAAATATGTCTATAATCGCGCTAGGCCAGAAGGAAGCATCTCCATGGGCCATCAAACAGAGGATGTCATTGGGTTTTGTGTTGACTTCATTCCTGGCCTTAAGAAGATTGGTCTCCCTAAATCGCGGTATGAGGGGAGACTGACTGGAAAAGGCACGCTTGGAGGGGACTCAATAATATGCAGGTATGGGCATTCTTGGTCTGAAGCACACTACACAGTTCTACATAACTCTACCTTGGTGATCCCGTATGTCGATGAACACAAGAACAGTCTGCACTCCAAACACCCGGAGCAGTGTGACAACTGGATTACATGTGAACACATCAGGACTTTCGGCAGTTGGTTGGAAACACGTCTCAGAGGTGACAACACTGTTTGTAATGAGTTGTACTCGTTGTCCAGGGGATCATCTTCGACTGTATTGACTTACAAAGGATACGATATAAATGGGAATACATTTTACACGATCTCCCAAGATCAAAAGAGCACCAACCAAAACAGCAGTATCTGTCGGCGTCCTGGGAACCAGGGTACCCAGACTTGCCTGTCTGCGGGCCGCGACGCGCTCCTACCACGGCTCGGTACGGACCAGCTGATCGACCGGCTGCCCAAGACCCTCGCGAGGGGGCTAGGCCTCGCGAGGAGAACAACGTCAAGACCACCTCAGGAGCGGCCTCGGCAAGGTGCTCCGGAGGGACGGAGAATCCAAGGCCAAGCCTGCCTCAGGAGGAGGCAGTGATGCTCCGCGCCAGTAGGTGCGAGCGTCCGCCAGCGGCACAGTTGCCATTTCGGTGCAAAGGAGGCAGTGCAGGCGCAGGTTCCCGAGGATCGGGACAAAGGTTTCTTCATTGGTGCAACAAGACCAAATACCCCAAGGACGACATGGAGGATGTCACCACCAAGCCCACCACCGCGTCACCGCCTGATCCTTTTGCAGGTAAAGACTGCTTTTGTCAGGGTAGGAACGTCCTTGTGTTCCCGCTCGAAATGGCTGTTGTGGGATCCCTTCCCGCCTAAATATTTCGGGGGAAGAGGACCCTGGCCGCCTATATAAGTAGCTAGGATCCCCACTACAGAGGGGAGCAGATCCATAAACACTGCACTACACAAAGGAGCAAGAACTCTTGCCTCCCGACCCTCCTGAGCTCACCTCCTGAGCTCAGGAACCACTGTACTAGTTCATATTCTAGCCCTCCTGAGGCCAATCCACCAAAGCAAGAAGTAGGGTTTTACACCACAAGGTGGCCTGAACCAGGGTAAACTCTTGCGTGCTTCACTTGTTGTTTGCTTGAATCTCTTCACTAGACGAGGGCGAGATGCTAGGTAGACATGAGTGGGAGAGATCTTCGTTCATGCCCCTGTGTTCGAACTTCTTGGCTTTGCGAAGCCCGTAATCCAACATTTGGCGCTCCAGGTAGGGGGCGTGTCGAAATCTCACCTCTCCGATGACCTCGCCTCCCCTCTCCTGTTCCGCGCCGCCCCGATGACCGTGGCCCACCACATCCGCGTGGGGGCTGGCACTCTCCCCATCGTCCGAGCGGTATCGGTGGACCGCGCCACCCAGGGGCGCTCCTCCTCCTTCCCCGACGATGTTCTTGCCGGTCGGGCCACCAGAGAGCGGCCTACTCCGCCACTCCCACCTCATGTGGCCACGCCGGTTGTGCTCTTGGTGGCACGACGACTGCCCTGGCACCGACCATCTGCGGGAGAGCACGGTGCTCGAACGGCCCGCGGCGCCGGGCTGCGGAGCATTGCCGACGGGGAGCTACCCTGTCGCGGGGTCGCCTGCAGCCTCGGAGGGTCCCAAGCGCCGGCAACGGCTCGGCACGTCAAGTCGCACTTTTGGCAGGTCGGGGCCGCCGCCCAGCCACAGGAGGCCTCGCAGACACATAGTGCGCAGGGGCACGCCATCACCTTCGGCCCTAGCGACCTCGCCACAGAAGCGGCCAGCGCGAGCGTTCTCCCCACGGTGTGCACGCCCACCATCTGCGGGGTGGCCGTGACGAGGATCCTCATAGACGGAGGCGCCGGGCTCAACATCCTCTCCCCCGAGGCCTTCGGTCATCTTCCTGTGTCCTACAGGCAGCTCCTCCCCACCAAGCCCTTTTCAGGGGTCGCGGCCTCGGCCGTTCCACTCGACTAGATCCACCTCCCGGTCACCTTCGGTACACCGGCTAACTACCGGACTGAGCTCATCGACTTCGACGTTGCGCCCATCCACCTGCCCTACAATGCCGTCCTCGGCTTCCCAGCCTTGGCGAAGTTCATGGCGGCGACTCACCCGGGCTACAACACCGTCAAGATACCCGGGGGCAACGGCGTTATCACCATCAAAGGGGATCCCAAGGCCGCCCTTCAGGTCCTCGGGCGCGCTTATAGGGCTGCTGCCGCAGCTCACCCAGGAGCAAAGGGGGCTCCGGAGGCACCGGAAGCCGCGCCTGCCAAGAAGAAGCAGCTCTTCTCCCAGGACCCCGCCGAGACAAAGCAGGTGCCCGCTGAAGAAGAGGGCTCAGGAGCCACCTTCACCATCGGCATGGGCATGGACCCAGAGAAAGAGGCAGCGCTGGTCAGCTTCTTCAGGGCTAAAAAGGACGTGTTCACCTGGAAAGCCGCTGACTTGGTCGCGGTGCCAAGGCACGTCATCGAGCATCACCTCATGGTATGCCCCAATGCGTGCCCTATCAAGCAAAAGGCGCGCAGACAAGCCCCGAAGAAGCAGGCCTTCATCGTTCAGGAGGTTAGGAAGTTAGAGGAAGCAGGCATCATACGAGAAGTACGGCACCCGGAGTGGTTGGCCAACCCCGTCATAGTCCCGAAGAAAGGAGGCAAGGAGCGCATGTGCTTTGCCTTCACGAGCCTCAACAAGTTCTGCCCTCAGGACCCATTCCCTCTTCCGCCATCGACCAAATCGTGGATTCAATGGCTGAGTGCGACCTACTCTGCTTCCTCGACACCTTCTCGGGCTACCACCAAATCAAGATGGCGGTGGAAGACGTGGAGAAGACGGCGTTCCTGACCCCATGCGGGGTCTACTGCTACACTTGCATGCCTTTTGGGCTGAGGAACGCGGGCGCCACCTTCCAGCGCCTGATGCACATCACCCTCGGTCCTCAGCTCGAGAGGAATGCGGAGGCCTACGTCGACGACATCGTGGTCAAAACCAGGGAGGCCAGGACTCTCGTCCAGGACCTAGAAGAAACGTTCGCCAACCTATGCAAGGTGAAGCTGTGCCTCAACCCGGAGAAGTGCGTGTTCGGTGTACCCTCCGGCCAGCTGCTAGGGTTCCTGGTTTCACACCGGGGCATTGAAGCTATCCCGGAGAAGATCAAGGCCATCGAAAGAATGAAGCCGCCCACGAACCTGAAGGAGATGCAGAAGCTCGCGGGATGTGTAACTTCCCTAGGGCGCTTCATCTCTAAGCTTGGGGAACGCACCCTCCCGTTCTTCAAGCTCATGAAGAAGAAGAGGCCCTTTGAGTGGACTCCGGAGGCTGATGCCGCCTTCCGGGACCTCGGGGAATACCTCACCAGCTCGCCGGTTATGGTAGCACCGCGACCCCCGGAACCCATGCCTCTCTACCTCGCCGCGACGCCTCACTCCACCAGTGCGTCGCTAGTAGTGGAGCGCGAGGAGAGGCCCCGAAGCCTGAGGCCACCAGGCGGCTCGGCATCTTCAGGGCCCGCGCCGCCCCCTGACGCAGTTCCAGAGGTGGATTCAACCACGGTCACTGCCTGCCCCGCCACTCAGCAAGAGGTGCCCAATGTTCCTGAAGCGCCCGTGGATCCTGCTGCACCGACCCACGTGGAGCACCCGGTGTACTTCGTCAGCACCGTACTGCGCGACGCGCGCTCGCGCTACCCGATGCCTCAAAAGCTGCTCCTGGCGCTCCTTGTCGCCTCCAGGAAACTGCGCCATTACTTCTAGGGCCATCCTATCAAGGTTGTTTTGTCATATCCTCTCGAGAAGGTACCGTGGGGCCCGAATGTCGTCGGGAGGGTCGCCGAGTGGAACATCGAGCTTCAGGCGTTCTAGTTGGAGTTTAGCACCACACGAGTGATCAAGGGAGCGGCTCTGGCAGACTTTCTGGTGGAGTGGACTGACGCGCCGGAGCGAGGGGCTAGCGAGGACCGCTCGCTGGCCCCCGGCGATGAAGCCCCAGACGGATGGGTGGTATACTTCGATGGCGCCTTCTCATGCCTTGGCGAGGGGGCTGGCACCGTGTTAGTATCTCCCACTCAGGACAAGTTGTACTACGCTGTGCAGCTTTGCTTCCAGCAAGGCGAGAAGGTCTCCAACAACATCGCAGAGTACGAGGGCCTAATTATTGGGCTCAAGGCCGCCTCTGCGCTGGGGGTCAAGCGTCTCTCCATTAGGGGCCCGTTCGCGCGATCCCAGCCGGGTCGGCTGTCAAATTCATCCAGGGCCTCGTGAGGCGATTCGGGGTCCCCAGCCGCATCATTACAGATAACGGTTCGCAGTTCACAAGCAATCTCTTCAGGTCATATTGTGCTAACCTTGGAACATAGATCTGCTACGCTTCGGTGGCTCACCCCAGGAGCAACAGTCAGGCCGAGCGCGCCAACGCGGAAGTCTTGAATGGCCTCAAGACACGCAGCTTTAAGAAGAAGCTTGAGGCTTGCGGCAGGGGCTGGATCGACAAGCTCCAGTCCGTGCTGTGGTCAATCCGAACCACTGCCACCAAACCCATGGGGGAAACTCCTTTATTTCTTGTCTATGGGGCGGAGGTGGTCCTCCCTCACGAGGTCAAGCATCGCTCCCCACGGGTCTTGGCTTTCAATGAGGAACGCCAGGATGCCACCTGGCGGATGGACCTCGTGCTCGGCGAGGAGGGCCGCCGCCGAGCTACCCTCAGGGTGATGTGATATCAGCAGGCGCTGCGGCGGTACCACTGTCGCGGTGTCCGCGAAAGAACACTTGAAGTTGGTGACTTGGTCCTGAGGCGGGTCCTCTCCAGAGAGGGGTTACACAAGCTCTAACCCATGAGGGAGGGCCCGTTCAGAATCGCCCGTGTCTCTAGGCCCGGTGTTATGCGCCTGGAGACGCAGGATGGGATACCTATCCAGAATTCCTGGAACATTGAACACCTCAGGAGGTTCTATCCGTAATCAAGGCTACGTGCCCGTGAAGGTCTCCGCCCGTGACACTCTCACATAATAATGAGTTGGGGCTGTACATGCCTCGGAGTCTCCTATGCGTTGCCTACGGGCCCTCAGACGGGGCTTCCACCCACGCCCCAGTGGCAGTCCTTAGCTCCGCGTTGGGAAGAAGACGTAGTGTAGGGGCCGGACGCGACCTTTTTCCTTTTTTGGCTTGGTGTTTGGCTGTCAGCCTTTTCTACTTCCTTGGCTATCAACCCTTCCTCTACCCCATGCTATGAAGTTCTCGTGTTTCTCGCGCTTCTTGCATTTGGTTGAAAGTCTTGTTTGGGATCTTTCTCGCCGGTTTTAAGTTCAGCTTGTTGAGCAGGCCTGCGCCACCCGCTCTTCTTCGCGCGCCTCGCGCATGGGGGCTGGGGCACGGCGGTCACCGGCCTTCGTCTGCCACGGCCCCATGACCTCGCTTGGCCGAGCCTGCTCAGGCTCTGGCGTCGGGCTTATCAGTCCGCACAATCTATCCTACCGAGCCGGCTTAGGCTTTGGTGCTTTAACCCGCGCTCGGCGCCCTCAGTAGCTCTCAGCGGCTCACCCATGATCGGGGGCTGCAAAAGCTCTCTAGATTCGGCCGTCCTCACGACCCGATGGGGCTCATGACGCCAAAGAGTCAGGAGCACTCCGCCTCAAGACGTCGTGACACATAAACGCTAAGTAATCTCGCCAAAGCCAAAAACATGACAGCAAGTTCTCGCTTCATACACATATCATAGTCCATAACACACCTTCTCGAGGCAACTTGAAATTTTGACACATGAAGGACATAAAGGGAAAAGAAGGAGAAGAAGCAGAGGCCGCTCCTGCTCAGTCGGAGTCTCCTAGTTCCTCCGGCTTCACCGAGCCACAGCGGCGCGGCAACCCCCTCCTCTTGCCGGGCCGAGCTCGGCGGCATGGTGGCTCGTCAAGGCTGCCACTGCTGGAGGAGCTACTGCTGCCACAGAGGGGGAACCCGCGGCGCCCCCAGGACTAAGATCGTCTCCGGAGGAGGATCTGCTCCTCTGGACGCCGTCCCCATCGTCCTCTTCGTCATCGACCACGGGACAGCACCCAAGCTGCCTCCCTTCCTCCGAGAAGACCCTGACAAACAGTGTGGAGGCGCCATCGTACCTGAAGTGGAGCGTACACCTCCCCTGCATTCGGCGCGCGCGAGCAAACGATTGCCACCCGCGCTCCAGGAACACGTCACCCGAGGGAGCCACATCAACCTCCACCCAGGACGCACCGCTGCAGCAACCGTCAGCCTGCAGCCAGATGCCACCGAGGCCTTCGGCTGGTAACACGTTGCCGAACGAGCGGGGAAGCCAGAGCCATGAGCCACCACGCTTCTCCGCCCACACCACGAACTCGGACAACACGTCGAAGGAGTGGAGCCGCGGGCGCGGAGGACGCGCGACCGCCATGCGCTGTCTCGCGCCTCCTCTCCCACCACGTCCACGACCACCTTCACCAGGGTAAGACGTACCGTGTCTCTCACCAACGGCCGCGACAGAACCTGGAAGGCCGCGCCCGCTTCCCCGAGGAGTCGCTGCGGGTGCAGCGGCATGCTTGCGGGGACGCCCGCGGCCCCTCTTCGGTAGCAGCAGGGCCAGATCCTTCGGGGCCTTCCCTTTCTCTGTGGCGGACGGCTTCCTCGGCGGCGCCATGGAGATCTCGCAGCAAGAGGGAGAGCGGGGAACAAGCAAGGAGGAAGACGGTGCTGGCTTGAAGATGGCTTGGGGGCTCCCCCCTAGTCCCATATATAGGGCGGAGGAGCCCAACCGCCAGCCACTAGCGTCACTGCCATAACAGCCACGTCGTCTGGGCCGAGGAGTTGTCAAGTCACACAATTACCAAGACTGCGTGGGGAGCGGAGTCTCCACGTCCCATCCAACTATCACGCGCCAGCCTGGCCCGCAGCCTTTTAGGGCCCGCGGTGCTTCGTCCTCGACTAAGGCTTCGCCCCGAAGCCAACTCCGCACGCACCATGGGCTCGGGGGCTATTGTCGGCGTTCTGGGAACCAGGGTACCCAGACTTGCCTGTCTACGGGCCGCGACGCGCTCCTATAATGGCCTGGTACGGCCCAGCTGATCGACCAGCTGCCCAAGACCCTCACGAGGGGGCTAGGCCTCGCGAGGACAACAACGTCAAGACCGCCTCGGGAGCGGCCTCAGCAAGGTGCTCCGGAGGGGCGGAGAATCCAAGGCCAAGCCTGCCCCAGGAGGAGGCAGTGATGTAAGCAGTGATGCCCCGCACCAGCAGGTGCCAACGCCCGCCAGCCGCGCAGTTATCATTTCGGTGCAAAGGAGGCAGCGCAGGTGCAGGTTCCCGAGGAGCGGGACAAAGGTTTCCCCATTGGTGCAAAAAGACCGAAGACCGCAAAGACGACAGGGAGGATGTCACCACCGAGCCCACCACCGCGTCACCGCCTGATCCTTTTGCAGGCGAAGACTGCTTTTGTCAGGGTAGGAACGTCCTTGTGTTCCCGCCCGAAATGGCCGTTGTGGGATCCCTTCCCACCGAAATATTTCGTGGGAAGAGGACCCTGGCCGCCTATATAAGTAGCTAGGATCCCCACTACAGAGGGGAGCAGATCCATAAACTCTGCCACCACACAAAGGAACAAGAACCCTTGCCTCCTGACCCTCTTGAGCTCACCTCCTGAGCTCAGGAACCACTGTAGTAGTTCATATTCTAGCCCTCCTGAGGCCAATCCACCAAAGCAGGAAGTAGGGTTTTACACCACAAGGTGGCCTGGACCTAGGTAAACTCTTGTGTGCTTCACTTGTTGTTTCTTGCATCTCTTCACTGGACGAGGGCGAGAAGCTAGGTAGACGTGAGTGGGAGAGATCTTCGTTCACGCCCCTGTGTTCGAACTTCTTGGGTTTGCGGAGCCCGTAATCCGACTAATGATGATGCCATGCCAACTTTCAACCTTTTCAGAGTTCATTTGAAACGCTTTTCAATTTCATGGTCATTTCGCTCAAAGAATGAACTAATATAAAAAATAATGAACTAGAAAACTTTTATGAAACTCTAATAGCAAAAATAATAAACTAAAAGAATGAACTAGAAAACTTTAATCAAACTCTAATAGAAAAAAGAATGAACTAGAAAACTTTAATGAAACTCTTGTAGCTAAAGGAATCAACCAAACAGCTTTTATAAACCTCTAGTATTATTGAAACTAAAATTCTATAAAATTTATGCAACTAAAATTATCAAAGTATTTCCTGTTCAAAACATTAAAAGCAAAAAGAATTTTCATAAAATAAATAAATAAAGCAAAATATAAAATAAAATAAATAAGTAGAATAAAAATAAAATAAATAAACTTTAATACAAAAATAAAAATAGCAACAGTAAGTATTTTGTTGTAAGTAGAAACAAAACAAAATAAATAAAGCAACAAAAAAACAAAAATAAAATAAAATAAGTGCCACCTACTAGACCACCACGACCTGAATACGACTAGAAACCGAACCATGGGCCAGGATTCAGGCCCGTAGCAGGCCCAGTAGGCCCACCGGCACACAGTCACAGATTAGGCTTGAAAGCCTGCAGTTGAGAGGAGCTCGAGAGGGTGGGCACAACAGCGCTTATAAACCACTCTCGAGCTCTCTCAACTAGCGAGGTGGGACTAAACTTTTGGCAGCGACGCGGGCAACACTAGGACTTCGGTCCCGGTTGGTGGCACCAACCGGGACTAAAGGGGTGTATTGGTCTCGGTTTACCAATGCACCC
>LR738713.1:827742265-827849467 GCA_902687465.1 Secale cereale
CCTCCTACCGCGCCAACTCCCCGGCGGCCGGCGGCGACACCCACCCTTCCCCGCCTTCTTCCGCGCCACCGCCCCGGCGGCCGGCGGCGACCCCCACCCCTCCCTGCCTTTTTCCGCGCCAAGCACCACGGAGAGCGAGCCAAAACGGCCGGCAATGCAGTCCGCCGGCGACGATATTTCCGCGGCGGCGTTTAGGAGGCGACGGCGCACCTCACCTTCGCCCCAAGACCACCGGGGGGGTCCGCCGCTGAAGCATCCTGCCTCAGTCATGCATGACAGGCGGAAGCAAACTGCAAAGATGACTACTCCATCGCATTCGTCGTGGATGCGAACTGCAGTACACAATCTGAGAAGAAGCACTAGGAAAAAGGGCGTAGATCAACACATATGCAGTTTTACATTTTAAAAAACATATTAACTCTTCTATACGTCGAAGAGTTCAAGACAGTTCTCCAGCGGCGCCGCCAGAAGATCGTCGGCATCGACGTGGAGTACACACCCGACCACGAGAGGGCGGCCCTGGTTCAGGTATCCATCGGCAAGTACCATCCAGTGCTTCTTTTCCAGGTATGTGGTACATTGGGCCAGAGATGCAACACCTTCGACAGGTTCCTCGGCGACCCAAGGTAAGCAATTCTCTCTGCCGAGTACGCGTTGCAGTTCTATATGCCCGTGTATGCAGTTCCGAAAGGTATAACTTGCGGTTCACTTTCCTTAGGTTCGAGTTCGTTGGCTTCGCCATCGAGCAGGACAAGCAGAAGCTCGCAGCCTGCAACCTCCACATCACCAACTTCGTCGACATCCAGACGAACTGGAGGGTGCCTGATGGAACGAAGCCACTGGACTCGCTTGGCGATGTAGCTGCTGCCATCATCGACGACGAGTACGCAGACATGAAGATGAAGATGACAGACCACGACCACAGCCTGTGGACTTCCATTCTCAGCACCAAGCACGTCGAGTATGCTGCCAAGGACGCCTACGCTGCGTTCGAGATATGGAACAGAATCAGCACCATGAAGAAAGGCCTCGCGCGCGCTGAAACAGAGAAGACCAGGAAGCGCCCGAGGTCTTCCTGGAAGCCGTGGGGCAAGGGAGTATCAACTTCCACCTCCAACTCCAACGGCTGGAACTAGTGAAGCAGTACAGATGCTGAAAAGCCAAGGATTACTGTCGGAAGTGCTCGATTAGTTTCCTTCTGCATATGTAGATTAGTTTGCTTTCGTTCTAGTTTGCTTTCGGACAATGTTTGCTTATGTTGCGTTAGTTTGCTTGATGATGTAGTATGTTAATTATGACCCCAGAACCGTAGTTTCTATCTATCAAATATATGCAGTTCTCAGTACTCTGTTTTCATTATGTACATTGCTTCAAAACCGCTGATGTAGCTAGGATACACATAAAAAAACAAAACTATCAGAGCAGTTCACATAGAGAATTCTTTCACAAATACACCAGAAGCAACGCAAAAAAGCAGTCCGCCTCGCTTGACCAATCAAAAAAACTTATAAAACTAGTACCCCCACACAACCGTGGCTGTAATGCAGTTCATACAGGCTCGCATTGCATATTAATGCAGTTCGCCGCAATACAAAAAATTCAACGCGCATTTGCATATTACTGCAGTCCACCGCTCTTGACCACGATTCACAGACGAAAAACACAGCCTGCAATGCAGTTCTAACAACTATAGAATGCAAAAAAACTCAAAGAACATCTTTGATAAACGACCAGAGCCAGTCGCGCCGTGAAAAAACGTGGACAATAAACTTAAAATTCTTCCAAAATAACAACTTAATCCGCTCCAATTTATACGGATAGATCAAAAGCAGCCCGTAAATGCCGAAAACAACAGAACATTACATACAAAACGCAGCAATTTCGATCCGCACTGGGGAGAACAGAGAAACAGAGAAAAGCGGACCAACGGACGCAGATCCGCCAAAATCCAAGGATTTCCGTCGTTTTCTCGCAGAATTCAGTGCTTAACCACAAATTAAATCAACGCAAGCACGAATAAACCAGTGGAAATCAGTCAAACTAGCCAAAAACGATGCTAAATGAATATTTTCTGCTGCACCTCTATGTGGTGCACAGCAGAAGAAGGAAGCAGTGCGCATAGCTCTCCAATGCAATTTTGCAATGCAGTTCGGAAGTGTTATGAGAATATTATTCTCATAATGTTATGAGAATAGACCGGCTGTATATATATATATATATATATATATATATATATATATATATATATATATATATATATATAAAGCATGTGCTGACTATAGCTAATTGATGCATTAACTGTTTTGGTATGTACACATATTAACTCTCTTCTTTCTTCTTTTCTAGCCCTCTGGATCGAGCCAAACTTTGGTAGCGAGACGAGGCCCGAAGAAAAGGTTGCACCAGGATGAAAAGTACACGATCGAAGCAATCGCGCGCGATGGCCAACCGATTGAACCCATCTGGACCAAGGACGCATTTTCTGCTCAGTGCGGGGTTCTTGTTAGGGACATGATCTCGATCAGCATCCAACAATGGTATATGCCTAAGAACGAAGACCCTTAGGTGTCTTATGTCACCGATATGCAGAAAGATGATCTTTGGACCGAGCTGAATGCAAATTTCACCCTACCACCAGAGGAGGATCCGGAGAAGCCACCACTTATAGAGCCATTGGTCAAGTCGGCTTCTCTTAAGAAGATGGCAGATCTATTCATGAGGTGGAAGAATGAGCTGAAAGCAAAGTTTGTCAACGAAGACAAGACTCCAGAATTCACTGGTCGGTTTGAGAAGATCAGAGATCACTGGGACGCATTTGTGGCCCACAAGAAATCAGAAAAGAGTAAGAAGATGTCAGCGACAAACAAGAAAAATGCTGCGACGAACGAGCATCACCTTCACACGGGGTCAGGTGGCTACCTCAAAGCCCGGCCATTGCGGGACAAGGCTGAGAATGACCTGCTTGCTAAAGGGGTCGAACCAGAGACATTAAACTAGCTAGACCGTTGAAGGACTTGGTTCTTTGGGGTTGGGGGAACCTTGGACCCCGAAATAGGGAACTGCGTTTGGACGAACGAGCAACTGCGAATACCCGTCACGAATCTTAAAGAGTATATCGATGCAGCGCAGGAAGGGACGTTCATTCCCGACAGAGAGAACGACGAGCTCACAATGGCCCTCAGGAATCCTGAGCACCCTGGACAGACACGAGGCACGCCAGGCTCCGTTTTGTGGAAGGCTGGGTTTCCCGACGCAGGTGGTTACAAACGCCGGGAGTGGAAGAAGAAAGTGGAGCAGACCCAACTACACGCGCTGCACGCAAGGGTACATGCGCTAGAGGACGAACGAGAGGCAGTTCGCAGCAACCGACCTGTCGAAGCTATCCCGCCATCTCAGCGGAGAAGCAGCGTGGCTTCCACCGAGCTGCTTCTAGAGCCTGTCTTCACGACTCCTGGTAGCTACCCCGTGGGTGCTATCACGGAGTCTCAACATTGCCACCTTATGATGCAATGGCAGCAATTCAAAGTCAAGGCGGCTGTCGGCTCTGTTGCACCTCTTGAACCCGGTGCAACTTTTCACTAACGTCCGATTCCAGAAGGATATGCTAGGGTGATGGTGGATGGAACTAATGGAGGGATTTTAGGAGCTCGAGCTTGACCACCCTACCGGTGAAGGGGAGACTCGGCTAGGTTCTTCTCTGAAGACTCCATGCCTATGGCAGAAGTAGCTCATCAACCTTCCGAACTGGATGCCTCCGCCTCCGCCTCCTCCTCCAGCAAGTCAGGGCACTCCGCCTCCTCCTCCGCCTCCTCCTCTGGCGAGTGATCAGGATACTCCGCCTCCTTCTCCGGCTGCTCGGGCGCGTGGCGGCACTCCGCCTCCTTCCCCGCCTGCACTGGCGCATCCAAGCAGCCCGCCTCCTCCTTCGCCTCGTTAGTAAGGCGGGAAGAGAGCCGCCGCCGCTCCGGCTGCTCCGTTGTGTCGTAGCACTCCGCCTCCTTCTCCGCTTGGTAAGCAACAAAAGAAGACAGCTGCAGCCGCTCCGGCTGCTCCGTCGTCTAGCAGTACAACAAGAGGCAGGAAGCAATACATATACGGTCCATCTCTCGAGCCTTTAGAGAAGTTACCATATGAGAGGACCGACGAGGAAAACACGAAGATCTCTAAAGCCGAAGTGAAGGACATTTTTTGCAAAGAAACCTCCACCTCCGGAGGAGAAGATAGATCCGGTGAAAGCGAAGCGCACTATTGATGCCCTGAAGAAACCACCACCGTCTCCACCGAAAACCAACTATGAGCACATTATTGAAAGGTCATATATCGAAGCGGAGCGGTCGGGAAGTACTTGGAGTGATCGAATGTTAGCAGAACAAAGAAGTGGGAAAAAAATTCCCCATCTCGGCGAACAAGCAAACCAATCGTGGCCCCCCCCGCTCAAGGTGCCTAGCGACATCGTCGCTAATCATCCGAGGATGGCGCCTGGTACCAATCTTGGAGATTACCTGGGCGATGATGTACTATTTGATAAACACAAATACTAGTATGGGAAGCCTCTCGTCAAAGATGGAACTACTCTAACAACGATGATGTGAAGATTCCATGATTGGTACATGGAAACGTGCAGAGAGTCTTGTGGGAAGGATAATTTGATGCCGAAAGTTAAAGAGGAGCACGACCTCGTTGGAATTGAGCTGTTGTCTGTTCCATTTGAGGAGTTCTTCCAGTTTTTCAATCAAAAGGCCCTCGATAAATTAACGATCACTTGCTACTATCTGTAAGTAGTACTTCTGTCATTAAGCCTCTATATATAGCTCATCTCTTTCATTGCATGTATATATAATTATCCTCACTATATTATGCAGATTGAAGATGGTCGAATGCAGAAAAGCTGAAATCTATCATATTGGGTTCATTGACACAAATCTCATAGATGAATATACAGTTACATTTCATGCCAAATAAACCGAGGCTAACTTGCTACGATCCTTGGTAATAAATCAAAACTAAGATACAATACTCTTTCCTTACAACTTCAAGTGAGTGTTACTGTCTTGTGCATATTCGATTTCCCTTAATTATTGCTTGAGGTTATAGTAATTAATGCAATTGATTAGTCATATGCATGTGTGTGCAGGTTCCACTATATTCTCCTAGAGATTAAGTTTGAGCAGGGACTAGTAACCGTCTTAGACTCGAGACGAAAAGATCCAGAGGACTATGCGGACATGTCTAAAATGCTCGACAAGTAAGTTCAATCGATCATTATCGCACCATATCGGCAACTTTGTTCATTTCCTGATATAAAGTAATTGTTTTCTTTGTCTCACAGGGTTTGGAAAGTATTCACCGCACAAGTTACAGGACTGCCGCGGGATCTGCGATGGAAATACCCTAAAGTAAGTACTGCTAGCTAGCTAGTTCCGCGCATCCCCCGTTGATTCTAGCTACTTTCATCAATGCCATTTATAATGCTTCATTATCAGTTTGATTGACCTCTATTTCTCATAAAGTGCTTGTGGCAGGAAGCAGGGAATAATTACTGTGGATACTACATCTGCGAGTTCATCTACAACGCGACGGCCAAGAATAGGCGGGGCTACTCTAAAAGACACTATGAAGTGTGTAAGGAAAAATATTCACAATTTTATTTTATTACAATCATTTCTGTTGAGTTTCATTCATATATATGTATTGACCCCCTTCTTCAAATTAGATGTTGCAGATGCGGGATGAACTCCTACCACAAGATCGCATGCGAGCAATTCAAGAGGAATTGGTGAGATTCTTTCTTGACCACGTCATCAATAAAGCCACAGAATACCATGTGGAAATTGATATAAACATGAGATATTAGGGATTGTAATTGATATTATATTGTATATATGTAGCTAGTACCATCGGATAGATATATGAAAACTTTTTGTTCGATTAATCTCTCGGAGAAAGAGAGGTGCACTCCTATCTGTATATGTTCATGAGGATCTTCTGTAATTAATGGTTCCTTCATTTGCTTACTAGCTAGCGTGTCGAGTCCTCTCTATACGTATAGTACGTAGCGTCGACCAAGCACGGAGATAACAGAGGACACATCTCTCTATTAGCTAGCTAACACAATATATGAAAGCCCTAAATTAACCCTACAAAACCCCCAACCCCACCCTTTCAGAAAAAACAAAAACCCTAGCCCCTGAACTACTGATGAGTGGACGCTTATTGGTCCTGGTTGGTGCTACCAACCGGGACAAAGGGCCCCCTGCCTAGGCAAGCCGCAGTGGACACGTGGAGCCCCATCTATCCCGGTTGGTATAAGAACCGGGACTAAAGGTATTGGGCTTTAGTACCGACCCTTTAGTCCCGGTTCCCGAAACGGGACAAATGGGCATTATAAACCAGGATGAATGGGCCTTTTTCTACTAGTGTATGGTGATACAAGTGTAATATGGATGGTAGATATAGGTTTTTGTAATCTGAAAATATAAAAACAGCAAGGTAATTAATAACAAATGTGAGCATAAACGGTGTTGCAATGTGTGACACCAAGGCCTCGGGTTCATACTTTCACTAGTGCAAGTTCTCTCAACAATGATAACATAATTAGGTCATATAAAAAATCCCTCAACGTGCAACAAAGAGTCACTCCAAAGTCACTAATAGCAAAGAACAAATGAAGAGATTATTGTACAGTACGAAACCACCTCAAAGTTATTCTTTCTGATCGATCTATTGGGCTATTCCTATAAGTGTCACAAATAGCTCTAGATCGAGTTCGTACTAAAATAACACCTTAAGACACACATCAACCAAAACCCTAATGTAACCTAGATACTCCATTGTCACCACAAGTATCCGCGAGTTGGATTATACGATATGCATCACACAATCTCCGATTCATCTATTCAAACCAGCTCAAAGAACTTCAAAGAGTGCCCAAAGTTTCTACCGGAGAGTCAAGATGAAAACGTGTGCCAACCCCTATGCATAAGTTCACAAGTTCACTGAACCCGCAAGTTGATCACCAAAACATACATCAAGTGGATGACGCAAATATCCCATTGTCACCATAGATAAGCACATGCATGACATACATCAAGTGTTCTCAAATCCCTAAAGACTCAATCCGATAAGATAACTTCAAAGGGAAAACTCAATCCATTACAAAAGGTACAGGGGAGAAACATTATAAGGTCCAACTATAATAGCAAAGCTCGTGGTACATCAAGATCGTGCCAAAGCAAGAACACGAGAGAGAGAGAGATCAAACACATAGCTACTGGAACATACCCTCAGCCGCGATGGTGAACTACTCCCTGCTCGTCATGGTGACCGCCGGGATGATGAAGATGGCCACCGGTGATGGTTTCCCCCTCTGGCAGGGTGCCGGAATAGGCTCCCGATTGGTTTTTTGTGGCTACAGAGGCTTGCAGCGGCGGAACTCCCGATCTAGGTTTATTTTCGGGGTTTTCCCTATTTATAAGAATTTTTGGCACTGGGGACAAGTTAGGGGGACCCACGAGGCACCGACAAGGATGGGGGGCATGCCCTAGGGGGGTACCTGCTACCTCTTGAGCTTGCGTTGTATTCCCTCGAAGAGGAAAGGGAGATGCAGCATAGTAGTGTAAGTATTTCCATCAGTTTTTGAGAACCAAGGTATCAATCCAGTAGGAGACCACGCGCAAGTCCCTCGCACCTGCACAAACAAATAAGAACTTCGCAGCCAACGCGATAAGGGGTTATCGATCCCTTTACGGTCACTTACGAAAGTGAGATCTGATAGAGATGATAGTTTATATTTTTTGGTATTTTTAGTTTATAAGAACAACAAATAAACGCGATAAAAGTAAAGGAGATGTAGATTGATATGTTGAGAATAGACCCGGGGGCCATAGTTTTCTCTAGTGGCTTCTCTCATGATAGCGATATTCTATGGCGGGTAAACCAATTACTGTCGAGCAATTGATAGAAAAGCGAATAATTATGAGACTATCTAGGCATGATCATTGTATATAGGCATCACGTCCAAGACAAGTAGACCGAAATGATTCTGCATCTACTACTATTACTCCACACATCGACCGCTATCCAGCACGCATCTAGTGTATTGAGTTCATAAGAACAGAGTAATGCCTTAAGCAAGATGACATGATGTAGAGGGATAAACTCAAGAAATATGATATAAACCCCATCTTTTTATCCTCGATGGCAACAATACAATACGTGCCTTGCTGCCCCTACTGTCACTTGGAAAGGACACCGCAAGATTGAACCAAAAGCCAAGCACTTCTCCCATTGCAAGAACTATAGATCTAGTAGGCCAAACCAAACCAATAATTTGAAGAGACTTGCAAGGATATTATGAGCACACATAAAAAGTTCAGAGAAGAACCAAATATCTTTCATAGATAACCTTGATCATAAACTCACAATTCATCGGATCTTGACAAACACACCGCAAAAAGAGATTACATCGAATAGATCTCCTCGAAGACCGAGGAGAACTTTGTATTGAGATCCAGAGAGAGAGAGAAGAAGCCATCTAGGTACTAGCTATGGACCCGAAGGTCTGTGGTAAACTACTCACAACTCATGGTGAGGGCAATGATGATAATGATGAAGGCCTCCGTGATGGATCCCCCTCCGGTGGAGCTCCGGAAGAAGCTCAAGATGGGATCTCCACGGGAACAGAAGGTACGACGATGGAATTAGGGTTTTCTCTCTGTTCACGGAGTTTCTGGGGTACGTGGACTTATATAGGAAGAAGGAGGGCACCGGGGGGATCACGAGGGTCCCACGAGGCAGGGGGCGCGCCCCCACCCTCGTGGGCCCCTCGTGGCTCTTCTGACGTGGTTCTCAAGTTCTTCGTGCGTGATTTTCTCCCAAAAATATCTCTTGCGAAGATTTCATTCCGTTTTGACTCCGTTTGATATTCTTTTTCTGCAAAACCCTGAAACAGGTAAAAAACAACAATCTGGACTAGGCCTTTGGGTTAGCAGGTTAGTCCCAAAAATGATATAAAAGTGAATGATAAAGCCCATTAAACATCCAAGACTTCATAATTAATAGCATGGAACAATCAAAAATTATAGATACGTTGGAGACGTATCAAGCATCCCCAAGCTTAATTCCTTCTCGTACTCGAGTAGGTAAATGATAAAGAAAGAATTTTTGATGTGGAATGCTAACCAATGTACTTTTTCAAAGTAATTCTCTTAATTGTGGCACGAATGTTCAGATCTAAAAGATTCAAGATAAAAGTCTATATTGGCATAAGAAATAACAATACTTCAAGCATACTAACAAAGCAATCATCTCTTCTCAAAATACTATGGCTAAAGAAAGTTATCCCTACAGAATCATATAGTCTGGCTATGCTCCCTCTTCATCACACAAAATATTCATATCATGCACAACCCCGATTTCAGCCAAGAATTTGTTTTCTTACTCTATCTTTTCAAACCTTTCAACTTTCACGCAATACATGAGCCTGAGCCATGGATATAGCACTATGGTTGGAATAGAGGTGGTTGTGGAGAAGACAAAAAGGAGGGAGATAGTCTCACATCGACTAGGCGTATCAATGGGCCATGGAGATGCCCATCAATAGATATCAATGTGAGTGAGTAGGGATTGCCATGCAACGGATGCACTAGAGCTAAATATGAATGAAAGCTCAACAAAAGAAACTAGTGGGTGTGCATCCAACTTGCTTGCTCACGAAGACCTAGGGCATTTGAGGAAGCCCATCGTTGGAACATACAAGCCAAGTTCTATAATGAAAATTCCCACTAGTATATGAAAGTGACTAAGCATGAGACTCTCTACAATGAAGAAGCTGGTGCTACTTTGAAGCACAAGTGTGGAAAAATATAGTAGCAATTGTCCCTTCTCTCTTTTCTCTCATTTTTATTTTTATTTTTTGGAGGGCCTTTCTCTCCTTTTTTTTATTAGCCCCTCTATTTTTTTGGGCCATCTCTTTTTTTATTGGCCTTTCCTCACATGGGACAATGCTCTAATAATGATGATCATCATGCTTTTTATTACAACTCGAAATTACAACTCGATACTACAACAAGTATGACTCTACATGAATGCATCCGGCGGTGTACCGAGATATGCAATGAATCAAGAGTGACATATATGAAAAATTATGCATGGTGGCTTTGTCACAACTACAATGTCAACTACATGATCATGCATGGCAATATGACAATATGATGCGTGTCATATGAACGGAACGGTGGAAAGTTGCATGGCAACATATCTCGGAATGGCTATGGAAATGCCATGATAGGTAGGTATGGTGGCTGTTTTGAGGAACAATATGGTGGCTGTTTTGAGGAAGGATATATAGTGGGTTTATGGTACCGGCGAAAGTTGCGCGGTACAAGAGAGGCTAGCAATGGTGGAAGGGTGAGAGTGCGTATAATCCATGGATTCAACATTAGTCATAAGAACTCATATACTTATTGCAAAAATCTACGAGTCATCAAAACAAAGCAATCAACGCATGCTCCTAGGGGGGAGGTTGGTAGGAGTTAACCATCGCGCGCCCTCAACCTCCACACAAAGGTTGGCACTCTACAAATACCTTATGCTCTAACTTCATCACATAGCGGTTCACCATACGTGCATGATACGGGAATCACTAACCTTAACACAAGTATTTCTAAATTTCATAATAACTCCACTAGCATGACTCTAATATCACTATCCTCATGTCTCAAAACAATTATCAAGCATCCAACATCCCATTATATTCAATGCACTTAGTGTGATTTTTTTTACTACATTGACATTGGATGTTTATCATGTGAAGACTAGTTTTTTTAGCCTAAACACATTACCATGCTGTTTTAATAAACTCACAAAAGGATATAAATGAAGCATGAGAGTTTAACAATTTCTACAAAATATTACCACCACCGTGCTCTAAAAGATATAAGTGAAGCACTGGAGCAAAAACTATTCAACTCAATAGATATAAGTGAAGCACATAGAGTTTTCTAATAATTTCTAAGCCATATTTAACTCTCTCAAATAGGTGTGTCCAGCAAGGATGATTGTGGCAAACTAACAAGCAAAGACTCAAATTATACAAGACGCTCCAAGCAAAACACATAACATGTTGCGAATAAAAATATAGCTCCAAGTATAGTTACCGATGGATGAAGACGAAAGAGGGTATGCCTTCCCGGGGCATCCCCAAGCTTAGGCTTTTGATTATCTTGAATTTACTTGGGGTGCCTTGGGCATCCCCAAGCTTAGGCCTTTGCTACTCCTTGTTCCATAGTCCATCAAAGCAATACTCAAAACTTGAAAACTTCACAACACAAAACTTAGACAAAAATTCTCGTGAGCTCCATTAGTATAAGAAAGCAAACCACTACTCAAAGGTGCAGCAATGAATTCATTTTTTGTTTATATTGGTGTTAAACCTACTGTATTCCAACTTCTCTATGGTTCATATCCTCCAATACTACTCATAGATGCATTGAAATAAGCAAACAACACACGAAAAACAGAATCTGTCAAAAACAGAACAGTCTGTAGTAATCTGCAGGTTTTGCCTACTTATGGAACTCCAAAAAATTCAAACTAAATAGGTAAATTTGAGGAATTTGTCTACCAATCATCTGCAAAAAGAATCAACTAAAAAGCACGCTCCAGTAAAATCTGAAGACTACTTTAGCGAGCGCTAATGATTCTGTTTTTCACAGCAAGATCACATAAACTTCACACAAGTCTTCCCAAAGGTTCTACTTGGCACAAACACTAAACAAAAAATGAAACCACATCTAATCAGAGGCTAGATGCAATATTTATTCCCTAACAGCAATAAAAACAAAAAATATAAAATTGGTTTTCCTCCCAACAAGCGCTATCATTTTATGCCCCTAGCTAGCCACGATACAAGATAAATCTAGGTATTGACATCTTTGATCTTCACCCTTTTAATGGTGTCAAGCTCGAATCCGGGAGGTTCTTTACGTTTCCCTTCATATTCGGAAATCTTTAGATCTAGGGCATCCAACCGCTTATTAAAATGGTAATAAACATATTCATGCGGTGGATATTTCCACTAACATTCTTAAGTGGTTCAAGAGACTTTTGTAATATCTTTGTTACTTCACATATTTTCTCAAAAACTTGAGTCTCTTCCTGGGTGGAAAGCTGCCCAAATAAATCTATCAAGACATTATAACAATTAAGGGTATGATTCCCCAAGAAATTTCCTCCGGTAACGGTATCAAGAACAAGCCTATTCAAAGGGGTTATGCCAATATAAAAATTGCGAAGAAGCACGGAAGTGGAAAGCTTCCTATTGGATCTATTTTGAGCAATGCAAATTCTATACCAGGCATCTCTTAAGTTTTCTTCCTCCCTTTGTTTAAAGTTGAGCACCTCACTCTCGGGAGTAGTGATAATGATAGGTGTGCTAGACATGATGACAAGCAAGCAAGCAACACACAAGCAATCAAGAAGCAAGCGAACGATAAACACACGGAGGAAGAAGGGCAAATAAAACGGCAAGGCTGAAGTGGGGGAGAGGAAAACGAGAGGCAAATAAATATAATGCGAAGGATAAGGGTTTGTGATAGGTACTTGGTATATGAATTTTGCGTAAGCCTCCCCGGCAACGGCGCCAGAAATTCTTCTTGCTACCTCTTGACCTTGCGTTGTATTCCCTCGAAGAGGAAAGGGAGATGCAACACAGTAGCGTAAGTATTTCCCTCGGTTTTTGAGAACCAAGGTATCAATACAGTAGGAGACCACGCGCGAGTCCCTTGCACCTGCACAAACAAATAAGAACTTCGCAGCCAACGCGATAAGGGGTTGTCAATCCCTTTACGGTCACTTACAAAAGGGAGATCTGATAGAGATGATAGTTTATATTTTTTGGTATTTTTAGTTTATAAGAACAGCAAATAAAAGCGATAAAAGTAAAGGAGATGTAGATTGATATGTTGAGAATAGACCCAGGGGCCATAGTTTCTTCTAGTGGCTTCTCTCATGATAGCGATATTCTACGGCGGGTAAACAAATTACTGTCGAGCAATTGATAGAAAAGCGAATAATTATGAGACTATCTAGGCATGATCATTGTATATAGGCATCACGTCCGAGACAAGTAGACCGAAACGATTCTACATCTACTACTATTACTCCACACATCGACCGCCATCCAGCATGCATCTAGTGTATTGAGTTCATAAGAACAAAGTAACGCCTTAACCAAGATGACATGATGTAGAGGGATAAACTCAAGCCATATGACATAAACCCCATCTTTTTATCCTCGATGGCAACAATACAATACGTGCCTTGCTGCCCCTACTGTCACTGGGAAAGGACACCGCAAGATTCAACCCAAAGCCAAGCACTTCTCCCATTGCAAGAACTATAGATCTAGTAGGCCAAACCAAACCAATAATTCGGAGAGACTTGCAAGGATATTATGAGCACACATAAAAAGTTCAGAGAAGAACCAAATATCTTTCATGGATAACCTTGAACATAAACTCACAGTTCATCGGATCTCGACAAACACACCGCAAAAAGAGATTACATCGAATAGATCTCCTCGAAGACCGAGGAGAACTTTATATTGAGATCCAGAGAGAGAGAGAAGAAGCCATCTAGATACTAGCTATGGACCCGAAGGTCTGTGGTAAACTACTCACAACTCATGGTGAGGGCGATGATGATGATGATGATGAAGGCCTTCGTGATGGATCCCCCTCCGGTGGAGCTCCGGAACATGCTCCAAGATGGGATCTCCACGGGAACAGAAGGTACGGCGGTGGAATTAGGGTTTTCTCTCTGTTCACGGAGTTTCTAGGGTACGTGGACTTATATAGGAAGGAGGGCACCGGGGGCCACTTGAGGAGGCCTCGAGGCAGGGGGGCGCGCCCCCCACCCTCGTGGGCCCCTCGTGGCTCTTCTGACGTGGTTCTCAAGTTCTTCGTGCGTGATTTTCTCCAAAAATATCTCTCACGAAGGTTTCATTCCGTTTGGACTCCGTTTGATATTCTTTTTCAGTAAAACCCCGAAACAGGTAAAAAACAGTAATCTGAACTGGGCCTTTGGGTTAGTAGGTTAGTCCCAAAAATGATATAAAAGTGAATGATAAAGCCCATTAAACATCCAAGACTTCATAAATAATAGCATGGAATAATCAAAAATTATAGATACGTTGGAGACGTATCAGTGCCCTCCACCCTTGTGGTGGCATCAGGACTCTTCTGGTGCATGTCCGGTACTCCATGGGCTTGTTTTGGTCCATAAAAAATCACCGTAAATTTTCAGGTCAATTGGACTCCATTTGATATTCCGTTTCTGCGAAATTCAAAAACAAGGAAAAAAATAGAAAATGGCACTAGGCTCTAGGTTAATAGGTTAGTCCCAAAAATCATATAAAATAGCATATAAATGCATATAAAACATCCAAGAAAGATAATATAATAGCATGGAACAATAAAAAATTATAGATACGTTGGAGACGTATCAGTAGACAATCTCAACACATGCAACATGTTGAAATGGAGGCATTATAACATTGCAAATAATTTTGAGTGCCTGCTTTGCGAAACTCACGTTGAAGAGACACTGGAACACTTTTTTTCCACTACACATTTAGTCGGAGGTGTTGGGCTATCCTGGGCATTAATTGGACCCAACACGGGGATAGGCTACGGCTGATCGAGGTGGCAAAAAACAATCACAATGGGTCCATGTTCATGGACCTCTTCCCGATAGCTGCACGGGGCCCGTGGAAGGAAAGAAACAACAACTATTTTCGTAGGTTTCCTCCGATAGTGGCCTCCTGGAAACAAAGATTCAAGGCTGACTTTAGCGACCTGTGATTTAGAGCCAAAGATCAAAAAGGCAGTTTATTACTGCCCTTGTAAACACCCTGGTGTGAACTTCATTCTAATAAACCCACAAACTACCTATTATTAGCCCTTCTGAGGGGAGGGGGAGTGTCCCCTCCCTATCTATACTCATGTAAATATGTGACACTATCCCAAAAGGGATTTTAATACAAAATGTAGTAGGAGCTTTTCCTACTATTTGATTGGTCAAAAAACACAAAACAATCGGACTTGTGTTTTCCCTCAAACAAGTCTGTAACCAAACAAGATGCCTTCAATTTTAGCACATGCGAGGTAGAGGGGATGCATGCAACCAATCAACTTGCAGATGTTGGTTTTTATCCTGCATATGGTCAGCCATGCCCAACTGGGACAATTATGCAAAGTGGCCAAAAACGATGCACGTAACCAAACGCGTCCCTACAGACTGGATGCATATAAAACTAAACAATAGCACCAATAAGTGTATTGATGGGACTTTGATGCTGTGCTTAGTCACGCACCAATCAAACACATCATCGCGATGCTAGAATCGCCAGGCCACAAAATTCATCATCTCATGTCCACGCCAAGCGACAACGAACTACCAGCCATGATGCACAGGACTCCATCCAAACACGCTCTCCATCCGCACCCCATCTCCTTCCTCTTGTCAGTGATGTATTAGTGCACCTCTCGACCCTTCATAGCAGTGGCAAGATCCAAATCCCGCCAAAGCCCACACTCTTTATCCTGGTGATGCGTACTATGGCCAACCACCAAACTGCTCCTCCATGAGTCAAACTCACATCGGGTGAAGCGTGAGTGATGTGATGCCTTCACCATCTCCCCTCTTCCGTTACTTCCTCCGCCTCTTGCATCACCCAACATCTCTAATGACCTCATGAGCCCGCAGGAATACGGTCCCGATTTCTTAGAAAAGGACTCGTCCCTATTTTTTTTATCATATGTCCTTCAGTGCCAAATCTTAGTCGCTATTTGATAGCTTTGCTTGGCACTCCATATAAAATTATTTTATTTATTTTTTATTACCAACCTATGAATGAGGATGCGAGCAAAATGAGGAATGCGTACAAATATTGTTTGAATATTAACTTTGTTAGGGTTCTAATTTTAACCAACTTTCTTGACTTGCGGAGGCAGAAAATACCCCGATGAAAATGCGTATGGTAAAAATTATGGGTGTTTCATCCCTTTGCCATCTTCAAGGTGTTTTTCATCAGGGGAAACAAGAATTTTGTTGATACCATGGAGTTAGCTATCAATATTAACAATTTTACTATAATTGGCCTTACTATTATCAATCTGAAAGTTAATTATTGCTAATAAGATCTCTAAACATGGAAGGATTTGGGCCGAAATTACAAGGTGGAAGGGACTCAAACTCAAAATAGATTACTCAAGATAGTCACCAATATGAAAGTTCCCAGTGGGCATTGATGGGCGAGTAATGGCAATGTAGATATAATAACACTGATTGGAAATAGCTCTAAATTTTGTATATAAATTTAGTAAACAATCTTATGTTTGAAATCCCATTTTTTGTGTTTGGTGACTTCAAGATCCCGTTTCCGCATTTGATTCCGCAAGATTTGACTAATATGTTCTTGGTCATGTCAGACCATTTGCTTCTCATGGATGCCATTTAAAATTCCTCCACTCCAAATAAAATTCCTGCATATGCTCATTACTTTTGCCAATTCCATGTTTGTACTTTGTGATCCCTTTCAGTTATTTTCATGTGGGTTAGGTTCACCTTTTCTATAATTAAATATATTTTATTTTAAATTGTTGAACTCTTGTGTTTTTCCCATTTATTACGTATGACCAGGCAGGAATTGAATTGTTGTTTAGTTCAGAAATTTCATGCCATGGTGTATCACATCATGTTGCTAGGCCTCTATTTCGAGAAAATAGACATTATTTTGCTAGGCCACATATTCCACAAAACAGAGACCATCCATGTGAGTTGTTTTGGAAATCATGGCAAAAATAATAATACTAAAATTATAGTTCCCCTAGATTGCCATTGACTTATCTTGGTTTGCATATGGATGAACTAATTTGTAATGTAACAATGGATCTGTATTCATGGTTATATATTCGCGGGTCAGCGTTGGAGATTCCCTAAGTGAGCAAGTATAGAGGTTTTGAAACATCTAATTAACAGGTCATGAATCTCTTGTAGAAACAATATAATGATGTTTTAAGACTGAGGTCAATCTGGTATTCAATATAGTTCTAAATTTCTAACTTAGCAATTCATTTTAATTGTGTTTATGCTTCCTAAATAACAATGACTTAGACTACCCATAGTGGGAAGTAACTTAGACTAGTAACATGCATATGTTACTAGTCTATGTTACTATCTCTATAGTTGGGAGTAACATATGTGTGGTGTCATGCAATACTACATTTATTAGGTTGTAGACTCATTTTGTCTTGGTATGTGTGATGTTACCAATACTATGAGTAACTAGCCATGGCACTCAAATTCTCCCTCTCATCATTAAATCATTACCACATAAGCTAATTTGCCTAGTTGGGCCCTATATTACTATTGAAGTTATCCCCACTATTTACAATCTTAATTCCAGTGTGCGGCCATAATTTAATCATGTGCAAGTACATGATCATGGATTCCGTACTATGCATGCAAACTTTATTAATATTTCATTTAACATTTAGGTAATATTTGATGTCCCTTTTGTACCTACGCTATGATATTACCCTGCACTTTTACCCTCTTCTGTAAATGAAGTAACTAAAAGCAAACTGGTTACTAGTTTCTCTGGCAGTAGAAAGTAAACCAATTTCTTTATATGTTAGAGTCAACAATAGTCAACCATTTAAGTAAACCGGTGTCAGATCACATACCCTGCATAGTTACTATTGAAACCAAGATCCCCAACTCAAAGTTATTCAGGTTTGAATCATACTGGATCAGTCCTACATGGTTTATGGACACTGGAAAAATCTCTTGGAATAAACCTATCAAGGCCACCAATGCTACCACTATACTATGCAGGAAATTTTAAACTTTGAGATATGATCTCAAATCTTGGAGCAAGAACATTTCCAAACTTACAATGTCCATTGATAATTCCAACAGAGCTCTCTTGGCGCTGGATGAATTAGAAAACAAAAGAGTCTTAACCGGACCTGAATCAAACTTCAGAATCATTCTTAAAACACACATCCTCACACTGCTCAATCATCAAAAGCTATACTGGAAAAAGGGATGTACTGTTTGTTGGGTACAATTTGGAGATGCGAACTCCATATTCTTCCAAGCCATAGTGTAAGAAAGGTACAGAAGAAATCATATTGCCTCCCTCCATTCTCAGAATGGAGAATGTATTGAAGATCACACTGACAAAGAATCTCTAATATTTCACACTTTCAAAGAAAGGCTTAGTACTTCCTCATATAATGAGATGAAATTTGACCAAGATAGAACTATAAAACATATTGATGGTCTCGATACATTGACTGCACATTTCTCCAAGGAGGAAATTGATAGAGTGATCAAGGAAATGCCACCTAATAGAGCCCTAGTCCCAGATAGTTTCTTTGGTACCTTCCTTAAATCTTGCTGGCATATTATCAAGGAGGATTTGTACAAACTTTGTGATAAATTCTGAGGGGAACCTTAACCTTGAAAGTATTAATGATGACTTCATCACACTGATCCTAAAAAAGAACTCCCTGACCATAGTGGATTATAATAGACCAATCACACCGTTGAACTATTGCCTCAAAGTTATCACAAAATTGTTGGCCAACCGCCTGCAACTAGTGATCCTGAAGATTATTCATCGTAACCAGTACAACTTCCTCAAAGGAAGAACCATCCAGGACTACCTGGCCTGGGCGTATGAGTATATCTTCCAATGCCAAGCTTCCAAAAATCCCATTGTACTTCTAAAACTGGATTTTGCCAAGGCTTTTGACACAACTAATCACGAGGCCATGTTGAATATCATGAGAAACATGGGATTTATTGCAAGAAGGGTGTCCCCTCTAATATTTGTACTTGTGGCTGACCTCCCCCAAGCAGCAGTAAATAGTGCTTTCTGTCGAGGTGAGATCCACCCGCCTTTTCCTAGAAGTGTCCAAGAAGATTACCCGATGATTCAGTACGCACACGACACGATCATATTTTTACCGAAAGTAGCCCAACAAGCCAATACTATTAAGAGCATCCTAACTGACTATGCCGCTTCCATTAGGCTCAAAATCAACTTCCACAAGTCTACCCTTATACCCATCAACTGCGATGCTAATACCAGTGCGGAGGTTGCAAATATCTTTGGATGTGTGGTAGGGTCAATGCCTTTCAACTACCTTGGGCTTCCACTTGGAACCACACGTCCATCTATCCAAAACCTCATGCCTCTGGTTTGCAATGTGGAAAAAAGACTATCGGCCACCTGAACAATGATATCATATTGATGGAAACTATCACTTCCTAAATCTGGCATTACTTCCATCATAATCTTTGCCCTTTGCACACCAAAATTCCCCCAAAAATTCATTGAGCTCCTAGATAAAATCCGTAGACTATGCCTATGAAAAAAAGAGTAGGGGGGCAAGTGCAACTCCCTTGCTACATGGCACATGGTTTGCCGGCCGAATAATAAAGGAGGGCTAGGAGTCATCAATGTTAAGGTTCAAAGAGAGTCACTTCTTATCAAGTTCCTACACAAGTTTTACAACCATGATGATGTACCATGGGTAGATCTCATATGATCAACTTACTACACGAATAAGATACTGCACAATGCTGACTTATGTGGGTCCTTTTGGTGGAAAGATGTTGCCAAACTAATGCCAATCTACAGAGGGATGCCAAAAGTCTAAGTGTTAGAAGGCTCAAACACATTGTTCTAGAAAGACATGTGGTTAGATGAAGTAATGGAGGATAAATACCCTAGGGCCTTTTCCTACGCAAGAGAAGAAGACACTTGTGTGAAGGATTTTTTGGCCACCAGAACACTAAATCTAACCTTCCATACTCATCTCCCCCCACAAGCATTTGAAGAAGTCTGCGGCCTTCAGAGCGGCACTAAACATGTTGAGCAGGGTAACCATGACCACGTGCATGATGCTTGTACATGTGTATGGGGGAAGGGAAACTACACAACAGCCCATTACTATACCCACTACTACAGAGATGTGCAAGCACACCACACATACACTTGGCTATGGAAATCAATATGCACAATGAAAATTAAAGGTTTCGGTTGGCTACTCATGTCTGATTGGTTCAACACGAAGAGCATGCTGACTAGGAGGCATTCCCACATTGATGATGGTTCTGACTGTCTCCTTTGCCCCAACCAGATGGAAGAAATGCTTGAACACATGATCTTCACATGCGACTTCAGCAAAAGATGTTCGACCTACTTGGGCATCCTCTGGCCTCCCCATGCACAAGACTAGAATGGATTTCACATGCCAAAAACTCATGGGGGCGACCTCTCTTCATGGAACTATTCCTTGTAGCATCCTGGAGCATTTGGAAGGAAAGAAACGACAAGCAATTCAGACGGACCCAAGCTAGTTTTGTATCCTGGAGAAAAGATTTATTGAATACTTCTTCCTCCTGGCCTATAGGGATAAGGAAAAGAATAAGGACTTCCTAGCTAGTTTTATAAATTCCTTACATTAGGGACATGGAGTATTTGATCCCGAGCTCATATGCTCCAGCATGAACAGTAAAATCGAAAAAAATCTGATTTTTTTTTAAGATGGACATTGACAAAATGTCTAACTGCGTGCAAAATTTCAGGCTGAAATCACATTCGTGGAGGTATGGGCAAAAAGAATAAAATCGATGCTCCAAAAAGACTATTGTTGGAAGCATTTTGGAGCATCGATTTTGTTATTTTTGCTCAGTCCTCCACAAATGTCATTTCGATCTGAAATTTTGCACGCAGTTAGAACATTCATCAATGTTCATCTAAAAAAATCAGATTTTTTTGAATTTGTTTACTATTTTTTTTCGATTTTACTATTCATGCGAGAGCATATGAGCTCGGGATCAAAAGAGCACTTTCGCTACATTAGCCCCTTCTACTTTGTACCCAGCCCAACTGGTCTGGTTAATGTAATATGTACAGTATTTATTCATTTAATAGAAAAAGCACAGTGAGAGACTCTCTCACTGTTTCACGGTAAAAAAAAGTACTAGAGTCTATCAACATCTTACATTTGTGTTGTCACCCAGAAGTTCACGTTTTGCTCATCCAGTAGATTATCTTTCTATAAATCATGCGGTCCATTTTCAGCTCTAGTACTAAAGAAAATGAACTACATTGGAGAGAATACCATGTTGTTTCATCAAACATTAATTCACAGTGTGTGTAATGCAAATATAGTGAATGATGATTTTCAGGTAGATAAATTTGTCAGATTGGCTATCCCTCCACAGTCATGCAATAAGGTATTTTCTTTCTTATTGCATTGGTTGGTTCATTCCTAACATGGTAATGCACATGTTGCAGAATGCCTTTTCTTTGTGGATTCAAAAAAACCCAGAAAAAGCTAGATGGGTCGTGCGCCCATTTGTAAAATACTCAGTAACAGGCGCCTGAAGCGCCAAATAGGAAATGCCTCTCACACAGTGGAAATTCGTTTTCTCCTATTTGTGCTACGTGCGTTGGCCCATGCATTTAGCCGACATTTCTTTTTCTATTCCTCTGTTGGTCTATGTACCTTGTGCATACGTATAAAATAAATATTTAATAATTACATAATTTCACTGTCATCTACATGTCACATTAATCGGGTTGCCCATCAGGTAACCCATTGGTGTAGGCCTGTACTCATACCCTACCCACTACTATTCGGGTACCCATGGGCATACATAGAGATCCATATCCTAGCCATTCGGGTCGGGTGCCCATGGTCACGCGTACCCATGGGTCAAATTGCCAGGTTGGGCCTCTGGTTGAACTTAACGGATAGAATGGCTCAGTGCCTGAGCTACCGAGTAGAATGGGGGGAGACTTGTATAATATCTAACATTAGGTGAGATCGTGAGATCAATCCCCAAAAATTATATTTAGACATTTTGAAAAAAAAATCTGAAATTATTTGACAACATCCATGTGGGGTATGTCTACTACTGAAAAAATCAGCTCAAAACTTGATGCACATTTAGGGATTAAAAAAAGACAAATTTGGATGTGAATAGTGGCAACTTTGGATGAATAGTACTTTCACATTATTCACTAACGTCCAATTTTGACTTTTTGTTTCTATTAATGTAGGTAGAACTAGGAGCTACCCGCAAGGGACATGTGGTTGGGAAAAAATAGGTAGAACTAGGAGCTGAAACTTTTTTAGGTTGATTGATGTGTGTCTACAATTTTTTTGAGAATGTTTGAATATGCAGATCTTTTTACAAAAAATCAAACTCATTGATCTTACTTAATGTGTGATTCACACAAGTCTCTCCCGGTAGAATGTATATAATTTTTTTATTTTTTGCAGGGAAGAATGTATATGATGTTATGGTCGCATACCACGTATTCGAGGGCCCTGTGCAGATTATGGTGTGAAGTCCAGTTCAATACTTTTCAGTTATGCTGATTGTTACAGCAAACGATTCCAAAAGGTAAGAATGAATTAGCTACCCATCTGAATGCGAACTAACGGTGTCCGTACATCACCAACAACAATATCCTTTATGGTCGACACACTGTCACATTAATGTGTGGCCGAGCCAGAAACTCGATGTAGAGGGGCCAAACATGTCAAATAATGTTAAGAGGGGACCAAATTACCTAGATCCAACTAATTTTGTTTGACAAATGAAGGATTAGAAGCACATGTAGCTGTAGTTTTGAAAGCATAGGGGGCCTGCCAGCACCCCTTGCCTCCGCCACTTTGCGTGGCTGTTTAAGTGTGACATCGCACGCGCATTATTCAGGATCGCGCCTAGCGTGTGTGGTAACGTCGATGTGATGTACGGACTATATGCATCTCGCATGGACCACTTCAGACTAACGAACAATAATCATAGAGAAAATTTCGCAAAAAAATAATCATAGAGAAAAATATTAGAGCTCTCTTATTTTCAATTGACTAATTGCTGTTGGTAGACTAATTAAGCACACCATAAATACTGCCTATGCAGGGATTGATGTCTTCAGCCGATGACTGTACATATCTTAGAGCAACTCTAGCAGCCCCCGCATCGGCCGTCGACCCGCAAAATAACCGCCAAAATGCGGGTATGAGTCGGAAAGCCAGCCCGACCAGACCCCGCATCCCTCCCTGGCCCGTAAATTTTTTGGGGGGGCGCGGCAAATTCCCAACCCCAACCCGAGAAAACGCGGGTTTCCCCTCGCGGTTGCGGTGCCCTGCATCACAGAGAAGCAGTTGGCGGGAGGGACATTTTAGCCCCGCGTTCTTTCCCCCTCATTTCGCAGCCACCTGCTCTTGCTTCCGCCCGCCCGCCGCCGGCGATTTCGGTCATATCTGCGCGCGGAATTGCGACGCGGCGCCGCGCCACACCCTCCCAGCGTCGAGCCGCTGCACCGCCCCTCCGGATCCGGCGAGAAGAGCCGCCCCCCATCGCCGCCGCCGCCGCCAGGAATCGACCACCGTCGCCGCCCCGGGATCACCCCGCCGTCGGTTAGTCCCTTTTTTGTGGTTTTTTGCGAGCTGTGTAGTGGATTGACGCGCTGGTATGCGTGTAGATGGAGTTGACCCCGTGCGAGAAGTTCTTGCTATCCGATTCGTCCGATTCAGACGACTCTGATGATGAGACCATGCTTGCGACCTTTTGGCAGCAAACATTAGTCATGACGCTTGCCGTGAAGGAGCATGAAGACGAGCACCGGAAGAGGAGGCAAGGATCTACTGTCGGGCGTCTGTGCATTCCTCGGAATCGCCATCTTGGTAACGAGATGTTGATGCAAGACTATTTCGCGGAGAATCCTACGTATCCTCCGCACCTCTTCCGGAGAAGGTACCGAATGCGCCGATCCCTCTTTGTGAAACTTGTTCAAGCTTGCGAGGAAAATTGCCGGTATTTTACTCAAAGAAGAAATGCCGCGGGCTTAAAAGGATTTAGTGCATATCAAAAAATCTCGGCGACTATGCGGGTGATTGCATATGGCGTTCCGGCAGACTATGTCGATGAGTACCTTCGCATTGGTGAAGATACTACAGTTGAGTCAGTGCGTATATTTGCAAAAGTGATCATTCGTGTCTTTGGTCCTGAGTATCTTCGGGCACCCAACGAGGATGACACAAAGAAATTGATGGCATCTAATGAGAGGAGAGGTTGGCCGGGCATGCTAGGTAGCATCGATTGTATGCATTGGACATGGAAAAATTGCCCAAAGGCATGTCAAGGAACGTATTGTGGCAAGTCTCGTGATGCAACAATTGTGCTAGAGGCCGTAGCATCCGAGGATTTATGGATTTGGCATTGCTTCTTTGGTATGTCGGGCACTCTCAATGATATCAATGTGTTGCAACGGTCTTATTTGTTTGCTAGGCTTGCTAGTGGTGATGCTCCTGCTTGCAACTACACTATCAATGGGCATGAATACACAAATGTGTACTATCTTGCAGATGGTATATACCCTACTTGGTGCACATTTGTCAAAAGCATCAAAGAACCCACAACTAAAAAACAATGTGAATTTGCAAGGGTGCAAGAGGCAGCCCGAAAAGACATTGAAAGAGCATTCGGTGCTTTGCAATCTAGGTTTGCCATTGTCCGCGGTCCTGCTCGTTTTTGGGATAAGAAAACCTTGAAGAACATCATGACATGTTGTGTTATCCTGCACAATATGATTCTTGAAGATGAGAGAGAAATGAACTTAGAATTCTTTTACGACAATGTGTGTAGCCGTGTCAAACCAGCTAGAGACCCAAACCGCATTAGAGCTTTTATTCAGACATACAAGGAGATTGAAAATGCAAACACACACTTTCAACTTCAGGAAGATCTCATTGAGCACCATTGGCAAAGGGCTGGACAATGACTGATTTTTGTATTCATTTGTATTTGTATTTGTATTCATGAGTAGTTTTGTAATTCATTATTTAAGTTTGCTACGGTGATTTGAATAATTATTTGTAATGCGGATGATTATTGTATTATGTTTGATTCGAATAATTCAGTTTGTTTTCGATTGTTGAATTATATTAAATTTAATATTTGCGGGCTGATGATATGTGGGATGCAGCGATGCAAAGAGCAGAACCCGCATAGCCGACCCGTAAAAAAGCATATTCCGCGAATATACCTTTTTACAGATCCGTTTGAGGGGTCTGCATCTGTGCCAGCCCGAGCCAGCCCGCAAAAGCTGTTTTGCGCGAACTGCAAACACGTTTTGCGGGCCGGCGGGATGCGGGGTCTGCTAGAGTTGCTCTTAGCGTAAATAGCTGTAGGTGAAGGCGGTGATTAAATAGGAGACGTTAGGTGACCAAGCATTGCCCGCTGACGGTGTATGGTTTCTTAATTCCTATGACACCAACTTGCATAGGGGCCACAATGCCGCACTACCTTGTCTGATGCGATCTTCTCTTCCTAGGAAAGGACAATATGTAGGTACTATGTTGTATCTATACATCTCAAATAGACAAACTATATTGTAGCTAACAGACAAACATACATTTTTTTTTTTCTGATCTCACATTGAGCCACATCATTGAAATGCCGGAACCGTCGAATTTGTTAGCTTAGTCGACCAACAACTAGATCATCTCCATCATCTCACATTGAGCCACGACTAAGAGAACATCTCCATCATCCAACATGTAACCGTTAGCAGTGCATTCTTCGTGAACTTTAAAATCACATCGTGTTTAATTTTTGCATGTTCAACTTTTATATTAAGATTTTATTTTAACTCTTGCATATACTTCTAATATGTTTTTGAATTTGATGCAATGAAATTAAACAGTATTTAATATTTAGAAACCAAATCTCTGATTCTTGAAAGAACACAATGGATACCATCTAATCTGCAATGGACCATAGCGCGACACCCCTATTGCACGACACCGGCTAGACGTTTGTACGGAGTCACATCGATGTCTCCATCGATACAGCGCATGAATGACTATCCAGAGAACGTTTACTCGCTAATTTTTTGGATTAAACAAAGGGTAACACTAGGGCACGCCCTTCTTACATGCAATCAAATCAGAGGATTCCACGTTATCCCGCTCATCCGATCTCACTACACGTGCAATCAAGCAGTTGTTCCATCGTGTGCTTTGTGCATTTCCCATCGCAAGCTTCGAGGCATATTAGTCTTTGATGAGATTATATTTACAAGTCTAAGGCTACCTAAGAAGATTACCATGGATACCATCATTTTGTGTTGCTTGAATTTCTGTAGGCAACGCGATGGCAAGATTTTGAAGAACATTACTCTAGGAATTAATTCTTGAACGTTTAATCTAAAAAATGATCTTGATATGGTCAAGCACAGAACTAAAAGAATTAATTTGGATTGCCTCACTAACTGAATGAGCTCTCTTCACCCACTGATTGAAAGGGAAAAGAAATTACTACGTGAATAAAGCAAGATTTGGACAGTTTCACTCTCCTCCTTTCTTTTCCCTTTTTCTTTTGGTTCTGTTTTTTACATACATATATCTTTACATATATTACATATGAAAAAACCGTAGAACAATTGTTGCTGTGTTTTAATGAAGTGATAGGCTGTGGGGCTGTTGCTCTGCAGTATTTATTTAAAAAAATATTGTTCTACGGTTTTTGGTGAAACAAGACCGGTAGTGACAAGCGTAACATACCTGTGGGATGAGCCTTTGTAATTGCTTACGATGTTGTGTTATGTAATATAAGTACTACCACATGCTATAATGAAACTACAGCCTGTCCAAGGGAACAAAGCATAACTCAGATGATTAGATTTCTTGTAGTGGAACATGCTTACCAGGGTTCAAGTCCTGGACTTGGCATGGTAATCATATTTTCTTGAATTTATTCCATGCTTTTCGGCGATACTTTGTCTGTGGTATGATGTGTCCGTCAACTATAAGGTGTATGTGATACTTCATCAATCTCAAGATCTGTTGGCTCAGTCTCTCGAAGGTACATATACGCATAGGTGTGTTCATTCATACGGATGATAGTGTGTATAAGTGTCTGCGACTCTGTTTTAATGTGTTTAAAAAACTAGAGCATGTCAAAGAAAATAAAAAAGTAGAATTTCTTTCGGGGGGCCTAAGAGCATCTCGAGCCGCGTCCCCAACAGGCCTCACCAAGGCCGTTTTTTAGCGCCGGCGCCGAAAAATCGGCCCAGTCGCGCCCCCACGATCCTGTTTTTCGCCGGATTGGGCCGAATTTGGCGCTGGCGCACCCAACCCGAACCCGGCGCGCTGCGGGGCGCCCCGGGGCGCCGGCGCGAACATTTTGGCGCGAAAGAGTGGCGGGACCGGCGCGTCAACGAGACGAAGGCTGGTCGTCCTCATCGTATCGGTTTTCCCACGGGGAATCAATGCCAAGGCTGCCGCCGGTCATCCTCCCATTGATTCATGGGCGGCGCAGTGCGGCGACGCCGCCCCGCCTACCGCCACGCGTTCGCACGCGGCCGCCCCCCAGCCGCTATAAAAGGCGCCCCTGGCCGCGCCGGCGAGGCACCCATCCTCGCCGCCGCACTCCCCTCCCCCCTCTCTCCGCCGTTCGAGCCCCTCTCTCCCCCCGGCAACCATGAGCGCGAGGTACCCCGGCGACGCGGCGGCAGCCAACGGTTTCGGTCACCGCTCGCTGCATGAGTGGGAGGCCTACCTCCTACATGAGGCCAACTACCCCGCGCCGCCCGACGTACGCGCTCCGTCGCGGTGGAGGCTCAGCACCGGCGGGGTCCCTGTCCCCCCTCTGCCCGTCCCCGAGACACCCGCATATTTCCACGCCGAGATCGAGCGTGCGCGGGCGTCCCTGACGGCCGCGGAGCGGGCGCTCCCGGAGTACGCCACCGTCAACCACGCGGCGTGGGCGACGTACTTCAACCGCCAGTAGGAGGAGCAGCTCGCCTCCACCAACAACGCGCGGCCGCAACAACAGCGAGGGCCGCCGCCTGTGGTTGGGCGTTCCAGGCCGCACGCTCAGCGGCGTCCTCGTGCACCTCGAGGGCGGCAACGACCCGCCGTTCGAGTACCCGACCGCTCGGAGCGGCGGCGCGTGGCTGCCGAGGAGGATGATGGGTTGGTCATCCTCCTCCTCTTCCTCCTCCTCCTCCCGATCCTCCTCTCACTCCTCCGGTGCGCCGGCGTTGGTCAGCGTCAAGCCAGAGCCGGCCGAGACGCCGCTCGGTAGGCGCACCCGCGGCGTCGGCCTTGTCATCAACGACGGCGGCCGTGGCTCCTCCTCCTCGGCCCCTCCTCGTCTCGTCAAGCAGAAGAGGGAGCCAAGGCTGGCGACGGTGAAGCCGGAGCCGGGGCTCGCCGCCGTGAAGCCGGAGCCTGCTCTCGCCGAGGAGGTCGACGAAGAAGAGGCCGTCTTGAAGTGGGCGCGCGAGGACTACGCGCGCATGGAGCAGGACCGCCAGCGCCGCACCCTGGAGGAGATCGCCGAACGCCGCCGCCGTGAAGCAGTGCGCCGGGGCGAGGGGTCGAGCAGCGGCGCCGGCCGTGTCAAGGAGGAGAAGCAGGAGGACGACGCCGCCGACGACTACGCCCTGCTCAGCGCCTACTTCGGCCCGTAGTTTAGGGTTTTTTCCATCCATTTTATTCGTGTAAACGTCTAAATTTCGCCGAAATATGTCGTGTTTGTATAAATTTGGCCGTGTTTGCTGAATTTTGGCCGAATTGTGGGGACGTCTCGAGCCCGACCTGGGGGCGACGGCTGGGGACGTGCTCGCCCCCACGTCGAAAAAAAACGCTGGCTCGCCCCCAAGCGGCGATTTTCGGCGCGTCTTGGGGGCGCAACGGTTGGAGATGCTCTAAATTAATGGGATATGTAGGAGTAGAACATTTTGAAGACCAAGCTCCATGAAGCTTTTTGTTTTAAAAAAAAATCAAATTTCACAAATTTCAGTTTCAAAAAACTCTGAAATATTGCACATGTATGCAAGGATGTAAAGTATATGCGGGAAAATTTTCAGGATGAAATACTTTGAATTGCGAGATGCACAATTATTTTTGTGGACTTTGAATATGAACAATGCATATGCTATAAAACCTTAGATTTGTCTTTTTGGATAGCTCACATTTTAATGTATTTCAATCTGAAAATTTGCACACATGTACATTATCTATCTAGGTATATGTGTATTTATTTTCAGAATTTTTTGAAAATGAACATTCTAAATTTTTGAAGTTTTCAAATGAAGGCCTTCATAGAGCTCGGTCTTTGTTTGGCATTTTTGGATATGTAATTGTAGTAATGGCCGTAGCCGCGTTGGCCGTTGGGCCGTAGAACTCGACCAATATATGAGAGTTGGTACTCTCAACTCAAATGCCTTTAGCGAACCAAAATGTGGTAGGATGGTTTGTTAGACAATCCTAGCCCATCAGGGTTCAAGTCCTAGTGATCTTGTTTATCCGGAATTTATTTCAGGATTTTCGACGATACACATTTAGTGGAAGGAGACGTTCCCGTCGATTACTCGGCGCTTACGATGACTCCGTAAAATCTCAAGATGATATACCGGTTCAGTTTCTTATAGGTGATTGTGCGTTCATAGGGATGAGTATATTCGTGTATATATGAGCG
Organism: Secale cereale; assembly: GCA_902687465.1. Taxonomy (NCBI): domain Eukaryota; kingdom Viridiplantae; phylum Streptophyta; class Magnoliopsida; order Poales; family Poaceae; genus Secale; species Secale cereale. The sequence goes on from LR738713.1 coordinate 827,771,852, forward strand.
CTTGTGTCTGATGATGTTTAAAGAAAAAACTCTCAACGCTTTCAAGTGCGAACATACTATCTTCTAGTATCACGTACAAACTATATATCCATTGACCCACGGCCTAGAACAAGCAGACACCGCTGCCTTTGCTCGCAAAGCCGAACGAGGTGTCTTCTCCTGCTCCGAAAGGGTGCCGGAGTACAGCATGGAGGCCGAGCAGGCGTCGGAGAGGAGGGTCAGGCCGCCGCCACCACTCACCCATGAGGACAACCGCCGCTTCCTGGAGATGCTCCGCGAGAAGAAGGAAAGGTATGCGCATGCAACAATCTCATGCCAGCAGGTTTTAGTTTGTTGGGTGATGAGTCCGGGCTGAGAGCTTCGCAGGTCGGGGATCGTCGACGAGAAGGTGGAGGTGCGCTTCGAGGAGCTCACCGTGGAGGCCGACGTGCGCGTGGGCCACCGCGCGCTGCCCACGCTGCTCAACTGCGCCGTCAATGCCGCCCAGGTATATGCTGTTACTTGCGAGAGAAAAACAATTGCTCTGTGCGTGGATATATCCGTTGCGACCAAGAGAGATTTGATGAGATCAAGCTATGCTTGGATCAGCTACCAGTGTCGCCCTCTTTTATTTCTTTTGGGTTGTTTGTTTGTTCGCTGCACCAGTTAATTAGTACTACCTCTGTTCATAAATATAAGAAGTTTTGGCAGTTTAAATTTAAATTGCCAAAACGTCCTACATTTATGGACAGAGGGTGTACTTAGATGCTACTACCTTCTTCATCATTTATAGGTTCTCATTATATTTTGTGCCAAAATTTGATCATATATTTAACTATAAAAATGTTAATGCATGTCATAAAAGATAATATCATTGAAAACTATGTTCAAACACGAATCCAACGATATATTTTTGGTGACATGTATTAATATTTTGTTAGTTAAATCTTTTGACAAAATTTGGCACAAAATACAAAGGAGACCAATAAACCAAAACGAAGGTAGTACTGCCGGGTATTTTTTTTTCCTTTCTTTAAACTTCCTTGCTGCTGGTCGATCAGTAGCGAACTTTGCCATATGGAAATCCTCTAGCATCTGACTAATTGTTGGCATTGTTGGTTAAATTAGACGATGTCCCACGCAAAGTTCCAATAGCAATACAAGTGGTTTTTACCTGATCAATAGCTATGTTTTTACCCGCACTATGCACGATACAGCAGGCATGGTGAGCAATGTTGAAATCGTTCAAGAAAAATGTGAGAGTGTTCCGGGTTTACTTTTGATAATAAAAATAAACATACTAATCATGTTAGAAAATGATATATAAAAAGAGAAAAAGTTTGGATTGAAGTTAGCAAAACGTCATTTCCTAGCAAAAAAGTGAAGCATCAACTACGTAAATAGGCTCTAAGGGTGGCATGAGTGACTTGCTAATATGGCGTGGTTCCATGAATAAATTAGTGAAAAAATCGTCGGTTATGGTTGACATGCATGACTTGTGTAAGGCATGGATAAAAAAGGTAGTGACCTATTACAATTTATGAATAAAAGATGAAGCGGTCAACAATTAAGAAAAGTAATAAAAAGGAATCCGTGGTTAATGAATTTGGGACGTGGAGCTATTTTGGTTGGCGTAGATCTGTTTTTACCCATTTTGCTAACCAGTTGAGATATTCATTGAGTTTATATTTGTTTGTAGATCCGCGGCTAAATTTATAGATAGATAAGAGTGCAGCAATTCGATGCCCGGGCTCATCTGCATCCGGTCAAAAAATATTTCACAAAAATTTAAAAAAATGAAATTTTTTGCATGTTAGATAATTTATTGCATGAGGTCTGCTCCAATTTTCAGATCATTTAAACATCTATCTACCTCTTAGCAAAAAAAGACAAATTGGATCAGAATAGTACATAAACAATAAGCTTTTTTACAGATCTCAAATTTGTCTTTTTTGGTGAGAGCTGCTCAAATATCCAGATAATCTAAAAATTGAAGCAGACCTTACGCATCAAATTATTTACCATGCAAAAAAAAGATGTTTTAATTTTTTTTTAGTTTCTATTTTGATTTTTGTCTTCAGTATGGATGCAGATGAGTCTGGTCTCATAAATGGATATTCAGACAGGTATGTCCTACCTAAGAAAGAAACAATATGATAGTATCTCTCCAATAATGGCATTGTTTTTCTAAGGGAACAAATAAATCAATTCTTTAAACTAGGATAGAATATAGGACAACGCTAACGCCCACACGTGTGGTGGGAACCAAACCCGCCCACACGCTCTATAACAAACAGACTGTGCCACCTCACCGCATGCATGTGAGAATTTTTTTGGATTTTCAGTTTTTAAAATGTTTTATCTCTTAAACGAAAAATCGGATTGAAGATCCGTTTTCACCATTAAATCCCTCGCGACGAGATCTTCGAAACTAGATCTTATATCAATATATTTTGATGAATTTTTTTTTGTGTTAAAAGTTGCCATGTCTATTGCACATGAATTGCCATGATGTTTGCATTGAAGTTGCCATGATACGTTTTAGCTATTTTCTTCTACATTTAAAAGTAATTTTTGACATATTATTAAACGGGAATTAAGAAACTAGACTTGCCATGCACCATAAACTAAAATTGCCATGATACATGTACTTAAAATTGCCACGGTTTATACAAAAAAATATTTTCGTGGTCAAAGTACTAGAATTGCCATGCTCTATAAATTAAAATTGCCACATGGAAACATTAGTTTAAGCACTGTTACAACTACAGTGTAAACATCATGGCAACTTTTGGGCAAAAAAAATTTTGTCGAAACATATCAACATGGGGTCTAGTTTTGAAGATCTCGTCGAGACGGATTTAATGGTGAAAACGGATTTTTAATTCAATTTTTTAATTAGAAGATAAAATATTTTTAAGCAAAAAACCAAAAAGATTTCTACTGATGTCATCTATTCATACGTGGTAAAACAAGTGGTGATGATGGCACGTAGTTGATGTGCAAACGCCCACACGTGTGGGCGTTAGTTTTTAGCCATGATATATTTAATCACAAGATATATTATCAATTTATTGTAATCTATCGTTGATAATCTAATTAAGAATGGCCACGTGTCCATTAAAAACATGACCATTTGTTGATGCAAGTAGCTGGTCAAAAACTGTTGAGACAGTGAAGTGGTGGACTTCGGCAGGCCTTGATCTATGAGGATCCTGATTTAGTTGTTGCAGTTTCATCGGGCTGATAGACCGGGCTTGATGGGTGGTGTTTCAGGTTGGGGCCGAGTGGAGACCAGGTGGACTAGCTGGTTTTTGGTTAGGGGCAGTGTGTGACGACATCAGGAGAAAGCTTGACCTCGATCAAGGTCGGAGTCGTAAACGGCGACATATTTGGTTGCCACTACCTTCTTGAAAGCATTGTTGTGGTGATGTGCTACTCTCCTCTAACGACTATTGCTTCGTAGTGATATGGCCCGGGATTGGGAGGACGGTGAGGGTATTGCGGAGGCGGCCGATGGAAGACGACGTTGAACCTGTCGGGGCTTCTGCCACAACGACAGCGAGTGTGTGCGATGCCGTGGTCGCGGCATGGTTGTTCTAGTTGGATCTTCTCCGTTGTGTCTACGGGATTGGCTCTGGTTGTTTGTTGCTCCGAAATCGGACCTGCGTATGTGGGTCAGAGTGGCAATGACGACGGGTTGTTCTTATCAATTTTTAATACTTGAAACATGATAAATTTTTAGAACTTATCAAAACGTATTCAGGAGTGGCCTTATTTCAAAGTCCTCGTGTAAGGAACACACATATACAAACGACACATAAAATAGTCTTTCAGTGCAAAAGATAGATTACATTTAAAATAGGAAGTCAAATGAAAAAAAGCATGGGAGGGAAACTAGCATGGTGCAGTGATTGGAGCATGCAATCTTAGGGAAAAAGTAGGCATGCATGGGATAATGATAATTGATGGGTCGACACATCACGTACCCCCTCACAGTAATCAAGGGCTAGGCCATGCATGAGACCCCAAATCTTCAGCGTAGATCTGCAGCCCACGAAGTGTGTGCACTACTGTTGCGCCCGTGTGACTTTCTCTGGTTAAAGTATGGTTAAGAGTATATCCAACAGTCAGCTATAGGAAGTTGCAACGTCACTTATAGCCAACCTAAGACTTTACTTCTACAATAGTTAGTCATACTAACACGTCATGACATTAATATGTGGCCCACATTTTTCTATTCCAAAGAGTGTTGGAGCCCATGCTACAACCAGTTGTAATTCTATAACCCCTTTTTCTTGGGAAATACCCAATGGTTCCTGGTTGTATATGTATCCTATATAGGGATTTTTTTTAAATATTTTAATAAAAAGTCAAAATTGGTAAGAACTATTTTGACAAAACACTTGACTTACTTTTGCACTAGTATATAAATTTTCACGAAAAAAACAAAAGTTGACCTCACAACAAAAAAACACAAAATTTATTTGCTATTATAGGCCACTATTCACACTATTTTAGCCAAAAATACATCTATTTTGAAAATAAGTCAAAGGGATATTTTCTTTTCGTGGATTTTTTCTCACGAGTACAGTAGAAGGTCAAGTTTATTTCATAAATATTTTCAGGAATTTTTGACTTGTTTGTTGAATTACTATTTTTCCCATATAAGGTGTATATATCCCCATAGACCACAAACCCTCCTCCCCTTTTTCTTCTATCTCCTCCCCTCCCACTAGCCAACAAACTGATGTGCCATCTCTTATAGCCCGCCTACATCATCCTATAATACTTGCTCTTAAAGTGATATTCTAACTCCCAAACACATCAAACTTAGTTGTTTCGTGGTGCTACGGCTAATCCAGTATTATTTAGCTGCATCCCTAAAGACATCTATTATTATTTAGCTGTAATGTATCTAGGCAATTAAATGATGAGTTGAAAACAAGGTGCCTAGTTAACCAACTTTATTGGTGCTACAATGTACTAATCAACTAATTAAATAGTTAGGAGAGTATGATTGTCTTTATTTGCAGATTCAAATAAATAAAAGAAAATGGACCACATCCATTGCAGTATTATCTAGTCATGGTTGTGGGAATTTGAAAAGTGCGGCGTCACTGCCCTCTAGCAGTTTATCAAAGATTCATTTTGACTCTACTAAAAAGATGATCATTCTAACTGCATTTGGTAGATTTCTAAGGATAGGTGAACCTCTGGCTCCATTTCCCTTGGAAAGAAATTACAACACAAGACAACTACACGGCCAAAGTATACTACCTGCACATAAAAGGTTTTGAAGTTTGGAAACTGTAATGCCAAACGACCAGATAATTGGATTACTTTGCAAGCCACATCACTCCATTGAAAGGAAAACAGCCGGCTATGCCTAACAACATGCAGAAAAAGGAAAAGAAGGAAGTGATAGTTCTAGAGCTAGGATATGGTACACAAAATTTAGCAAGTTGAGACATTGATAGTGTGTGCCTATGCCAAGCGAATTCAAATAATTCAACATAATTTCCAAGGAGATCAAAGTACATCTCAGGCTTCTGGATCCCAGGACTTAAACTAAAAAATGATCATATTGCTTCCAGAACCAAAATGAAATGCATGTTGCCATGATGTTTAACATGTTTATAGCATATGCATGTTTAAATCTAGATGTTTCCTTCAATCTGGCTATTGTTTGGTAGGTCACATCTAAAACCACTAATTGTTTTTTGTATCTATGCAGAAATTGTCAACATGTTCACACATTTGTACTACAAGAAAAAAATCCATCAAAATCATAAATGGAGTGAGCGGGGCAATTAATCCATCACGGTAAGCATCATATACACTAAATCGATAATGATTATTTTTACACTATTTATCTCCATAATATAGAGTTCATTGTTCATTAATTTACTCACCTATGAAATTTCTTGACCTCATTGCATAATTAGGATGACACTTCTTCTAGGAGCACCAGGTTCCGGGAAAACAACTTTTCTAAAAGCATTGGCAGGAAAGTTGGATTCTTCTTTGAAGGTAGACTACGTTAAGAACTTATCACCAAAACCACTCACTAACAAGAAAATCGTTGGTTAACCAAAATTGCATTTTGTTGATGTTGCTTCTGTTAATAGCTCAAAGGAAAGGTCATGTATAATGGAGAAGAAGTGAATTCCTCAACACCTCAATACTTGCATGCGTACATTAGCCAATATGATCTTCACCATGCGGAGATGACCGTTAGAGAGACGATTGATTTCTCTTCCAAGATGTTGGGAACCAATAATGAATTTGGTGAGCACGTTCTTGTGCATGGTGTGTTATTCATATTGCATATATGATATAAATTTATTTTCGGTGTACAGGAATGAACTAATTTATAACCAAACCCATAGAATGTAACTCAATAAGCATTCTTGACGATGTTCAAGGAGTACCTACTTTATGAAATGTATACTAGTACAAAAATTCATCTGTGTCATGGCCACCTTAGGGACGCTGGGACGAGGAATGAGAAGGAAAAATGTAGACATTAATAAAGTGGACCAATATCTCGGCACATCTATGAAGGTCATTAATTTTACTTTCCCCTAATTTTGACAAACTTCAAAGTAGTTCATCAATTACTTCAATCCATCTTCTGCAGGATACCACCTTTGGAGAAGGAGGCAACCTTACAACAAACTATATTATCAAGGTAACTTAGTCACTTTTAAATTTAAAATTTGGCTTGGTAATATAATCACAAACTTTTGGTATATGGAGGTACTTGGTTTGTCCGAGTGTGCTGATACCCTAGTGGGGGATGAGCTGAGAAGAGGCATATCAGGAGGACAAAAGAAAAGGGCCACAATAGGTAAGTATTCTATCTTTTATACTATGTATCTAGTTCATGTCATCACCCTGTATGCCCAATTCCTAGAGTGCATTTTTCAATCCAACTTTTGTTGTAGTACTTGGCACAAGTAAAATTTATCACCTCAACAACTTCCTATTGTGTACAACATTCCTTGATAGAACAAAAAAACTCCTAGTTAGCCCACCATGAAACATTATAAAGTAACAAAAATTTAAAAATGACACCAATTTGGTTTTGCATGTTTAGTTAAAGGGACCAAGAAATTAGTAAACTTGTAGTGGGACGGTGAAAATACTATAGAATGCTCTATCTCTCTCTCAATTAATTCTGTATGTTCTCCAAAAACATTAGTTCCACGTTAGGTTTGATATTTGTGCTACTGAATTAAAGAAGCCCTAAATATGTTAGATGTAATTATAACTTATGTAGCCCACTAAAATTTCCCCACAATGGAATCTGTAGCATTTGTAATATATATTTTCTATGCAATGACTGTAATAACGTAAAAATATCATGATCTTCTTACCAATATGATAGTTATACAGAAAAACTGTGCTTGATGATGCCCGTGCTCGAGTTAACAAGTATGAATATTGAAAGCACATTTTTTCTTGTTTTCTAAAATTACCATTGTTGTTGTATTTCAATATAAAATTCCAAATGCAGGAGAGATGCTAGTTGGTCTAGCAAGATGCTTCTTTATGGACGATATTTCAACAGGTCTGGATAGCTCCACCACATATGAGATTGTAAAGTTCCTCCAACAAATGACTCATCTGATGGATCTCACCATGGTTATGTCCTTATTGCAACCATCTCCTGAGACGTTGGAATTATTTGATGACATAATTCTAATATGCGAGGGTCAAATTGTATATCATGGTCCTCGAGAAAATGCTACTGATTTTTTTCAAATGATGGGATTTAGATGCCCCAACAGGAAGAATGTAGCCGATTTCCTTCAAGAGGTATTAGGTTATCAACTCTATTGGCACTGAACTATTAAATAAACTAACAATGAGATTCTTTTAACATCCTTACAAAAATAGTGTTCAAGTAAGTTAAGGGCAACAATGTATTAATAGCACCAAGTAACTTTAGTAAATGAGTCATAATCCCATTCCCCAAATTCACTAATATGGCATGTTCATGCATAATAATGTATCTAACTCGCAACATTTTGTTTCTCCATTTGGCCAGGTGACCTCAAGGATGGATCAAAGGCAATATTGGATTCGTGATGAAAATATGTATGAGTACTTGCCAATTGAAAATATAGCAGAATTCTTTTATTCATCTTATCTCCCTCGACATGCAGAAAACAACATGACAAACAATAGAGGAAATGACAAGGAGAACAAAACAAATGTAAATCGCGGTATCTCTAGATGGAGTATTTTCAAAGCATGCTTTTCAAGGGAAGTACTGCTTCTCAAAAGAAACTCCCCACTTCACATATTCAAGACTGTACAGATAATTATTCTTGCTTTTGTCATTTCAACGGTTTTTATTCGAACAAATATGAATCATAAGACTATACTTGATGCCAATAAGTATATGGGATCACTCTTTATGGCTATTGTGATAGCAAACTTCAATGGCATGACTGAAATTGCAATGACAATGAAGCGACTACCCACTTTCTACAAGCAAAGAGAGTTATTAGCATTGCCAGGATGGGCACTTCTTTCTTCGGTTTACATCATCAACCTCCCAATGTCACTTATAGAGACGGGTCTCTGGACCAGCTTAACCTACTATGTGATTGGTTACTCACCTTCCTTTGTTAGGTACTCCTCTTGGTCAATCGATATCTAATTATCACAATATTTACGAAGCTAGAATAACCTTGCTTCTTACAGATTCACCCAACATTTTTTGGTGCTTTTTGCCATGCATCAAATGTCAATGGGCCTCTATCGTTTCTTAGCAGCAATAGGAAGGACACAAGTAATGTCCAACATGCTAAGCGTCGTAATTCTTATAGCAATCTACATATTTGGAGGCTTCGTCATATCAAAAGGTTAGATGTTTTAGCCATAATAACATAAGATGTGTGACACACATGTAAGGAACATGATATATATCTAGACCTATGTGCATTAAGGATACTCACAAATTGTGTACATCGAAACAGATAATCTCCAATCATGGTTGCAGTGGGGGTATTGGGCATCCCCATTCACATACGCACAAAATGCAGTTGCCCTGAACGAGTTCCTTGATGAAAGATGGTCTACTGTATGCAATTTATTTAATATCATTATTTATCTAAAGTACATAACCCATCACATTAGTTATGAACTGGCGCTGATGATTGTTAATGCTGATAGGAACTTTACTATGCAAATGCTAATACAGTTGGTGAAGCTATCCTCAAGATAAGAGGGTTGCTCACAGAGTGGCACTGGTACTGGATTTGTGTCGGCATTTTATTTGGATTCTCAATTGTGTTCAACATCCTCACTATATTTGCGTTGCAGTTCATGAATTGTATGTATTCAAAAGCATAACAATCAATCTAAGTATTAAAATATAAATGCAACCTAAAATCATCCTACTTCTTTATCATTTGTAGCTCCACACAAGCATCAAGTTAGGATCAATGCCACAAAGATAAAGATGGAGTGCAAAAACCAGAAAGTTGGAAATGTCAATGCATCAAGTAGTCAAGTTACTCTCCCTTTTCAACCTCTTTCCCTTGTATTTGATCATATAAATTATTTTGTCGACATGCCTATGGTAAGATCTTTAGCACACAATGCCTTACTATATAGTTGAATCCATTCCCGTCACTCCAAAATAGTATCCATTCAAGTCAATCATTTTCCAAATACTGTCATTTCTTCCACCAGGAGATGATGAAGTATGGAGTAACAGGAAAAAACCTTCAATTGCTACAAGATGTGGGCGGTGTTTTTAGGCCAGGGGTGTTAACAGCGCTAATGGGGATCACAGGTGCTGGAAAGACAACGTTGCTCGATGTTTTAGCTGGAAGAAAAACTGGAGGACATACTGAAGGTACTATTAGAATAGCAGGATACCCAAAGAAGCAGGAAATATTCTCGAGGATCTCAGGCTATTGTGAACAGAGTGACATTCACTCCCCTAACCTCACTGTGTATGAGTCACTACAGTTCTCTGCATGGCTTCGACTGCCTTCGAACGTTAAATCTTGCCAAAGACTGACCTAGTCGAATTAACTGGACTGAAGAATTCCATGGTAGGTCTCCCGGGAACAACTGGTCTTTCAGCTGAGCAGCGAAAAAGGCTAACAATAGCAGTGGAGTTGGTAGCTAGTCCATCCATTATATTTATGGATGAGCCGACCACCGGTTTGGATGCTCGTGCAGCAGCAATTGTGATGAGAACAGTAAGAAAAACAGTAGACACTGGGCGAACTGTCGTTTGCACAATACATCAACCAAGCATTGAGATATTTGAAGCTTTTGATGAGGTATGCTTAAGAGTATATTTTGATATATCAAAACAAATGCTACTAAACTTGCTAGAAAGGAAAATCATGGTCACATGGTGTCAAGGCCAGAAGATTAAAAGGGTAATGAACTATTTATTGGACATAACCAAACCACCTATATTCTTACCAAAATAAAACATCACATACAGTTGGCCCTCAAATTCAATTTTTAGTAATAACTTAAATATAATGGTTGATGGTCGATTAGCCTTGATAGATTATTATCATTAGTACTATAATAATTTTTTTTTGTAAACTTCAATTTAATTTGACTAATTGCAGCTTCTACTCATGAGAAGAGGCGGTCAAATCATATACAGTGGTTCATTAGGTCCACTATCTGAGAATATGATCAAGTATTTCCAGGTAAATTGCATGATCATAAACATCAATCCACAAGGAAGAGATAAAAAAATACTAAAATTGTTATATTGTAGGCCATACCTGGTGTTCCTATAATAAAAGAGGGACAAAACCCAGCAGCATGGGTGTTAGACATAACTTCACAATCAACAGAATATGAGATTGGAGTGGACTACGCACAGATTTATCGCAGCTCCTCCCTATACATGTAAGCCTGTTAACTCGTCTGAGCAATAGGGAGAAGATATACATAATGAATACCTTGTTTTTGCAGCAATAACTTGCTTCTAATTAATGAGTTGGGGAGACCAGCGCCAAACACAGAGGATCTATATTTTCCATCAGGATATTGGCAGGACTTTAGAGAACAATGCATGGTTTGCCTATGGAAGCAAAGATATGCATATTGGAAAAATCCAGAACACAATCTTGTTCGGTTTCTCAACACATTTGTTCTTTCAATTATGTTTGGAATTGTATTCTGGAAAATTGGCTCAACCATGTAAGCAGGAATGGTGACAACCCAAGTGATGTCTTCTTTCTCACAAACTAATAATAATTCAATTATATCGTAACTTGGTACTTCTTTGCAACAGAAAACAACAGCAAGACATATTCAACATACTCGGAGTTGTATATGGATCATCACTATTTTTGGGATTTATGAATTGCACCATCTTACAACCAGTTGTATCAATGGAGAGAGTTGTCCTTTATCGAGAAAAGGCAGCGGGCATGTACTCTACATTGGCTTATGTCATAGCTCAGGTCATATTACTTTACCATCGTGTTCAAATGTAAAATAAATAACCGAAACCTAGAACTATTTGCATATGAATTTTAAACTCAATGTTGGATTTCTATTTGCAGATGGCAATTGAAATGCCTTACATGCTTGTCCAAGTTGTCATGTTTGCGTCAATCGTATACCCAATGATTGGCTTCCAGATGACCGTGTGCAAGTTCTGTTGGTTTGTAATGTACATGGCACTAAGCTTGATGTACTACACACTCTTCGGAATGATGACAGTGGCACTAACACCTAACCTTGAGATAGCTGCCGGATTGTCCTTCCTTATCTTCATATTTTGGAATGTCTTCTCTGGCTTCATCATTGGAAGAGAGGTAGTAATCTCACTCCTTATTAAGCCCTAACCTTTTCACCTTAATTACAATGCTATCTAGAGAGAACATATGGAAATTCGGCCTAGTGTAAATCTATAATAAACCGCACATAGGTTTCATATAATTCAGATTTGTACGTTTCCTTGAAGATAATATTTAATTAGAAAGTATGATATTTTGTGCATGACTAACCTAATGAACAACAAAAATGTGACAACATGGATGCAGCTGATCCCAATATGGTGGAGGTGGGCTTACTGGGCTAACCCAGCAGCATGGACAATGTATGGACTTATGTTCTCCCAGTTGGGTGACCGAACGGAGATGATCCTTATGCCAGGGCAGGAAGAACAGACTGTTAAGGAGTTCCTTGAGGGCTACCTTGGACTTGAGAGCCGCTACTTCGACCTTGTCACATGCCTGCATCTGACCATCATCGCCCTCTTCGCCTTCCTCTTCTTCATCTTCATCAAGCAACTGAAGTTCCAACGGAGGTAACACAAACATATTGGACTGGGCTGATGAGGCAGTTATCAATTAATTACTTAATTGGATAAATATAATTCAAGTGAGACACCTAGTCACAAGTAAGAAAAAATCCACAAGGATTTTGGTACTGGATGATAAAGTGTGTAAATAACCACATGATCCATGTGAGCATTTGTGTATGCATTACTAGAGCCTTATATGGTTATTGTAATAATAATGTTGATGAAGAGATGAAATTGCAAAATGTACATGTCATTAAGATATGTAAAGGCATATTGATGTGTGCATTTTGCGCCATGTTTTTGTACACATTTTTTCATCGTAGTATTAGCATTTTTCTTGTTTTACCATCATTGTGTTGCACTTTTTCCATGATTTATTCGGAAGTATAAACCACGGGCACTTGTATTATCAGAAGAAAAATTCCTTTTTGGTGATTTTTATAAAGAGTAGACATCAATGGGGCCTTCCTAAAAGAAGACCAAGCCACTGGATAAGCATACCCATAGGTGTAGGCGATTGAGGTAACAAAGGTTCTTGCTAAGCCCGTAGCAGCCACGTAAAACTTGCAACAACAAAGTAGAGGACGTTTAACTTGTTTTTGCAGGGCATGTTGTGATGTGATATGGTCAAGACGTGATGAGTTAGACATTATTTTATGAGATGATCATGTTTTGTAAATTATCGGCAACCGACAGGAGCCTTATGGTTGTCCCTTTATTGTATGAATTGCAAAAGCCATGTAATTGATTTACTTTATCACTATGAGTTACCGATAGTAGTAGTAGCAATAGTTGGCGAGACGACCACGGCGCTACGAGGAAGATCATGGTGTCAAGCCGGTGACGATGGAGATCATGACGATGCTTTGGAGATGGAGATCAAAAGGACTAGATGATGATGGTCATATCATGTCACATATTTTGATTGCATATGATATTTATCTTATTATGCTACTTATTTTGCTTAGTACGGCGGTAGCATTATAAGATGATCCCTTACACAAAAATTCAAGGTACAAGTGTACTCCCTGAGTATGCACCGTTGCGAAAGTTCATTGTGCCGAGACACCACGTGATGATGGGGCGTGATAAGCTCTACGTTCAAATACAACGGGTGTGAGACAGTTTTGCACATGCAGAATACTCAGGTTAAACTTGATGAGCCTAGCATGTACACACAGAGTCAATTGCAAGAAACCACCACATTTGCGGCTAGGTTTGCAGGAAACCACCGACTCGTTAATCCGTTGCAGAAAACACAAAAAATATTCTTAAGTCATTGCAAAAAACACTGATCAGATGATTTGGCCCGTTTAGTCACTTTCTTACAAGTGGGGTCAGATTGTAAGGAATTAACTTAGCAAAAAAATAACACATACACCCCTAGATCTAAACAACAAAAGCAATCAGACCCTCCCAACACCGTCACCCTATCCAGTACGTGCCGCCGCCGCGCTGCTGCCATCTGCCGCCGCTCTGCTCCATCATCGCCTCAACCACCACCAGCAACGGCATGGGCAGCAGCAGCGGTCGGGCCATTGACCGCCACTTGTTGCGCCTTTGCGACACTCAACGCCCCTCCACCTCCAAGCCGCCAAAGCCAAGCACGTGTACCAGCAGCACTAAAGACTCGGCGCCCTTCGGCTACTCCAAGCAGGAGCGTGGCCACGGCAGTAAGAAGAAGAAGAAGAGCACCACCGCTGCTGCTGGGACTTCAGAGAAGAGGTTGGTAAGCCTAGTGACGTCGTTCAGGTTCCTCCTCAACTCCTCCCGCCTGTAGTCCGATGACCTCGACGTCCTCGCTCGACCCCCGCCTCCGCCGCCGTCATTCATCGCCGGTTTCCCCAGTGGTGAAGGGAAACCGCCGCCCCTCATCGTTGCGTTCCCCGACGACGCCTCGCTCCCTCTTTCCTTTGCCAAGATCGCTGAGCGGGCCGGCCCCGTGTGTGGGGATGTTGAAGGCGGCGGCGAGATCTCGGGTGTGCAACTGCGAGAGCGGAATGAGCTCGTCCAGCGCTGGCAGATCCTCGTCGAAGCGCGCGAAGCAGCTAGGCTTCTCTTCCTCCCTCGCCTCCCAGCCTGGCGCAGAGCGGTGGCGGCGGCGCGTAGTGGATAGAGCGTCGATATTCCATGGGGGAGGCTCTGATTGCTTTTGTTTTTCAGATTTACAGGTGTATGTGCTATTTTTTTGCTAAGTCAATTCCTTACAATCTGGCCCCACTTGTAAAAAAGTGATTAAACGGGCAAAATCATCCGATTAGTGCTTTTTGCAACGACTTAACAAATTTTCCGGTGTTTTCTGCAATGGATTAACGAGTTGGTGGTTTCCTGCAAACTTAGCCGGAAATGTGGTGGTTTCTTGCAATTGACTATGTACAGACATGGCCTCGGAACACCAGAGACCGAAAGGTCGAGCATGAATCATATAGTAGATATGATGAAACAAAGATGTTCACCATTGAAAACTACTCCATCTCACGTGATGATCGGACATGGTTTAGTTGATTTGGATCACGTGATCATTTAGATGACTAGAGGGATGTCTATCTAAGTGGGAGTTCTTAAGTAATATGATTAATTGAACTTTAATTTATCATGAAATTAGTCCTTATAGTATTTGCAAATTATGTTGTAGATCAATAGCTCGCATTATAGCTCCCCTATGTTTTTGATATATTCCTAGAGAAAACTAAGTTGAAAGATGTTAGTAGCAATGATGCGGACTAGGTCCGTGACCTGAGGATTATCCTAATTGCCGCACAGAGGTATTATGTACTTGATGCACCGCTAGGTGACTGATAAGCCACAAGTGTAGGGGATCAGTTGTAGCCTTTTTCGATAAGTAACAGTGTCGAACTCAACAAGGAGCTAAAGGCAGAACAAATATTCCCTCTAGTTCTATCGACCACCGATACAACTCTACGCACGCTTGACATTTACTTTACCTAGAACAAGTATGAAACTAGAAGTACTTTGTAGTTTTTGTGGGATAGGTTTGCAAGAATATAAGGAGCACGTAAATACAAACTAGGGGCTATTTAGGTAAAGAAGCAATAAAGTTAATATAGCGAGTGTGGAAAAGTGGTGATAGGAGTTGCGAAATTGTCCCTAAGCAATTGACTACGTTACTAGACCGATAGCAAGTTTTATGTGGGAGAGGCCACTGCTAGCATGTCATCCCTGACTTGGAATTCTATGCACTTATGATTGGAACTATTAGCAAGCATCCGCAACTACTAACGTTCATTAAGGTAAAACCCAACCATAGCATTAAGATGTATTGGTCCCCATTCAATCCCGTATGCATCAATTTCTAAGCTAGGTTGAAGTTTCTGTCACTCTTGCCCTTCAATACATAGTCCTATCAACATACAACTAACCCTATGGTGTGATCCACGCGCGCGCTCATATGTTGAGCACCAAAGGACAACAACATAACCACAAGAAAATTAAATCAATCATAGCAATTCACCAATCACCGATAGGACAACGAAAATCTACTCATACATCATAGGATGGCAACACATCATTGGATAATAATATGAAGCATAAAGAACCATGTTCAAGTAGAGGGTACAGCGGGTTGCGGAAGAGTGGACCACTATAGATAGATGGGGGAAGGTGATGAAGATGTTGGTGAAGATGACGGAGGTGTTGGTGTAGATCGCCGTCACACGATGATGGCCCCGGCGGCGTTCCGGCGCCACCGGGAGAGAGGGGGAGAGGGAGCCCCCCCCCCCTTCTTCTTCCTTGACATTCTCCCTAGATGGGAGAAGGGTTTCCCCTCTGGTACATGGCTTCCATGGCGGCCGAGGGGCGAGAGCCCCTCCGAGATTGGATCTGTCTCTTTGTCTGTCTCTGTTTCTGCGCTCCCAGATTCTGGCCTTTCACCGTTTCTTATATTCCCGGAGATCCGTAACTCCGATTGGGCTGAATTTTTGACGCGATTTTTATCCAGATATTAGCTTTCTTGCGGCGAAAGAAGGGCACCAACCGCCTTACGGGGTGGCCACGAGGGCCAGGGGCGCCCCCTGCCTCGTGGCCCCCTCGGGCATCGTATCGCGATGATTCTTCTTCCCAAAAATCACATATATTCCAAAAAAAATCTTCGTCCGTTTTTATCCCGCTTGGACTCCGTTTGATATGGATATTCTGCGAAACAAAAAACATGCAACAAACCGGAACTAGCACTGGGCACTAGATCAATATGTTAGTCCCAAAAATAGTATAAAAAGTTGCCAAAAGTATATGAAAGTTGTATAATATTAGCATGGAACAATAAAAAATTATAGATACAACGGAGACGTATCAGCATCCCCAAGCTTAATTCCCGCTCGTCCTTGAGTAGGTAAATGATGAAAAAGATAAATTTTGATGTGGAATGCTACCTAGCATAATCTTGATCATGTAATCTAGTCATGGCATGAATATTAAGACATGACTGATTCAAAGCAATATTCTATCATTTGACATAAAATAATTTAATACTCGGGCATCCCAACAAACAATCAATTCTTTCAAAATATCAATGCTAAAGAACGTTATTCCTACAAAATCATATAGTCTTTTATGCCCCTTTTTCTTAACACAAGGTACCCCTCATGCCCATCCCGATGTCAGCCAAGCAATTGTTTTCATACTTTACTTTTTCGAACCTTTTCAACTCTTCATGCAATACATGAGCGTGAGCCATGGACATAGCACTATGGGTGAAATAGAAGGTGGTAGACAAAAGTAGGGAGAAAGTCTCACATCGACTAGTCAAATCAATGGACTATGGAGATGTCCATCAATTGATATCAATGTGAGTGAGTAGAGATTACCAGGTAACGGATGCACTAGAGCTATAAGTGTATGAAAACTCAAACAAAACTAGTGGGTGTGCATCAACTTGCTTGCTCGTGAAGACCTATGGCAATTTGAGGAAGTCCATCGTTGGAATATACAAGCCAAGTTCTATAATGAAAATTCCCACTCGTATATGGAAGTGACAACATAGGAGACTCTCTATCATGAAGATCATGGTGCTACTTTGAAGCACAAATGTGGAAAAAATGATAGTAGCATTGTCCCTTTTTTTCCTTTTATTTTTGGGCCTTCCTTTTTTTTATTTGGCCTTTCTCTTTTTCTATTTGGCCTTTTTTTGGCCTTTATTTTTTTCCGGGACAATGCTCTGATAATGATGATCATCACACTTTTCTTTATCTAATAATAAAAGACGGTAGCTTTCACAGTTCTCCATACGTCGTCTATTTATATCCATTGATTTTATGATTTTATGGTAATCAATAAATATTGACCGCTGATTTACAATCAAATTTACACACGTGTATTGTGTATAATAAAAAAAACTCGGACGGACAAAAAAAGAAAGTCCCACACGGATACCACGATTTCCTTCCTGTACGTATTTGCTTCCGATCGATCTCATCTCCCTAGCCATTATAAAAAAAATTCTCCCCAGGATGCGCCGCCGCACTCATCTGTCATCTCCCATCGATGCACCGCTGTCCCCCATATCCATGCCCCGCCGCGCCCGTCCCGCTCGCCGTGGCCTATGACCGCGTCGAGCGGGACCGCGTCCCTCCTCAAACGACGACGATGATGGAGGGTGTCGCCCAGCTCCTGACCGACGGACTCGCTGGGACCCCGCTCCTCGGGGCCAGCCCCTCCCTCGTGCCGGATCGCACATTGGCTTGGAGGCCCCTCGGGGTTGTCGCCGGTGCGGGAGTCCTGCGCGGCTGTGCATGATGAGGACCGAGCATCGTGCGTTACTGTCGAGGTCTTGCTCGGGCTGGCCCGGATCTGAGCAGCCGTCGATGGATTTCTTCGGATTTGGTACTATCCCAATCTCTTTCTCTCCCTCCTCTCCCTCGACATGGACGCGCGCACCGAAACCCTGAAACGAATCAGGATAGCGCTCGTTGCCGGATAGCTAAACCATCCTGGTGGCCACCGCGTCAATTCCACACCGCTAGAGCGCCGCCAACCAGTGCCGCTCCATTGGCTTGGATTTGGTTGTGGTGTGGGCTGGGAACATACGGTGTTGTCTGATACGTGTTCCGCACTAGGAGGTTTGGTCGGCTGACGCCAGGTATGAACAGCTCCTGAGCCTGATCGCTAGATGTGGGAACGCATGCATGTATATAATGGGTCTCATGGTCTTGTTGCTTGGTGTGCAACCTCTTTTTCGGAGAAAATAGCGAGGGGCGATGATGATGATTGTGGCTGAAATAATCATGTCTTGAGCAATCAAGACAACCATGGTGGTGGTGGTGGGTACTAAGAGCATCTACAACTGGACTTGCTAGCCCATCGATTGGTGCCGCCAGCCATCGACATTCCATTGCCTTGGATCTAGTTGTGGCGTGGGATGGGAACTGTATGGTGTTGTCTAATGTGTCCTCCAAGCGGGAGGTTTGGTCGGTCCAGGCCAGATATGAGCAGCTCCTGAGACATATGGAAGGATGGCCGCCACGGAGGGGGGAGCACCAGGTGAAGGGTGGACTTCTTCTGGATGCTGTAGTCAGCGAGGGTGCATCCATCTAGCTGCTTTCCGGCAAAGATCAGGCCCTGTTGGATACGGGGGATTCCCTCCTTGTCCTGGATCTTGGCCTTAACATTGTCAATTGTGTCAGAACCCTCAACCTCTAGAGTGATGTATGCATGCATGTATGCGTGCATGGATACTATTGTCATGTTGCGGCCGAAATCACTATTTTGTCCCTTTTGGAAAAGTTCAGCATGGAATGATCCATGTTGGAAACTTATCTGCGGTGATGATGATAAAAGAGGTCTGACATAAACTTGCCTTCGATTATTCGAGGAGCCGTGGGCATAAAAAACCCACTCCTCCTCTTTTGAAACCTTTTGATTCTCACCGAATATTGACGGTTCTGTCTTGGATGGTCGTTCTGTTGAGTGATAACCACATGAGATCAATGGTGGGGGTTGATCTGGTGAAAGAAGTTGGTGGAGCTAGGTTGTATGATCTATCAAAGGCGAATCTGAGCCCCCTCAAATCTAAATGCAACTAATATTGTGCCCTCTACACATTTATTTGTTCCTATCGCCTTTCTATGTTTAAAAGTGATGAATTGTTGGCATTTGCTATCTCATTGGGAGCTGCTATGAACAAATCACCTCTCATGGCGTTTGGTTTTCCTTCTCATGATTTTCTGTTCTAAGTGGTTGTAATAATCTGCTTTCTCTCGGGTAGTTTTTGAGATTACCTTATTGGGTTCAGGGTCAGTTTGCTTATTTAAATTGCTATTTGACTTTTGATAATCTCATTCTTCTACTATACTCTTTAGCTACTTATCAGTTTGTACTTTTGGTTACGCCTCACTTCTTTACTGGTTTCAACTTAAGGGTCATATAGGGCAAGTTCAGATGTCAAGATAATGGTTTCCTTCCTGTCATGTTCATGAATGGCTGTGATGATATAGCTTCCCTGTGAGAGCTTCTATCTAACACCTGAATTGATTTGGTTGGTGCTAAACCAGGATGGCTTGTGTCACAAAAGTAACCAGTTTAGCGGCTAACTATTACTTCCTCCATTCATAAATATAAGATGTTCATGGTCATTCTACAAGAAGTTCAATTATGGTGTCGAGATGGGGGTATATCTGAGCCATTTACTTATGCATGTCCCAGTTTTTGTGTCTACCAGATCATGATTTGCTCCTAATATAGTGATTCTTTCTGCTTTCACAGATTCTCGTGTGGTTTCTGGTCATCTTTTGTTCTTTGACAGGAACATAGGCCAGGGATCAGAAATCTAAGTTCTGTCGCAGCCCACAGGGCCTGGAGGACTCGGAAAGTTTCCAACTATACCTGGTAAGACAAAGCGTACTTCTGCACGATCTGGAGTAAGGCAAATGTTGTCAGTACTATTTTTGAACAACATCAAAATCAAAATCATCTACATTAAGCATTTAATATGTCGCTAAGCACATCCTTCTACAAAAAAAAGTATAGTATGATAATGTTCAGTAAACACACGTCTCTTTTAGGTGACTTAAGAAAACAAAAGTTTTAAACCTAGAAGAAACTTGCTTGGCTTCCCTCACGGCGCTCGCGCTATTACTGCCAATACTGTGTACCAGATACAATTAAACTTCCATATTAATTTCCTTTTTAGCACATCCGTGTTAAAGTATCCTCGCTTCAGTTCATGCTAAGGTCCGATTTAAAATCTAGCAAGTAAATTGACACAAAGTAAAATACGCAAGACATATGTGGCAGCATAAGATTGTAGTGAAGACACTGTAAGGCATATGCTATAGCACGACCAATGTTTTTATAAGGTTGATTGCTTATAGCAATACTGAGCAGTAGGGGATTGTGGTTTGTGACATTGCCACATTGGGTTCGCTTCATAATTCACGATGGGAGCTTCAATGTCGATGTTAATTAACTCCTTACGACAGGTATATGTGAGTATCATCATTATGTAGAGATGGAAATAATTAGATTAGCGAATGTTTAGCTTATTATGTGACTGTTACCCAATTACTCCAGGACTTCACTATTTTATCTTTTTGCTGGACTGGCGATATTTTAAGCATCACACAGTCATCATTCTGTTTAAACGGTTGGCCTGGTTCTTATCAGGGGCAGGTCCTAGCGCTCTAATCACCTGTGGCATGGTCATTCCTCCAAAAAAAAATCTGTAGGGAGCATAATTGAAGGAATATTACAAATTCATTACAAAGAC
Organism: Secale cereale; assembly: GCA_902687465.1. Taxonomy (NCBI): domain Eukaryota; kingdom Viridiplantae; phylum Streptophyta; class Magnoliopsida; order Poales; family Poaceae; genus Secale; species Secale cereale. The sequence goes on from LR738713.1 coordinate 827,792,863, forward strand.
CATCAAACTTAACCACCACAAAAGAGACATCCCTCAAAATAAGCTTATGTTATGAATAAATTTCCAGCAAGAGGATAACATGATAGATGAGTAAATTCTCGTAGATAACCTAACAAGAATAGTATGTACTATTCACAAGTGCTGATAGGATTTAGCATTTAAAGGAGTTGTTATAGAAGACATCAAATAGTTCTCTTTTGAAGAAAAAGTGGCAATGATAAGAAGCTTAAAAGGGGGACATTAAAATAAAACTAAGCTGCCCCTTCTCAAATGGACTAATTGAGCCTTATTATTTCTGCAGAGTTCAGCAAAAAGATATCACCAGTATATAGATGAGTGGTTGGCACAGACACCACATTCTTCCTCATCACCTTTGTCAGTCTACGATGCAATGATAGATGACCAGCTGAGAGTCCAACAAAAACAAAGTATATTCCCATAAAAAAATAAAAACAAAGTATATTAGCATGCTAACCATGTGGACTTAGACAATTAGGTATCACATGGTTCATCGATTCTGTCATTGTTTATCCTGAGCAAAACAACACAAAATAAGAAAGGACCAAGGTCCCTTGACTCTCTGTAGCAGTTTTCCTTAATGTAACTTGATAAATAATTCTTTACACCATTTTCTAGAGCTCAAGACCTGTGCTGATGCATATATCGATTTTAATTAGTTCACCCTTTTTTATCGAGTACTCCCTCCAAAAACTAATATAAGAGCGTTTAGAAGTAGCACATTAACCATTGTTGTCGATGCATAATTTTTACTCCCTCCGTCCCAAAATAAGTGTCTTAACCTTAGTACAACTTTGTACTAAAGTTAGTACAAAGTTGAGACACTTATTTTGGGACGGAGGGAGTACTAAATAACAGATTCTTACACCTCCCAAAACTCTTGTGCAGGCAAGCCATTTGAGTTACAATCCGGTAATGGATGCCAAGGAACGCATAAAAAAGGAGATAGGGAGCGATATGCACAGATGAGCAATGGAGAAAAGCAAGAAAAAAGAAAAAAAGATTGTGATGGCTGCAGGTGCCAATAAGAATTGACCTGATATAGAGGACATATGGATGCCGTTGGAACAAAAGGAGATAAGATCAAGAGAGGCCATGCCAAGGGGGAGCGCTCAATATCACGAATATATCAATTGGGGATGGGGGCTCAAGTGATGCATAGCGGTGTTCTAACTCTTGAAAGAAAATTATTGCTCCACTCTCTATGGGTGGCACCCCGGTCTGTGAAACTCTGGGCATTGACCTGAAGTTGGAGCCACTCGGTGAGTAGTCGCCGGTAGACAAGGATCATGACAACATGGCCGTGAGGTAGCCGTCGCGATGGCAGCGGAGGAGGTGGCGGCGAAGAAAGTAAGGAAGCTAAAGAGGTCGCAGAGCCAAAGGAGTGTCGTCACCAGTGCCTAGCTGCCCGACCCGCTGGGAAGCCACATGTTTCTTCTCCACTCCAGTGTCCATTCAATCCATATTTCTTCTTTGTTTAAACTCTTCATGACGCAAGCTTCTAGAAAAAAAATCCCATCAAAACGTGGATTCACTATGTTTTTCTTGCCATAGTGGATCTAGCTTGTACTACATGCATGTTAAGTCACGGTTTGCATGATCATCAGATCGATGGCAGTTCATGGATGAGAGAGATGATGGGTGAGATCAACTTGCACATTCTACCAGCAGCCAGCAGAGAGACATCCAGATGTAGTCCTAGATTCAAACCATTAAACGACATCTTTTTGAATTGTAAAGCTAGCTATTTTGATTTAATGAATTTTTGGTTCTCTTTGTATCCATTCTATATTCTCTTTTTACTTTTTTGAGAATCAGTCAGTTATATTCTGTGTGAGGCAAGCAACGAATCAGTGCCTTGATAGAATCCACGGCCCATATAGGGCACGACTGAGTAAGAACGTACACGACTTAGCAAGGAAAAGAGGACAAAAAAAGCAAGGAAAGAGGATGATTCAAAAAAAAAAACAACGAAAGATGAGAAGTAGCGACACAGATGGGTCACTAGATATATGTGATGTTGTTTTTTTCGTTGCAACGTACGAACATTTTTTATTATATATACAAAGAAAAAGAGGTCAATCTTTTTGTTTCGTCCATATAGCGACAAATCTGAATATATCCGGACAGGAGTGTCACACAAGGAATGACGGAGTTCATGCCAAGCACCTTGAACTCATTCGTCTACAAATTGATAACATTGCATATTTGGTTTTACTAATTAAAGTAACAAGCATAAACACCAGTCCACGGGTGCACCACAAGGTAGCATCTTGGCGTTGCCGTGTAAGAGGCTGCGGTGGATCAACGTTGATGGGAATAGGTTTGGTCGTGTCAGGTGTGGGCTTGCAGTAAGCCACTCTGGCCTCCTGCCCTGGCATTGGGCTCGGTAGACGGAAGAGGGGTAACTAAACCTAGAATATATGAAATTGTAAAACCAAGTGCCTTTCCTGCTATTGCAAAATCATTTCATTTCTCCCGTTGGAACGCATGGGCACATTTCCTAGTATTTACTTACAACTCGATATTTCAACTCGATGCTAGAACAAAGTATGACTCTATATGAATGCCTCCGACGGTGTACCGGGATGTGCAATGATCTAGCGTAGCAATGCCATAAAAAAACCGACAAGCCATGGAAACATCATGCTAGCTATTTTACGATCATGCAAGGCAATATGACAATGATGGTGCGTGTCATAATAAATGGAACGGTGGAGTCACATGGCAATATATCTCGGAATGGCTATGGAAATGCCATAATAGGTAGGTATGGTGACTGTTTTTAGGAAGGATGTATGGTGGGTTGATGCACCGGCGAAAATTGCGTGGTACTAGAGTGGCTAGCAAGGTGGAAGGGTGAGAGTGCGTATAATCCATGGACGCAATATTAGTCATAAAGAACTCACATACTTATTGAGAAAAATCTACTAGCCCTCGAAGCAAAATACTACGACGCATGCTCCTAGGCGGGAGGTTGGTAGGAGTTAACCATCGCGCGTCCCCGACCTTCACGCAAAGATAAACAATCAAAATACAATGCGTGCCAATTTGGTTACATAGTTAGGAGACCATACATGCATGCTTCGGGAATCAAAAACCTTAACACCAATATTTTTACTAAACCACAATCATTCACTAGTACCTCCCACATATTAGCATCTCTATATTGCAAAACTATTGCAAGGAATCAAACATATCATATTCAGCGATCTACAAGTTTATGTAGGATTTTATGACTAACCATGTGAATGATCAATTCCTGTCAACTCTCTAAATATATATAAGTGAAGCTAGAGAGTTTAATTCTTTCTACAAAAGATATGCCCATGCTCTAACAAATATAAGTGAAGCAAAAGAGCATTCTACAAATGACGGTTTTCTATGTGAGGAGAAATAGGCAATCCAAACTTCAAATGATATAAGTGAAGCACATGAATCATTCTATAAAGCCATACTCAAAAGATATAAGTGAAGTGCAAAGAGCATTCTATAAATCAACCAAGGACTATCCAGCATGATGCATTTACAAAATAAAAAATAAAAAGCACACGACGGTCCAAGAGTTTACGCATATCATGTGAACGAAATGAATCCGAACACATACCGATACTTGTTGAAGAAAAATGGGATGCCTTCCGGGGCATCCCCAAGCTTAGATGCTTGAGTCTCCTTGAATATTTACTTGGGGTGCCTTGGGAATCCCCAAGCTTGATCTCTTGCCTCTCGTCCTTCTCCTCACATCGGCACCTCCTCGATCTTCGAACACTTCATCCACACAAAAATTAACCGAACTTTTAGTGGCGGGGTTAGTGCATATGATCAATGAAATCCCATCATGTACTGCTCTAACATTATTGTATAATTATGAACAAACATTACCCACTGGATGCTATCACAATTCTATGGCCCCATGTCAAGGAGGCTTCAACAAGAATTCAAACATATGCAAATAATGAAGCTATAACAGCAATCTGTGAAAACAGGACAGTCTGTAGTAATCTGAACATTAACCATACTTCTGTAACTCTAAAAATTCTGGCAAAATTAGGAAAAATCAACAATTTGTATATAAATACTTTTCAAAAAGTTTCAGATCCTTTCGACGTTCCATAAAAAATGTACAATCGTGCACTACAACAAAAGTTTCTGTTTTTGCACCGCACAAACCAACAAGCAGTTTAATCATCCTAAAGGAAACTCTTGGCACATTATTCTTATAATACAATGGAATTGTACAAGAGGATAATTACTTTTTTTGAAAAGTTTCTGTAATTCAAGATTTGCAAAGTTTCGATGGGCATGAACAAAGTTCAAGGAGCTCCCCCATTTCAACGGTGCTCGTCCTTCTTACTATCACTTTTCTATTTGAAAAAGTTTTAGGTTCCCCTCTTTATTTTTTTGTTTTTAAACTTTATAAAAGCACACAACAGAAATAAATGACTCTCTAAAACTTCTGGGTTGTCTCCCTAGCAGCGCTTTCTTTAAAGCCATTAAGCTAGGCATATAGTGCTCAAGTAATGGATCCACCCGGATCCCAAGGTATTTGAAAGCCAATTTTAATTAGCAATGATTTGGCATTTAGTAGTGAGCACAAAGTGATACGTGTCATGCAAAAACGAAGTCTAACTCTCTTCCTATGCATAGGCATGTCATACAAGAACAATTCATGCACATCAAGTAAAGGCCAATGCATAGTATAAGCAGTTTCTTGCAATTTCATCGTGTTGGAAACATAGAGAGGCGGAGATGTAGGCCCTCTCTCATAATAATTGCAAGTAGGAGCAGCAAGCACATGCATATTATATTCAACAAAAACATCAAAAGGAAACCCATCAATATAATCCTTAATAAGTGCAAACTTCTCCGATATAGTGTAGTTTGGAGAATCAAAAAGATAATAGGACTATCATGTGTGGGTGCAATAGCAACTATCTCATGTTTAACATAAGGAACTATAGCAAGTTCATCTCCAGAAGCATAATTCATATTGGCATCTTGGCCACAAGCATAGCAAACATCATCAAAAAGGGATATTTCAAAAGAATCAACGGGATCATAACAATCATCATAGCATTCATCCTTCGGTAAGCACGAAGGGAAATTAAACAATGTATGGGATAAAGAGTTACTCTCATTAGAAGGTGGGCACGAGTGATCAATCCGCTCTTCCTCCTTTTGTTCTTCACTCTCCTCCTTATCTTTTTCATCCAATGAGCTCACAATGTCATTAATTTCTTCTTCTATAGACTCCTGCAAAATATTAGTCTCTTATTGGACAGCGGAGACCTTCTCAATAAACGCATCAATATTGGCATTGTATTCATAATTCAAATAGCAATATTTCAATATAGCAAGATTTTCAGGCCTATAAACATCATCATCAAAAGCATCATACTTTTTAAACAGAGATTCAATTTCATAAGCACCCTTAAAAGCAACGAATTCTTCTATTTGTTCCACATCATAATAATCATATATACCATTAGCATAAGAAGCTAAGGTTTCATTATCATTAAATTCGCATGAAAAGGGAAGGTGTGGAGCCTTCATCCTAGAGTAACAAGTATAATCATATCTCAAGCATAGTTGCCGAGCATACCAATGCAACATAGAAATTTGATCCCATAATAGTTTCCCTTTTTGTGTCAAGCGATAATCCCTAAAGTATTCACGTTGATCCAACATTACTCCCATTATGTAGTTGAATGGGGTTTTCTCAGGATCATCAAAGTAGTACATAATATCTTTCACATAATGAGCATCGAGGGTTTTAGGAGGTTCCCCATCTCCATGAGTAGCAAGTACGCCTAATTTTTCTCGTATTTCGTGTTCCATATCCATAACTAAACATAGAGAACAACTTAGAACAGCAAATAAAATCTACTTAGTGATAAAGAAAACAAGCACACACGAGAATATTCACCCACGCTATTGCTCCCCGGCAACGACGCCAGAAATAGGTCTTGATAACCCACAAGTGTAGGGGATCAGTTGTACCCTCTATCGATAAGTAAGAGTGTCGAACCCAACGAGGAGCTAAAGGCAGAAAAAATATTCCCTCTAGTTCTATCGACCACCGATACAACTCTACGCACGCTTGATGTTTACTTTACCTATAACAAGTATGAAGCTAGAAGTACTTTGTAGTTTTCGTGGGATAGGTTTGCAAGAATATAAAGAGCATGTTAATATAAACTAGGGGCTGTTTAGGTAAAGAAGCAATAAAGTTAATATAGCGAGTGTGGAAAAGTGGTGGTAGGAGTTGCGAAATTGTCCCTAAGCAATTGACTACATTACTAGACCGATAATAAGTTTTATGAGGGAGATGCCACTGCTAGCATGTCATCCCTGACTTGGAATTCTATGCACTTATGATTGGAACTATTAGCAAGCATCCGCAACTACTAACGTTCATTAAGGTAAAACCCAACCATAGCATTAAGATGTATTGGTCCCCCTTCAATCCCGTATGTATCAATTTCTATGCTAGATTGAAGCTTCTGTCCCTCTTGCCCTCCAATACATAGTCCTATCAACATACAACTAACCATATGGTGTGATCCACGCGCGCGCTCATATGATGGGCACCAAAGGACACCAACATAACCACAAGAAAATTAAATCAATCATAGAAATTCACCAATCACCGATAGGACAACAAAAATCTACTCAAACATCATAGGATGGCAACACATCATTGGATAATAATATGAAGCATAAAGCACCACGTTCAAGTAGAGGGTACAACGGGTTGCGGGAGAGTGGATCGCTGTAGATAGATGGGGGAATGTGATGAAGATGTTGGTGAAGATGACGGAGGTGTTGGTGTAGATCGCCGTCACACGATGATGGCCCCGGCGGCGTTCCGACGCCACCGGGAGAGAGGGGGAGAGTGATCCCCCCTCCTTCTTCTTATTCTTCCTTGACCTTCTCCATAGATGGGAGAAGGGTTTCCCCTCTGGTCCATGGCCTCCATGTCGGCGGAGGGGCGAGAGCCCCTCCGAGATTGGATCTGTCTCTCTGTCTCTCTCTATTTCTGCGCTCCCAGATTCTGGCCTTTCACCGTTTCTTATATTCCCGGAGATCTGTAACTCCGATTGGGCTGAATTTTTGACACGATTGTTATCCAGATATTAGCTTTCTTGCGGCAAAAGAAGGGCACCAACTGCCTTACGGGGTGTCCATGAGGGTCAGGGGAGCACCCCCTGCCTCGTGGCCCCCTCGTGCATCATATCACGATGATTCTTCTTCCCAAAAATCACATATATTCCAAAAAAAATCTCCGTCCGTTTTTATCCCATTTGGACTCCGTTTGATATGGATATTCTGCGAAACAAAAAACATGCAACAAACCGGAATTGGCACTAGGCACTGGATCAATATGTTAGTCCCAAAAATAGTATAAAAAGTTGCCAAAAGTATACGAAAGTTGCATAATATTGGCACGGAACAATAAAAAATTATAGGTACAACGGAGACGTATCCGTGACAAACCTATTGCAGGAGCAGATGCAGACGTTATGAACGTTTGGCAAGCTCGGTATGATCACTACTTGATTGTTTAGTGCGCCATGCTTTACGGCTTATAACCGAGACTTCAAAAACGTTTTGAACGCCACAGAGCATATGAGATGTTCCAAGAGTTGAAAATAGTATTTCAGACTCATGCCCGTGTCGAGAGGTATGAGACATCTGACAAGTACTTTGCCTACAAGATGGAGGAGAATAGCTCAACCAATGAGCATGTGCTCAGAATGTATGAGTATTACAATCACTTGAATCAAGTGGGAGTTAATCTTCCAGATAAGATAGTGATTGACAGAGTTCTCTAGTCACTATCACCAAGTTACTAGAACTTTGTGATGAACTATAATACGCAAGGGATGATGAAAACGATTCCCGAGATCTTCATGATGCTAAAATCTACGAAGGTTGAAATCAAGAAAGAGCATCAATTGTTGATGGTTAACGAGACCACTAGTTTCAAGAAAAGGGCAAGGGGAAGAAAGGGAACTTCAAGAGGAATGGCAAGCAAGTTGTCACACCCGTGAAAAAGCCCAAAACTGGACCTAACCCTGAAACTGAGTGCTTCTAATTGCAAAGGAAATGGCACTGGAGGCGGAAGTTCCCCGAATTTTTGGCGGATAAGAAGGATGGCAAAGTGAACAAAGGTATACATATTGATAATGTGTACTTCACTAGTGTTCGTAGTAGCCCCTGGGTATTTGATACTTGTTCGGTTGCTAAGATTAGTAACTCGAAACAGGAGTTGCAGAATAAACAGAGACTAGTTGAGGGTGAGGTAATGATCTGTGTTGGAAGTAGTTCCAATATTGATATGATCATCATTGCACACTCCCTGTACTTTCGGGATTAGTGTTAAACCTAAATAAAAGTTATTTGGTGGTTGCATTGATCATGAATAAGATTGGATCGTGTTTATTGCAATACGGTTATTCATTTAAGTGAGAGAATAATTGTTATTCTGTTTACATGAATAAAACCTTCTATGATCATACACCCAAGGTAAATGGTTTATTGAATCTCGATCGTAGTAATACACATATTCATAATATTGAAGCCAAAAGATGCAAAGTTGATAATGATAGTGCAACTTATTTGTAGCACTGTCGTTTCGGTCATATTCGTGTAAAGCGCATGAAGAAACTCCATGCTGATGGGCTTTTCGAATCACTTGATTATGAATCACTTGGTGCTTGCGAACCATGCCTCATGGGCAAGATGACTAAGACTCCATTCTCCGGAACAATGGAGCGAGTAACTGACTTACTAGAGATCATACATACTGATGTATGCAGACCAATGAGTGTTGAGACTTGCAGCGGGTATCATTATTTTTTTGACCTTCACTGATGATTTGAGCATATATGGGTATATCTACTTGATGAAGCACAAGTCTGAAACATTTGAAAAGTTCAAAGAATTTCAGAATGAAGTAGAGAATCATCGTAATAAGAAAATAAAGTTTCTACAATCAAATCGCGAAGATGAATATTTGAGTTATGAGTTTGGCCTTCATTTGAAACAATGTGGAATAGTTTCACAGCTCACGCCACCAGGAACACCACAGCGTAATGGTGTGTCCGAACGTCGTAACCGTACTTTATTAGATATGGTGCGATCTATGATGTCTCTTACCAATTTACCACTATCGTTTTGGGGTTATGCATTAAAGACAACCACATTCACATTAAATAGGGCACCATCTAAATCCATTGAGACGACGCCATATGAACTTTGGTTTGGTAAGAAACCAAAGTTGTCGTTTCTTAAAGTTTGGGGTTGCGACGCTTATGTGAAAAGTTTTCAACCTGATAAGCTCGAACCCAAATCGGAGAAGTGTGTCTTCATAGGATACACAAAAGAAACTATTGCGTACACCTTCTATCACAGATCCGAAGGAAAGACTTTTGTTGCTAAGAACGGATCCTTTCTAGAGAAGGAGTTTATCTGGAAAGAAGTGAGTGGGAGGAAAGTAGAACTTGATGAGGTAATTGTACCTTCTCCCGAATTGGAAAGTAGTTCATCACAGAAATTAGTTCCATTGATTCCTACACCAATTAGTGAGGAAGCTAATGATGATGATCATGAAACTTCAGATCAAGTTACTACTAAACCTCGTAGGTCTACCAGAGTTCGTTCCGCATGAGAGTGGTACGGTAACCCTATTCTGGAAGTCATGTTACTAGACCATGACAAACCTACGAACTATGAGGAAGCGATGATGAGCCCAAATTCCGCAAAATGGCTTGAGGCCATGAAATCTGAGATGGGATCCATGTATGAGAACAAAGTGTGGACTTTGGTTGACTTGCCCGATGATTGGCAAACCATACGATGAGACTTTCTCACACATAGCGATACTTAGGTATGTCCAATCATGTTAGCAATTGCCGCAGTTTAGGAAATCTCACAAATGGATAACGAAACTGCATTCCTTAATGGACTTATTAAAGAAGAGTTGTATATGATGCAATCAGAAAGTTTTGTTGATCCTAAAGGCGCTAACAAAGTGTGCAAGCTCCAGCGATCCATGTATGGACTGGTGCAAGCATCTCGGAGTTTGAATATATGCTTTGATAAGGTGATCAAAGCATATGGTTTTATACATACTTACGGTGAAGCCTGTATGTACAAGAAAGTGAGTGGGAGCACTCCAACATTTCTGATAAGTATATGTGAATGACATATGTTGATCGGAAAAGATGTATAATTTTCTAGAAAGCATAAAAGATTGTTTAAAAGGAGTTTTTCAATAAAAGACCTCGGTGAAGCTGCTTACATATTGGGCACCAAGATCTATAGAGATAGATCATGACGCTTGATAAGACTTTCGATTAGTACATACATTGATAAGATTTTCAAGTAGTTCAAAATGGATCAATCAAAGAAGGAGTTCTTGCCTGATTTGTAAGGTGTGAAGTTGAGTAAGACTCAAAGCCCGACCACGACAGAAACATATAGAGAGAATGAAAGTCATTCCTTATGCCTCACCCATAGGTTCTATAAAGTATGTCATGCTGTGTACCAAACCTGTTATGTACCTTGCCATGAGTTTGGCAAGGAGGTACAATAGTGATCCAGGAGTAGATCGCTGGAGAGCGGTCAAAATTATCCTTAGTAACTGGAGGACTAAGGAAATGTTTCTCGATTATGAAGGTGAAAAAGAGTTCGTCGAAAAGGGTTACGACGATGCAAGCTTTGACACTAATCCAGATGACTCTAAGTATCAATCTGGATGTGTGTTGAAAGTGGGAGAAATTAGCTAGACTAGCTCCATGTAGAGCATTGTAGACAAAGAAATTTTTGAAATACATACGGATCTGAATGTAACAGACCCGTTGACTAAACTCATTTCACAAGCAAAGCATGATCACACCTTAGTACTCTTTGGGTGTTAATCACATGGCAATGTGAACTAGATTGTTGACTCTAGTAAACCCTTTGGGTGTTGGTCACCTGGCAATGTGAACTATGGGTGTTAATCACATGACGATGTGAACTATCGGTATTAAATCACATGGCGATGTGAACTAGATTATTGACTCTAGTGCAAGTGGGAGACTGAAGGAAATATGACCTAGATGCAATAATAAAGTTGTTATTTATATTTACTTATATCATGATAAATGTTTATTATTCATGCTAGAATTGTATTAGATGGAAACTTAATACATGTGTGAATACATAGACAAAACAGAGTGTCCATAGTATGCCTCTACTAGACTAGCTCGTTAATCAAAGATGGTTATGTTTCCTGACCATAGACATGTGTTGTCATTTGATGAACGGGATCACATCATTAGGAGAATGATGTGATGGACAAGACCCATCCTCTAGCTTAGCATTATGATCGTTTAGTCTTATTGCTATTGCTTTCTTCATGACTTATACATGTTCCTCTAACTATGACATTATGCAACTCCCGAATACCGGGGGAACACCTTGTGTGCTATCAAACGTCACTACGTAACTGGGTGATTATAAAGATGCTCTACAGGTGTCTCCGAAGGTGTTTGTGGTGTTGCAATAGATCGAGAATAGGATTTGTGACTCTGAGTGTTGGATAGGTATCTCTGGGCCCTCTCGGTAATAGATATCATTATAAGCCTTGCAAGCAAACGACTAATGAGTTAGTCATGAGATGATGTATTACAGAACGAGTAAATAGACTTGACGGTAACGATATTGAACTAGGTATGAAGATACGGAACATCGAATCTCAGGCAAGTAACATACCGATGACAATGGGAATAACGTATGTTGTTATGCGGTTTGACCGATAAAGATCTTCGTAGAATATATAGGAACCAATATGAGCATCCAGGTTCCGCTATTGGTTATTGACCGGAGATGAGTCTCGGTCATGTCTACATAGTTCTCGAACCTGTAGGGTCCGCACGCTGAACGTTCGATGACGATTGGTATTACGAGTTTATGTGTTTTGATGTACCAAAGGTTGTTCGGAGTCCTGGATGAGATCACGAACATGACGAGGAGTCTCAAAATGGTCGAGACATAAAGATTGATATATTGGAAGGTTATATTCGGACACCGAAAGGGTTCCGGGGGTAATCGAATAAATACCATAGAACCGGGAGGTTACAGGAACCCTCCGGGGGGCTTAATGGGCCTACATAGGCTTTAGTGGAAGAGAGAGGAGGCGACCAAGAGGTGGGGCACGCCGCCCCAAGCCCAATCCGAATTGGGAGGGGGGCCGGCCCCCCTTTCCTTCTTCTCCTCTTCCCCTTCCTTCCCCCTCCTAGTTGGACTAGGAAAGGGTGGAAACCTACTCCTAGTAGGAGTAGGAATCCCTCCTTGGGGCACGCCATAGGAGTCCGGCAGGTCCCCTCCTCCACTCCTTTATATACGTGGCCAGGGGGCATCCCATAGACACACAAGTTGATTTTTTAGCCGTGTGCGGTGCCCCCCCTCCACTGTTACACAACTCGGTCATATTGTCGCGGAGCTTAGGCAAAGCCATGCGTCGGTTAGTTCATCAACACCTTCACCACGCCGTCGTGCTGACGAAACTCGCCCTCGGCCTCAACTGGATCAAGATTTCGAGGGACGTCACCGAGCTGAACGTGTGCATATCGCGGAGCTGCCGTGCATTCGATGCTTGATCGGTTGGATCGCGAAGACATTCGACTACATCAACCGTGTTACTAAACGCTTGCGCTTTCGGTCTATGAGGGTATGATGGCTTCTCGCCCTCATTGGTTACCCCAAGTGGAAGGTTTGAGATGCAGTGTAGCGGTAGTTTTCCCTTGGCAAAGATACCAAGGATCGAATTCCCCTGAGACTCCAAGGTTCAACAAGAAGGTGTCAACTGCTAACGGCGCCAAATACTTAGCAATTGACTGGACCTGCACACAGATACAAATAACTTTGCTCCCAACGAGTACAGAGAGGTTGTCAATCCCTCCGGCCTTGTCGTTTACAAAGGATCAAACGCAAGAGATAATAGTGATAGGTATTACTGCAACTAGTAAGTAAGAACAAAAAGTAAATAGCGGATGTGATCAGTGATGGTAATATGGACCGGGGTCTCATGATGTTCAGTAGTGATGTCTCTCTCCCAAAAGACGATAAAACAGCTAAGCGAGGTAAACAAATTACAGCTGGGCAATTGACAGGATTATGTGCGCAAACCAATGTTAACTATGCTGCAAGAAAGGTAGAGGCTCAATAGCATGGGCGGTATGCCAAGGCAAGTAGAACGAAATCCATCTGCATCTACTACTAATCATCCACCTTGAGATATCTATCCAGAACATCTCGCTGGTATTAAGTTGCGAGTCCCACCCATAGTGTAAACTCAAAGCAACAGACAACTGCATTAAAAGAACTTTGCGTAAAGTAAACAATCCTTGCACCCGCAAGTACAAGCACCGTTGTTTTCCCCCTTGTGGCAACAGCACATCCCCTAGACTCATGTTTCTGTCACTCAAGCTAGTCATCGAGGGGCATGAACCCACAATCAAGCATAACGTTCCCTCTTGGAGTTACTACCTACTACTTGGCCAAAGCAATAAACAGCAACGGAGAACATGCAAGAATTACTCAAGAACATAAATATAACAGAGGTAAATCAAATATATTACTCAAACACAATCTGAACATAATCTCATAATCCATCGGATCCCAGCAAACTCATCATAGCAACAGCATAAGGATTACATATGTGCCTCGATCATGTAGGGCAGCTCACGAGGTCTAATCGGTGAAGGACAAAGAGGGGAGGAGAACATCACATAGCTACTGGTCATGGACCCATGGTCCAAGGGAGACTACTCACAACTCATCCGGGAGGCGTCCATGGTGGTGGAGAAGCTCCCGGTGGTGATCCTCCCCTCCGGCAGGGTGCCGGGAAGAGTTCTCCTGGTGCTCCCGATCTTGGAAGCGCGGCGGCGGCGGAACAGAGATGAGATCGCGAAAAAGGGTTCCGTTCTCGAGGGTTTCGGGACGCGGTGTAAATATATGCCAAAGGGGGGCGTCAGAGGAGGCCTGGGGGGCCCAGGCGCCCTGGCGGCGCGGCCAGGACGGGGGGCGCGCCCTCTGGCCGCCTGGAGCCCTGGTGGCCCCCCTCCGGCCCTACTTTGGCCGCATGGAAGCTTCCGGAACGCTGATTTTTTATATATTTTTCTCGGAATTTTTCTGGCAGTTTACGTAATGGGAAAACCTGAAATACAAAAACAGCAGAAAACTGAAACTGGCACTGGGGTGCACTGAGTTAATAGGTTAGTCCAAATATGATCAAAAGTGTATGGAAGTGCATAAATATCATAGCAATATCACACAAAAGAGGCATGGAGCAAGCAGAAATTATAGATACGTTTTGGATGTATCAACATCCCCAAGCTTAATTCCTGCTCGTCCTCGAGTAGGTAAATGATAACAAGCATAATTTCTGTGGTGACATGCTATTAACCATATAAGAACTTTTCACAGTCACATGACAAACGCTTACTGAGACAATGAATCTGTAGTAATTAAGTTGCCTCATGAGAAAATCACAAAGAACTGAAAGTTTTACAATATGATACTGAAACACTCAATAGATTTGTAGTGAGCATGGTGTGCAAATATGACAAAGTGGTACCTCGCTTGCCCCCTTTAGTGAAGCAAAACATAAATGCAGGGGCACCTCCAAGGTTTAAGTGACGACTAGATACAATGATTTCAGAATAAACGATATCATAATCATGCAAAAGACAATGGTACTTTGGGTCAATGCACATTACACTCAGAATGACAATCATGCTCTCAATAGTTGGTGCTTTAAAGAAGGTGGAGACTCTCGAACCGTGGCTTTTGATGGCAAGGTTGAAAACCCGTGGTCGGAAACAAAAACTAAACATGTACCAGAGCTCTTGGTTTTTAAAAACAGTGGTAAAATTATTTTTTAGAATATGCATGTTTTGTCAACGAATGCTAGCAGATAACTCAATTACTTCTTGAGCTGGACAAGTTTCGAGGAACGGCTCCCGAATGAGGACGATCACATCCTCTTAATCTCCTTTGTTTATCACTGCCAAAGTTTTCTGATTTCTCATGAACAAAGCGTGAAGGAGGGTTTGTTTGTTGTATATTTTTTTAATGAGCCGGGCGCACTCTTTGCCAGTTCCTTCTCGTATTATGGGTTTGCACATTAGACATGCAATCCCGGGGTGAAGCTTGTCCAACTTAAAAAGATCATGAATTAACTACTACTTCCTCATGAACTAAAACAGAGGCACAAAAGAGAAATGCTTTTTTTTTGAATAATTTCGAGATGGTACATGAAAGTCTTCGTTAGGAATGGCAGGTAAATACCATGTATAGGAAGGTATGGTGGACTCATATGGCATAACTGGTTTAAAGGATTTTGGATGCACAAGCAGTCAGTCCGCTTAGTACAGACGAAGGTTAGCAAAAGACTGGGAGCGACCAACTAAGAGAGCAATGACGGTCATAATCATGCAGAGCGACAAAGCAACATTGAATCGGGCATTGAAGTTATATCGCTACTCAGAAATAAAAGATCATCAAGGCTTGATAGACTTTCTTTACAGTCTTAAATATGCGTGAGCATATGCCAAGTCAATCAAAATAAATTCTCGGAGGAAGATATCACTAAACCATACCACATCATAGGCAAACAAATCATGTTGGTACTCCAATAACACATTGAGAACCCCCCAGCTATTTGAGACTAACCATAAGAAAACATGAACTACTAAGCACCATTATGCACATAGCATTTTTATCATGGACATATCAACCAGTGCAACAGAAGCCAACTCTCTTAACAAGATAAGCATGATAACTAAAGAGAGTTCCAGCGACCAACTAAACAAAAGCTCTTTAAAAGAAAAGCATGAAAACTAAGAGCTAAGCATGACAGTAGCTATTGAAAGACCAAGAACATACACAACAAAGATAAACATGAAAATTCTATGTTGTGTTCTAGGTTGAAGTGGAGCGTGTTTCTCTCCCACACAAAGAAGGCTGAGTTCCAACTCGTTATGAAAAGCAAGCAAAGCTAAAGAAAACTAAAAAGGAAACTAAAAGCAAGACGCTCCAAGCATAGCACATAACACATGAAGTGATTAAAATATAGTGGAACGAAAGACGAACTGATAATGTTGATGGAGAAGGGGATGCACGGGGGCATCCCCAAGCTTAGACGCTTGAGTCTCCTTGAATATTTCTTGGGGGTGCATGGGGGCATCCCCAAGCTTGAGCGTTTGACACTCCTGAATCTTTTTATCATCTTCCCTCGCACACTTGAAAACTCCCTTCATACATAACTCATCATAATCTGATTAGCGAGGTTAGTACCCATAATAAAATAATTTTTCCTTGCTGGAAATAAGGATATTCTTGAAGGTCTACTATTTCGCAAGATTGCCAAAAGGTTTTTGCAAAGAAAAAGCAAGCTCAAGGTTTGCAAAACGAAGGAAAGGCAAAACAGGACATAATCTGTGAAAAACAGACCACATGTAGTAAATAATTTTTTCGGGGCACTTCTGCAACTCAAATCAAAAAACTCAGAACAGACGCCCGAAAGCCAATTGTATAGAGCACGCTGTCGAAAACATTCAGACCAAAAAGATGATCTGGTGATTTTATACGAATTTTTCTATACAAGGACAGAATCTGTTTCCTGGACAGCACGTCACAACTTTTGAACTTTCTTGCAATCAGAGGCTACACTTGGCACAAAGCTGAAAAGTAAAGATACAATGATGATGCTACTGTAGTAACAACATCAATACACAACAAAGGCAAAATAAAATTTTATTCATTGTGGGCTGTCTCCCAAAAGCGCTTTCTTTTATGCCTTTAAGCTAGGCATAATGCAAAGAGATCAAGTTTTATCAAGAGTAAAAGAATAGCTAGCCCGTATAACGGACTCAAATGGTAACTTAATCTTCTTTCTAGGGAAGTGTTCCATCCCTTTCTTGAGAGGAAATTGGAATCTTATATTCCCCTCAAAGCACCAAATCCTAACATGCCTGACTAAACAGAAAGGACTACTAACAGAGAAGCAAATAAATTTTTTTTGTGATTTTTGATAAAGGACACTAAAGCAAAAACTGAAAGATAAACTAACAAGACTAAAAATCAAAGGTAAAAGATAGCGTGCAACTCCCCTATCTTGAAGAGTGGAGTCCCCGGCGACGGCGCCAGAAAACTTTGCTTGATGGCTTCTCGCCCCTCGTTGGTTACCCCAAGTGGAAGGTTTGAGATGCAGTGTAGCGGTAGTTTTCCCTTGGCAAAGATACCAAGGATCGAATTCCCCTAAGACTCCAAGGTTCAACAAGAAGGTGTCAACTGATAACGGCGCCAGATACTTAGCAATTGACTAGACCTGCACACAGATACAAATAACTTTGCTCCCAACGAGTATAGAGAGGTTGTCAATCCCTCCGGCCTTGTCGTTTACAAAGGATCAAACGCAAGAGATAATAGTGATAGGTCTTACTACAACTAGTAAGTAAGAACAGAAAGTAAATAGCGGATGTGATCAGTGATGGTAATATGGACCGGGGTCTCATGATGTTCACTAGTGATGTCTCTCTCCCAAAAGACGATAAAACAGCTAAGCGAGGTAAACAAATTACAGCTGGGCAATTGACAAGATTATGTGCGCAAACCAATGCTAACTATGCTGCAAGAAAGGTAGAGGCTCAAAAGCATGGGCGGTACGCCAAGGCAAGTACACCGAAATCCATCTGCATCTACTACTAATCATCCACCTTGAGATATCTATCCAGAACATCTCGCTGGTATTAAGTTACGAGTCCCACCCATAGTGTAAACTCAAAGCAATAGACAACTGCATTAAAAGAACTTTGCGTAAAGTAAACAATCCTTGCACCCGCAAGTACAAGCACCATTGTTTTCCCCCTTGTGGCAACAGCACATCCCCTAGACTCATTTTTCTGTCACTCAAGCTAGTCATCGAGGGGCATGAACCCACAATCAAGCATAACGTTCCCTCTTGGAGTTACTACCTACTACTTGGCCAAAGCAATAAACAGCAACGGAGAACATGCAAGAATTACTCAAGAACATAAATATAAAAGAGGTAAATCAAATATATTACTCAAACACAATCTGAACATAATCTCATAATCCATCGGATCCCAGCAAACTCATCATAGCAACAGCATAAGGATTACATATGTGCCTCGATCATGTAGGGCAGCTCACGAGGTCTAATCGGTGAAGGACAAAGAGGGGAGGAGAACATCACATAGCTACTGGTCATGGACCCATGGTCCAAGGGAGACTACTCACAACTCATCCGGGAGGCGTCCATGGTGGTGGAGAAGCTCCCGGTGGTGATCCTCCCCTCCGGCAGGGTGCCGGGAAGAGTTCTCCTGGTGCTCCCGATCTTGGAAGCGCGGCGGCGGCGGAACAGAGATGAGATCGCGAAATAGGGTTCCGTCCTCGAGGTTTTCGGGACGCGGTGTAAATATATGCCAAAGGGGGGCGTCAGAGGAGGCCTGGGGGGCCCAGGCGCCCTGGCGGCGCGGCCAGGAGGGGGGGCGCGCCCTCTGGCCGCCTGGAGCCCTGGTGGCCCCCCTCCGGCCCTACTTTGGCCGCATGGAAGCTTCCGGAACGCTGATTTTTTATATATTTTTCCCGGAATTTTTCTGGCAGTTTACGTAATGGGAAAACCTGAAATACAAAAACAGCAGAAAACAGAAACTGGCACTGGGGTGCACTGAGTTAATAGGTTAGTCCAAATATGATCAAAAGTGTATGGAAGTGCATAAATATCATAGCAATATCAGACAAAAGAGGCATGGAGCAAGCAGAAATTATAGATACGTTTTGGACGTATCAGGGTACGTGGACACACTCTCCCGCTCATTGCTATGCTTCTCCTAGATAGATCTTGCGTGTTCATAAGAATTTTTTTGAAATACTACGTTCCCCAACAGTAGGATGCGCCGCGATCCAACAGCAATCCACGTTCCTCACGTCACACCCGTGCATCTGTAGCTGTATTGGATTTATATGTGCTAAATGCCTAGAAAATGCACATAATCCCCTAAATATGGTAAATGAGCCCGAAAAAATGCCAAATTTGAACACGGTGATTTGCAGGGTGTATGTTCGTCGTAGAAAAAACTCTAGGGCAAAGAACGAAGAAAATTTGGATTCCCCTTCAATCTTGGTGATTTCCCTCACGAAAGCATGGCACTTATTTGGTGATGGTTCGATTTATGAAGGCAGTGCGTCACGACATAAGCCAAATCTTCACTAATTTTTACCAGTGCATGGTGAGGTCATACCATGGCACACAATGCCAGGCGTCATATTTTTCAAGTATTTATTTCATTTTTTCTATAGTTGAAAACCTAATAAACAAACGTTTGTGGTTGACTATTGCCACACATTTCATCGAAATATATGTCCCTTCCTTGTAAAAGGCATGAGAATTTACTAAATGGCATGAGCATGGTTTTCCAGGCCGTTCTTGTGCACCCTTTCATGCATAGATTGTTTGAACTTGAATTATGTGCATTAATGTCTAGGAAATGCACATAATCCCCTAAATATGGCAAGTGAGCCCGGAAAAGTGCCAAATTTGAACACGGTGATTTGCAGCTTGTATGTTCATCGTAGAAAAAAACTCGTGGACAAAGGACAAAGGAAATTTGGACCCCCCCCCCTTCAATCTTGGTGATTTCTCCCTCGAAACCATGAAACTTCCTCGGTAATGGTTCAATTTATGAAAGATTTGCATCACAACATAGTAAACAATTCTCCAGTTTTTACCAGGGCATGGTGAGGTGATGGCTTCTCGCCCCCCGTTGGTTACCCCAAGTGGAAGGTTGAGATGTAGCGTAGCAGCAAGTTTCCCTTGGCAAAGATACCAAGGATCAAATCCCGTGAGACTCCGAGGGTCGACAACAAGGTGTCAACGGTGCCAGAAACTTAGCGGTTGACAGGACCTGCACACAGATACAGATAACTTTGCTCCCAACGAGTACAGAGAGGTTGTCAATCCCTCCGGCCTTGTTGTTTACAAAGAATCAAACACAAGAGATAATAATGATAGGTATGACTACAACTAGGAAATAAGAACTGGAAGTAAATAGCGCGTGTGATCAGCGGTGGTAATATGGACCGGGGTCCCATGATGTTCACTAGTGATGTCTCTCTCCCAAAAGACGATAAAACAGCAAAGCGAGGTAAACAAATTACAGCTGGGCAATTGACAGGATTATGTGCGCAAACCAATGCTAACTATGTTGCAAAGAAAGGTAGAGGCTCAAAAGCATGGGCGGTACGCCAAGGCAAGTAGACCAAAATCCATCTGCATCTACTACTAATCATCCACCTTGAGATATCTATCCAGAACATCTCGCTGGTATTAAGTTGTGAATCCCACCCAAAGTGTAAACTCAAAGCAACAGACAACTGCATTAAAAGAACTTTGCGTAAAGTAAACAATCCTTGCACCCGCAAGTACAGGCACCGTTGTTTTCCCCCTTGTGGCAACAGCACATCCCCTAGACTCATGTTTCTGTCACTCAAGCTAGTCATCAGGGGGGATGAACCCACAATCAAGCTTAACACTCCCTCTTGGAGTTACTACCTACTACTTTGCCAAAGCAATAAACAGCAACGGAGAACATGCAAGAATTACTCAAGAACATAAATATAAAACAGGTGAATCAAATATATTACTCACACACAATCTGAACATAATCTCATAATCCATCGGATCCCAGCAAACTCAGCAGAGCAACAGCATAAAGATTACATATGTGCCTCGATCATGTAGGGCAGCTCACGAGGTCTAAGCCATGAAGAACAAAGAGGGGAGGAGAACATCACATAGCAACTGATCATGGACCCATGGTCCAAGGAGGACTACTCACGACTCATCCGGGAAGCGTCCATGGTGGTGGAGAAGCTCTCGGTGGTGGTTCTCCCCTCCGGCAGGGTGCCGGAAGAGTTCTCCTGATGCTCCCGATCTTGGAAGCGCCGCGGCGGCAGAACAGAGGCGAGATCGCGAAAAAGGGTTCCGTCCTCGAGGGTTTCGGGACGCGAGGAATATATATGCGAAGGGGGGGTCACCAGAGGCGGAGCCGGGGCCCCAGGCGCCCCCCTGGCGCGGCCAGGGGTGGGGCCGCGCCAGGTGGCCGCCTGGGCCACCCCTGGCTCCCCTCTAGTCCCGCTTTGGTTCTTCTCGAAGCTTCCTGTACGCTGTTTTTTCCTGTATTTTTCCCGGAATTTTTGGAGCACTTTTAATATGGGGGAAACCTGAAATAGAAAAACAGCAGAAAACAGGAACTGTCACTATGGTGCACTGAGTTAATAGGTTAGTCCAAATATGATCAAAAGTGTATGGAAGTGCATAAATATCATAGCAATATCACACAAAAGAGGCATGGAGCAAGCAGAAATTATAGATACGTTTTGGACGTATCAACATCCCCAAGCTTAATTCCTGCTCGTCCTCGAGTAGGTAAATGATAACAAGCATAATTTCTATGGTGACATGCTACCAACCATATAAGAACTTTTTAAGTAAAGCAATCAAGGCATGTAATTCAATTCAAGTCATAACAAGCAAGAGTCTATATTAGCATTGTAACAAGCAACATAAGAACATAAAGGTGCAAGAGCTCTCGCTGTCCGTGACTCGAATGTCTCCAAATGGTGTTTGCGTGCAAGAAAGGGGATAGGGATATATGAGAGAGTAAAACATAGTTTTTGTATTGTTGAGAACTTAATCTACTAAAGTTTCACACTTGGTCTTCTTTGGAATCTTATCTTGACTCATCCCCAGACCACCGGCCAGGTACAAGTCAAAATGATCCACTCCCTTTCGATATTTTGAGCACTCATGCAATGGATGAGCGTAAACAAGAAAGTTGACACTTAGGATGGCAAAGAGAGAAAAATGGTGAAGGGGGAAGACAAAAAAGGTGTGAAAGGCTCACATCAATGAGGACAATCATAGGCGAGAGAAAGCCAAATGATAGATATGATGTGAGGAGTAGGGATTGCCATGCAACGGATGCACATATGAGCTAAGGTAAGCTCTCCAGTGGAACTAGTGGGGGTGCATCCAACTTGCTTGCTCAAGAAGACCTAGAGCTCTTTTGAGGAGGCTCATCATTGGAATATACAAGCCAAGTTCTATAGTGTGAAGGTCCCCACATAGCTATATGCATGAATGATAATCTCTAAGGAGTACAAGGTATAAGATGGAGTACGAGTGTGGATCTCTCAAAAGGAATAGTAGTGTGCCCCTTCTCTCTATTTATTTCTTTTTTTTTTATTTTTTTTGTGGCCTCAATGGCTCTTTCTATTTAACTCTCATTTGTCCTCTTTGGGATCTTTTGATTTTGTCCTCTTTGGGATCTTTTGATTTTGTCCTCTTTGGGATCTTTTCCTCACTTTAAGGGCAACACTTTATATATTACAAGAAGTATAGAAGATCTTTCACACTTTACAAAAGTACTCAACATAAAGAAAATGAAACTATCATGATGTATGCAAATGTATGCCTCTGCCAGTGTAGCAGGATATGCAATGATACTAGCGCGTCATGTAGCAATGATTAGGGCAAGGCCCAACTAGCATGCGGCTCATCAATCAAGCAAAAAGCATGTATGACATGAAGATCAAGTCTTGAGAAGATGGATGTTGCATGGCGATGTATCTCGGAAAGGCTATGGAAATGCCTTGATAGGTAGGTATGGTGGCTGTTTTGAGGAAGGATATAATGAGGCTTATGATGACAGAGTGTATCGTGCCAAGGGTTTGGATGCACCGGCGAAGTATGCACCAACTCTCGAGGTGAGAAAGGGCAATGCACGGTACCGAAGAGGCTAGAAAAATATGGCTAGGTGGAAGTGTCAACTTTCGAATACTCACATTAGTCCGAAGAACTCATGCACTTATTATCGGTAACTCTCAATCTAATTAGGAGGTTCACAAAGAGACAAGTACCCCGAGGAGGAGTGTATGGGGGTTTGGTTATCCTTGCGCATCCTCGACTCATGGTACGTGAGTGTACTCTAATATTCGATCCCTCCAAAGATTAGTGATCCATCTAGTAGCTAAAGTTCTCAACTATTTTGTAGGTTTTCGAAAATAAACACGGATTGCCCAAAATACGACATCTATCACTAATAGGCTAAAGCTCTTGACACCAAAAGTTCAGACATTACTCATGGCAATACCTCAAAACTATTGCAAGTTACTACTAAAATTAAATAGCAACCTCAATTACCTACTTTAAGTTAAGACACACAACTCAGTGCAACAGGCAAACTCTCTTAACAAGATAAACATGAAAACTCAAGAGAGTTCAGCAACCAACTAAACAAAAGCTCTTTAAAAATAAAAGCATGCAAACTAAGAGCTAAACATGACAGCAGCTATGGAAAGACAAAGAACACACACAACAAAGATAAGCATGAAAATCCTATGTTGTGTTCTAGGTTGAAGTGGAGCGTGTTTCTCTCCCACACAAAGAAAGCTGGGTTCTAACTTGTTATGAACAGCAAGCAAAGCTAAAGAAAACTAAAAAGGAAACTAAGAGCAAGACGCTCCAAGCATAGCACATAACACATGAAGTGATAATTATAGTGGAACGAAAGACGAACTGATAATTGTTGATGGAGAAGGGGAAGCATGGGGGCATCCCCAAGCTTAGACTCTTGAGTCTTCTTGAATATTTCTTGGGGGTGCACGGGGGCATCCCCAAGCTTGAGCGTTTGACCCTCCTGAATCTTCTTTTATCATCTTCCCTCGCACACTTGAAAAATCCCTTCATACATAACTCATCATAATCTGATTAGCGAGGTTAGTACCCACAATAAAATAATTTTTCCCTACTGGAAATAAAGATAATCTTGAAGAGCTACTGTTTCTCAAGATTGCCAAAAGGTTTTTGCAAAGAAAAAGCAAGCTCAAGGTTTGCAAAACGAAGAAAAGGCAAAACAGGACATAATCTGTGAAAAATAGACCAGCAGGTAGTAAATAATTTTTTCGGAGCACTTCTGCAACTCAAATCAAAAAACTCAGAACAGACGCCCGAAAGCCAATTGTATAGAGCACGCTGTCAAAAGAATTCAGATCAAAAAGATGATCTGGTGATTTTATTCGAATTTTTCTGTCCAAGGACAGAATCTGTTTTCTGGACAGCACGTCACAACTTTTGAACTTTCTTGCAATCGGAGGCTAAACTTGGCACAAAGCTGAAAAGAAAGATACAATGATGATGCTACTGTAGTAACAAACATCAAGACACAACAAAAGCAAAATAAAACCTAATTCGTTGTGGGCTGCCTCCCAAAAGCGCTTTCTTTTATGCCTTTAAGCTAGGCATGATGCAAAAAGAGAAGATCAAGTTTTATCAAGAGTAAGAGAATAGCTAGCCCGTGTAACGGACTCAAAAGGCAACTTAATCTTCTTTCTAGGGAAGTGTTCCATTCCTTTCTTGAGAGGGAATTGGAATTTTATATTCCCCTCTTTCATGTCAATGATAGCACCAACGGTGCGAAGAAAAGGACGTCCCAAAATAATTGGACATGAAGGTTCACATTCAATATCCATAATAGTAAAATCAACGGGAACATAATTGTCATTGACAATGATAAGAACATCGTCGATCTTCCCCAAAGGTTTCTTTACGGAAGAATCAACAAGACGAACACCAAAAGAACAAGGATCAAAAGGTTTCAATTTAAACATATCATACATTCTTTTGGGCATAACGGAGGTACTAGCTCCAACATCACATAAAGCATAGCAAGAGAAGTTATTCAACTTAATTTTAATCATAGGATCCCAACTATCTTCTAGCTTTCTAGGTATGGAGGCTTCTACCCTAAGCTTCTCCTCCCTAGCTTTGATAAGAGCATTAGTGATATGCTCCGTGAAGGCAAGATTAAGTGTGCTAGTGTGGGGATCTCTAGACATCTTGTGAAGAAAACCAATAACTTCAAAAAGGGTGCAATTATCAAAATCAAGGTCACTACTATCAAGTAAAGTGGTAATGGTGTCCTTTAGGCTCACTTGTTTGGTAGCTTCTATGGTTATAGGAGTTTCTTCTTCTACGGTTGAGGTCATAGCATCACCATTAATAGGTCCAATGGGACTAGGAGTGCATTGGGTGCTAAGAGTTTGGATATCCTCAACAACTTGGATAGTAGCAACAGTGTGGTGGGTAGGAAGGCTCTTAATTCTATCTTCTTCCTCCTTTTCTCTAGCCCATCTCTCTTTAAGTTTAGCCATCATCCTAATGTTTTCATTAATTTGCACTTGAATAGCATTCATAGGAGTGGTCTTCCTCTCCTCAAGAGGAGAAGTTCTAATTTTAAGCAACTCTACCTCATGGGCAAATTGTCTACCTTCGAAGAGAGATTATCTAGTTTGTCTAGTTTTTCTTCTACACTCTTATTGAAGGCCTTTTGGGTAGTGATGAAGTCTTTAAGCATAATCTCTAGTTCAGAAGTGGAGTTCTTGGTGCTAGGATAAGTATTGTTGTTCCCATAGGAATTAGAGGGGAACGGTCTAGGGTTGCTACCAAAATTACTCCTATAAGCATTGTTATTGAAGTTGTTTCTAGAGATAAAGTTCACATCTACTTGATCTTGAGCAATCAAAGAATTTAAAGGAACATCATGAGGATCAATAGAAGATTGCTTGGAAAGTAGAGACATGATCAAGTCCACTTTTTCATTTAGGGAGGAAATCTCCTCGACAGAGTTTACCTTCCTACCTGTTGGAGCGCGTTCGGTGTGCCATTGGGAATAATTGGTAATCATCTCGTCGAGAAGCTTCGTGGCAGCACCAAGTGTAGTTGACATAAAGGTTCCTCCCGCGGCCGAATCTAACAAGTTCCGCGAGGTAAAGTTCAAGCCTGCATAAAAAGTTTGGATAACCATCCAAGTAGTCAAACCATGAGTAGGGCAGTTCTTGACAAGAGATTTCATGCGTCCCCAAGCTTGGGCAACGTGTTCATTATCCAATTGTTTAAAATTCATTATGTTACTCCTTAGTTGGATAATTTTAGCAGGGGGATAGTACTTCCCAATAAAGGCATCCTTGCACTTGTCCCAAGAATCTATACTATTCCTAGGCAAGGATTGAAACCAGATTTTAGCTCATCCTCTCAAGGAGAAAGGAAAAAGCTTAAGTTTAACAATATCACCATCTACTTCTTTGTACTTTTGCATATCACAGAGCTCAACAAAATTATTTAAGTGCAAAGCAGCATCATCTCCAGCACCGGAGAATTGCTCTTTCATAACTAGGTTCAGTAAAGCAGGTTTAATCTCATAAGAAGGTGCTGAAGTGGCAGGTGTAGCAATAGGCGTGCAGATAAAGTCATTGTTGTTATGACTAGTGAAGTCACACAACTTGGTGTTCTCAGTGGAACCCATAGCAGTAGCAAGCAAGATAACTATTTTTGTGATTTTTGGTGAGGGACACTAAAGCAAAAACTGAAAGGTAAACTAACAAGACTAAAAAGCAAAGATAAAAGATAGCGTGCAACTCCCCTATCTTGAAGAGTGGAGTCCCCGGCGACGGCGCCAGAAACTTTGCTTGATGGCTTCTCGCCCCTCGTTGGTTACCCCAAGTGGAAGGTTGAGATGTAGCGTAGCAGCAAATTTCCCTTGGCAAAGATACCAAGGATCGAATCCCGTGAGACTCCGAGGGTCGACAAGAAGGTGTCAATGGTGCCAGAAACTTAGCAGTTGACAGGACCTGCACACAGATACAGATAACTTTGCTCCCAACGAGTACAGAGAGGTTGTCAATCCCTCCGGCCTTGTTGTTTACAAAGGATCAAACACAAGAGATAATAATGATAGGTATGACTGCAACTAGGAAATAAGAACAGGAAGTAAATAGCGGGTGTGATCAGCGGTGGTAATATGGACCGGGGAGCCATGATGTTCACTAGTGATGTCTCTCTCCCAAAAGACGATAAAACAGCAAAGCGAGGTAAACAAATTACAGCTGGGCAATTGACAGGATTATGTGCGCAAACCAATGCTAACTATGCTGCAAAGAAAGGTAGAGGCTCAAAAGCATGGGCGGTACGCCAAGGCAAGTAGACCGAAATCCATCTGCATCTACTACTAATCATCCACCTTGAGATATCTATCCAGAACATCTCGCTGGTATTAAGTTGCGAATCCCACCCAAAGTGTAAACTCAAAGCAACAGACAACTGCATTAAAAGAACTTTGCGTAAAGTAAACAATCCTTGCACCCGCAAGTACAAGCACCGTTGTTTTCCCCCTTGTGGCAACAGCACATCCCCTAGACTCATGTTTCTGTCACTCAAGCTTGTCATCAGGGGGCATGAACCCACAATCAAGCATAACGCTCCCTCTTGGAGTTACTACCTACTACTTGGCCAAAGCAATAAACAGCAACGGAGAACATGCAAGAATTACTCAAGAACATAAATATAAAAGAGGTGAATCAAATATATTACTCACACACAATCTGAACATAATCTCATAATCCATCGGATCCCAGCAAACTCAGCAGAGCAACAGCATAAAGATTACATATGTGCCTCGATCATGTAGGGCAGCTCACGAGGTCTAAGCCATGAAAAACAAAGAGGGGAGGAGAACATCACATAGCTACTGATCATGGACCCATGGTCCAAGGGGGACTACTCACGACTCATCCGGGAAGCGTCCATGGTGGTGGAGAAGCTCCCGGTGGTGGTACTCCCCTCCGACAGGGTGCCGGGAAGAGTTCTCCTGATGCTCCCGATCTTGGAAGCACTGCGGCGGCGGAACAGAGGCGAGATCGCGAAAAAGGGTTCCGTCCTCGAGGTTTTCGGGACGCGAGGAATATATATGCGAAGGGGGGTCACCAGAGGCGGAGCCGGGGCCCCAGGCGCCCCCTGGCGCGGCCAGGGGTGGGGCCGCGCCAGGTGGCCGCCTGGGCCACCCCTGGCTCCCCTCTGGCCCCGCTTTGGTTCTTCTCGAAGCTTCCTGTACGCTGATTTTTCCTGTATTTTTCCCGGAATTTTTGGAGCACTTTTAATATGGGGGAAACCTGAAATAGAAAAACAGCAGAAAACAGGAACTGGCACTGTGGTGCACTGAGTTAATAGGTTAGTCCAAATATGATCAAAAGTGTATGGAAGTGCATAAATATCATAGCAATATCACACAAAAGAGGCATGGAGCAAGCAGAAATTATAGATACGTTTTGGACGTATCATGAGGCCATACCATGGCACGACACCAGGCGTCATGTTATCCAACCATGTGTTTCATTTTTTGTATAGTTATTAACCCAGTAAACGACGCGTTTATGGTTGACTACTGCCACACATTTCCTTGAAATATCTGCCCATTCCTTGTAAAAAACACAAGCATGATTTTCCAGACCGTTCCTGTGCACCTTTTGATGCACCGATTGTTCGAATTTGAACTATGTCCACTAATGCCTAGAAAATGCACATAATCACATAAATATGGTAATTGAGCCCGGAAAAATGTCAAATGTGAACACGTTGCATTTGAGGCGGTGTGTTGATCGTTGAAAAAAGAACTGAATGACAAACTAGGACGGAAATTTGGATTCCCCATCAATCTTGGGGATTTCCCTCTCGAAAGCATGGAACTTCCTCAGTGATGGTTCAATTTATGAGGGGCGTGCATGACGACAGGAGTGTTGTGTTTAATTTTGGAATTTTTCAGGGTTCGTTTGGCCTTTTTATTTATTAATTGGGTTTCTGTCCATTTAATGTGGATAATTCAAATTTGAACTACAAGCACATGCTCCAGTGCACCAAAGTTGGTTGAAAAATCACATGTGTGTCCTTGAGTGAATTTCTAGGTCCCATGCAAGAAATTGGAATGAAATTCAAACTCCAGGGCACTGTTTATTGCCGGCAAAACATAGAGATATCTGGTTTTTAAATTCTAGTAAATCCAAAACTTGTCTGAAATTCATGAAACTTTGCATGCTATAATGGAGCGGCATCAACATGCCGTGGTAAAATTTTTGTCCCATTTGGGGCAGGTTTGGCTATAAGCTTCTCACAAAACAGAGCTTCTCACAACAACCATGATGGTTTCTGTAGGGAACGTCCCACCTTTGGGGATGGAACGATATCTGTTGCCTCTTATTGCTTTTAAAAAATTATACTGTCAACATAGAACAATATGAGTGTTGTGTTTAATTTTGGAATTTTTCGGAGTTCGTTTGGCCTTTTTTATACATTAATTGAGTTTCTGGGCATTTAATGTGCATAATTCAAATTTGAAATACAAGCACATGCTCCAGTGCACCAAAGTTGGTTGAAAAAATCACATGTGTGTCCTTGGGTGAATTTCTAGGTCCCATGCAAGAAATGGGAATGAAATTCAAACATCTGGGCATCATGGCTCGGCCGGAAAGATTGAGAAACTTAGTTTTTTTATTTCCTATAAATCCAAAACACGCCTAAAAATCATGAAGCTTGGCATGGTGTCATGACATGGCACCAACATTTTGTGGTAATTTATTTATCCGATTTGCGAAGGCGCACACATTAACAATCAACAAAGTCATTTTGGAACAAGTGATGTCACGTTACAAATCAGAATCACAAGTATTATTGAAACAGTGGGCGTTTGCTAGGCTTCTTGCCCCTCGTTGGTTACCCCAAGTGGAAGGTTAGAGATGCAGTGTAGCAGAAGATTTCCCTTGGCAATACCAAGGATCGATTCCCCAGAGACTCCCAGTTTCAACAAGAAGGTGCCAACTGCTAACGGCGCCAGATATTAGCAATCAACGTGGACCTGCACACAGATACAAATAACTTTGCTCCCAACGAGTACAGAGAGGTTGTCAATCCCTCCGGCCTTGTAGTTTACAAAGGATCAAACGCAAGTGATAGTAGTGATAGATATTGCAATAGTAAATAAAATGCGGAAAAGTAAATAGTGGATGTGATCAATGATGGTAATATGAACCGGAGTCTCATGATGTTCACTAGTGATGTCTCTCTCCCAAAAGACGATAAAACAGCTATGTGAGGTAAACGAATTATAGCTGGGCAATTGACAGGACCACGAACGCAAACCAATGCTGACTACATTGCAAGAAAGGTTGAGGTTCAAAGCATGGGCGGTACGTCAAAGTAAGTAGACCGAAATCCATCAATATCTACTACTAATCATCCACCTTGAGTTATCTATCTAGAACATCTCGCTGGTATTAATTTGCGAGCCCCACCCATAGTGTAAACTCGAAGCAACATACAACTGCATTAAAAGAACTTTGCGTAAAGTAAACAATCCGTGCACCCGCGGGCACAAGCACCGTTGTTTTCCCCCTTGTGGCAACAACACATCCCCTAGACTCATGTTTCTGTCACTCAAACTAGTCATCGAGGGGCATGAACCCACAATCAAGCATAACGTTCCCTCTTGGAGTCACTACCTACTACTTGGCCAAAGCAATAAATAACAATGGAGAACATGTAAGAATTACTTACGAACATAAATATAAAAGAGGTGAATCAAATATATTACTCAAACACAATCTGAACATAATCTCATAATCCATCGAATCCCAGCAAACTCATCATAGCAACAGCATAAGGATTACATATGTGCCTCGATCATGTAGGGCAGCTCACGAGGACTAATTAGTGAAGCACAAGAACGGGAGGAGAACATCACATAGCTACTGGTCATGGACCCATGGTCCAAGGGAGACTACTCACAACTCATCCGGGAGGCGTCCATGGTGGTGGAGAAGCTCCCGACGGTGATCCTCCCCTCCGGGAGGGTGCCGGGAAGAGTTCTCCTGGTGCTCCCGATCTTGGAAGCGGCGGCGGCGGCGGAACAGAGATGAGATCGCGAAAAAGAGTTCCCTTCTCGAGGGTTTCGGGAGTTGCTTTAAATATATGCCAAAGGGGTGCATCGGAGGAGCCTCGGGGGGCCCATGCGCCCCCCCCCCCGGCGCGGCCCAGGGGGGGGGGGGGGCGCGCCGCCAGGGCGCCTGGAGCCCTGGTGGCCCCCCCCCCGGCTGTACTTCGGGCGCAAGGTAGCTTCTGGAACGCTGATTTTTTATATAATTTTTCTGGATTTTTACTGGCAGTTCTCGTAATGTGAAAACCTGAAATACAAAAACAGCCGAAAACAGAAACTGGCACTGGGGTGCACTGAGTTAATAGGTTAGTCCAAATATGATCAAAAGTGTATGGAAGTGTATAAATATCATAGCAATATCACCCAAAAGAGGCATGGAGCAAGCAGAAATTATAGATACGTTTTGGACGTATCAGTGTTCTACTTACCAATTACATGCCGCCACGCGTCCCCCCTTTTTATTGGCTAGGAGGTGTCGTGCGGGGTAGCTATTTGAGTACGGGAGGCATGCGATCAGACCCCTGCGCGTGCTCATCGTGAGGAGAGCCCATTGAATGCTACGAGCCGCGCACCTCCCTCCCAACATCTCCATTAATGGCGCACGATCCCCTGTTCTACAGCGTGGCTATATGTCTCACTGGATTGAGATTTAAGAGAGAAAAAATGAAAATCTAAAAAGAAAGTTTTGCACGGATCATGATGTAAGATCCGACGGACCTATATAGCATCGACTGTGACTTATAGCAAGCATAATGAATATAAGGACGATGACAATGGATAATAATTGTCTTACATATTTAGGAACATAATTAAAAAAAGCAACATGCGGCAACGCCCGAAATACACAAGGGCAAATGAAGAAGGAAGACAAGGATATGTCTCGCTGATCTCTACTTTCTTGATGCGTTGCTGCAGGCCGCGGGAACTAGTCTCCGCCGCGAGCAGCGATGAGCTCTTTCTTGTCCTCAAGATGCTGCTTGAGAGCATCCACGAATTCCTCCACCAGCCTTCTGCGCTCGATGCGCAGCATGGCATTCTCGTCCATAAGTTTCTCGACGATGACGCCGGTCCTCTTCAACAAGGCAGTGGTCTCCTCCTGCTGCTCCACACTTCCGATGATCCTCACCCTCAGCAGGTCGCGCTCGGCCCAGAGCTTCGCATTGCTCTCATTTAGTTGCCGGATGACGCTTTCAACAGTTCATCCTTGATCTGGCTGACCCGTTTCTGTTCTGTTGCCTAATCGCAAACAATTAATCCTTCTG
Organism: Secale cereale; assembly: GCA_902687465.1. NCBI lineage: Eukaryota > Viridiplantae > Streptophyta > Magnoliopsida > Poales > Poaceae > Secale > Secale cereale. The sequence goes on from LR738713.1 coordinate 827,825,039, forward strand.
AAGCGTATGCCCTCAATCGCACACACCTTTATCTAGCTGCCCGTTTCTATTGTTCCTCCTCATAAAAAACAGTTCATCCGAGTGAACCGTATGCTGTATATCGCACACGCCTTCATGTGGCTGCCCATTTCTTTTATTCCTCCTCATCGCAAATAGTTCATTGAAGTGAACCGTATGCCCTACATCGCACACACAACTAAAATCTGAACCATGTTTGATGGCTCTGCCATCGCAAATGTTTTGCACCTTTTTTGACGGTTCTTTTACACCACCGTTTGCAATTATTGCATCGCACACAGTTTCGTCGAAGGGTCTCTGATCGTAGTGTCGCGTTAGCAGCATCCTGCAATAGTGTGCCTTCAGAGTTGGTTCAGGAAGAGTCCAATCATTATCATTACTCAATATGTTATTCAATAATTTTTCAGCTTGCTCAACAGTTCGTTCTATGAAAACACAACCAGCATAACTATCTAGGTGGTCCATAGAAGCATCGGTTAGTCCATTATGAAAGATATCAAGTATTTCATTTTTGTTGATAGGATGACTAGGCAAAGCATTAAGTAATTGGAGAAGCCTCCCCCAAGCTTGTGGTAGACTCTCTTCTTCAATTTGCCCAAAATGAAATATTTCCTGTAAGGCAGCTTGTTTCTTATGAGCAGGAAAATATTTTGCAGAGAAGGAGTAAATCATATCCTGGGGACTACGCACATAGCCAGGAGCAAGAGAATTAAACCATAACTTAGCATCACCCTTTAACGAGAAAGAAAACAACTTAAGAATATAGTAATAGTGATTTTTTTCCTCATGAGAAAATAAGGTGGCTATATCATTCAGTTTAGTAAGATGTGCCACAATAGTTTCAGATTCATAACCATGAAAAGGATCAGATTTAACTAAAGTAATTAACTTAGGATCAACAGAGAATTCATAATCCTTATCAGTAACACGGATACGTGAAGTAGCAAATTCAGGATCATATTGCATTCTAGGATTCAAAGATTTTTCTTTCCACTTGCGAAGTAATTTCTTAAGATCATTCCTATCCTTACAAGCAAGAAAGTCTCTAGCTACCTCTCCTTCCATAACATATCCCTCAGGCACAACAGGCAATTCATATCTAGGGGAAGTAGGTCTAACAGGTGTTTCAAAGTTTTCAGTATCAATAATTTCATCAGTTTCAGAAATATCATCATCTTCAGCATAATCAATAGTTCTAGCCTTAGCAAGATGTTCATAGGGTAATTCACCCAGTGGCACAGTTTTATCAAACATAGTAGTAGCATCATAAGCATCATTCATAGCAGAAGTGGCATCATCAATGTCATGCAACATATCAGATTCAATAACAGGTGTAGGTGTCGGAAGTTTACTCAAAACAAAAGGAGAATCAAGTGCGGAGCTAGATGGCAGTTCCTTACCTCCCCTCGTTCTAGAGGGAACGATCTTGGTTCTATCATCCTTCAGATTCTTCATAGTGATCAGCAGATCTAAATCCCAAGTGACTCAGAGAATAGAGCTATGCTCCGCGGAAACGGCGCCAGAAAAAGGACTTGATAACCCACAAGTATAGGGGATCGCACCAATTTTTTAGGGTAGAGTATTCAACCCAAATTTATTTATTCGACACAAGGGGGCACCAAATAATATTCTCAAGTATTAGCAGCTGAGTTGTCAATTCAACCACACCTGGAGAACTTAATATCTGCAGCAAAGTATTCAGTAGCAAAGTAATATGGAACTAACGGTAATGGTGGCAAAAGTAACAGTAGCAGTTTTGTAGTGATGGTGATAGCAATAGTAATGAAAGTAACAAAGCAAGTATCAATATGGAACGAACTTGTAGGCAATGGGTTGGCAATGATAGGCGTCGAATATTATTCATCATGTAGTAGTTCTAACCAAGGGTGACACAGAACTAGCTCCAATTCATCAATATAATGTAGGCATGTATTCCAAATATAGTCGTACGTGCTTATGGAAAAGAACTTGCATGACATCTTTTGTCCTACCCTCCCATGGCAGCGGCGCTCTAATGGAAACTAAGGGATATTAAGGCCTCCTTTTAATAGAGTACCGGACCAAAGAATTGACACTTAGTGAATACATGAACTCCTCAAACTATGGTCATCACCAGGAAGTGTTCCGTCTATTGTCACTCCGGGATTGCCGGATCATAACAGATAGTAGGTGACTATTGACTTGCAAGATAGGATCAAGAACGCAAATATATTCATGAAAACATAATAGGTTCAGATCTAAAATCAGGGCACTCATGTCATAGTGACAAGCATCACTACTAGGAAAAGGGCTATAGATGGGATTGTTACTAATGGCACACCAGACATGCGGTACGCCATTAGTATATACTAATGGCGCACCACATCAACGGTGCGCCATTAGTAACAATTTTTTTATATTTTATTTTCAAAACTACTAATGGCGCACCAGTGGATAGTGCGCCATTAGTAGTTAAACTACTAATGGCGCACCACATCCACGGTGCGCCACTAGTAAAAAATTTTCAATTGTTATTTTTATTTTTTTATTTTATTTTCAAAACTAGTAATGGCGCACCGTGGGAGTGGTGCGCCATTAGTAGTTAAACTTACTAATGGCGCACCACATCCACGGTGCGCCACTAGTAAATTTTTTTCAAATTTTATTTTTTTATTTTTTTCAAAACTAGTAATGGCGCACCGTGGGAGTGGTGCGCCATTACTAGTTCAACTAGTAATGGCGCACCACTCCCACGGTGCGCCATTACTAACTTGGCCATTACTGCACCCCCCTCCCCCCTCCTCGTGGACCGCCTTTTCCATTTCAAAAAAAATAAAAGAAAATGATGGAAATGTCAAAAAAATAAAAGAAAATAAGTTTCCCATGTGATATGTGGTCTACTTGTTGGGAAAATTTATAAATATGGATTTTGACTTTATTTGCAACATATCTCTGGAATTTAGTAAAACGGGCATAACTTTTGCATACGAACTCGGATTAAAAAGTTTTTTATATGAAAAATCATCTCCTCGAAAAGTTACGGGGCTTTTAAGATCTAGAGGCAAAAAAATTCAAAATATTTAAAACTTACTAGTGGCGCACCGTTTGCTAGGTGCGCCACTAGTAACAGAAAAAAAAATCTTCCAAAAAAATTTTGATTTTTTTTCCAAAATATGATACGTAATATGACCAGGAAGTTTGAAATATATTTTCAAAATTTCATCATACTCATGAACATTAACAAACTCCTAGACATCAAGAAGGGTTAATAGGATTGATATGATAGATATATCAACAAGTGCCTGTGAAGTTAGCTGGTGCTGGGGTTGGATAGAACTACGAAGTTAAGCGTGCTCGGGCTGAAGTAGTGTGAGGATGGGTAACCTTATGGGAAGTTTGACCACATAGTGCAATTTGACTTGAGATTAAGCAAATTGACCCCATATTAAGCTATAATGACTTGAGATTAAGAAAAAAATTAAAAAATTTGAAAAAAAAATTTGAATTTTTTTTACTAATGGCGCACTTCTATGTAGTGTGCCATTAGTATGCCAAAGCACCTGGGTATATATGGCCCCCTGGGAGGCATACTAATGGCGCACCGTGGCCTATACTAATGGCGCACCTGTGGTGCGCCATTAGTATACCAGATACTAATGGCGCACCAGTGGTGCTAATGGCGTGGCACTAATGGCGCACCAATAGTGCGCCATTAATAGCCAAAACTGGTGCGTCATTAGTAGGCCTTTTCCTAGTAGTGCATTAAGCATAGCATAGTCATAGCAACATCAATCTTAGAACATAGTGGATACTAGGGATCAAACCCTAACAAAACTAACTTGATTACATGATAAATATCATCCAACCCATCACCGTCCAGCAAGCCTATGATGGGATTACTCACGCACCGCGATGAGAATCATGAAATTGGTGATGGAGGAAGGTTGATGATGACGACGTCGACGATCTCCACTCTCTGGAGCCCCGAACGGACTCCATATCAGGTCTCCCGAGGAAGAACAGGAGGTGGCGGCGGCTCCATATCGTAAAACACGATGAAATCTTCTCCCTGATTTTTTTCTCCCCGAATAAGAATATATGGAGTTGGAGTTGACGTCGGTGGAGGTCCACGGGGCCCACAAGGTAGGGGGCGCGCCCTATGGGGGGTGCCCCCACCCTTGTGGCCAGGGTGTGGGCCCCCTCCGGTAGTTCTTTTCGCCATTATTTTTTGTATATTCTGAAAATATCCTCCGTGAAATTTCAGGTCATTCCGAGAACTTTTATTTCTGCACACAAATAACACCAAGGCAATTCTGCTGAAAACAACGTTGGTCCGGGTTAGTTCCATTCAAATCATGCAAATTAGAGTCCAAAACAAGGGAAAAAGAGTTTGGAAAAGTAGATACAATGGAGACGTATCAGTTGTTTCCTAAGCTCCTCAAAAGCCTGATTAGCAGCATCACTCCAGACAAAGTAATCGATCTTCTTCATCATTTGATAAAAGGGATTGCCTTCTCTCCCAGGTGACTTAAACGGTTCAAAGTTGCAATACATCCTGCCAGACGCTTGACATCATGGACACATGCCGGCCTAGCAAGGGAGGTGGTGTCATTGATCTTCTCCAGATTATCTTCAATGCCCCGTTATGAAACCAAAGACCCCAACAGTTTACGTGCAGGTACACCAAAGACGCATTTGGCCGGGTTAAGCATCGTCTTGTAGACTTGCAATTATCAAAAGTTTCTTTCAGATCATCCAGTAGAATCTCTTTCTTTCTAGACTTGACCACAATATCATCCACATAAGCATGAACATTTCGCCTAATTTGATTGTGAAGACAATTATGAACACATCGCTTGTGACACCCTTGATTTTACTGTACACTAATCATGCATGCAAATGTGTACGACCAAGATTAGAGACTCATGAGATAATATCACAACACAACTCTACAAAATAAAATAAAGCAAGCTTCATATTACAAGCCAGGGCCCTCGAGGGCTCGAATACATAAGCTCGAAAGCAACAGAGTTAGCGGAAGCAACAATATCTGAGTATTGACATAAGTTAAGCAAGTTTTGCCTTAAGAATGCTAGCACAAACAACAAAAGATTGAAGAGGCAAGGCCTCCTGCCTGGGACCTCCTAACTACTCCTGGTCGTTGGCGATCTCCACGTAGTAGTAGGCTCCGTCGGGGTAGTAGTAGTAGTCGGTAGTGGCATATAGCTTCTGGAATCCGTCCATTGATCGCAACAACCGGAAAGAAGAAAGAAGCGGCAAAAGGGGAAGCAAAGCAACCATGAGTACTCATCCAAAGTAACCGCAAGCATCAGATCTAGACTAAGTATGCAGCAGTATCAAAGGAATGAGTTGTATCTATGGACTGAACTGTAGAATGCCTGAAGAGAAGGGGAAAAGTCTAGCCTATCGAAGACTAGCATGTTCTGGAAACCACCATCTTGCAACACTTAGAAGGGGTAAAGAATAGCATTTTATAATTAACAAACATGTTGTAACAAAATCGCCCAGAGATCCTTCTTCGACTCCCTGCGAGAAAGTAATCCAAGAGCCATCATATCCATAACATACCTCAAGTATCCATTTCTAGTTATAATAGATCAGGATACAAGTCCGAACGTCCGTTACTCTGGACATGGCTATTCGAATAGATAACTTCCCTGCAGGGGTGCACCACATTAGCCTACACGCTCAATTATCTTTGGCCGAACAAACTTTTCGGGGTCAATGCTCGGCCTCGAAAGATCAACACGTCGCAACCCTACCTAGGCTCAACAGAGAGGTCCCCGCCGGTCTACATCCTTAGCACTCGGGGTTCGTGGGACCATCTCCCTTTGCACTCCCGGTTTTTGTGCGCACGCGAATACCAGCACCACCCGTCAAGTGGATGGCACGATCTGGCCCGACCACAATGTTGAACTGGACGTCTGACAAAGCTTCGGCTGATACCACGACGCCGAGGCCCATAACTATTCTCACATGGTGGTTAGTGCGTATAGGCCAGCCACCAACTAAGAACAGATACCCAAAGCTGTTAGTGCATTATTAAAAGAAGTGACGTCTATCGGGACAAGTACGGAGGTACCAATCCTCCTGGGTGATACCGCTAAACAGCCAGCCGCCACTGTAACTCCCGCGGGTGCCCTCCGGGCCCGTTCGCCTTTCACAAATGTCTCAAGTAAAGTCAAGTTAACCGTGTGTCCAAACATTAAAGGGAAACCCCGACGAATCACCCTCAATGGATTCCACTCGATGTAACCATCAAGGCGAACTAAGAGGAATCACCCTCGAGGTTCACACTTGAGGGGGTTGCACGACAGAGTTGTATCGGGAGTGGTTGAGGTCTACTACACAACTTGTTCTTATAGACTCGTGTTTGGCCTCCAAGTGCAGAGTTTTGTAGGATAATAGAAAATTTCCCTCAAGTGGATGGCCTAAGGTTTATCAATTTGTGGGAGGTGTAGGATGAAGATGGTCTCTCTCAAACAACCCTGCAACCAAATAATAAAAAGTATCTTGTGTCCCCAACACACCCAATACAATGAAAAATTATATAGGTGCTCTAGTTCGGCGAAGAGATGGTGAAACAAGTGTAATATGGATAGTAGATATTGATTTTTGTAATAGTAACAATAAAAATCAGCAAGGTAGCGAGTGATAAAACGGAGCACAAATGTTATTGCAATGATTGAAAATGAGGCCTAGGATCCGTACTTTCTCTAGTGCAATCTCTCAACAATACTAATATAATTGGATCACATATCCATCCCTCAACGTGCGATGAAGAATCACTCCAAAGTTCCTATCTAGCGGAGAACATAAGAAGAAATTGTTTGTAGCTATTCTTTTCGATCGATCTATCCAAGAGTTCGTACTAAAATAACACCAAAACAAGTTCAGATTTATCTGACCTACTAATAAACCAGCGATTGCTTCTGGTCGTACGTCATCGTCATTTTTGCAGAAAAACCCCTCCATTTTTTAGTATTCAACCCGCAATCCTTTTTAAGTGGCTCTCTAAGAAAATGTTTCGTTCTTATGAAAAGGACCCTGCGGTTTTAGTATTCAACCCATGGTCTCGTCCAACGTGAGAAATAACGTAGTTTCTGCCCGTACATCCATACCGTCACGCACGCACGCACGCACACAAATTCTGTTTGGTGGTGCGTTGATTCCGTTCGATTTTTTGTCCCACCTCGCTGCCATAAAACGATTCTCATCAATTTATATACATGGGAGAAATGGAACAAAGAAACAACGAGAGAATCCTTGGCGAGGCAACAAATTTAACCCAGCGAAGTGAACGACAGGTCAAATCCTGACCATGAGAATCAGAAGAGGCGAAAAAGAATTAATCCCGCCAGAATTAGATCGAGGGAGCAAATGAGACAGAGAGATACACAGGGGAGGAGAGGGGGCGGGATAGATCTGGCTGCGGCCCCTTCTTGTCGGGAGTCCTGGAGGAGGATGAGAGGAGGAGGGGGATGGGATCCGGTGGTCCGGAACGGGGGGGAGCGGCGGCGACATGACTATCACGCTTCACATCAGCCTGCAAAAATGATAGAGTTAGATCGAGAGATGAGCAAATGAGATACACAGAGTGGGGAGGCTTCTGGTGGGAAAGAAACGCCAACGCCACCACGGCAAATCCCGCTGGCTCTACAACATTGAAGAACCAGGTGCGAATATGGATGGGAATGACAGAGAGATGAAGCGAAAGAAGGAAGGAGATATGAGTACACAGACGCATCTCCACTAGAGACGAATGGATAGGCTAAAAAAAAGCGGACGGTACACGTGATGGCTTGATGGGGGTTGTGTTCGTGCCGGCCGCTCGACCACAGGCAAGGGGTTGGTGGAGATATTTTCTTGCATTTAGTGCAAAACAATATATTGGGAATGAATTCCAAATCAAACAACCTTAGATAAAAAAAGGTACATAATAAAAAATCATTAAAAATACTACATAATAAAAAGTCATTAGATTTGAATATTTTGATAATGTAATAATAAAATACTATAAATGAATTAATAAACTCTTAAAGTATGTAAGGGCACCTGCAACTGTCTGGACCTCTTTTTTCTGTAAACCAAAAACAAACTAGGGGCTTTGTGGGCATCTGACCGTTGCCATGTTCGATTCTAACTGCCCCGGTCCGCCCAGAAACCCCTCCCTCCTGTGTCCCTTCTCGCCCGAAGTGGCAAGCATCGCTCCAGAGCACTGGTGCAGCATTCATGCCGGGTTAGAGCAAAGCAACCTCTCATTGGCGTTCTGACATCGAAGCGGCGGCTCGGCCGAGAGCGCCACCCGCGCCGCTTCCTGGTGCACGCGACTCCTTCGCATTCAAACGACAGGCCATCGCTCCACCTCCCTACATTAAACATGCACCGTTGCCGAGGAACCTACTCCAGCACCACCCATTTGTTTGTTTGCCATCCACCATTAACCACCGTGCCGCTCGCCATGTCAACCTCCCCTATTTGAACCCCAACCCCACCATAGCCTCACCCATCCTCTTCTGCTCATTTTCTCCTCTTCGCACCATGCCCGCCTGGCCTCCTTGAGCTCCAAAGCCATTTGGGACAGTCTTTCACCCGAGTAGAAGAAGGAGATCGCCGCAATTGCTGCCGGCGGGCAGACGAAGGGTGGCGTTGCGGACGTCCCAATGGAGGACACGACCGACGATGAGCCAGCGCCACCCTCCTTGCCAGTCCATGCCAGCATCACCATTGGTGACGTCTGTGCTTACTACACCGAAATGGTGTTGGCCGAGCAGGAGGCCTTGTTCCAGCAGGTGCAAGGCGACCATGAGTAAAACCTCCTTCTCCTCGACGAGCACCAAAGCGCGGTGGAGCACCTCGCCGTTGGCACGGCAATCATGTTGGATGTGGAATCGCACTGCCTGCCAAATCCGTCGCGACTGTTGGTGGTACCGCCAATGTCAGCCGGAGCTAGAAGTTGTCTTTAAGAAGATCGACGAGGCGGTCGGCGAAGTCAATTTTTTTGCCCGTTGCAATGCACGGGCATATGTACTAGTAATACTCAATGCAGCACAAAGAACCTCAAAGACTGCCCCAAGATTTCTACCGGAGAAACAAAGACAAGAACGTGCATCAACCCCTATGCATAGGTTACCCAATGTCACCGCAGGAATCCGCAAGTTGAGTGCCAAAACACATATCAAGTGAATCAATATGATACCCCGTTGTTACCGCGGGAATTCATAGCAAGACATGCATCAAGTGTTCGCAAATCCATAAAAGTATTCAATCCAAAGAAATCTCAAAGGGAAAACTCAATTCATCACAACAAGATAGAGAGGGGAAAACATCATATGATCTGACTATATTAACAAAGCTCGCGATACATCAAGATTGTGCATCTCAAGAACACGAGAGAGAGAGAGATTAAACAGATAGCTACTGGTACAAACCCTGTGGACTACTCCCTCTTCATCATGGTGGCCGCCGGGCTGATGAAGATGGCCACCGGTGATGATTTCCCCCTCCGACAGGGTGTCGGAAAGGGTCTAGATTGTTTTTTCATGGACTATAGAGGCTTGCGGCGGTGTAACTTCTGATCTAGGGTTATTTCTGATGGTTTCTCTATTTATAGGAATTTTTGGCATCGGTCTCACGTCCGGATGGGACTCGAGGTGAGCACAACCCACCGGGGCACCAGTGGCCCACCAGGCGCGCCCTGGTGGGCTATGCCCTCCTCGTGCCTCTTCTGTCCCTCCCATGAAGCTTCCGGTGTTTCTTTTGTTCCAAAAAAATATCAAAAAGTTTCAGCTGATTTGGAGAACTTTCATTTCTGCACAGAAAATAACACCACGATAGTTCTGCTGAAAACAATGTCAGTCCGGGTTAGTTCCATGCAAATCATACCAAAACCATATAAAATTGTTATAAACATGGCATGAATACTTCGTAAACTATAGATACGTTGGAGACGTATCAGCATCCCCAAGCTTAATTCCTACTCGTTCTCGAGTAGGTAAATGATAAAAGAAATAATTTATGACGTGTGAATGCTAGCAAAGTGCATAAGTTTGATCAATGATAATTTCAATCACTTTTCCTAGCATCATAATAGCAACTCTTCCTCATAAATCTCGTCATGATAAAGTAGCAAATGAAAATTTTGATGTGGAATGCTACCTATCATATTCATCATATACTCTTTCTTTATATCATGGACAATTGGACTTTTATATGGTTCAAAGCAATAGTGTAGTTTTGACATGAGGACTTTAATACTCAAGCATACCAACAAGCAACCATGCCTTTCGAAGTATCAACGCTAAAATAAGTTATCCCTAGCCCATCATGCTCAACACTTGATCCATTCTTGAATCACACTCGCATATTAACTACACACAATACTCAAGTACGATCATAGTGCCTCCTAGTTGGTTCTTTATAAGAGAAGATGCAGACTCAAATTCAGAATAAAAATTGCATAAAGTAAAAGAAAGGCCCTTCAGAGAGGGAAGAGGGATTTGGAGAGGTGCCAGAGCTCATAGCTTAAATTGAGAGATAATTTTTTTTGAGAGGCATACTTTTCCCGTCAACGAAAACGACTTAGAGTTTCCAATACTTTCCATGATAGATATATCATAGGCGGTTCCCAAATAGAAAATAAAGTTTATTCCTTTTTCCACCATTCTTTCACAATCCATGGCTAACCGTATCCACGGGTGCCCTCCATACCAACACTATCCAAGGAATTTATTATTTGACAACATAAAGTAAATACATTGTTCATTTCGGGACTGGGCATCCCTAATACCTTTGCCGTACTCTCATGCAATGACAAGTGAATAAACACTCATCTTGAGAATAACACATCTAGCATGGAAAATATTAGCCACCCCTCACCACCTCACGAGCGGTACGAGCACACAAAAGAGAAATTTATTTTGAAAATTAGAGATGGCACAAACAAATTTGCTTAGAACGGCAAAAGAATACCGCATATAGGTAGGTATAGTGGACTCATGTGGCAAAACTAGCTTAAAGGATTTTGGATGCACAAGTAGTGATCGTACTTAGTGCAAAATGAAGGCTAGCAAAAGATTGGGAAGCGACAAACCAAGAAACGGATAATCTCATAAGCGAGCATTAAGCATAATTAACACCAAATAATGCACCACAAGTAGGATGTAATTTCATTGCATGGCTATTGACTTTTGTGCTTGCATCGGGAATCACAAACCTTAGCACCAATATTCTTACTAAAGCATAATTACTCATCAACATGACTCACATATCACATCATCATATCTCAAAACTATTACAAGGAATCAAGTTTATTTTGTCCAATGATCTTCATGAAAGTTTTTATTATATCCTTCTTGGATATCTATCACTTTGGGACTAATTTTCATGTGTTGCTTTTGATAAGCTGAAACAAATATAAGTGAATTCATGAGCATAATTTTTTTTTCTCTCCAAATAATTTAAGTGAAGCAAGAGAGAATTTCTTGAAACTTTTACTAACTCTCAAAGAAATCTAAGTGAAGCAAGAGAGTATTTCTTCAATAATATTAAAGCACACCGTGCTCAAAAATATATAAGTGAAGCATTAGAGCAAATCCATAGCTCATAAAAATTTAAGTGAAGCATAGAGAGCTATTCTAACAAGTCATGGTATAATTTTGGCTCTCTCAAATAGGTGTGTACAACAAGGATTCAAGACTTAAAAAGAAAAAGAAAACAAGCAAAGACTCATATCATACAAGACGCTAAAAGTAAAACACATAGGATGTGATGAATAAAAATATAGCTTCGAGTAAAATACCGATTGTCGTTAGAAGAAAGAGGGGATGCCACTCGGGGCATCCCCAAGCTTAGTTGCTTGATTATCTTTGGATAATAGCTTGGGATGCCATGGGCATCCCCAAGTTTAGGCTCTTGTTACTCCTTATTCCTTCATCCATCGTAAGACAACCCAAAACTTGAAAACTGCAATCACGCAAAACTCCACAAAACCTTCGTCAAATCCGTTAGTATAAGAAAACAAATCACTACTATAAGTATTGTAGCAAACCAATTCATATTTTATTCTTGCATTATATCTACTGTATTACAACTTTTCTATGGCAAAAATTCATCAAAGAAAACCATAGAATATCAAAACAAGCACACAACGCAAAGAAAACAGAATCTGTCAAAAACAGAAAAGTCTGTAGTAATCTGGATATTTCGAATACTTCTGTAACTCTAAAAATCTTGAAAATAAATAGGACCACGTGAAAAAATTGTATATTAATCTTCTGCAAAAAGAATCAACTCAAAAACACTCTTCTGTTAAAAATGAGAATTTTTTCGTGAGTGCAAAAGTTTCTGTTTTTCAGCAAGATCAAATCTACTATCACCCAACATGATCCTAACGTTTTGCTTGGCACAAACCTTTATTCAAACCACAAGAACACATCTAAATGGAGTTATTAATGGGTATTTTATTGAAAACAACAAGAAAACCAAAAAGCAAAAAGATACAAGTTGGGTTGCCTCCCAACAAGCGCTATCGTTTTACGCCCTTAGCTAGGCGTGATGAGTTCAATGATGCTCACATAAAAGTAAAGAATTAAGAGACAAATAGAGTGTAATGAAACATATGTCTAGCACATTTAAGCCTAACCCACTTCCTATGCATAGGGATTTTGTTAGCAAATAATTTATGGGAACAAGAATCAACTAGCATAGGAAGGCAAAACAAGCAAAACTTCAAGATTTTCAACACATAGAGTAAACTTGATATTATTGCAATACCTACAAGCATATGTTCCTCGCTCATAGTAATTTAAAGTAGCAGCATGAATGAATTCAACAATATAGCCATCACATAAATCATTCTTTTCATGATGCAAAAGCATAGAAATTTTGCTACTCTCCACATAAGCAAATTTATTCTCATGAATAGTGGTGGGAGCAAACTCAACTAAATAACTATCATGAGATTGAAAACTAAAGTCATGATGACAAGTTTCATGGTTATCATTACTCAATATAGCATACATGTCATCACCATAATGATCATAGAAAGCAACTTTGTTATCATAGTCAATTGAAACATCCTCCAAAGTAGTGGATTCGTCACTAAATAAAGTCATGACCTATCCAAATACTCTTTTATCAACATAATCATCATAAATAGTAGGCATGCTACCATTAAAAGAAATTTCCACATAAAATCTTGGGGGGCTAAAAATAGCATCTTCATCAAACATAGCATCCCCAAGGTTATGGCTTTGCATATCATTAGCAGCACGGATATTTAAAGAATGCATACTAACAACATTGCAATCATGCTCATCATTTATGCCAAACATTGTATAGCATTATTCTGCTATCAATTGAGCACAATTTTCTTTTCCATTATTCTCACGAAAGACATTATAAAGATGAACAATATGATGCATCCTCAATTCCATTTTTTTTCTTTTATAAAACCAAACTAGTGATAAAAAAGTAACTAAAAGATTCAATTGCAAGATCTAAAGATATAACTTCCAGCACTCATCTCCCCGGCAACGGCGCCAGAAAAGAGCTTGATGTCAACTACACAACTTGTTCTTGTAGACTCGTGTTGGGCCTCCAAGCGCAGAGTTTTGTAGGACAGTGGCAAATTTTCCTCAAGTGGATGACCTAAGGTTTATCAATCCATGGGGGTGTAGGATGAAGATGGTCTCTCTCAAACAACCCTACAACCAAATAATAAAAAGTCTCTTGTGTCCCCAACACACCCAATACAATGGAAAATTGTATATATGCACTAGTTCGGCGAAGAGATGGTGATACAAGTGTAATATGGATAGTAGATTTTGTTTTTTGTAATAGTAACAATAAAAAACAGCAAGGTAGCAAGTGATAAAATGGAACACGCACTAGTAGAAAACGGGGCAATGGTCCAGGCCGGGTCAGCCCATTAGTCCCGGTACACTCCAGAACCGGGACCAATGGGGGCATTGGACCCGGTTCGTGAGCCCAGGGGGCCGGCCGGGCCAGGTGGGCCATTGGTCCCGATTCGTCTGGACCTTTTGGTCCCGGTTGGTGGGACGAACAGGGACCAATGGGCCTTGCTCCTGGCCCACCACCATCGGTCCTGGTTGGTGACTTGAACCGGGACCAAAGGCTCCCCTTTAGTCCTGGTTCATGTCACCAACCGGGACCAATGAGGTGCCTATATATACCCCCTCGCGTAAGAGCAGAGCACACTGCTCTGTTTTTTTTGGCCGAGGGGGAGAGGGCTTGGTGGTGCTCTAGCTCACCTCCTATGCACACAACGTGTTCGATGGAATGCCCGAGCCACACTAGTTAAGCTTTTCTCCTCTCGAAGCTCGAACTCCAAGCTCCATTTTCTCCGAGATTTGTCTAGGTTTAGCGGTCTGTCACGTCCTATCCCCGTCTTCGCCGCCGTCGATCGCCCCCGCCGATCTCGTCACCGGCACCACCGTGGTGAGCCTCTTGTTATGTCCATGCTTTTCTTACTTTTATTATTGCTTGTTCTTATTGCTTTAGATAGATATTTGTCTAATTATCTTACGTTTATTATTGCTTGTTATTATATAGTGCGATGGTTTTGATATCCGCCCACGTGGGCCCTCGTCCTATCTACGATTCTGATGTGGTATATTATCTTTAATTTATAACTATTTGTTTTAGTGTTTATGACAATTATGCCGACCAACCTGACATGCATAGATGTTTTTATATGTCTAGCAGGTAGTTGAACCGGAAATTCCAACCGACCCTCTTGTGGAGAGGTTAAATTTAGTTGAAGAGGAAAACATTTCCTTGAAGAAAAAATTGGAAAAAACGGAGGAGGAGAAGATGGAATTGGAGTTTCATGTTGCGGAAGTCGTCGATGATCACAAGATCAATATGGACCCTATTGTCGAGAGGTTAAATTTAGTTGAAGAAGAAAACAATTTCTTGAAGGAAAAAATAAAAAAATTGAGGAGGAGAAGATGATATTGGAGTTGCATGTTGCGGATGTCGTCGATGATCGCAAGATCAAGATGGATGCAATGCGGTTGAAGATTAGAAAGATTAGAAAATATGCCATTCATACCGAGGCTTGGTATCATTATGCCGTTGGATCAATTGTTACCTTGGTTGCGATTATGATCGCATTTGTTTTCGCATTGAAATGGTTTACATAGTTTCAATGTATGGTGAAAATTAATTAGATGCTCCGGAGAGCTATATGTTGTTAGATGAGAACTATGTATGTACTTTGGTTTTAATGTGATGATGAACTTCTATTAATTTGGTCGCTTAATTATCTATTAATGATGTTCTGTAATGGTTTTTGACACACAAAATTATATATAATGCACGCAGATGAACCGGCAATGGATGTACGGTGACAGACACACCTCCGAGTACATTAAGGGCGTGCATGAATTTCTCGATGCGGCTGAGGCAAACAAGCAGAATGGTTTTATGTGTTGTCCATGCACTAAATGTGGGAATACGATGTCTTACTCTAACCGGAAAATCCTTCACTCCCACCTGCTTTACAAGGGTTTCATGCCACACTATAATGTTTGGATGAGGCACGGAGAAATAGGGGTTATGATGGAAAACGGTGAAGAAGAAGAGTACCATGACAACTAGGTGCCCCTGAATATGGTGATGCTGCAATGGGGGGAGCTGGTGAAGATCAAGAGGAACCAGACGATGTGCCCAATGATGCGGCAACGGGTGAAGCTGCTGAAGATCAAGAGGAACCAGACGATGTGCCCGATGATGATGATCTCCGTCGGGTCATTGTCGATGCAAGGACGCAATGCGAAAGTCAAAAGGAGAAGCTGAAGTTCGATCGCATGTTAGAGGATCACAAAAAAGGGTTGTACCCCAATTGCGAAGATGGCAACATGTAATGCCCAGGATGGGATTATACCTCCTACGTGTCGAGGCACGACTTAAAGGTATAAGCCCATACTGGAATGATCTCAAGTATGGTATCTTTGCACGACTCATGTAAAAATAGGGATGAAATTGCAAAAGGATAGTTGGCTTACACTCGCCACGTCACACAATACATTACATAAGCAAAACATCATCCAAATAACATCACAACCCGACTACGGGCGAAGATCCAAATCAAAGATACCAAATACATAAAGCCACAAGGTCCGAATCGCCCCTAGTAGAAACCACTACTGATCATCGGGATAGTGCACATAGTATCGACTACGTTCTTCATCGAACTCCCAGTACAGCTCCGTGCCGTCACCTGAGTAGTTCACCATAGTACCTGCATCTGGTGTGGTGTAGAAACTGTGAGCCACGAAGGACTCAGCAATCCCGTTCCCGGGTAACAAAACTATCTAAGCCTTGGGTGTGGAACAAGGCTGAAGAAAGATAAAAGGTTGCAGCTGCACTAGCACTAGCTTACGTGTTTAGAGCGAGAAGAGAAGTGCCACGAGCGTCAAAGTGATCACGAAGTGATCCTATCTAAGCACGTCAATCATAACCCCACCGTGTTCACTTCTCGAACCCCTTTCGGAAAATGACCGTCACGGTTACTCACGCTGGTAGTGTGTTCTGAACATGGTGTCAAGTTTTCTACAACCAGATATTAACAAATTCCCATCTGCCACATAACCGCGGGCACGGCTTTCGAAAGTTCAAAACCCTGCAGGGGTGTCCCAACTTAGCCCATGACAACCTCACGATCTGCAGAGTCGCAACTCCAAGGTGGGAAGGCCCGAGTATTCTCAGAATCCCGTGCTCAAGATACTCCGATTAAGGTAAGACTAATCCAGCAAATCCTCCCGGCGTGCCGACACCCTGACAGTAGCCGCGCGTATCTAGTCTCAGGCCACGACCGGATGGGACAAGCTACAGGTTTTTACCAGCCCTTGAGTTTCCTCGAGGTGGCCCCGCAGCACGCCCAGTTTGGACCAACACTCATGTGGAGCACTGGCCCGGGTTGTTGATTAAGAAGAGGTTTTATAACTCCCTATGCAAGTTTTAGTTGTTTAGGCAAATGTAGTACCAATGTTTAGACTTGCTGGAAAAGCCTTAGCGCTAAGCGGTTTATCGAGGGGGTCCCGTAACCCCAACCGTGTGAGGAACGCAAAATCAAGGAACATAACACCGGTTTATATGGTTCCTAGGGAGGCATGAGTGGAACAAATCACCAAGCAAGAGGCTTAGCCTTCCACCCATTGCCAAGTATATAGATGATTTAGTTTAAGAGTTTATATAGTGTGATATCCCAACAAAACTTCAACATGAAGCAAGAATCTTCAAATCTTCTCCTACAACTAGCAATGCTATAAGAGGGGCTGAGCGAAACTTACTTAGCCAAACAAAGGTTTGCTAGGTTGGGTGGTTAGACAGATTCATGGCTACAATAAGAGGCTGACAAACAAACATGGGCATCGAGGCAATAAGCTAAAGAGCGAGACTTCTAGCAATAGGCAAAGATAGTAATGATATCCGGGTCAGGTCATCTTGCCTGTCGAGTCATCGATGGGATCGTAAGACGGCTCCTCGTACTCAACCTCGGTAGTAACCTCGTTCTCGTTCTCGGTCTTGGCTTCCGGCTCTACTCAACACAAGAACACGACGAGGCACGATATCAAACAAGGTGCCATGCACAATCAACATGACGCACGTATGATGCATGGATGATGCATTACATGTCAAGGGATGAAGCACACCAGAACAACACAAGACAACAAGTTTAAATGAGGCCGGAATCCACATATAGCGAATCCGGTAAGTCCTCATATGCATATGTTGAAAATGGTCCAGATCTGAATAAACCTTAAGTTAAAGTTGTTAAACAGCAATTTAACATGCACCATGATGATCTACACGAAATTCTAGTCAAGTTTCATATAAAGTTTGTTTAATTCGGAGCTACGGTCTAAAAGATATGAGCAAAACAAGTTACGCATGGCACCGGTGCAAGATGCACCCAAACATCAAGCAAACATACTCCAAACATGTATACAAAATTATATTATGATTCTACATGCAAAATCACACAAGTTTCGTATAGGACTTGCTCAAAACAGAGTAACGGTTCAACACATACACACGAAACAAGATTCAATGCAAAGCTGAGATTAACAGCCACATAGCAACTTTGGAGCAAGAAATATATACTCTACAGCACTCAAACATGGTGACACGAAGCATGGACATGAAGTAGACATATCCTACAGCAAACAACTCCATTGGAGCATCTCCATAGGAGACATGGATCAATAGCGACAAGCTACAACATTTTGATCATGACGTTAAAAACCTGACAGTAATATTTTATAGCAACTTGGGAGTAAGAAATAAATAAGCTACAACAAGCCATATGAGAAAGTGAGGGCATGGATGGATAGGCAACAACATATACAACAAGGAATGATCAATGGCCACCCCAAAACTAACATGGATTGGCCTAGGGCATCAAGCAAACATAGCATCAGGATATGATAGATTCCTGACTTAGTAGAAATTTCACTAAGTACAAAACAGTTAAGTTGGCATGGCATGTTTACAAGCATGTTTAATTCACCTCAAGGAATATCATGGAAAATGGTTTGCACCACAGCAAAGACCACATGATGGAGATTCTAAAACATATGGGCATGTGACAAGGGGACAAACACATCAATAGCAACGAGCTCTTCAAATCAGCATCTCATAACATGTTACAAAACTTAACAGCCACATGCACTTTTGCAACAGAGATTAACATGGCAATATGAACCCTACCATGCATGCTACAGCAACCATCATGTAAAGCATCTCATGATGAACATTTTGACATATCATTTGCTTCATTTGGATAAACATGCACCAAGCTATCACATCTCAACCATGGCATGAAAATAACAAGTTGCAGCAGTTTATATCATGTAGCACTCTTGTCACGAAGATTAAGACCTCTAGATGAAGTCAAACAAGCATGGCACAATGGAACAAAACGTAGAGCACATCACCATGGTCATTTTGACATATCATATGCACAATTCGGACAAGCACAATAAAAGTTACAGCCCCATGAATATGCAACAAAATAATCAAAAACCCATATGACTTAGAGAAAAAAATAGGGGGCAACCTGGTGGATCGGGTCACGGGGCGGATCGGGTCGGGTCGGGTCGGACCCGACCGAACCCGCTAGGGTTGACCGGTGGCGGATCGGATCGTGAGATCCGCGGGGTCGGGCGCGCGGGGCGGCGGCCCTCGGCGCCGGCGGCGAGCGAACTGCCGGCCGGTGGGGCGAGGTGGCGGAGGTGCGGCGGGGCCGGCCGGCTGCGGGGACGCGGCTCCGGCGGCGGCGCGGCCGGAACTCCCGAGGGCGGCGAGCACCGAAGGGCGACGGCATGCGGAGGACCTCGGGCGGTGAGCTTGGCCGGCGGGGTCGCGACGGCGGCGTTCCACGGCGGTGAGGCGGATCCGGCGGTGGGGAGTGGGACGACGGCGGCGCGGAGGCGCGGCGAAGCAGACGAGGCTGCGTCGGCTGGGCTCGCGCGGGCCCGATTCGGGCCCCGCGGGCCGCGGCGGCGGGAGGCCGGCGGGAGGACACGTGGCAGCTCCTGAGTGGACGGGCGGCGGCGGGCGGACGCGTCTGGTCCGTCCGGACATGTCCGGCGGCGGTGGAGGAGGAAAGTTAGGGTTTGGACGCAAAAATGGGGGGGGGGGGGCACTACTAGGAAAAGGGCTATAGATGGGATTGACACTAATGGCGCACCAGACAAGCGGTGCGCCATTATTATATACTAATGGCGCACCACCTTCTGATACGCCATTAGAGTTGAAACTACTAATGGCGCACCTGGCCCAGGGTGCGCCATTAGTATCAATTTTTTTTAACTAGTGCGCCTGTCCAAACATACTAATGGCGCATCCAAACACAGTGCGCCATTACTAGTTGTAACTAGTAATGGCGCATCTGTTGGAAAGTGCGCCACTAATGTTGTTTTTTATTATATTTTTTATTCCTTTTTTTGCAAAACTACTAATGGCGCACTGTTCCACAGTGCGCCATTACTAGTTTAAACTAGTAATGGCGCACTGTGGAACAGTGCGCCATTAGTATGTTTTTTTTTCGCAAAACTACTAATGACGCACCACCAGAAGGTGCGCCATTAGTAACCTGGATTACTAATGGCGCATTTAGAGTTGGTGCGCCATTAGTAAGTGGGCAGCAACAAGATATTTTGGACAGCCTCTCCTACCCACACTCACTTTCTCCCCACTTCATTCTCTCCACCTCCTCCTTGTCTTGGGTGCCTCCTCTTTTTCACCTCATTTCCACCATAGATTCATTCAAATTAAGTGGTTAAATTACCTTGTTTTGATAGGTAAGTAAGGGGGGAAGCTATATTTATGTTGTTCACCCTACAACAATGTGCACATGCACTTTTTATGGCCTAGCTAGATCTATGTATGTTCGTGGTGTTGCATATGTTTGTGGTGTTGCATATGTGTTTGTGTTTGGAGGTGTACCGGTATTTGAAATGCGATAGTTGCCAATATTTTCCCGGAATGTTGATTCATTTCCGTTTCGGCGAGAATTTTGGCATTAAGCATTCTTTTTGGTCCTATTTTTAGGGAAAGTCATGCCAAATTTTTTCTTGGTTCTAAAATATCGTTTTGCTCTACCCCGCAGGCGACCATGGTCCGCACGATGACCGAAGGCATCGTGAATAGGTTTTTGAGATCCGCGAAGGCCGAGATGCTTCATAAGAACGAGACGGAGATAAGATGTCCGTGTCGAAGATGCAAGCTGAAGAGCCTTATTGCGGACCGGATTCCGGGCAGGTGCGGGACCACCTGCTCTTGTGTGGTTTCATAGATGGCTATCGGTGGCAAGGTTATGAAGATCACTACGAAGTCGTCCATGGGGGCCGGGCAAGAAATGAGGAAGGGCAGCAAGACAACCACCGCGGCTCGGGTGGGCGAGAAAACGAAGAATCCCCAGGAGATGATCACGACGGTGATGCTGTACACAGTCATCATGTAAAAGATGCAGGACATGATGATGAGGAAGATGCCGGAGCAGACGACGGGCATGATCATGAAGATGATGATGCCGGCGGAGCAGACGACGCTGGACCATCGATGGGCTGGGTGCAGGACCCTCATATTCAAGAGCTGCTTCTCAACCAGACGGATAACGCAAGAGCTGCCGCCCGAGAGAAAGCCAAGATGGATCAACTTGAGTTAGACGCGGTTACTCCATTACGAAGGATGCAGGCCTGAGGATATCCGCCTGAAAGTAACGCTCATGGCTCTGGAGATGAAGGTAAAACACAAAATGACCGACGCATGCTTCGACGAGAACATGTCATTCTGGCACGAACGTCTTCCCAAGGGGAACAAGTGCCTGACCAGTTTGGAGGAGGCGAAGAAAATCGTGTGTCCTCTGGATTTACCGCACGTGAAATACCATGTGTTCATGAACAATTGCATCATTTATCGGGACGAGCACGCGGAGTCTACCATATGTCCGGTGTGCGGCGTCACTCGATACAAGAAGAGGAAGAAAGCTCCTCGAAAAGTGGTGTGGTACTTTCTGATCACTCCTCGTCTGCAGCGGTATTTCGTGGACCCTAAGGTAGCAAAGCTCCTGCGTTGGCACGCGGATAGGGAGGAGAAGAAGCGAGAATATGACGCAAATGATCCAGAGATAGATAAAAAAGACAAGATGCTGAGTCACCCTAAGGATGCGAGCCAGTGGCAAGCGTTGAACTTCGAAGACCTAGAATTTGGGAACGATCCAAGGAACATCGTGCTGGGCGCGAGCACCGATGGAGTCAATCCGTTTGGCAGCCAGAGAAGCACACATAGCACCTGGCCTGTGTTTGTGTGGATGTACAACCTTCCCCTTGGTTGTGCATGAAGAGGAAGTACATTCACATGAGTATGCTAATTGAAGGACCGAAACAACCAGGGAACGACATCAATCTGTATCTGGGGCTGCTGAAAGAGGAGCTTGACACACTGTGGAAAACGCCTGCCAATACGTGGGACGCCGCAGAGAAAGAATATTTCCCTATGAGAGCCGCGCTGCTCACGACGGTGCACGACTATCTCGGTTACGGATATGTCGCGGGGCAGGTGGTCCACGGATTTTCTGGATGCGTCAGGTGCATGGATGACACAACGTATCGCCAGCTAGATAGAGATCCCGGGTCTTCGAAAACCGTGTTCATGGGACATCGAAGGTGGCTTCGCGACGATGACCTGTGGAGAAAACGCAAGGATCTGTTCGATGGTGAAACCGAACCCCGAGGACGCCCGCGTACGAGGAGCGGCGAGGAAATAGATGAGCTGTTGAAAAATTGGAAAGATTGCCCAGTGCCGGGAAAGAAGCAAAAGGCGCCAGAGCCGGGAAAGAAGCGAAAGGCGCCAGAGCCGCTGCTGAAGGTATGGAAAACGAGGTCTGTTTTCTGGGACTTGCCGTACGGGAAGATCCACCGTGTACCTCACAGCCTTGATGTCATGCATATCACGAAGAACGTGTGCGAGAGTCTGCTTGGTACCCTGCTTAACATGCCAGAGAGGACCAAAGATGGGTCGAAAGCAAGGGCAGACT
Source organism: Secale cereale (assembly GCA_902687465.1). Classification (NCBI taxonomy): domain Eukaryota; kingdom Viridiplantae; phylum Streptophyta; class Magnoliopsida; order Poales; family Poaceae; genus Secale; species Secale cereale. The sequence continues at coordinate 827,847,627 of LR738713.1, forward strand.
TGAAATCAATGGGCATCAGGCAGGAGCTTCACGCTATATATGATGATGATGATGATGAGGCGAAGCAGGACACGGAAAGTCATCGCAAAGGCAAAAAGGCCAAGAAGACCGGAAATAACTACCCACTCGCATGCTTCACTCTAAGTCAGGATGAGATCGAGCAGTTTTTCACCTGCCTCGTAGGAGTAAAACTTCCTTACGGTTATGCGGGGAAGATAAGCAGATACCTAGACCCAGCGAAGCTGAAGTTCAGCGGGATGAAGTCTCACGACTGTCACGTGCTGATGACGCAGATACTTCCAGTTGCAATCCATGGGATCATGGACGCGCACGTCCGTGAAACCCTATTTGGCCTATGCAACTTCTTCGATGTCATCTCTCGGATGTCTGTTGGCGTGAGGCAACTCAGAAGGCTACAGGAAGAGATCGTGGTGATACTATGCGAGCTTGAGATGTACTTCCCGCCCGCATTCTTCGACGTTATGGTGCATCTGCTGGTCCATATCGTGGACAATATCATCCAACTCGGGCCGACATTCCTGCACAGCCTGATGCCGTTCGAAAGGATGAATGGTGTCATCAAAGGATACGTTCGCAACATGTCACGTCCAGAGGGAAGCATAGCCAGGGGCTTTCTGACTGAAGAGTGCATCTCCTACTACACGAATTATCTAGGCATCGAGAACCCCGTTGGTCTGTCCATCAACAGGCACCTCGGCAGGCTCGCTGGATGGGATCACCGTGAGGGTCGCCGTGAAATGCATGTCGACTTCGAGGGTCGACTCGCCGACTTTGAAAGAGCAAACCTAGTCACGCTACAACACATAGACGTGGTCGATCCTTGGGTGGTAGAGCACAAAACCTTTATTGAGAAGACGTACAATGACCGAGGCCAACAGAGGACGGACGGAGATATAATTAAAGAGCACAACTCATGTTTCACGCGTTGGTTCAAGCAGAAGCTTCTGTCGTACCCTTTACATGAGGTTTCTTCCGCGGAAGAACAACTCATATTCGCCTTGTCACAGGGTGCCGAGCACACCCTGATGAGCTATGAGGCGTACGATATCAATGGCTACACATTCTACACCGAGGCCAAGGACATGAAGAGCGATGGTTATCAGAACTCCGGGGTAACGATGGAATCCTACACCGGTAATGACAAGGACAGATACTACGGAAGGATCGAGGAGATCTGGGAGCTGAGCTACGCTGGAGAGAAGGTCCAGATGTTCCGTGTCAGATGGGCCAAGAGCGTCCTAAAAGAAGAATGGTATTTCACCACCATGGTTATACCGGAAGCCAAATCCAAGACCGCGGGCGCAAACGTCACCGCGAAAAATGAGCCATGGGTACTGGCTTCCCAAGTTGACCAATGCTTCTTCATTACCGACCCGTCAAAGCCCAGTCGTGTTGTCGTGAGGAGAGGCAAAAGGAAGATCATCGGAATGGATGGAGTAGCCAATGAGCAAGACTTCGTCAAGTATGGCGACCCGAGGATCGAACATGACGACGATGATGAAGTAGCAGCATACACCACAAGAATAAGCAGGACCACCCTACCTAAAGGACGTCCGTTCCACAGAAGAACTCCATTTGCGAAAAAGAAGGGCAAGAAGATTGTGAACAGATAGCTAGCTAAGATCGATTGTATTTAAATCGTAGCCTTCATTTCTCGATTGTATTTCATGGGCACTTTTTGAACTCTTGAATGTTTTTAAATTTCATGGGCACTTTTTGAATTCATGAGAACACTCGATCTCGATCCCCCTCCATCTCGATCGTTATCCCCCCTCGCCAGATTCCCCTTGCCAGATCCCCCTCGCCGCTGAGCACCCCCC
>LR738713.1:827849484-827864304 GCA_902687465.1 Secale cereale
CCGCCGACGACCCCCGCACCCTCCCCCCCGCTCCACCATCACAAATGAATGCAACTAAAAAAATTGATTATATTTTCAAAAAACAAATTTGGTTATATTTTCAAATAACAAATTTGATGGTATTTTCAAATAACAAATTTGATGATATTTTTTATATTCATAAATATTTTCAAATAAAAAAATCTGATGATATTTTTTAAAAAAATATTACTGTTTTCTAAAAATTTATTTCATATTCATATTCATATTCATGATATTTTTTTATATTCATAAATATTTTCAAATAAAAAATTATTACTGTTTTTATAAAAATTTATTACTGTTTCATATTCATATTCATATTCATATTCATATTCATGATATTTTTTTATATTCATAAATATTTTCAAATAAAAATTTATTAATGTTTTATAAAAAATAATTTATAAAAAAAACATTCTAATGGCGCATCACTGGCTGGTGCCCCATTGGTAATAAAAAAACATTCTAATGGCGCATCTCTGGCTGGTGCGCCATTGGTATAAAAAAACATTCTAATGGCGCATCCCCGGCTGGTGCGCCATTAGTAATCTTCCCCCTATAGCTGTCGGCGCCCGTCCCTCCCTCTCGCCAGATCCCCACTTCTCCCTCTCGCACCTCTCGCACCCCAGACCCACGAAGCCGCGGACGTCCTCCCGACGCCCCCTAAGACGCCGCCGCCCCTACGTGCGCCGCCGCCCCCGACGCCCCCGACGCCGCCGCCCCCGCCGCCCCCGACGCCCCCGACATCTAGCGCCGGAACAAGACCCACACGTTGTGCATCCGCTGCGGCCGCCGCAGCTTCCACCTGCAGAAGAGCACATGTTCCTCGTGCGGCCACCCCGCCGCCCGCATCCGCAAGTGTAAGCCCCGCCGCCAGATCCCCTTCCCCCCGTATCTTTGGACGCGATTCTGGTCCTTTGGACCTAGCTGGCTTAGGCAGATGTGGTGCTTGAGTCTGATATATGCTGCATGTGCGAGGCCGTGATTGCTTAGGGTTTCGGTTTTCTTTCCTTGAATCGCGTTCATGGTAGCTCTGTGGCACGCATGTGGCTTGATGTACCGTAGTCTTTATCTGAACCTAATTTGGGAGTAGTTAGCCTTTTATTATGAGCATGGTAGTTTGGAGAAGTTGGGAATGACTGTAGGAAGTAATTGCTGCAAGACCCAACTGTAAAAAGTGAATTGTCATACTATGTCTTGCATGCTCTGTTACAACCTGATAGAGGTTCAGCAACTGGAGCCATTAACAAGGGGCTTGTTCACATGTATTGCTAGATGTTCATCATGTTCTAAGCATTACACATTTGTTGCCTGAATATAGAAGGAAAAAACATTATTTTTATTGCTGTGACAGTGGATATGATGCACACGTAGGGCTGCAAGAAAAGCTCGAGTATGACAGTAGAAGCATCATTATTGTAGTGGTAAATAGAAAGACCTGTAGTTTATAATCATGGAGTATATTGCTGGAGTATTATTCAGACTATAAATGCAGCATAGTTTGTTAACTGAATTTGTTACTACTCCATGCAGTCTAGTTTTTTCTGTTTTCTAGTTTGTTAATTAAATTCAGTTAACTACTGGGTAAAAATTCAGTTAACCACTGTGTCAAAATTCAGTTAACTAATGTGTCAAATAAAATGGAACAGCATGACATTTACAAAAACATTAGTGTACAGTAAAAACATTCGGTCTAAATTATCAGTAGTACACTTCTCAGTTTCAAAATGAAAATGACTCGATGGTTTAGGGCAAACCATTGCGTCTGAGTGTTAGTGGTCTGCGCAAAGTGTCTTCTTGATCGCGGTTACCATTGGTCATTGCCTGGTAGTTAATTAGTTTCCTAATGCCTAGTACCCTATTGTTTAGTATAGTGAGTGTTTAATTTGTCAGCTTGTCCCCTTTGGAGTGGCCTATCCGAGAGCAGTTGCATGGCTAGTGTAGGAGCCTCGAATTGTGTCGCTTCAACAAGTTGAAAGGGCTACATATTTGGCTTCTGTCTTATTGCATCAAGTTACTTTAGCCGCCCCCATGATTGTGTCATTAGTGGCGCCTAGTGTCAACCCAAGCCCTATTTATTTGTCATGGAATGAGATCTGGAAGAATATGCAAAGTCAAGCTTCCATCAGTATTGTGATAAGAGCAAATTTTTTACTTTTGAGTTTATTGGTTGATTCATACAACAAACAACGGGAACGATGCAATTTGTCCCAAGCAAGTTGGGGTAGGCTCATTGGTTGATTCATCTGTACCCCTTTTTTTGCACAAGATTGACAGATGTGTGCCAAGAACTCCTTTGGCTTTGCGTTAATAACTTAATATACCAGTATGTATTCTTGTTAAGTTGTCGGAATACTCCGACCTGTCCTTCCATCCCCATTAAGGATAATATACATACTCTGTGCCAGTCTAGTCTAGTGTGAGGAAACCCTGGCATTACCCTGGCATTATCCAGATTTTTGCTGGGTTTTGTCTCCGACCATCGTGTCGTGATGATTTTGCAGGTACCCCGAGAGGCCCTTGAGTTTGCTGGAATGTCGATTAACTTCCGTTCCGGCAAATTCGGGTACTCCATATGTCCTATTTTCAGCAAAGGTCATGCTGAAATTTTCCGTGAATTTTAGCATGACTTTGCTAAAAATAGGACATATGGGGTACTTGTGACTAATGCATGGGCCGGGGTATCTTAGTAGTTAATTAAGTAGGATCAAGTGCCCCTTTATTCTAGCTCCATTAAACCATAGGCGGCAATAGAGCCAAGTGATTAGGCCCAACTTAGAATTCTCCTTCCCAGCTTAGCTTTTAGGATGCCTCGGTGTCGACAAACCATTAATTATAAAACCTTGGCTTTTAGGGTGCCTCGCTGTCGATAAAAACCAAAATGATGAAAGCTTAGGCTTTTAGGGTGCCTCGGCGTTAAAAAACCCTCAATGATAAAAGCTTAGCTTTTAGGATGCCTCGGTGTCGACCAACCCTAAATGATGAGACCATGATCTTGTTCCTTGACAATAACCAACTTTTTGACCAAACTTTGTTCCTATTTAGAGAGAAACATGGCCAATAACGATGAGGCCGGGGGTTCGGGCGGCAAGGCATTCTGGGAGCTGTCCCAGGAGATGGAGGAACAACCTCACTTGTATGAGGACGCCGCCTTCCCCACCGATCCTGAGACCACTGATGGTACCGCCGAGGATGACCCAACTGATGCCACCACTAATGGTGCCGCCGAGGATGCCACCACTGATGATGGCGGCGCACACACAGATGGCAGCCAACCGAAGAGGTAACGGAAGGACCGGCGCCCGACCGTGCTCCGCACCCTCAAGGAGGAAGTTACTGACGTGGACTCCGACGGGAATCCAACGGCGCCTGAACGAATAGTCAAGGGGTACTCGCTTCAGCTCGGGTGCATTCTTCGGAGCACCGTCTCGATCAACACCGAGAACCTGAGGCATCTCCTGAGTCGCGGCATGCGGAGGACCTCGGGCGGCGAGCTCGACCGGCTGGGTCGCGACGGCGGTGTTCCACGGCGGCGGGGAGGCGCAGTGAAGCAGACGAGGCGGCGGCTGGGCTCGCGCGGGCCCGATTCGGGCCCCGCGGGCCGCGGCGGCGGGAGGCTGATACGTCCAAAACGTATCTATAATTTCTGCTTGCTCCATGCCTTTTTTGTGTGATATTGCTATGATATTTATGCACTTCCATACACTTTTGATCATATTTGGACTAACCTACTAATGGTTGCAAAAGTGCACAATGTTCTTGTTTTACACTTTATTGTGTAGGAATTACTTGGAAATTGACAAAAACGCAAAAGTAGTCGTATTGGAGTAGGACTCTGACTTTCCTGAAATCTGTCTGAGAACGTTTTTTAAAGATGGTCACGTTCCGGCCCGAAGACGAGTTCAAACGGAAAAAGTCTAGTTGCGAAAGTTGTGGGGAATTTCGAGGCGATGCTTCTGGATATAAAATTCGTCCAAATCGGAGTCCGGACGGCCGAGTAAAGCCCGTTTTACTGAGGCCAAAAATCTGATGACGCGAATCCGAGAGTCTATATAAAGAGAGGAAACCTAGGTCACCAAGGGCCATGAATTTTCCTCCTCCCGAGCCGCCGTCTTGGAGGGGAGGACCAGCACCATTGCATCCACAAGGAAGAAGGGGGGCCAAGGAGCCGCTGCCACCCTAGGGCCGCCGCCGCCCCCTAGGGCCGCCGCCGCCGCCTCCGTGGCTGCCGCCGGCCGTCTCCTCCTCGCAGAGCTGCACCTCTCCGTCAACACCATCATCAACCTCCTCCTCACCATGTCCATGTGTGAGTAATCTTCTCCGGGGCCGATGGCTCGTACATGTAGCTATGTGGTTATCTCTCTCTCCCATGATGTGATCTTCGTTGTGATCATAGGCTATGTTAATCTAGGGTGATCCCATGATATTTCCCCTTCCTCTATGTATTGGATTGATGTACTCACTTGTCTTTATCTAGTATAATCCCCGAGACCAAGGTGACAGCGGTCTATTGGACATGGATTAGAAAAATATTTTCATGAGTGATTTCCTCTCTTGTGTGTTGATTGAAGATTGAGAGTCTCTTGGTGCTTGTCTTTGACTATCCTTTAGATATGTTGTGGTGATTGTGGGACTCTCTTTGGATGGCCGTGGTGACATTGGAAAATCCTTAGATTGAGAACTACGAACTTTGAGGTGTGCTTTTGTAGCCCTACATAATTCTCGTCCTCTCTTGACCATGAAGGAATGACCTCCGGGTGCGTCTCCATTGCATGTTTTATGGGAAATATCATGTGATTCGATTATGTTAATGTTGTTGGGAGTTGCCACTAGTGAAAGTATGATCCCTAGGCCTTGTTTCTACCATTGCAATACCATTTGTGCTCTCGTTTACCACTTGTTTGCTTGCTGCACTTTTTATTACAGATTTATATTACTTTGTTTTGCCATCCATATCACTTGCCATTTAACATCTCTTCGCCGAACAAGTGCATCTATAAAACTCCTAGTTGTATTAGGTGTGTTGGGGACACAAGAGACTTCTTGTATCTTAGTTGCAGGGTTGCTTGAGAGAGACCATCTTCAACCTCTACTTCCCTGAGTTCGATAAACCTTGGGTCATCCACTTGAGGGAAATTGCTGCTGTCCTACAAACCTCTGTGCTTGGGGGCCCAACATAGTCTACAAGAGTAGAAGCGTGTGTAGACATCAAGCTATTTCTGGCGCCGTTGCCGGGGAAGTGAGTGCTTGAAGGTATATCTTTAGATCTTGCAATTAAATCTTTTTGTTTCTTGTTTTTTATTTCACTAGTTATGTTTATGGAGAACCGCAATCTTAGTTCGCTGCTTGTGGGAAGACGCCCCACACCTGTGGTGGTTGCTCCTCCCCCTACTGAAATTGTGCCCTATAAAATACCAGCTGGTATTATCGATTATGTTTTGGCTAATCGTTATGCAGGAGACAGACATCCCGGTGAACACTTGCTATATTTGTCACAACTATGTTCATTATTTAAGCTTGCAGGTGTATCAAGGGAGTTTGTCATGAGGAAATTATTCGCTGTATCACTTATAGATAAAGCTTCAGATTGGTATAAGCTTCTCGATAACTCGCACTTGCTTGATTGGCAAGAGCTTATGTCTCTCTTTTATACTAAGTTTTATCGTCTTCATGAAATTCATCGAGACAGGAACTATATCTATAACTTTAGGTCTCGTGACGGAGAGAGCGTAGCTCAAGCTTGGGGGAGACTGAAAACGTTAATGCTAAAAAGTCCTAACCATGGGCTCCCCAAAGATGCTTATGTGGAGAGTAAGAGTACCTTTTTGCATGTGGATCATGGTAACAATGCTTTATGTGATGCTTATATTGTTGAGTTTATTCGTGATACCACTGAAAATTATTATGAGAAGGGAGCATATGCTTATAGATATTTCAATAATATCAAGTTCCCTCTCTTTATGTTGAAGGTTTTGAAGCTGCACTTGTTTTGTCTTCCTATGCTTATTGCTTTGTGCTTCAATGAATTATTCTATTGCAATATTCCTATGCATAGGAAGCATGTTAGGCTTAAATGTATTTGGTATTTGCTTCTTGATGCTCTCTTTTGTTCTTCAACTCTTATTCCTACGAGAGCATCATTAAAGTCTTAAGCCTATCTTTATGGCTATAAAGAAAGAGCTCTAGGGAGACAACCCTTGTTATCTTTGCTTTCAGTTTGTTCTTTCAGTTTTTAGTGGTCTTGATGTTTGTTACTACAGTAGCATCATCATTGTATCTTTATTTTTCAGCTTTGTGCCAAGTGTAGCCTCTGATTGCAAGAAAGTTCAAAAGTTGTGACGTGCTGTCCAGGAAACAGATTCTGTCCTTGGATAGAAAAATTCTTATAAAATCACCAGATCATCTTTTTGGTCTAAATTGTTTCGACAGCGTGCTCTATACAATTGGCTTTCGGGCGTCTGTTCTGAGTTTTTTGATTTGAGTTGCAGAAGTGCCACGAAATAATTATTTACTACATGCTGGTCTGTTTTTCACAGATTCTGTCCTGTTTTGCCTTTCCTTCGTTTTGCAAACCTTGAGCTTGCTTTTTCTTTGCAAAAACCTTTTGGCAATCTTGAGAAACAGTAGACCTTCAAGAATATCCTTATTTCCAGCAAGGAAAAATTATTTTATTATGGGTACTAACCTCGCTAATCAGATTATGATGAGTTATGTATGAAGGGAGTTTTCAAGTGTGCGAGGGAAGATGATAAAAAGATTCAGGAGTGTCAAACGCTCAAGCTTGGGGATGCCCCCGTGCACTCCCAAGACATATTCAAGAAGACTCAAGCGTCTAAGCTTGGGGATGCCCCCGTGCATCCCCTTCTCCATCAACAATTATCAGTTCGTCTTTCGTTCCACTATATTTTTATCACTTCATGTGTTATGTGCTATGCTTGGAGCATCTTGCTTTTAGTTTCCTTTTTAGTTTTCTTTAGCTTTGCTTGCTGTTCATAACGAGTTGGAACCCAGCTTTCTTTGTGTGGGAGAGAGACCCGCTCCATTTCAACCTAGAACATAACATAGAATTTTCATGTCTATCTTTGATGTGTGTGTTCTTTGTCTTTCAATAGCTACTATCATGTTCAGCTCTTAGTTTTCATGCTTATCTTTTTAAAGAGCTTTTGTTTAGTTGGTCGCTGGAACTCTCTTTATTTATCATGCTTATCTTGTTAAGAGAGTTGGCTTCTGTTGCACTGGTTGATATGTCTATGATAAAAATGCTATGTGCATAATGGTGCTTAGTAGTTCATGTTTTCTTATGGTTAGTCTCAAATAGCTGGGGGTTCTCAATGTGTTATTGGAGTACCAACATGATTTGTTTGCCTATGATGTGGTATGGTTTAGTGATATCTTCCTCCAAAATTTATTTTGATTGACTTGGCGTATGCTCACGCATATTTAAGACTGTAAAGAAAGTCTATCAAGCCTTGATGATCTTTAATTTCTGAGTAGCGATATAACTTCCATGCCTGATTCAATGTTGCTTTGTCGCTCTACATGATTATGACCGTCATTACTCTTTTAGTTGGTCGCTCCCAGTCTTTTGCTAACCTTCGCCTGTACTAAGCGGACTGACTGCTTGTGCATCCAAAATCCTTTAAACCAGTTATGCCATATGAGTCCACCATACCTTCCTATACATGGTATTTACCTGCCATTCCTAACGAAGACTTTCATGTACCATCTCGAAATTATTCAAAAAAAGCATTTCTCTTTTGTGCCTCTGTTTTAGCTGATGAGGAAGTAGTAGTTAATTCATGATCTTTTTAAGTTGGACAAGCTTCACCCCGGGATTGCATGTCTAATGTGCAAACCCATAATACGAGAAGGAACTGGCAAAGAGTGCGCCCGGCTCATTAAAAAAATATACAACAAACAAACCCTCCTTCACGCTTTGTTCATGAGAAATCAGAAAACTTTGGCAGTGATAAACAAAGGAGATTAAGAGGATGTGATCGTCCTCGTACGGGAGCCGTTCCTCGAAACTTGTCCAGCTCGAGAAGTAATTGAGTTATCTACTAGCATTCGTTGACGAAATATGCATCTCTAAAAAAATAATTTTTACTTCTGTTTTAAAAACCAAGAGCTCTGGCACATGTTTAGTTTCTGTTTCCGACCACGGGTTTTCAACCTTGCCATCAAAAGCCATGGTTCGAGAGTCTCCACCTTCTTTCTTTAAAGCACCAACTATTGAGAGCATGATTGTCATTCTGAGTGTAATGTGCATTATCCCAAAGTACCATTGTCTTTTGCATGATTATGATATCGTTTATTCTGAAATCATTGTATCTAGTCGTCACTTAAACCTTGGAGGTGCCCCTGCATTTATGTTTTGCTTCACTAAAGGGGGCAAGCGAGGTACCACTTTATCATATTTGCACACCATGCTCACTACAAATCTATTGAGTGTTTCAGTATCATATTGAAAAACTTTCAGTTCTTTGTGATATTCTCATGAGGAAACTTAATTACTACAGATTCATTATCTCAGTAAGCATTTGTCATGTGACTGTGAAAAGTTCTTATATGGTTAATAGCATGTCACCACAGAAATTATGCTTGTTATCATTTACCTACTCGAGGACGAGCAGGAATTAAGCTTGGGGATGTTGATACGTCCAAAACGTATCTATAATTTCTGCTTGCTCCATGCCTTTTTTGTGTGATATTGCTATGATATTTATGCACTTCCATACACTTTTGATCATATTTGGACTAACCTACTAATGGTTGCAAAAGTGCACAATGTTCTTGTTTTACACTTTATTGTGTAGGAATTACTTGGAAATTGACAAAAACGCAAAAGGAGTCGTATTGGAGTAGAACTCTGACTTTCCTGAAATCTGTCTGAAAACGTTTTTTAAAGATGGTCACGTTCCAGCCCGAAAACGACGTCAAACGGAAAAAATCTTGTTGCAAAAGTTGTGGGGAATTTCGAGACGATGCTTCTGGATATAAAATTCGTCCAAATCGGAGTCCGGACAGCCGAGTAAAGCCCGTTTTACTGAGGCCCAAAATCTGATTACGGGAATCCGAGAGTCTATATAAAGAGAGGAAACCTAGGTCACCAAGGGCCACGAATTTTCCTCCTCCCGTGCCGCCGTCTTGGAGGGGAGGACCAGCACCATTGCAGCACCATCCACAAGGAAGAAGGGGGGCCAAGGAGCCGCTGCCCCCCTAGGGCCGCCGCCGCCCCGAGGGCCACCGCCGCCGCCGCGCCCCCAAGGGCCGCCGCCGCCGCCTCCGTTGCTGCCGCCGGCCGTCTCCTCCTCGCAGGGCTGCACCTCTCCATCAACACCATCATCAACCTCCTCCTCACCATGTCCATGTGTGAGTAGTCTTCTCCGGGGCCGAGGGCTCGTACGTGTAGCTATGTGGTTATCTCTCTCTCCCATGATGTGATCTTCATTGTGATCATAGGCTATGTTAATCTGGGGTGATCCCATGATATTTCCCCTTCCTCTATGTATTGGATTGATGTACTCACTTGTCTTTATCTAGTATAATCCCCGAGACCAAGGTGATAGCGGTCTATTGGACATGGATTAGAAAAATATTTTCATGAGTGATTTCCTCTCTTGTGTGTTGATTGAAGATTGAGAGTCTCTTGGTGCTTGTCTTTGACTATCCTTTAGATATGTTGTGGTGATTGTGGGACTCTCTTTGGATGGCCGCGGTGACATTGGGAAATCCTTAGATTGAGAACTATGAACTTTAAGGTGTGCTTTTGTAGCCCTACATAATTCTCGTCCTCTCTTGACCACGAAGGAATGACCTCCGGGTGCGTCTCCATTGCATGTTTTATGGGAAATATCATGTGATTCGATTATGTTAATGTTGTTGGGAGTTGCCACTAGTGAAAGTATGATCCCTAGGCCTTGTTTCCACCATTGCAGTACCATTTGTGCTCCCGTTTACCACTTGTTTGCTTGCTGCACTTTTTATTACAGATTTATATTACTTTGTTTTGCCATCCATATCACTTGCCATTTAACATCTCTTCGCCGAACTAGTGCATCTATACAACTCCTAGTTGTATTAGGTGTGTTGGGGACACAAGAGACTTCTTGTATCTTAGTTGCAGGGTTGCTTGAGAGAGACCCTCTTCAACCTCTACTTCCCTGAGTTCGATAAACCTTAGGTCATCCACTTGAGGGAAATTGCTGCTGTCCTACAAACCTCTGCGCTTGGGGGCCCAACATAGTCTACAAGAGTAGAAGCGTGTGTAGACATCAGAGGCCGGCGGGAGGACACGTGGCAGCTCCTGAGTGGACGGGCGGCGGCGGGCGGACGCGTCCGGTCCGTCCGGACGTGTCCGGCGGCGGTGGAGGAGGAAAATTAGGGTTTGGACGCGAAAATGGGTGGGTGTGGACGTTTTTATAGGCACAAGGAGCTAGGAGACTCCAAATGGGGAGCGGTTTTCGATCACGCGATCACAATTCGACAACCGAGATGATGGGAAGGGTTGTGCTGGGTTAGTGGGCTGTTGCGGAGGGGGTCTTGGGCCTCAAAGAAGAGGTTCTTTTAGCCCACTAGGTTAACCATAGGAGTACCAAACGAACTCCAAACGCGACGAAACATGACAGGCGGCCTACATGTACCAAAACAACATCGCACGACAAGTCTCACGTCATTCCGGAAACGTTACACGGCCACACACGAAAGAAGGACTCGGGGATGCGACGGGCACGTGTGTGAGCGTCGGATCTCGAAACGGACAACGGGAAGAGACGAGTGGGACCGGATGCAAGTGACAACACAAATGCAATGCAATGCACATGACAACATGACATGGATGAAATGCACACACGCACACGATAAAACGACGAAACCTGAAATGAAAGAAGAGCCCGGAAAGGAATTGATGAATCCAAAGTTTATATATTGCCATATTGGGAAAGTGTTACATCTGGGGCATTACACAACACAAAGCTCGGTACCGTACTGGAATTGCTGCAGTGGAAGGCAGAGAATGATGTGGCTGACAAAGGATTTGAGAAGCTACTGAAAATATTGAAGAAGAAGCTTCCAAAAAGATAACAAATTGCCCGACAGTACATACGCAACAAAGAAGGTCGTATGCCCTCTAGGATTGGAGGTGCAGAAGATACATGTGTGCCCTAATGACTGCATCCTCTACCGCGGTGCATACAAGGATCTGAACGCATGCCCGGTATGTGGTGCATTGCGGTATAAGATGAGACGAGATGACCCTGGTGATGTTGACGGCCAGCCCGCCAGGAAGAGGGGTCCTGCGAAGGTGATGTTGTATGCTCCTATAATACCACGGTTGAAACGACTGTTCAGAAACGGAGAGCATGCCAAGTTGATGCGATGGCACGGTGAGGACCGTAAGAAAGACGGGAAGTTAAGAGCACCCGCTGACGGGTCGCAGTGGAGAAAAATCGAGGGAAAGTACTGGGAGGAGTTTGCAAAGGACCCAAGGAACGTATGGTTTGCTTTAAGCATGGATGGCATTAATCCTTTCGGGCAGGAGAGCAGCAATCACAGCACCTGGACCGTGACTCTATGTATGTATAACCTTCCTCCTTGGATGTGCATGAAGCGGAAGTTCATTATGATGCCAGTTCTCATCCAAGGCCCTAAGCAACCCGGCAACGACATTGATGTGTACATAAGGCCAGTAGTTGAAGAACTTTTACGGCTGTGGAATGGAAACGGTGTACGTGCGTGGGATGAGTACAGACAGGAGGAATTTAACCTAAAGGCGTTGTTGTTCATCACCATCAACGATTGGCCCGCTCTCAGTAACCTTTCAGGACAGACAAACAAAGGATACCACGCATGCACGCACTGTTTAGATGACACTGAAAGTATATACCTGGACAAATGCAGGAAGAATGTGTACCTGGGACATCGTCGATTTCTTCCGACCAACCATCAATGTCGAAAGAATGGCAAGCATTTCAAAGGCGAGGCAGATCACCGGAAGAAGCCCACCATGCGTACCGGTGATCATGTACTTGCTATGGTCAATGATTTGCACGTAATCTTTGGACAAGGTCCCGGCGCACTAGCTGTTCCGAATGACGCTCAGGGACACGCACCCATGTGGAAGAAGAAATCTATATTTTGGGACCTACCCTACTGGAAAGACCTAGAGGTCCGCTCTTCAATTGACGTGATGCACGTAACGAAGAACCTTTGCGTGAACCTGCTAGGCTTCTTGGGCGTGTATGGAAAGACAAAACATACACCTGAGGCACGGGAGGACCTGCAACGTTTGCACGAAAAAGACGGCATGCCTCCGAAGCAGTATGAAGGTGCTGCCAGCTACGCTCTTACGAAAGAAAAGAAAGAAATCTTCTTTGAATGCCTGCTCAGTATGAAGGTCCTGACTGGCTTCTCGTCGAATATAAACGGAATAATAAGTATGCCAGAGAAAAAGTTCCAGAACCTAAAGTCTCATGACTGCCACGTGATTATGACGCAACTGCTTCCGGTTGCATTGGGGGGGCTTCTACCGGAAAACGTCTGATTAGCCATTGTGAAGCTATGTGCATTCCTCAATGCAATCTCTCATAAGGTGATCGATCCAGAAATCGTACCAAGGCTGAGGAGTGATGTGGCGCAATGTCTTGTTAGTTTCGAGCTGGTGTTCCCACCATCCTTCTTCGATATCATGACGCACGTCCTAGTTCATCTAGTCGACGAGATTGTAATTCTGGGGCCCGTATTTCTACACAATATGTTCCCCTTTGAGAGGTTTATGGGAGTCCTAAAGAAATATGTCCATAACCGTGCTAGGCCAGAAGGAAGCATCTCCATGGGCCATCAAACAGAGGATGTCATCGGGTTTTGTGTTGACTTCATTCCTGGCCTTAATAAGATAGGTCTCCCTAAATCGCGGTATGAGGGGAGACTGACTGGAAAAGGCACGCTTGGAAGGGACTCAGTAATATGCAGGGACGGATATTCGTGGTCTCAAGCACACTACACAGTTCTACAGAACTCTACCTTGGTGACCCCGTATGTCGATGAACACAAGAACAGTCTGCGCTCCAAACACCCGGAGCAGTGCGACGACTGGATTACATGTGAACACATCAGGACTTTCAGCAGTTGGTTGGAAACACGTCTCAGAGGTGACAACACTGTTTGTGATGAGTTGTACTTGTTGTCCAGGGGACCATCTTTGACTGTATTGATTTACAAAGGATACGAGATAAATGGGAATACATTTTACACAATCGCCCAAGATCAAAAGATCACCAACCAAAACAACGGTGTCCACTTTGATGCAACAACCGAGAGGGGAAAGGACACATATTATGGTTACATAGTGGACATATGGGAACTTGACTACGGACATGATTTTAAGGTCCCTTTGTTTAAGTGCAAATGGGTCAATCTGTCAGGAGGCGGGGTACAGGTAGACCCACAGTACGGAATGACAACAGTGGATCTGAAAAATCTTGGGTACACTGACGAACCGTTCGTCCTAGCCAATGATGTGGCACAGGTTATCTATGTGAAGGACATGTCTACCAGACCGAGAAAAAGAAAAGATAAGGAAGCGAATACATCATACGATGAGCCAAAGCGCCACATAGTTCTTTCAGGAAAAAGGGATATCCTGGGAGTGGAGGGCAAGACAGACATGTCTGAAGATTATGAAAAGTTTCATGAAATTCCTCCCTTCAAAGTCAAGGCTGACCCAAGCATCCTCATAAACGATGTAGATTATCCATGGTTACGGCGCAATAAGCAAATGACACAAGCGAAGAAAAAGTGAAGACCTTCTTCCGCAACTATTATGATGATACCATGCCAACTTTGTATCAGACGAGTATGATACCATTGACCCAAGCTATGTGTGTGAAATTATAATACCATGCCAACTTTCAACTTTTTCAGAGTTCATTTGAAATGCTTTAATGTCTTATGGTTCGGCCCTCGTAATACCATTAATCCCGGTTCGCTCCTTGTCAACTATGTTCTCACCAAGAACAATCAAGAGGGTAGCCACGTGGGCCATTGGTCCCGGTTCGTCTGGACCTTTTGGTCCCGGTTCCACGCATGAACCGGGAGCAATGCGCCTCGCCCCGGGCCCATGACCATTAGTCCCGGTTTGTGCCACAAACCGGGATCTAAAGGGTTGGTCCTCGTTGCGGTCAGAGTTTAGTCCCACCTCGCCAACCGAAGGGCGCTCACACCGGTTTATAAGCCCGTCCCTCTCTGCCTTGTTGAGCTCCTCTCAAAGTGAAAATAGATGCCCCTATATAGGGAATTTGACCTAAATTCATAGTGAATTTCTCTGAAATTCATAGAAATTTATTATGAATTTAGGTTGAATTTTCTCTATAGGCACATCTATGTTCATTTTATTAGTAAAGTTAATCACAAACTTGTGATTCACACAAATTTCAAAGAATTCAAATTTTAACTATTCAAATTTTAACTATTCAAATTTGAAAACTAATGGCACTAACATAAAGTTTATAATTTTTCTAAAACTAATGGCACTAACAAAAAGTTTATAATTTTGCTGACCTAAAAGCAAAAAGAATTAAAAAATAAAGCAAAAAACAAAAGATAATAAATAATGCAGAAAACAAAACAAAAAAACTGGGAAAAAATAATAAAAATAGCAACAATAAGTATTTTGTTGTAAGTAGAAACAAAATAAAATAAATAAAGCAACAAAGAAAAGAAAAAAAGTGTTTTCATATTTGAAAACTAATGGCACTAACAGAAATTTTATAATTTTTCTAAAACTAAAAGCAAAAGGAATTA
>LR738713.1:827864342-827881098 GCA_902687465.1 Secale cereale
AACAAAAGAAAATTAATAATGAAGAGAACAAAACAAAAAAACTGAAAAAAAATAGCAACAACAAGTATTTTGTTGTAAGTAGAAACAAAATAAAATAAATAAAGCAGCAAAGAAAACAAAAAAACAAAAAAAGTGTTTTCAAATTTGAAAACTAATGGCACTAACAGAAAAAAACTAAAAGCAAAAAGAATTAAAAAATAAAGCAAAAAACAAAACAAAATAAATAATGCAGAAAACAAAACAAAAAAATGGAAAAAATAGCAACAATAAGTATTTTGTTGTAAGTAGAAACAAAATAAAATAAATAAAGCAACAAAGAAAACAAAAAAGTGCCACCTACTGGGCCCCCACGGCCTGAATACGACTAGAAACCCTACCATGGGCCAGGATTCAGGCCCGCGGGAGGCCCAGTAGGCCCACAGGCACACATCGCAGGGTTAGGCCCGAAAGCCTGCATTTGAGAGGAGCTCGAGAGGGAAGGCGCAGCAGCGCTTATAAACCACTCTCGAGCTCTCTCAGCTAGCGAGGTGGGACTAAACATCTCACCGCACCTGCTCCAGCACAGGGCCTTTGGTCCCGGTTGGTGGCACCAACCGGGACTAAAGGGGGGTATTGGTCCCGGTTCGTGGCACCAACCGGGACCAATGCACCCCTTTAGTCTCGGTTGGTGCCACCAACCGGGACCTAAGGCCGCTCCTTCCCGCCCTTTGGGCTGCTGAAAAGAGACCTTTGGTCCCGGTTGGTGGCACGAACGGGGACCAAAGGGGGCATTCTTCCCGGTTTCTGCCACGAACCGGGACCAATGCTGTGGGTATATAAGTAGCACTGAGGAATTTTCAGTTTTCATTCGCCTTTTGCCCCCCGACGACGCCGAGCTCATCAACGCCGCCAGGCTGCCCGTGCTCGCCGTCGCCGCCAGGCTGCCCGTGCTCGCCGTCGCCGCCCGCTCCTCGTCGTCGTCGCCCTGCCCCTGCCCCGTCCCGCCCCCGCGCGCCGGCGCCCTCGCCCTCCCCGCCGTCGCCTCGAGCTCCCCTGCTCGCGCGCACCGCCCCGGCGCCCCGAGCCCCTGCCACGGGCTGGCCATCGCCGCCCGCTCCTCGTCGCCGTCGCCCTGCCCCTGCCCCGTCCCGCCCCCGCGCGCCAGCGCCCTCGCCTGCCCCCGCGCTGTGAGCCGCCGCCCGACTCTGTTTTTTTATTATTTTAATTTTTTTTCATATATATATAATGTATATGTGTATGTATGTGGCTATATGTTTTTGTTCATATGTTGCTATATGTTTTTTTTATTTTTATTAGTTTAAACTTTTGTTCATATGTGATGTATATGTGTATGTGGCTATAAGGTATATGTGTATGTGATGTATATGTGTATGTGCCTAGAATTTGCTAAATATATATGTTAAAAATGTTTTTTTGTTCATAGAAAGTTTTTTCTTCATATATAGAAAGTTACAATTTTAGAAAAGTTTTATATATGCAAAAGTTACAATTTTAGAAAAAGAAGGATAGGAAAGAAGAAAATAAGAGGAGGAAAGAAAGAAGAAGAGGAGAGGAAGAAGAGGAGAAATAAATGAGAAGAAGAAAAAAGAAGAAAAAGAAGAGAAGAAGAAGAAAGGAATAGAGGAGAAGAAGAGAAAATAGAATATTTTATTTTCTCTTCTTCTCCTCTATTCCTTTCTTCTTCTCCTCTTTTTTTTTCTTCTTTTTTTTCTTCGATCTTCTCCTCTAGCTATTCCTTTCTTCTTCTCCTCTTTTTATTTCTTCTTCGTTTTCTTATGTTTTATCGGGTCTGTCGTCGTCGATATACCCCTCCCGATAACTTCAACACGAGGGGGGGTCGATATACCCCCTCCCTAATAATATTATTTTCGTATGTACGTATGTCGTGTCGATATAAACTCCCGATAACTTCAACACGTGGGGGGGTCGATATACCCCCTCTCGATAACTTCAACATGAGGGGGGGTCGATATACCCCCTCCCGATAACTTCAACACGTGGGGGGGAGGGGGGGGGACTGTCGTCGTCGATATACCCCCTCCCCGATAACA
Source organism: Secale cereale (assembly GCA_902687465.1). Classification (NCBI taxonomy): domain Eukaryota; kingdom Viridiplantae; phylum Streptophyta; class Magnoliopsida; order Poales; family Poaceae; genus Secale; species Secale cereale. The sequence goes on from LR738713.1 coordinate 827,866,394, forward strand.
TTATTTTCCAGTGTATTTATCTCGTCGTTGTCGATATTACCCCCTCCTTAAAGCGTTATCGAGGCCACCCCTATCCCTTGAAGCATTGTCGATGCCACGTGAAACCCTAGAGAAGCAGCGTCGAGGCCACAAATTAATATATATGATTCCTTACTGTGATTAGCTAGCTAGTTCTACGTTTGCCATTAATATATCCATCTGTCATGTTTGAATAATAATTGCCATGTTGTAAATATTTGTAGAAACTATGGACGACACCCCCCGAGACGAAGCACAAGAAGCGTTGTTGCTGGACATAATCGCAAACAGACGTGATGCCGTCTTGTCGTTTCTCAACGAGACCGATGATCTGCTGGAAAGAGAGGATGAATAAGCAGGCTATGATTATGATGGCTCCGGTGACCCAATGCAGGTGCAAGAACTAGATCGTGAGGACGGCTCCGGTGACCCAATGCCGGTGCAAGAAGGAGACCGTGATGACGGCTCCGGTGATCGAACCAAGTCCGGCCAGGTATCTATACCTATACTAATTAGGCACTTCCTAAAAATTCCCACGTTAATCAGTAATTAGGAACCGCTCATCTGGTGGGACCGAGTTATAACAGTGTAGATTAACCCATGCAAGTACTCCTTAATTAGAGAAAAAATTGTGAAATCATTTACTTTGATGATCCAGATTAAACCGTCCAAACCTAATCTGAAATCCATCCATTGCGTCACCGAACTCCCGCAATCTCTAACCTAGCCGCCACCCTTCCTCTCCTGATTCGTGGATGGTAATCACGTCGTATAACCTAGCCAATACCTATTCTCTCCTAATTCCTACATGCTTCACCACGCTCTTATGGATGCAATCTGGCAGCGATCTGCAGAACACGGCTCCGCCCGACCGTCGTGCATCCGGTGATGACGACCGTGGGGGCAGCGCACACAAGGACACAAGGACACCTGGACAAAGAGCCGCCACATGCGAGGGAGGACCTGCAGGCTCTGGCGCACACAAGGACACGGCCCTGAGCGCGTGTCAGCCGCGACGGCCGAGAACCAATCTATGAAGTCATCATGGAGGTTCACTATCAATATCACCCCATATATAGACCTTTAAGTGTTGATGCAATCAATTAGCATTCATATCCATCTCTGGTAAGGTAATTTGGGGACGCATGTTGTCTTTTAAAACGCTAGATCAAATCACGGGAGCGGTGTACATATACCTGCAAAGCTAGCAGAAGAAGCAAGCAAGCAAGGAGGTTGATTAATATTTCCTTGGAATTGTACGTGTGCATATCTAGCCGCTTAGAGTGCGTACGTACGCCAATTTGAGCTGCATTTAATTAATCGATCAACTCTGCTCTCTCGACAGAACACACACGTAACTTGGGCGAACGAAAAACCAGGAAACAGATGTGTCCAATCACACTGCAATCCACGATGGAGATGATGTAGTGGAGAAGGAGGTGACAATTGGCTGATGCATCACATCTCTGCCCGTTTCGTTCAGTAATCAGGTTTTTCTACCATCCTAGGTCGTTCTCTCAGCATACGGCGTGGGCAGGTACTTCCTCCTCTCCACCCGTTCATCTCCAGTTGTGCCCAGCCCTTCGGCTATCTATCTCCATGCCTTTCATCATCCTTAATACGGCCCTAAGACAAAGAACCAGCACATGAAACACCTATGTACTTCTAAAAAAGCACGCGCTTTTCTTGGACCAGGGAGAAGACAAGCATGATAAACTATAGGTTGGTCTTTATAATCTGCATCCACTTTTAATCTTCTTTAAGAGTTAAGTTTTTCCTTTTACAAAAAAATGTTAATCTAGAATCAGTATGATCCTCTGTTACAATTAATTTGTCGATCTAGGATGAGTTGAATACTCTAAGTATAATTTAAGTCAGACTAGCAAATTATCATACTTTTATTTAGTAGAACACATTTATCTTAATTGGTTTTTCAAACAATAACATGTGCAGATAGTCTTTGAACAAACTCCATTTAGGGTGCGATAACGTTGCTCGAGTGCAGGCCAAAGGATTGAATACAACTCCAAGTTAACAACCATAACTCGAGCACAAATTTTCTACAGATTCTAGAGAAAGTTCGTTTTTAAAATCTTCTCAAAGAATTTTCTCGCCAAAGTACAAGAAACTCAACAGGACGTATCTTTCACCTTTTTCCAGTAGAATGAGTGGTTTCAAAGATTGATTGCTAAGGTCCTCCCAGGATTTATTGGTCTATCATTAGAGAACAAAAGTATGCATGCAGTAACACAAAAGCAACATTTATTTTCGTAATTGTTTAAAAGGGTCCTATACAAAGCTTCTGCAGTCCATGAATAATAACACTGAAGAATAATCTCAACGCAAGAATAATACTACTCATTTGATTTGCTACTGAGACTAATAATATGTTTGGCATTATGGAGGATGAGAGTGAACTTAAGAAACGAACATTTTTCCTTTTTATTGTTTTTAACAAAAACACTGGGTATTTAACTATGCATATAGCAGATTATAAATTGAGAACAAGCGATTATATTCCTATGATTCTCACAGAGGCAAGTCCAGTGATATTAACAAATTTCCTCTCATAACAACATATTTAATGGACTGTGTTGCAGTAGAAATTATGTGGTGCATATATCTATAGGGTATTCAATTTCATAAATAATTCATTATTTATTGTAGTATAAATTCTAATGCTCTTCCTTACAGATATGGTGACAATTTCTGCGATATGCAAGTGATTTCTCCTTCATCAGGTCACCACATAAATTTCTATTCATCCTTTCATTGAAATACATCAGTTTTGGCGTATGTATGTGTCGGTGTACTAAGTACCCCAACTTGTGCACGGGCAGTAGCAGCTTCCCGTGGCAGGGCTTACCACGTGCTCGCCGGAAACCTTTCTGGTCCCTATGAAGCCATTCAAGAACAAAGTATACAAGTCAGAAGATCAAAGCCCCGGCAAGAGGAGCTTGCCGGGAAGGCCGCACCAGGCTCAAGGTTATCACTTTAGCACAAGACCCTGGCAAGAGGAGCTTGCCAGGAAGGCCAAGGAACACTTACCTCAAGAGATGCCTCGGCGCATCATGCGCCCCGGCAGGACCCGGAGAGCGACAAGCTTCCGGGCCCGGCAAGATCACTACCCCGGCAAGGTGCTTGCCGGGGAAACCTACGTTGTGTGCCCGCGCTCTAGCTCATCGGCCCACGCGTCGCCCTGGGGCCCTTCCAGGGGCACGTGGCGGATGGCTGTGCAGCCTGGGGCACACGGTGGCAAGCCACGGTGACGAGGCTATCGCCGTGGCGAACGGAGAAGCATGGACGGACACTTTTGGGGTCGACGGCGACGGGCATTTAAGGCCCTTGTCCCCCACTGTCAAAGTTAGGTGAAGACCACTGTTCATTCACTGTTCATACACTGTTCACGCACTGTTACAACTACCACCAAATTTCCCCTTTTACCCTCTTCTACGTTGACACCTGTTGGTGACCCCTTTGAGCTATAAAAGGAGGCCCATGCACAACATAGAGGGGGTTCGAATTCCAAGCCTAGACAACTCTCTCGCTCGGTGCACAACGTAGAAGGGGCTCCGGTCCCATAGGTGCTCGTGGGAGGACAGTTTCCCCCGACATCTTTGGCGCGCCAGGTAGGAGGCATCGAGGTTGTGCGAACCTGATCCGGCACTCACGCGGGCACATTCTTCATCAACCTCTCCAGCTTCATCAACTTCATCAGCTACAACGACATGCCTCCGAAGAAGAAGGCTTCGGAGGTCGGAGGCCCGTCTGCGTCGATTCCACCGCCACCAGAACCAACGGTTGGTGGAGGTGACGCCGGCGGAAGGGTGGTCGCCGGCGAGGAAACTCACGGCGCCACCAAGTCCAAGGACAAGACGGACGACCGGGCGAATTCCAAAGCCTCGGTGTCTGTGGACGCGCCACGTCTCTCTCGGGAGGTGCAAGACCCGCAGCGGCGTGGTACGGGAGGTACCATACGCTTGCTGGGGCGTGGCCAAGCCGGGGAATCGCGAGATGCTCAATGCCAGCGCGCTGGCACGAGCAAGGCGCGGTCGCCGGGGCGAGAAACTGCTCCTTCTAACCCTGTAAGAAGTCCGAGCATATCTCGCTCCTCACACCGCTCGCCGCCGCTCCCCTCCTCTCCAGCAGAAGCTCTAGCAAGAGCACAGCTGCTCCTCGATTTCCCTCCAGCGGCAGATAAAGCCGAAGACTGGAGGGCGACGATCCAAAGCCTCATCGCCTTCGCCAACAACGACACGCCGCAGCAGCCGGCAACATCGCGGCCGCGGCAAGTCGACCAAGCGAAGGCCGATGGCGACAAGACCGCCGGGGGTGCAACTACCGTGCACTCCCCGCCGCGGAAGCAGAAATCGCCACCCCGCCGGATCAACGTCGACGACGACTCCACGGCGTCGTCGGATCCGCGGGCTCGCCGCGATCAGCGCCAAGTCCTAGACGACAGGCGGCAAGAAGACGCTCGGACTCGCATCGAGCGTCGACGAGAAGCCCGAAGACAGTCAGATCAGCGCGCTGGGACCGCTGTCGACGCGCACGCGCCCGGTGAACCAGGCGACTTGCCGTACGCGGCAGGCTGCCCTGTGTTCACCCGTGAGCTGCGGCAAGTCCAGTGGCCCAGCATGAAGAATTTCAAGCCCGACGTACCCGAGAAGTACGACGGCAAGACACACCCCTCGGAGTTCCTCAGCATCTACACCATTGCGGTGCAGGCTGCCGGGGGACGCGACGAGAAGATACTAGCCAACTATTTCCCGCTTGTGCTTAAGCCAAACGTTCGCTCTTGGCTTATGCACTTGCTGGAGAACTCCATCTCTTCATGGGCGGATCTGTGCCACCAGTTAGTTGGCGCCTTCACGGGCGGCCACAAACACCACGGCCAGGAGAGCGATCTCCACATCTTAGCCCAGAAGGAGGGAGAGTCCCTGCGCAAGTATATCCAAAGATTCAGCCGCGTCCAGCACAACATTCCCGACGTCCACCCTGCCGCGGTTATCAGCGCGTTTCATCAGAACGTGCGTAACCGCCGGATGAGGGAGGAGATGGCCATGACCAAGATCCGGGATGTCAGCGAGCTCTACGCTCTGGCTGACAAGTGCGCGCGCGCCGAAGAGGGGAGGAGACTCCCCGGAGAGGATACTGGCGCAGGAGGAAGCGACAGCGAGGACGCCGCCCCGGCAAGGAAGAGCCGGCGGCGGAATAACAGGAAGAAGAAGAGCAAGGAGGTATTGGTTGTCGAGCAGTCTGGCAAGGAGGCTCCCGCCAAGAAGGCACAGGCTGGCGGTTCCGGCAAGGAACCCGCACCTGTAGCGGCAGCCGACAAGCAGGACGGCTCCGACAAGCAATACTGCAAGATCCACCGCACCAAGGGCCACAATCTTCAGAATTGCAAGAGAGTCGAGTACCTCGTAGAGCAGCAGAAGGCTGAATAGGAGCGTCGCGACAAGGAGAAGGCCCAAGGAGGCGGAGGAGAACCCAGCAAGAAGCGGCCGTTCAATGGCCGGGGAGGACGCCGCGGCAAGGCCAAGCAGCGGCAAGGAGATAGACCTCCCCGGGGCCGCGACAAGGATGAGGATGAAGACGACGATGATGACATGGAAGAAGGAGACAACAGCGAGCAGGAGTTCCAGAAGGCCACAGAGGTTCTGTGTGTCGACGGAGGGGCCTCTCTGCACACTTCCCACCGCCAGCTCAAGCAGTGGGTGCGAGAAGTGAACGCACCAGAGCCGCCCGTCGAGTCACGCAGGTTGCTGAAGTGGTCCGGCACGCCCATCATCTTTGACCTTGAGGACCACCCTGACCGCACCACTGCGGTCGGGTGCTTGCCGATGTTGGTCTCACCAACTATCCGCAACCTCAAGGTCACCAAGATGTTGGTTGACGGCGGGGCCGGCCTGAACTTGATCTCCTCAGCTATGATAAAGAAGCTACAGATCCCAGACGGCGAGCTCGAAGAAACCGGGTCGTTCCAAGGGATCAACCCGGGAAGGAGCAAGCCAAAGGGGAAGATTACGCTGCCAGTGACCTTTGGCAGAGAGCTTAACTTCAGGACGGAGAGGATAACCTTTGACGTGGCCGATATCCCATTGCCATACAATGGGATACTTGGACGTCCTGCCCTCGCCAAATTCATGGCAGCTTCCCACTATGCCTACAACGTACTCAAGATGCCGGGGCCGATAAGCGTCATCTCTGTCCCCGGCGACAAGAAGGACGCGCTTATCTACGCCGACAAAATTTACCGGGATGCAGCAGCCGCAGCAGAAAGCAACACACTTGTCGCTGAAGCTCCCGGGGGGAAGACCAAGACCAAGTCCGGCAAGAACTCTGGGGCCCACTCCGGCAAACGCACCTCTTCGGAGTGCTGCGCTGCCGTCGAGGACGCGCCATCGGGCTCCACCGGCAAGTGCAAGAAAGGGATGGCAGCTCCACCGGCAACCAAGAAGGTGTCCGCCAAGGAGGACGGCACTGGTGGTACCTTCACCATCAGTGCTACGCTTGACAACAAATAGGAAAGCGCGCTCGTTGCCTTCCTGCGGGCGAATGTCGATGTGTTTGCGTGGCAACCATCTGACATCCCCGGCGTTCCCAGGAAGGTAATTGAGCACAAGCTTGCTGTTTGTCCTCATGCGCGGCCCGTCAAGCAGAAGGTCAGGAAGCAAGCCGTGGAGCGCCAAGAATTCATCGCCGAAGAGATAAAGAAGTTGGAAGCAGCAGGCCTGGTTAGAGGCGTGATCCATCCTACGTGGTTAGCAAATCCAGTCGTCGTGCGCAAGGCTAATGGGAAGTGGAGACTTTGTATAGACTTCACTGATGTGAATAAAGCGTGTCCCAAGGATCCATTTCCCTTGCCGCGTATTGACCAGATTGTTGACTCCACCGCCGGATGCGAGCTGCTCTCCTTCCTTGATGCATACTCAGGTTACCACCAGATATTCATGGCCAAGGAAGATGAAGAGAAGACTGCATTCATTACTCCATGCGGCACATATTGCTTCATACGCATGCCCTTTGGATTGAAGAATGCAGGCTCAACATTTGCGAGGGTGGTGCACACTGCTTTTGAGCCACAGATACACAGAAATGTGGAAGCCTACATGGATGATATAGTGGTCAAGAGCAAGAGCAAAGATACCCTGATCCAAGACTTGGAGGAAACCTTTGAGAATCTGCGCAAGATCCAACTCAAGCTGAACCCCGAGAAGTGCGTCTTCGGAGTCCCCTCCGGCAAGCTTCTCGGGTTCTTTGTGTCCCAGAGGGGGATTGAAGCCAATCCCGACAAGATAAAAGCCATCGAGCAGATTGAAGCCCCGAAGCGCGTCAAGGATGTGAGAAGACTTGCTGGTTGTGTGGCTGCCCTCAGCAGGTTCATTTCAAAGTCTGCAGAACGCGCCCTGCCTTTCTTCAAAATCTTGAAAAAGGCAGGTCCTATGAAATGGACTCCGGAAGCGGAGGCAGCGCTGCAAGACTTGAAAGGATACCTATCCTCCACTCCAATACTTGTCGCACCTAGGCCACAAGAGAAGTTGCTGCTGTACCTAGCGGCGACCAATCAAGTGGTTAGTGCTGCGTTAGTAGCGGAGAGGGAGGCAGATGAGGAACTCACATCTCCGGCAAGCGAATCCAGCGACAAGCAGGGGGCTTCCCCGACAAGCTCTGGCCCCGACAAGGACAAGTCTGCGCAGGAACAGGAAGGAGTGCGGAAGAAGATGGTGCAGCGCCCAGTGTACTTCGTAAGTTCCCTCTTGCAGGGGGCTAGATCAAGATACTCTGGGGTGCAGAAGTTGCTGTTCGGCCTCCTCATGGCCTCAAGGAAGCTGCGCCATTACTTCCAAGCACACGAGATAACAGTGGTCACTCGCTTTCCGTTGAAGAGGATATTGCAAAATCCAGAAGCAACAGGCAGGATCGTCGAGTGGGCACTAGAGCTGTCAAGCTTTGGTCTCAAGTTTGAGAGTACTTCAACCATACAGAGCAGAGCTTTGGCAGAATTCATAGCAGAATGGACCCCAACACCCGATGAGGAAGTTCCAGAGACAAGCGTCCCCGTCCAAGAAACGAGCAGCGAATGGATGATGTACTTTGATGGTGCTTTCTCGCTGCAAGGAGCCGGTGCCGGCGTGGTACTCATAGCACCCACCGGAGAGCACCTCAAGTATGTTATCCAGATGCACTTTCCCAAGGAACAAGCAACAAACAATACTGCTGAGTATGAAGGTTTGCTTGCCGGCCTCAGAATTGCGGCCGAGCTTGGGATCAAGAAGTTGATTGTGCGGGGAGATTCACAGTTGGTGGTCCGACAAGTGAATAAGAGATACCAGAGCCCTTTGATGGAAGCTTATGTTGATGAAGTGAGGAAGCTTGAAGAACACTTTGAAGGTCTGCAAATGGAGCACGTCCCAAGGGAGCAAACAATGAAAGCTAAGTTACCAAAGTTTGAGCATTTAAATTTTTTTTTTAAAAATTTAGTTGTCTTCCTTGAACAACCACACTTTGTATGGAAAACCTGTGCGCGGAGGAACCTACCCGTGGCTAGCCGTGCCCTTACTCTGTTTCGAGCACGCTCAACGGCTTAAGTGAGCTGCGGCAAGTGTCGCGCCCTTACTTCGTTTTCGAGTTCGCACAGCAGTTTAAGTGTGCTGCGACTAGCTGCGGCAAGGTTACTTGCCGACAAGGTCTTTTGCGAGCAAGCTGCTAAGAGTCCAGCACTCAGCGCTCGCGGCAAGGGCCCCTTGCCGGCAAGTGTCGGGGGAAACTGTCCTCCCACGAGCACCTATGGGACCGGAGCCCCTTCTACGTTGCGGTAAGGGAGCGGAGGGAGCACGGAGAGCAGATCGAGGAGAGCACGCGGGCAGTTTACCCAGGTTCGGGCCGCGCGGACGCGTAAAACCCTACTCCTGCCTTGGTTGTATTGAGCTCGGGAGCTTGAAGAGCTACAGTACTAGCTACACCGAGCAAGAGAGTTGCTTAGGATTCGAACCATTTCTACGTTGTGCATGGGCCTCCTTTTATAGCTCAAGGGGTCACCGACAGGTGTCAACGTAGAGGAGGGCAAAAATGTAACTATGGTGGTAGTTTTAACAGTGTGGGAATAGTGCGTGAACAGTGGATGAACAGTGGCCATCACCTAACCTTGACAGTGGGGGACAAGGGCATTAAATGCCCGTCACCGTCGACCCCAAAAGCGTCCGTCCATGCTTCTCCATTCGACACGGCGGTAGCCTCGTCACCGTGGATTGCCACCGTGTGCCCCAGGCTGCACAGCCGTCCGCCACGCGTCCCTGGAAGGGCCCCAGGGCGACGCGTGGGCAGATGAGCTGGAGCGCGGGCACACAGCATAAGTTCCCCCCGGCAAGCACCTTGCCGGGGCTATGATCTTGCCGGGCCCGGAAGCTTGTCGCTCTCCGGGTGCTGCCGGGGCGCGGGGTGCGCCGAGGCATTTCTTGAGGTGTGCATTCCTTGGCCTCCCTGGCAAGCTCCTCTCGCCAGGGTCTTGTGCTAAAGTGATAACCTTGAGCCTAGTGCGGCCTTCCCGGCAAGCTCCACTTGCCGGGGCCTTGATCTTCTGTCTTGTATACTTTGTTCTTGAATGGCTTTATAGGGACCAGAAAGGTTTCCGGCAAGCACGTGGTAAACCCTGCCGCGGGAAGCTGCTACTGCCCGTGCACAAGTTGGGGTACTAAGGTACCCCTATCTTAGTACACCGACAGGAGCCCCCGGGCCTGGGCCACACACGGTGCCGAGCGCTGTTGGGCCAGGCCCAAAACAGTGCACGGGCACACGCGGCCCACGGCAAGCCGAATCCCCTTCCGCATCCGCCGCGCCCCTTCCTAACGGCATGCGTCGATTGCGGCGTCGTGGGAGAGATCGTGGCCTATTGTTTAATGGGAAATGCGGAGCGTCCCCCACTTCCCCCTTAAAAGCAGAGGAAGCAGGGGCAGTTTCTTCCTTCGTCTTCATTGCGTCCTCAACCTCCAGAAAACCCCCGCTGCTCATTGCCTCCACCCCTCCTCCGCCGTCTTCCGCATCCGCGGTGCCGTTGAGCTTCTCGCTTCTCCCCTCGCCGCCTCCGCCATGGCCCCGAAGAGCGAGAAGGCGAAAGCGGACAAGGCCAAGAAGGAGAAATCCGAGCAGGCGGCGAAGCTTGCCGCCCTGCGGAAGAGGAACGTGGTCTTCGCGCCGAGGCTCAGCACGAAGGAGCTGCGGAACAAGTACTATATCTTCTGGTCCGAGGAGACCAAAGCTCATCCCCGCACCAGAGCCTTCCCCGCCGTCGCCAGAGATTTGTTTCCCGGCGGGTATTTCTTCTTTGCTGTTTTCTTCCACTGTGGATTGTGCCCTCCGTACTCGGAGTTTTTCTGCAACATTATGAACACATATGGCCTCCACCTCCTAGACTTTACCCCCAACGCCATCCTTACGATGGTGGTTTTCGCACATCTGTGCGAAAACTATGTTGGGATCCATCCAAACGTAGCACTCTTTCGCCATTTCTTTATGCCTAGAGTAGAGGCTGGCGCTCCCCTCTCCGGCGGCATCTCCTGGATCTTCCGGTTGAATAAGAAGGACTCATACCTGAAGGGAGAACTCCGCGGCAAGTGGGAAGAATGGCGTGCAGATTGGTGCTGGGTAGTGGAGGACAAGCCGGAGCCTTTCACTGCGCCGCGCACAACAGCCATAGTGCGCGGCAGGAACTGGAGCGAATTGGCCCCAGAGGACAACAAACTTAGCATCGCCCTTATCAGAATTATTCGTCTCCGGGCCGCCAATTTGACCATCGGAGAGGTTGGGGCAGATTTCCTCCGCCGCCGCATCGCCCCTCTACAAGAGAGGAAGAGGGCCGCATGGGAATTTGGCAATGCGGCGGATATCATGAGGCTGCGCCCAGGATTGAACTTCAATTTCACTGCTCTGGAGCTAAAGGGGATGGTCCGAGAGCTCTTCAAGCATGACCCGGCCCATCCGGAGTGGTTCAGACCTGCCCGGGGAGTGGTGCCGCTGTGCAGCAGCACCGCCTGCGATTCCTTGTGCGCGATGATGCCGGAGTGCGACTCCCATGGCCTCGTCCCCACCTGGATCGAGCCTCCACCGGATACTGTGCTGAGCTTCTTCGACAACTTAGTGGAGACGCCCAAGAACTCCGAGGAGAACAAGGGCCTCACCCGGGCCACTACGGCGCGGGACATAGCTTACATTGCTTCCCGGATGGAAGAGGCCGCCGCAGCTGCAGCGGCGGGAGATTTTGGATATACTGTGGACGATGCAGAAGCCGCGAACGTGTTGAGCAAAGCAGAGGAGGCTGAAATCCTCAGGTTGCTCAAGCTTCCGCCCGAGGAGTTTGCCGGGGTTCCTTCCCTGAGGCTTTCCGGGATACCCGGGGTTGTGAGCGAGGTCGCCGCAGGAAGCGTGGTTGCCGGAGGGAGCGGGGCCGCCGGAGGGAGCGAGGTCGCCGGGCGTGGCGCTGGGCCCAGCGAGCCTGCCGGGGAGGAGGAGGAGGACGTCGAGGCCGATGAAGACACCGGCGGATCTCTGGGACTTGACGACGATGCCTCCTCGTCCTCAGAGAACTCCCCGCCTCCGGCAAGTCCTACGCAAACACCGAGGAAGCGCCTCCGCAAGGCGGCTACAGCGACGAGGACGCAGGCGCCTCGACAGCAGCCTGCTCGCCGGGCGACGCGCGCCACCAGGGCGAGCCAAGCCGTGACGGAGGCGCCCCGCGCACCAGCGCCAAGCGGAGGGGGATCCTCCCGGAGCGAAGCGGCCGCTCCGCCTGCTCCTCGGGCCTCGGCGTCAACGGAGGCTGGGTCTTCGCAGCCCCCAGCCCCGGAGATTGCCAAGCGCCCGAGGGAGCCTTCTCCTCCTGCTCCTCGCGCGGGAGCATCTCAGGTGGAGTTCGATTTCTCCGCCCTCAGCTCCGACGACGACGAGGAAGAGGAGTAAGTACTTGTAACTTGTAACTTCTTCGATTTTGTCTTGATCTTTCTTGATGATTCTGATCTTGTTCTTGCTTTGCTTTCAGGACCCTGGCCCAGCGGACGGCGAAGAGGGCCAAGATCCCTGTGGTTGAGGTCGAAGACGACTCGCCCACCGCGGCGACCGGAGACGCGCCAGCGGCAAGCTTACCGGATCAAGCCGCTGCTCCGAGGAGCAGCCCCCAGCGTAAGTCTGGTAGTCATTCCTTTCTGTTTGACAGGCGCGCTCGAGGTTGTTATCTGTACTGATGTTTTGTTGTCTTGTTTGTCTTGTGCAGAAGTGGAGCCACAGCCGCAGGAGCGCCCGGAGACTGCCCCCGATGAGCCACTTGCTCCACCCTCCCCGCCAAGGGTGAACTCCCCGGCGAGGGAGAACGCTCCGCCAAGGACGGGCACCCCGCCGAGGGCGGGCACCCCGCCAAGGGTGAGCAGCCCGACAAGGGTGGCCACCCCGCCAAGGGAGGGCACGGGCGGCCCTCCGCCAGTAGGGGCCACTGCTCCACCGCCAAGGGAGGACTCCCCGGCGAGGGAGCCTGTCGTCGAAGAAGTCCGCGAAGGTGAGTCTTGTAGCTTTATCTTCTTGAACTTGTCTTTTTGGATATTTGCTTGATCTTTTCTTTTCTTTTTCTCCTGCTAGATCCTCCTGCGCCGGAGCGGATGGAGACAGAGACCGCTGGCGAGGAGGGCGCGCAGGGCGACAGCGGCAACGCCACTGCCGCTGAGGGCATGGCAGGAGCCGACGAGCCTGCCGCTGAGGAGACCGCCCCGACCGCAGACGTCGTGGCCGGGGAGAGGGACGGCGACCACACTGCTGGCCCGGAGGCAGCAGGAGCGTCAGGCGCTGCACCGGCCGCCGACCCCTCCGCCGCCAAGGAGCAGCCAGGCGTTTATCTTGAGGCCCCCAACGGAGTCTTCATACAAGTCCCGTGGGGGTCTTCGTCGCGAGCCCCCGTGGAGGGAGAGACCTATGACGGAGAGGTCCTCGCCTCCGCGGGGTTGAAGGTTGTCGAAGCACTTGGCGGTGGAGACGAGCCCGAAGAGGAGAATCTTCTTCGCCGGCTCCTGGCCCTTTACCGGGCCAGGCAGGCGAAACTGGACTCCCGGGAAGCTCTTGCCGCCAAGGCCGGAGTTGACTTGGAGAAGCGGGCCGCGGAGCTTCGCGCCGCCAACCAGGCCGCCCTCCGCAACTTGGCGGAGGAGCGGGAAGAGCTTGCCGGGGAGCAGCAAGCCTTCCTCCTGGAGAAGGCGGAGGCAGAAGAGCGACAGCGGCTGGCCGCCGAGAAACTGTCTCGTCGGGAGGGGGCGCTCAACCAGCGGAAGGTTGAGCTCGACGCCCACGACGACGAACTCACAGTCCGGGAGCAGGCCCTTGGCGGGGCCCTGAAGGAGGCAAAGGAAACCGCAGCCGCCGTGGAAACCGCCAAGAGGGACCTGGAGCTCAAGGTGGATCAGCTGGAGCGGTACTTGAAGGCAAGTGAGGAGAGAGTCACCGCACTCAATGTGGAGCGGGAGAAGGACGCCCACACCAACTCCGACTTGCAGGTACGACTCTCCAAGAAGGGCGACGAGCTCACTGCCACTAAAGATTCAATCGCTGACTTGGAGTTGAAGGTCTCCACTTTAACTGATTCGCTCGACGCCGCCCGGGATCGCGAGACGAAGCTGAAGGACGAGCTCCGCGAGGAGCAAGGCCTGGTGGAGAGCGCCGCCGTCTCAGTGAATAACTTCAGCTGGGCGGTGGAGCAATGGACTGACGATCTGGTCACTTCTGCTGCCAACATCGACAAGGAGTTGATGGTGCAGAGGGTGGAGCACCTTGTGTACTCTCCGGACGAGAACCTCCCCCACAGCGCCAAGTTAAATCTCTTCTTCAGGGGAATCGCGCCGGCGCTTGCACGGCTGCAGGAGAAGCTCCCCGCGTAGTTGGCCGACGAGTCGCGTCAGCTCTGCGCGGGCACCTTGGAGCGCGTCTTGACGAAGATCGTCTACCGCAACCCTGGCATCAATCTTGTGAACGTCCTCCGCAGCTTGCCGGACGATGCAGATCAGGAAGCGTTGAAGGCGCAGGTCGCCCACATCGTCGCCAAGGTGAACAAGATCTCAAGGCGTGAAGGCGACCGCGTAGATTAGACTTCTTTCTTTCAGTTTCCTTTGCCGCTGCAAAGTGTGTCATGAACATGAATCAATTAGTTATTGCGACAAGTTATCTTTGTAATATACTATCTTATTTTCGAGCAATCAATACGGTGTTATCTCCCTTGCTCTTGGTCCTTTACTTTGTATGCTTTCTACCCTATGCTTTTAGGGGACTTGCCGGCAAGGGGGCCTCGCCGCGAGCGCTGAGTGCTGGACTCTTAGCAGCCTGCCGGCAAAGGCCTTACCGGCAAGTAACCTTGCCGCAGCTAGTCGCAGCGCACTTAGCTTGCTGAGCGAACTCGAGAACGAAGTAAGGGCGCGACACTTGTCGCAGCTCACTTAAGTCGTTGAGCGTGCTCGAAACAAAGTAAGGGTGCGGCTAGCCACGGGTAGGTTCCTCCGCGCACAGGTTTTCCATACAAAGTGTGGTTGTTCAAGGAAGATAACTAAATTTAAAATTTTGAACTGCTCAAATTCTGGTAACTTAGCTTTCATATATTGCTTGTTCCCCGACAAGGCTCCTCTTTCTTGAACAGCACTTGGTTCATCCTCCATCTCCTTCCC
>LR738713.1:827881170-827900009 GCA_902687465.1 Secale cereale
CCCCGGCAAACTTGTGCGCGAGGAAGACTCCTTCTGCTTAAGAGGGAAAGAAAAAGAGGAGGAAAACAAGTATGTGGCCTTACGGCCTGCTAGTGCTTACCGGGGATGTGCATTGCACAAGGTGCCAAACAATGCATGCAAATAACCAAAGAAAAGCATGGAAATGGCAAATAGTGCGAAGCACAAAAACTTTACTGATGCACGGGATCTGCGCCCGGCTTTGTACAAAGGTTTACATGCAACAGCGGCAAGACTTGTACAAAATGTGGTTGCCGGAGCGGATCACGGCAACCGCGCCTTATGGGTGAAACTTGCGAAGATGATCTATGTTCCAGGAGTTGCTCACTGGTAAGCCTTCTTCGGTCTCAAGGCGGACAGCGCCGGGCCTTGTGACTTGTCTCACCCGATAAGGGCCTTCCCACTTCGGCGTCAACTTGTTGGAATTCTTGGCGGACTGAACACGCCGAAGAACAAGGTCGCCTTCCTCGAGACTCCTGGTCTTGACCTTGCGGCTATGATAGCGACGCAAGGCTTGCTGGTATCGAGCATCTCGTACAGCAGCCTGGAGACGTTCCTCCTCAAGGAGCAATGCATCATCTTGTCGCAGTTGCTCTTGCTCGAGCTCATCATAAGCGAGCACTCGAGGAGATCCGTATACGAGTTCCGTGGGGAGAACTGCCTCTGCTCCATAGACAAGAGCAAAGGGTGTCTGTCCGGTGGCTCGACTTGGTGTCGTTCTGATTGACCAAAGAGACGCCGGCAACTCCTCTATCCAGTTTCTTCCGCACTTGCGCAGCCTGTCGAAGGTTCTTGTCTTGAGTCCGCGCAGCACTTCAGCATTGGCCCTCTCCGCTTGACCATTGCTCCTCGGGTGAGCAACAGAAGCGAAACAGACCTTGGCGCCAAGGTCTTGGACGTACTGCATGAAGGTGCGACTAGTAAATTGTGTATCGTTGTCGGTGATGATCCTGTTAGGGATTCCGAAACGGCAAACAATTGACCTGAAGAACCTGACCGCTGACTGTGCTGTCACCTTTCTCACTGGTTCCACTTCTGGCCACTTTGTGAACTTGTCGATCGCAACGTACAAGTACTCAAAGCCCCCGACTGCGTGGGGAAAAGGGCCGAGGATATCGAGCCCCCAGACCGAGAAGGGCCAGGACAAAGGGATCGTTTGGAGATCTTGAGCTGGCTGGTGAATTTGCTTGGCATGGAACTGGCACGCTTCACACTTGGTTACTTGTGCAGTTGCATCTTGGAGGGCTTCTGGCCAGAAGAACCCTTGCCGGAACGCCTTCCCGGCAAGTGCCCTTGCGCCAATGTGGTGGCCACATATGCCTCCGTGTATCTCTGCCAACAGCTTCTGTCCATCTTCTCTGGAAATGCACTTCAACCTGACACCATTGAGCCTTCTTCTGTACAGTTCGTTGCCAACGAACTGATACATACTTGACTGCCTGGTTATTTTCTCTATCTCTGCTGGGTTGTCGGGAAGTTCTCCAGTTTGCAGAAAACGAACGATTTGCTGTGCCCATGCTGGAGCCTGAGGCTCAACAACAAGGACTAAAGGCATAAGGGCTGCTGCGGGAACCTCAGCTTCTACGGCAAGAACCTGCGGTTTCGCCGGAGCTGATGGCCCCCCAGCAAGCCTGCCAGGGCAAGGCTTGTCGGGAACGCTTGCTTCAACTGTACAGACCCTAGGATCTGCAGGAGCAAACTGTTCCTCAGCATCTTGGTCGTTGATCTTGGGGACCTTGGCGGCGGCTTCGGGAAGATCCGCCGGCAAGTAGTCGCCGGAGACCAACTTTCTCTTCTTACTTTGCCCAACTGATGGTGTAACGGATGGCTGAGTTAGCTTGAGCAGGAAGGTCCCTGGTTCCACAGGTAACTTCATCGCAGCACACTTTGAAAGGCCATCTGCAATATCATTCTGAGCTCTTGGAACGTGCTCCATTTGCAGACCTTCAAAGTGTTCTTCAATCTTCCTCACTTCATCAACATAAGCTTCCATCAAAGGGCTCTGGTAACTCTTGTTAACTTGTCGGACCACCAACTGAGAATCTCCCCGCACAATCAACTTCTTGATCCCAAGTTCGGCCGCAATTCTGAGGCCGGCAAGCAAACCTTCATACTCAGCAGTATTGTTTGTCGCTTGTTCCCTGGGAAAGTGCATTTGGATAACATACTTGAGGTGCTCCCCGGTGGGTGCTATGAGTACCACGCCGGCACCGGCGCCTTGCAGCGAGAAGGAACCATCAAAGTACATTACCCATTCACTGCTTGCTTCTTGTACGGGGACGCTTGTCTCTGGAACTTCTTCATCCGGCGTTGGGGTCCATTCAGCTATGAATTCTGCCAAAGCTCTGCTCTGTATGGTTGAAGTACTCTCAAACTTGAGACCAAAGCTTGACAGCTCCAGTGCCCACTCGACGATCCTGCCTGTTGCTTCTGGATTGTGCAATATCCTCTTCAACGGAAAGCGAGTGACCACTGTTATCTCGTGTGCTTGGAAGTAATGGCGCAGCTTTCTCGAGGCCATGAGGAGGCCGAAAAGCAACTTCTGCACCCCAGAGTATCTTGACCTAGCCCCCTGCAAGAGGGAGCTTACAAAATAAACTGGGCGCTGTACCATCTTCTTCCGCACTTCTCCTTGTTCCTGCGCAGACTTGTCCTTGTCGGAGCCAGAGCTTGCCGGGGAAGCCCCCTGCTTGTCGCTGGATCCGCTTGCCGGTGGTGCAGATTCCTCATCTGCCTCCCTCTCCGCTACTAACGCAGCACTAACCACTTGATTGGTTGCTGCTAGGTATAGCAGCAACTTTTCTTGTGGCCTAGGTGCGACAAGTATTGGAGTGGAGGATAGGTATCCTTTCAAGTCTTGCAGCGCTGCCTCCGCTTCCGGAGTCCATTTCATCGGACCTGCCTTCTTCAAGATTTTGAAAAAAGGCAGGGCGCGTTCTGCAGACTTTGAAATGAACCTACTGAGGGCAGCCACACAACCAGCAAGTCTCCTTACGTCCTTGACGCGCTTCGGGGCTTCGATCTGCTCGATGGCTTTTATCTTGTCGGGATTGGCTTCAATCCCCCTCTGGGACACAAAGAACCCGAGAAGCTTGCCGGAGGGGACTCCGAAGACGCACTTCTCGGGGTTCAACTTAAGCTGGATCTTGCGCATATTTCCAAAAGTTTCTTCTAAGTCTTGGATCAGGGTATCTTTGCTCTTGCTCTTGACCACTATGTCATCCATGTAGGCTTCCACGTTTCTGTGGATCTGTGGCTCAAAAGCAGTGTGCACCACCCTTGCAAATGTCGAGCCTGCATTCTTCAATCCAAAGGGCATGCGTATGAAGCAATATGTGCCGCATGGAGTAATGAATGCAGTCTTTTCTTCATCTTCCTTGGCCATGAAAATCTGGTGGTATCCTGAATATGCATCAAGGAAGGAAAGCAGCTCATATCCAGCGGTGGAGTCAACAATCTGGTCAATACGCGGCAAGGGAAATGGATCCTTGGGACATGCTTTATTCACATCAGTGAAGTCTATACAAAGTCTCCATTTCCCATTGGCCTTTCGTACGACAACTGGATTGGCCAACCACGTGGGATGGATCACGCCTCTAACCAGGCCTGCTGCTTCTAGCTTCTTTATCTCTTCCGCGATTAATTCTTGGCGCTCCACGGCTTGCTTCCTGACCTTCTGCTTGACGGGCCGCGCATGAGGACAAACAGCAAGCTTGTGCTCAATTACCTTCCTGGGAACGCCGGGGATGTCAGATGGCTGCCACACAAACACATCGACATTCGCCCGCAGGAAGGCAACGAGCGCGCTTTCCTATTTGTTGTCGAGCGTAGCACTGATGGTGAAGGTACCACCAGTGCCGTCCTCCTTGGCGGACACCTTCTTGGTTGCCGGCGGAGCGGCCATCCCCTTCTTGCACTTGCCGGTGGAGCTCGATGGTGCGTCCTCGACGGCAGCGCAGCACTCCGAAGAGGTGCGTTTGCCGGAGTGGGCCCCAGAGCACTTGCCGGACTTGGTCTTGGTCTTCTTCCCCCCGGGAGCTTCAGCGGCAAGTGTGTCGCTCTCCGCTGCGGCTGCTGCATCCTGGTATATCTTGTCGGCGCAGATAAGCGCGTCCTTCTTGTCGCCAGGGACAGAGATGACGCTTATCGGCCCCGGCATCTTGAGTACGTTGTAGGCAAAGTGGGAAGCTGCCATGAACTTGGAGAGGGCAGGACGTCCAAGTATCCCATTGTATGGCAACGGGATATCGGCAACGTCAAAGGTTATCCTCTCCGTCCTGAAGTTGAGCTCCCCGCCAAAGGTCACGAGCAGTGTAATCTTGCCCTTCGGCTTGCTCCTTCCCGGGTTTATTCCTTGGAACGACCCGGTTTCTTCGAGCTCGCCGTCTGGGATCTGGAGTTTCTTGATCACAGCCGAGGAGATCAAGTTTAGGCCGGCCCCGCCGTCAACCAACATTTTGGTGACCTTGAGGTTGCGGATAGTTGGTGAGACCAACATCGGCAAGCACCCGACCGCAGTGGTGCGGTCAGGGTGATCCTCAAGATCAAAAATGATGGGCGTGCTGGACCACTTCAGCAGTCTGCGTGACTCAACGGGCGGCTCAGCTGCGTTTACTTCCTGCACCCACTGCTTGAGTTGGCGGTGGGAAGTATGCAGAGAGGCGCCTCCGTCGACACACAGAACTTCTGTGGCCTTCTGGAACTCCTGCTCGCTGTTATCACCTTCCTCCATGTCGTCGTCGTCGTCTTCTTCCTCATCCTTGTCGCGGCCCCGGGGAGGTCGATCTCCTTGCCGCTGCTTGGCCTTGCCGCGGCGTCCTCCCCGGCCATTGAATGGCCGCTTCTTGCTGGGTTCTCCTCCGCCACCTTGGGCCTTCTCCTTGTCGCGACGCTCGTATTCAGCTTTCTGCTGTTCTACGAGGTACTCGACTAGCTTACAGTTTGAAAGGTCGTGGCCCTTGGTGCGGTGGATCTTGCAGTATTGCTTGTCGGAGCCGTCCTGCTTGTCGGCTGCCGCTACAGGGGCAGGTTCCTTGCCGGAACCGCCGGCCTGTGCCTTCTTGGCGGGAGCCTCCTTGCCGGACTGCTCGACGACCAGCACTTCCTTGCTCTTCTTCCTCCTGTTGTTCCGCCGCCGGCTCTTCTTTGCCGGGGCGGCATCCTCACTGTCGCTTCCTCCTGCGCCAGCATCCTCTCCGGGGAGTTTCCTCCCCTCTTCGGCGCGCGCGCACTTGTCAGCCAGAGCGTAGAGCTCGCTGACATCCCGTATCTTGGTCATGGCCATCTCTTCTCGCATGCGGCGGT
Organism: Secale cereale; assembly: GCA_902687465.1. NCBI lineage: Eukaryota > Viridiplantae > Streptophyta > Magnoliopsida > Poales > Poaceae > Secale > Secale cereale. The sequence goes on from LR738713.1 coordinate 827,886,493, forward strand.
TACGCACGTTCTGGTGGAACGCGCTGATAACCGCAGCAGGGTGGACGTCGGGGATGTTGTGTTGCACGCGGCTGAACCGCTGGATGTACTTGCGCAGGGATTCTCCTTCCTTCTGGGCCAAGATGTGGAGATCGCTCTCCTGGCCGTGGGGTTTGTTGCCGCCTGTGAAGGCGCCAACAAATTGGTGGCACAGATCTGCCCACGAAGAAATGGAGCCTTCCGACAAGCGCATAAACCAAGAACGGACGTTTGGCTTAAGCACTAGCGGGAAGTAGTTAGCTAGTATCTTCTCGTCGCGTTCCCCGGCAGCCTGCACCGCGATGGTGTAGATGCTGAGGAACTCCGAGGGGTGCGTCTTGCCGTCGTACTTCTCGGGTACGTCGGGCTTGAAGTTTTTCATGCTGGGCCACTGGACGCGCCGCAGCTCGCGGGTGAACGCAGGGCAACCTGCCGCGTACGGCAAGTCGCCTGGCTCACCGGGCGCGTACGCGTCGACAGCGGTCCCAGCGCGCTGGTCCGATTGTCGCCTGGTTTCTCGTCGACGCTCGATGCGCGTCCGAGCATCTTCTTGCCGCCGATCGTCGAGGACTTGGCGCTGGTCCCGACGAGCCCGCGGATCCGACGACGCCGTGGAGTCGTCGTCGACGTTAATCCGGCGGGGTGGCGTCTTCTGCTTCCGCGGCGGGGAGTGCACGGTGGTTGCACCCCCGGCGGTCTTGTCGCTGTCGGCCTTCGCCTGCTCGACCTGCCGTGGCCGCGATGTCGCCGGCAGCTGCGGCGTGTCGTTGTTGGCGAAGGCGATGAGGCTTTGGATCGTCGCCCTCCAGTCTTCGGCCATGTCTGCCACTGGAGGGAAATCGAGGAGCAGTTGCGCTCTTGCGAGAGCTTCTGCTGGAGAGGAGGGGAGCGGCGGCGAACGGTGCGAGGAGCGAGATATGCTCGGACTTCTAACAGGGTTAGAAGGAGCAGTCTCTCGCCCCGGCGACCGCGCCTTGCTCGTGCCAGGACGATGGCCTTGAGCGTCCCGCGATCCTCCGGTTTGTCCTTGGCCCAGCAAGCGGATGGTACCTCCCGTACCACGGCGCTGCTGGCCCGTCGTCTGTTGAGAGGGACGTGGTGCGTCTACGGACACCGAGGTTTTGGAATTCGCTCGGTCGTCCGTCTTGTCCTTGGATTTGGTGGCGCCGTGAGTTTCCTCGCCGGCGACCACCCTTCCGCCGGCGTCTCCTCCACCCACCGTTGGTTCTGGTGGCGGTGGAATCGACGCAGACGGGCCTCCGACTTCCGAAGCTTTCTTCTTCGGAGCCATGTTGTTGTTGATGAAGTTGATGAAGCTGGAGAAGTTGATGAAGAATGCGCCCGCGTGAGCACCGGATCAGGTTCGCACAACCTCGACGCCCCCCTACCTGGCGCGCCAAAGATGTCGGGGGAAACTGTCCTCCCACGAGCACCTATGGGACCGGAGCCCCTTCTACGTTGCGGTAAGGGAGCGGAGGGAGCACGGAGAGCAGATCGAGGAGAGCACGCGGGCAGTTTACCCAGGTTCGGGCCGCGCGGACGCGTAAAACCCTACTCCTGCCTTGGTTGTATTGAGCTCGGGAGCTTGAAGAGCTACAGTACTAGCTACACCGAGCAAGAGAGTTGCTTAGGATTCGAACCCTTTCTACGTTGTGCATGGGCCTCCTTTTATAGCTCAAGGGGTCACCGACAGGTGTCAACGTAGAGGAGGGCAAAAATGTAACTATGGTGGTAGTTGTAACAGTGCGGGAATAGTGCGTGAACAGTGGATGAACAGTGGTCATCACCTAACCTTGACAGTGGGGGACAAGGGCATTAAATGCCCGTCACCGTCGACCCCAAAAGCGTCCGTCCATGCTTCTCCATTCGACACGGCGGTAGCCTCGTCACCGTGGATTGCCACCGTGTGCCCCAGGCTGCACAGCCGTCCGCCACGCGTCCCTGGAAGGGCCCCAGGGCGACGCGTGGGCAGATGAGCTGGAGCGCGGGCACACAGCATAAGTTCCCTCCGGCAAGCACCTTGTCGGGGCTATGATCTTGCCGGGCCCGGAAGCTTGTCGCTCTCCGGGTCCTGCCGGGGCGCGGGGTGCGCCGAGGCATTTCTTGAGGTGTGCATTCCTTGGCCTCCCTGGCAAGCTCCTCTCGCCAGGGTCTTGTGCTAAAGTGATAATCTTGAGCCTAGTGCGGCCTTCCCGGCAAGCTCCACTTGCCGGGGCCTTGATCTTCTGTCTTGTATACTTTGTTCTTGAATGGCTTTATAGGGACCAGAAAGGTTTCCGGCAAGCACGTGGTAAACCCTGCCGCGGGAAGCTGCTACTGCCCGTGCACAAGTTGGGGTACTAAGGTACCCCTATCTTAGTACACCGACAGCAAGTCCCCTAAAAGCGAAGGGTACAAAACATACAAAGTAAAGGACCAAAGCAAGGGAGATAACACTGCATTGGTTACTCAAAATAAGATTGTATATTACAAAGATAGCTTGCCGCTGTTCTAATCTACTACTGCCTATGGCTTAACTGGCAGCGGCAAAGGAAGCAGAAAGAAAGGAATCTAATCCACGCGGTCGCCTTCACGCCTCGTGATCTTGCCCACCTTGGAGACGATGTGGGCAACCTGCGCCTTCAGCGCCTCCTGATCAGCTTCGGGCGGCAAGGTGCGGAGGACGTTGACGAGGTTGATGTCGGGGTTGCGGTAGACGATCTTCGACAAGACGCGCTCCAAGGTGCCCATGCAGAGCCGACGCGCCTCGTCGGCCAGCTGCACGGGGATCTTCTCCCGCAGCCGCGCGAGCGCCGGCGCGATTCCTCTGAAGAACAGACTCAACTTGGCGCTGTGGGGGAGACTCTCGTCCGGAGAGTACACGAGATGCTCCACCCTCAGCGCCATCATCTCCTTGTCAATATTGGCAGCGGAGGCGACCAGCTCATCAGTCCACTGCTCCACTGCCCGGCTGAAGTTGTTCGCTGAGACGGCGGCGCTATCCACCAAGGCCCTTTCCTTGCGGAGTTCGTCCTTCAGTTTCGTCTCGCGGTCCCGGGCGGCGTCGAGCGAGCCAGTCAGAGTGGAGACCTTCAACTCTAAGTCAGCAATAGAATCCTTGGCGGCAGCAAGCTCTGTGCCCTTCTCGGAGAGACGTACCTGCAGCTCAGAGTTGGTGTGGGCATCTTTCTCCCGCTCCACGTTGAGCGCGGTGACTCTGTCCTCGCTCGCCTTTAGGAACAACTCCAGCTGCTGCACCTTGGCCTCCAGATCCTTCTTGGCGGTCTCTGCGGCGGCTGCGGCGTCCTTGGCCTCCTTCAGAGCCCCGCCAATGGCTTGCTCCCGGGCGGTGAGGTCGTCCTCGTGGGCGTCGAGGTCGACCTTCCGCTAGTTGAGTGCCCCTTCCCGCCGAGACAACTCCTCGGCGGCCAAACGCTGCTGCTCCTCGGCCTCAGCTTTTTCAAGGAGGAATGCTTGCTGCTCCCCGGCAAGCTCTTCGCGCTCCTCCGCCAAGTTGCGGAGGGCCGCCTGGTTGGCGGCGCGGAGCTCCGCGGCGCGCTTCTCCAAGTCAGCTCCAGCCTTGGCGGTGAGAGCTTCCCGAGACTCCAACTTCGCTTGCCTGGCCCGATATAAAGCCAGGAGCCGGCGAAGGAGCTTCTCCTCTTCGGGCTCGTCGCTACCGCCGGGCGCTTCAACAACCTTCAACCCAGCGGAGGCGAGGACCTCTCCGTCAAAGGTCTCTCCCTCCGCGGGTGCTCGAGACGAGGACGCCCACGGGACTTGAATAAAGACCCCGTTGGCGGCCTCCAAGTAGACACCCGACCGCTCCGTGGAGGCGGAGGGGTCGGCGGCCGGTGCAGCGTCCGACGCTCCTGCGGCCTCCGGGCCAGCAGTGCGGTCGCCGGCCTCTTCCCCAGCCGCGGCGTCGGCGGTCGGGGCGGTCTCTTCGGCGGCTGGCTCGTCAGCAGCAGTGGCGTTGCCGCCGTCGCCGTGCACACCCTCCTCGCCGGTGGTTTCCGTCTCCATCCGCTCCGGGGCAGGAGGAACTAGCAGAAGAAAAAGAAAAGAAAGAATCAAGCAAATATCCAAAAAGACAAATCCGAGGAGAAGAAGTTGCAAGGTTTACCTTCGCGGACTTCTTCGACGACGGGCTCCCTCGCCGGGGAATTTTCCCTTGGCGGCGGAGTGGTGGCCCCTGCTGGCGGAGGGCCACCAGCGCCCTCCCTTGGTGGGGTGCTCACCCTTGTCGGGCTGCTCACCCTTGGCGGGGTACTCGCCCTTGGCGGAGTACCCGTCCTTGGCGGAGCGTTCTCCCTTGCCGGAGAGCTCCTCCTTGGCAGGGAGGGCGGAGCGAGTGGCTCGTCGGGAGCAACCTCCTGGTGCTCCTACGGCTGCGGCTCCACCTCTACACAAGACAACAAGACATCAGCACAAGCAACAACCTTGAGCGCGCCCGTCAAGCAGAAAAATAAGTACCAGACTTACGCTGGGGGCTGCTCCTCGGAGCAGCAGGTTGATCCGGCAAGTTTGCCGCTGGCACGTCTCCCGTCGCCGCGGCGGGCGAGTCGTCTTCAATCTCGACCTCAGGGATCTTGGCCCTTTTCGCCATCCGCTGGGTCAGGGTCCTGAAAGCAAAACAAAAACAAGATAAAACTCAACTAAGAAAATCAAGACAGAATCGAAGAAACTAAAGAATTGCAAGTACTTACTCCTCTTCCTCTTCGTCGGAGCTGAGGACGGAGAAGTCAAACTCCGCCTGGGGCGCTCCCGTGCGAGGAGCAGGAGGAGAAGGCTCCCTCGGGCGCTTGGCGGTCTCCGGGGTTGTAGGCTGCGAAGACCCAGCCCCCGTCGCCGCCGAGGACCGAGGGGCAGAAGGAGCACCCGTTCCGCTCCGGGAAGATCCCCCTCCGCTTGGCGCTCGAGCACGGGGCGCATCCTTGATGACTTCGCTCGTCCTGGTGGCGCGCGTCGCACGGCACGCTGGCTGCTGTCGAGGCGCCTGCGGCTTCGCCGTCTCAGCTGCCTTGTGGAGGCGCTTCCTCGGTTGCTGCGTGGGACTTGCCGGAGGCGGGGAGTTCTCTGAGGATGAGGAGGCGTCGTCATCGAGATTCAGAGATCCACCAGAGTCTTCATCAGCCTCGGCGTCCTCCTCCTCCTCGGCAGGCCCGCTGGACTCAGCACCGTGCCCGGCGGCCTCGCTCCCCACGGCAACTTCGCTCGTCCCGGCAAACTTCACGGAAGGCTCCCCGGCAAACTCCTCGGGCGCAAGCTTCAGCAGCCTAAGGATTTCCGCTTCCTCTGCTTGGCTCACTGCGTCCGCGCCCTGTGCCTCGTCCACAGTGTATCCAAAGTCACCTGCGGCCGCAGCTGCGGCGGCCTCCTCCATCCTGGAGGCGATGTAGGCTATGTCCCGTTCAGTAGTGGCCCGGGTGAGGCCTTTGTTCTCCTCGGCGTTGCGGGGCGTCTCGACCAAGTTGTCGAAGAAGGTCAGCACGGTATCCGGCGGAGGCTCTATCCAAGTGGGGACGACGCCGTGGGAGTCGCACGCGGGCATCATCGCTCGTAGGGAATCACGGGCAGTGCTGTTACACAGCGGCACCACTCCCCGGGAAGGTCTGAACCACTCCGGGTGGGCCGGGTCATGCTTGAAGAGCTCCCGGACCAACCCCTTCAACTCCAAGGCAGTGAAGTTGTAGTTCAATCCAGGGCGCAGCCTCATGATATCTGCCGCATTGCCGAATTCCCAGGCGGACCTTTTCCTTTCTTGTAAAGGGGCGATGCGGCGGCGGAGGAAATCTGCTCCAACTTCTCCAATAGTCAGATTGGCGACCCGGAGACGAATGATCCTAGTGAGGGCGATATTAAGCTTGCTGTCCTTCGGGGCCAATTCGCTCCAATCCCTGCCGCGCACTATGGCAGTCTGGCGTGGCGAGGTAAAGGGCTCGGGCCTATCTTCCACCACCCAGCACCAATCGGCTCTCCACTCTTCCCACTTGCCGCGGAGCTCTCCCTTCAGGTACGAATCCTTCTTGTTCAGCCTGAAGATCCAGGAGATGCCGCCGGAGAGGGGAGCACCAGACTCTACTCTAGGCATGAAGAAGTGGCGGAAAAGGGCTACATTTGGATGAACCCCAACATAGTTTTCGCACAGATGTGCGAAAACGGCCATCGTAAGGATGGCGTTGGGGGTGAAATCTAGGAGGTGGAGGCCATATGTGTTCATTACATCACAAAAGAACTCCGAGAACGGAGGGCACAGACCACAATGGAAGAATGCAGCGAAGAAAAAGTACCCGCCGGGGAACATATCTTTGGCGATGGCGGGAAAGACTTGGGTGCGGGGATGAGCTTTGGTCTCCCTCGCCCAGAACAAATAATATTTGTCCCGCAGCTCCCTCGGACCAAGCCTTGGCGCGAAGACCACGCACTTCTTCCGCAGGGCAGCCAGCTTCGCCGCCTGCTCGGACTTCTCCTTCTTGGCCTTGTCTGCTTTCGCCTTTTCGCTCTTCGGAGCCATGGCGGGGGCGGCAAGGAAGGAGGCGAGGAGCTCGACAGTGCCGCGGATGCGGGAGACGGCGGAGGAGGGAGTGGAGCTGGGCTCTCGGTCGACCTTTGGGAGGCGGAGGGCGACGGGGGTTTCTGGAGAATCTAGGCGCAATGAAGACGATGGAGGGAACTGCCCCTGCTTCCTCTGCTTTTAAGGGGGAAGTGGGGGACGTTCCGCATTTCCCATTAAAAAACAGGCCATGATCTCTCCCACGACGCCGCAATCGACGCGTGCCGTTAGGGAGGGATGCGGCGGATACGGAAGGGGATACGGCTTGCCGTGGGCCGCGCGTGCCCGTGCACTGTCTTGGGCCTGGCCCAACAGCGCTCGGCACCGTGTGTGGCCCAGGCCCGGGGGCTCCTGTCAGTGTACTAAGTACCCCAACTTGTGCACGGGCAGTAGCAGCTTCCCGTGGCAGGGCTTACCACGTGCTTGCCGGAAACCTTTCTGGTCCCTATGAAGCCATTCAAGAACAAAGTATACAAGTCAGAAGATCAAAGCCCCGGCAAGAGGAGCTTGCCGGGAAGGCCGCACCAGGCTCAAGGTTATCACTTTAGCACAAGACCCTGGCAAGAGGAGCTTGCCAGGAAGGCCAAGGAACACTTACCTCAAGAGATGCCTCGGCGCATCATGCGCCCCGGCAGGACCCGGAGAGCGACAAGCTTCCGGGCCCGGCAAGATCACTACCCCGGCAAGGTGCTTGCCGGGGAAACCTACGTTGTGTGCCCGCGCTCCAGCTCATCGGCCCATGTGTCGCCCTGGGGCCCTTCCAGGGGCACGTGGCGGATGGCTGTGCAGCCTGGGGCACACGGTGGCAAGCCACGGTGACGAGGCTATCGCCGTGGCGAACGGAGAAGCATGGACGGACACTTTTGGGGTCGACGGCGACGGGCATTTAAGGCCCTTGTCCCCCACTGTCAAAGTTAGGTGAAGACCACTGTTCATACACTGTTCATACACTGTTCACGCTCTGTTACAACTACCACCAAATTTCCCCTTTTACCCTCTTCTACGTTGACACCTGTCGGTGACCCCTTTGAGCTATAAAAGGAGGCCCATGCACAACGTAGAGGGGGTTCGAATTCGAAGCCTAGACAACTCTCTCGCTCGGTGTAGCTAGTACTGTAGCTCTTCAAGCTCCCGAGCTGAAGAACTCAATACAACCTAACGCAGGAGTAGGGTTTTACGCGCCCGCGCGGCCCGAACCTGGGTAAACTACCCGCGTGCGCCCCTCGATCTGCTCTTCGTGCTCCCTCCGCTCCCTTACCGCAACGTAGAAGGGGCTCCGGTCCCATAGGTGCTCGTGGGAGGACAGTTTCCCCCGACAGTATGTTTAAACCAAACATGCTTAAAGTACATGGGAGAAAAATGGTCCATAATTAAGTTCAGAAGGCAACTATGATGTTCACATAAATTGATGAACTTCCCACATGCTCCAGTAATCAACTCCCCCCAATTGTCTTTCTTCATATAATTCTTATGATGATTTCTGTTTTTTTTTTTGCATTTTCTTAGCCTATTCCGACTGTTATTTAATTTGTTTTTTTCTTTCTAAGACTGATATTCAGGTTTGTGTTGAATTACCATAATTAGTATTATTGATACTCTTTTGTGATTTTGATCCGTTCACACAATCATGCAATTGTGCACACACATTAGTGACTAACATTGTATCACTAATTTATTTTTCATCGGGTAGAATCCATTATATCAATTGTTGACACTAGTAGAAAACAGGGCTTTGGCCCAGGCCTGTCCAGCCCATTAGCCCCGGTTCAATCCAGAACCGGGACCAATGGGGGCATTGGACCCGGTTTGTAAGCCCAGGGGGCCGGCCGGGCAACGTGGGCCATTGGTCCCGATTCGTCTGGACCTTTTGGTCCCGGTTGGAACGACAAACCGGTACCAATGGGTCTTGCTGCTGGCTCACCACCATTGGTCCCGGTTGTTGACATGAACCGGTACCAAAGGCACCCCTTTAGCCCCGGTTTGTAGCACCAACCGGGACCAATGAGGTGCCTATATATACCCCCTCGCGCAAGAGCAGAGCACACTGCTCTGTTTTTTTTCTGGCCGGGGGGGAGAGGGGTTAGTGGTGCTCTAGCTCACCTCCTATGCACACAACGTGTTCGATGGAATGCCCGAGCCACACTAGTTAAGCTTTTCTCCTCTCGAAGCTCTATTTTCTCCGAGATTTGTCTAGGTTTAGCGGTCCGTCACGTCCCGTCCCCGTCTTCGCCGTCGTCGATCGCCCCCGCCGATCTCGTCACCGGCACCACCGTGGTGAGCCTCTTGTTATGTCCATGCTTTTCTTACTTTTATTATTGCTCGTTATTATTGCTTTAGATAGATATTTGTCTAATTTTCTTACGTTTATTATTGCTTGTTATTATATAGTGCGATGGTTTTGATATCCGCCCACGTGGGCCCTCATCCTCTCTATGATTCAGATGTGGTATATTATCTTTAATTTATAACTATTTGTTTTAGTGTTTATGATAGTTATGCCGACCAACCTGACATGCATAGATGTTTTATTATGTCTAGGAGGTAGTTGAACCGGAAATTCCAACCGACCCTCTTGTGGAGAGGTTAAATTTAGTTGAAGAGGAAAACATTTCCTTAAAGAAAAAATTGGAAAAAATGGAGGAGGAGAAGATGGAATTGGAGTTGCATGTTGCGGAAGTCGTCGATGATCACAAGATCAAGATGGACCCTATTGTCGAGAGGTTAAATTTAGTTGAAGAAGAAAACAAATTCTTGAAGGAAAAAATAAAAAAAATTGAGGACGAGAAGATGATATTGGAGTTGCATGTTGCGGATGTCGTCGATGATCACAAGATCAAGATGGATGCAATGCGGTTGAAGATTAGAAAGATTAGAAAATATGCCATTCATACCGAGGCTTGGTATCATTATGCCGTTGGATCAATTGTTACCTTAGTTGCGATTATGATCGCATTTGTTTTCGCATTGAAATGTTTTACATAGTTTCGATGTGTATGGAGAGCTATATGGAACTATATATGTATGTACTTTGGTTTAAATGTGATGATGAACTTCTCTTAATATGGTCACTTAATTATCTATTTATGATGTTCTGTAATGGTTTTTGACACACTTAATTATATATAATGCACGCAGATGAACCGGCAATGGATGTACGGTGACAGACACACCTCCGAGTACATTAAGGGCGTGCATGAGTTTCTAAATGCGGCTGAGGCAAACTAGCAGAATGGTTTTATGTGTTGTCCATGCACTAAATGTGGGAATACGATGTCTTACTCTAACCGGAAAATCCTTCACTCCCACCTGCTTTACAAGGGTTTCATGCCACACTATAATGTTTGGACGAGGCACGGAGAAATAGGGGTTATGATGGAAGACGGCGAAGAAGAAGAGTACGATGACAACTATGTGCCCCCTGAATACGGTGATGCTGCATTGGGGGGAGCTGGTGAAGATCAAGAGGAACCAGACGATGTGCCCAATGATGCTGCAACGGGTGAAGCTGCTGAAGATCAAGAGGAACCAAATGATGATCTCCGCCGGGTCATTGTCGATGCAAGGATGCAATGCGAAAGTCAAAAGGAGAAGCTGAAGTTCGATCGCATGTTAGAGGATCACAAAAAAGGGTTGTACCCCAATTGCGAAGATGGCAACACAAAGCTCGGTACCGTACTGGACTTGCTGCAGTGGAAGGCAGAGAATGTTGTGGCTGACAAAGGATTTGAGAAGCTACTGAAAATATTGAAGATGAAGCTTCCGAAGGATAACGAATTGCCCGACAGTACATACGCAGCAAGGAAGGTCGTATGCCCTCTAGGATTGGAGGTGCAGAAGATACATGCATGCCCTAATGACTGCATCCTCTACCGCGGTGCATACAAGGATCTGAACGCATGCCCGGTATGCGGTGCATACAAGGATCTGAACGCATGCCCGGTATGCGGTGCATACAAGGATCTGAACGCATGCCCGGTATGCGGTGCATTGCGCTATAAGATGAGACGAGATGACCCTGGTGATGTTGACGGCGAGCCCGCCAGGAAGAGGGTTCCTGCGAAGGTGATGTGGTATGCTCCTATAATACCACGGTTGAAACGTTTGTTCAGAAACGGAGAGCATGCCAAGTTGATGCGATTGCACAGTGAGGACCATAAGAAAGACTGGAAGTTGAGAGCACCCGCTGACGGGTCGCAGTGGAGAAAAATCGAGAGAAAGTACTGGAAGGAGTTTGCAAAGGACCCAAGGAACGTATGGTTTGCTTTAAGTGTGGATGGCATTAATCCTTTCGGGGAGCAGAGCAGCAATCACAGCACCTGGCCCGTGACTCTATGTATGTATAACCTTCCTCCTTGGATGTGCATGAAGCGGAAGTTCATTATGATGCCAGTTCTCATCCAAGGCCCTAAGCAACCCGGCAACGACATTGATGTGTACCTAAGGCCATTAGTTGAAGAACTTTTATAGCTGTGGAATGGAAATGGTGTACGTGCGTGGGATGAGCACAGACAGGAGGAATTTGACCTAAAGGCGTTGTTGTTCGTGACCATCAATGATTGGCCCGCTCTCAGTAACCTTTCAGGACAGACAAACAAAGGATAACACGCATGCACGCACTGTTTATATGACACTGAAAGTATATACCTGGACAAATGCAGGAAGAATGTGTACCTGGGCCATCGTCGATTTCTTCCGACCAACCATCAATGTCGAAAGAAAGGCAAGCATTTCAAAGGTGAGGCAGATCACCGGAAGAAGCCCGCCATGCGTACCGGTGATCACGTACTTGTTATGGTCAATGATTTACACGTAATCTTTGGAAAGGGCCCCGGCGCACTAGCTGTTCCGAATGACGCTGAGGGACACGCACCCATGTGGAAGAAGAAATCTATATTTTGGGACCTACCCTACTGGAAAGACCTAGAGGTCCGCTCTTCAATCGACGTGATGCACGTGACGAAGAACCTTTGCGTGAACCTGCTAGGCTTCTTGGGCATGTATGGAAAGACAAAAGATACAGCTGAGGCACGGGAGGACCTGCAACATTTGCACGAAAAAGACGGCATCCCTCCGAAGCAGTATGAAGGTCCTCCCAGCTATGCTCTTACGAAAGAAGAGAAAGAAATCTACTTTGAATGCCTGCTCAGTATGAAGGTCCCGACTGGCTTCTCGTCGAATATAAAGGGAATAATAAATATGCCAGAGAAAAAGTTCCAGAACCTAAAGTCTCATGACTGCCACGTGATTATGACGCAACTGCTTCCGGTTGCATTGAGGGGGCTTCTACCAGAAAACGTCCGATTAACCATTGTGAAGCTATGTGCATTCCTCAATGCAATCTCTCAGAAGGTGATCGATCCAGAACTCGTACCAAGGCTAAGGAGTGATGTGGCGCAATGTCTTGTCAGTTTCGAGCTGGTGTTCCCACCATCCTTCTTCAATATCATGACACACGTCCTAGTTCATCTAGTCGACGAGATTGTCATTCTGAGGCCCGTATTTCTACACAATATGTTCCCCTTTGAGAGGTTCATGGGAGTCCTAAAGAAATATGTCCGTAACCGCGCTAGGCCAGAAGGAAGCATCTCCATGGGCCATCAAACAGAGGATGTCATCGGGTTTTGTGTTGACTTCATTCCTGGCCTTAATAAGATAGGTCTCCCTAAATCGCGGTACGAGGGGAGACTGACTGGAAAAGGCACGCTTGGAAGGGACTCAATAATATGCAGGGACGGATATTCTTGGTCTCAAGCACACTACACAGTTCTATAGAACTATACATTGGTGACCCCGTATGTCGATGAACACAAGAACAGTCTGCGCTCCAAACACCCGGAGCAGTGCGACGACTGGATTACATGTGAACGCATCAGGACTTTCAGCAGTTGGTTGGAAACACGTCTCAGAGGTGACAACACTGTTTGTGATGAGTTGTACTTGTTGTCCAGGGGACCATCTTTGATTGTATTGATTTACAAAGGATACGAGATAAATGGGAATACATTTTACACGATTGTCCAAGATCAAAAGAGCACCAACCAAAACAGCGGTGTCCGCTTTGATGCAACAACCGAGAGGGGAAAGGACACATATTATGGTTACATAGTGGACATATGGGAACTTGACTACGGACATGATTTTAAGGTCCCTTTGTTTAAGTGCAAATGGGTCAATCTGTCATGAGGCGGGGTACATGTAGACCCACAGTACGGAATGACAACAGTGGATCTGAAAAGTCTTGGATACACTGACGAACCGTTCGTTCTAGCCAATGATGTGGCACAGGTTATCTATGTGAAGGACATGTCTACCAGACCGAGAAAAAGAAAAGATAAGGAAGCGAATACATCATACGATGAGCCAAAGTGCCACATAGTTCTTTCAGGAAAAAGGGACATCCTGGGAGTGGAGGGCAAGACAGACATATCCGAAGATTATGAAAAGTTTCATGAAATTCCTCCCTTCAAAGTCAAGGCTTACCCAAGTATCCTGATAAACGATGAAGATTATCCATGGTTACGGCGCAATAAGCAAATGACACAGGCGAAGAAAAAGTGAAGACTTTTTTCCGCAACTATTATGATGATACCATGCCAACTTTGTAACAGACGAGTATGATACCATTGTCCGTTTGTACTATTCAAATTTCAATACTACTTGCACTAACAGAAAATTTGTAATTGGTTTTACCAGAAAGAATTAAAAAATAAAGCAAAAAACAAAAGAAAATAAATAATGCAGAAAACAAAACAAAAAAACTTGCAAAAAAATAAAAATAGCAACAATAAGTATTTTGTTGTAAGTAGAAACAAAATAAAATAAATAAAGCAACAAAGAAAACAAATAATTTCAAATTTAAACTATTCAAATTTGAATACTACTTGCACTAACAGAAAGTTTGTAATTGGTTTTACCAGAAAGAATTAAAAAATAAAGCAAAAAACAAAAGAAAATAAATAATGCA
>LR738713.1:827904135-827989018 GCA_902687465.1 Secale cereale
CCTTTCAAAAAAACATAAACCACAGCCACAGAAATGCTGATGCGTGGATGTCTTTTGGTCCCGGTTGGTGCCACCAACCGAGACCAAAGGCCCTCCTGCCTGGGCTCCGCGCACAGGCCACGTGGAGACCCATCTGCCCCGGTTCTGGATTGAACCGGGACTAAAGGGCCAGGGCATTAGTACCGACCCTTTAGTCCCGGTTCAAGAACCGGGGCTAAAGGCCCTAACGAACCGGGTCAGATGTCCCTTTATCTACTAGTGTGAGAAGCTCATTAGTCTTACCTAGGTTCAGGAGCAAGACTATGTTGTTTTATGCAATATACAAATAGTGTTAAGAATCTTTCTTTTGGTTCTCTTTCATGATCTGAAACTATAATCCTGAAACATTTATAGGTTTCATAGAAATCTTGGATTTGCCCAGTCAAGAATAGATATTTGTAAATATAAAACATCAATATCAGGAATCATGTCTGCATATTATGTAAAATCAATCAAGTCACTATAATGAAACAAAGGAGAGTAAAATTTTCCTTCCATTTAATGAAATTTAGAAATTGGAGTCTCCAATAACATTGGATTATAGCTCCCTTTATTTTGTTTCATTTAGTATATATTATGAACATAAATGGTTAGAGATGTTCCTTACGTATCATGATCCCACCAGCTTTCTAGACACCAATCGCGAGTAGATGAAGGCCAATCTCTATTTATCTTTATTGAAGCATAAAATATAGACTTTCATCTATGTATTTACATTCTCATATCAGAGTACAGATTCATATTTTGTTTTCTAATACCACTGACATATAGAAGGGAGGGTATTCTCTAACTAATCATGACATGGGATTCAACAACCAATATCTTCCTCTACATGGATGGGATGATTATTAATTGTGTAATAGCCCTCGATGAAGTGTTAATATTGATAGAGCGAGGCAATAAATACAGAAAAAAAAAAGACTTGCGGTGCAATGTCGCTACATAATAGTCCATATTTTTGAATTGTCTCATTTATGGAGTAATGTTTTAACTTATAGTTCCTATCTTAAATCTTTAGTTTTGTTTCAAATGATTGCAGATGTAGCTTTCACTAATTTGATGCAAGTGGTATAGCTTCCATTTATTCAAGCTGTATAGTCATGGTAATAAAATGAGTTACTAAAACAGTTGACCGAGTGTAGTCATTATGATACATTCACAAATAAAAGTACTTTGCTATACATGTTACCAATATTATAAGGCATTCTTCTGGATTAATACTGAAATAATTATTTTTGAATTCCTAACTGGCCTGGTGGAATGGAAAATACAAGCAACTCATTTAATTAATGTTATATCACGTATAGTGTCGTATCTATGAATAGCTAGCCCGTGCGAATGCACGGGTTGGCGACTAGTATATATTAGTTAAGCATGTGATGACTAGTTAATTGATGCATTCATTGTTTTGGTATGTACACATATTAATTAACTCTCATCTTTGTTCTCTTTTCTAGCCCTCCGGATCAAGCACAACTTTGGTAAGGAGACGAGGCCCGAAGAAAAAGTTGAGCTCGGATGAAAAGTTTGAGATCACAGAAATCGCACGCACCGGCCAACCGATTGAACCCATCCGGACAAAGAACGCATTTGTTGCTCAGTGCGGGGTTCTGGTTAGGGACAAGATCCCGATCAGCATCCAGCAACGGTTAAAGCCGGATACAGAAGACCCTGAGGTGTCTTATGTCACTGATATGCAGAAAGATGATCTTTGGACTGAGCTGAAGTAAAATTTCACCCTACTGCCAGAGGATGATCCGGCGAAGCCAGTTAAAGAGCAATTAATCAAGTGTTTTGCTCTTACAAAGATGGCATACCTATTCAGGAGGTGGAAGAAATACCTGAATAAGTTTGTCGGCAAAAAAGAGACACCACAATTCAAGGGCATATATGAGAAGATCAGAGATGACTGGCCCGCATTTGTGGCCTACAAGACGTCGGAAAAGAGTAAGAAGATGTCGGCGACAAACAAGCAAAATGCTGCGAAGAAGAAGCATCACCATCGCATGGGGTCAGGTGGCTACCTCAGAGCCCGGCCTAAGTGGGCCAAGGCTGAGAATGATCTGCTTGATAAAGGGATCGAACCAGAGACAATGAACTGGCCAGACCGTTGCCGGACATGGTACTTCGGGGCTGGCGGAACCTTGGACCCTGTATCAGGGAGGTGCATTTGGATGAACAAGCAATTGGAAATACCACTCAATAAGCTTCGGCACTATATCAAAGCAGCGCAGCAAGGGACGTTCGTTCCCGACAGAGAGAACGACGAGCTCACAATGGCCCTCGGGAATCCTGAGCACCCTGGACGGACACGAGGCACGTCAAGCTCCGTTCCGTGTAGTGCTGGGTTTCCGGACGCACGCGGTTACAAATGCCACGAGAGGAGGAAGAAAGTGCAGCAAACCGAACTGCAGGCGCTGCACGCTAGGGTAGAAGCGATAGAGGAACGAGAAGAAAATCGCAGCAAAAGAACTAGCGAAGCTTCCCCCGAAGCTACCCCGCCATCTCAGCGGAGAAGCAGTGTGGCTTCCACCAAGCTGCTTCAGCCGGAGCATGTCTTGATGGCTCGTGCCAGCTATCCCGTGGATGCTATCACGGAGTCTCAAAATTGCCACCTTATGACGCAATGGATTAATATGAAGGTCAAGGCGGCTGCTGGCTCTGTTTATCCTACTGGACCCGGCGCAACTTTTCACTGCCGGCCGATTCCAGAAGGATATGCTAGGGTGATGGTGGATGAAATAACGGAGGGATTTGAGGACCTCCAACTTGACCACCCTACCGGTGAAGGGGAGACTCGGCTGGGTTCTTCTCTGAAGACTCCATGCCTATGGCGGAAGGACCTCATCAACCTTCTGAACCGGACGCCTCCGCCTCCTTCTCCTCCTCCGGCGAGTCAGGGCACTCCGCCTCCTCCACCGCCTCCTCCTCCGGCGAGTGACGATCAGGGCACTCGGCCGGCTCCTTCTTCGGCGCGTGGTGTCACTCCGCCTGCGCCGGCGTGCCCGAGCAGCCAGCCTCCTCCTTCTCCGCCTCGTCAGCAAGGGCAGAAGAGACCCGCCGCCGCTCCGGCTGCTCCGGCGCGCCGTAGTCCTTCTCCTCCGCCGCGTAAGCAAGGAAAGAAGACAGCCGCTCTGTCTGGTCTGCCGACGTCTAGCAGTACAGCCAGAGGCGGGAGGCAATACAAATTCGGTCCTTCTCTCACGCCTCTAGAGAAGTTACCATACGAGAGGTCCGACGAGGAAAACGCGAAGATCGCTAAAGCCGAAGTGAAGGACTGGCTTGAAGGGTTGAAAGCACAGAGACATCCACCTCCAGAGGAGAAGATAGATCCGGTGAAAGCAAAGTGCACTCTGGCTGCCCTGAAGAAACAAGCGTGCAATGGCGCACGGCGATCATGGCACAGGAAGATGATGCAGGTGACACGGCGGCGGCCTCCCCGCAATGATCTAGAGGTGTAGACTACGAAGGCGACGACAGCGCACCTCCTGGACAATTCTACAAGTGCCAGGGAGCTCGTAGGCCGCGACAACAGCGACAACAGCGCGGTTACCGCCCTAGCTCCAATCTCGAATTCAAGTAGATGATGAAGGGGGCGATGGGGGAAAGAGGGGGGATCGGTCGAGGAGGTCCTAGGGCTTCCCGGGGACGCCTTATAGGTCGTCCGGGGGCTACGTGGAGGCCATCCATGGCCATGGTGCCATGGATGCACGCCACGCCCAGGCTTCTGCATTCCCACTGTTGAGAGATGGGGTAAATGTTGTGGTGGGCTGGCCTATATCCAGTGTGGCCACTTATGGCCCAGTAGCATTTTTATGTTTAATATTTTCTACAAGGTTTTAGATTTTAGTTTTAAATCAAATGAATTTTGTTACACATGGAACTTGGCACAAAAATACTAGGCTATGGCATGGGTCGGTTCAAAATGTTTCATGCCATTTGAAGACATCCAAATCTGCATTTTGATTTTGAATGGTATCGTTTATTTACTTTGGCCCACAAAATTGACGCTGCGGATAAAATGAGAACCCGATTGAGCTTGATTTCATTTTTACAAATACTTGAGGTATTTACAATGTAAACATTTTAGCTTTTCCAAATGAAGAATTATTATTGCTGACATGCATTATAAATTAGAGTTTGAATTGAGTTTGGATCAAGCGAGGATTAGCAACAATAAAAGTGATGACATGGCATCATTAGCAGAGGATTATGGTAGCTTAATTATCCGGGCGTTACATATCTCCTCCACTACAAGAAATATCGTCCTGCTATTTTAGGAGGTAGAAGGAAAGAAAATGGGGTATTCATCATGAAGACAATCCCCGCGTTCCCAAGTGGCTTTATCTTCAGAATGATTTGACCACTGAACTTTAAGAAATTTGATGGCCCTCCGACGGGTGCGACGTTCAGCTTGAACGAGAAAGCGGATCAAATGTTCTCTTTAAGTGAGATCATCTTGCAGGGGTTGAGCATTATAAGCCATGTGGTTGTTGCAATAAGACTTGCGACTCAAGGCATGGGCCATGACATTACGCTTGCCAGGGGTATAAGAAATACCGTAGTAATAGTCTGAAATTGTTCCCATATACCGCCGCTTATGGAGATCCAGATCTAGCTGAGTAATCAGACACTAGTAGAAAAAGGACCATTTGTCCCGGTTCGTAAGGGCCATTTGTCCAAGTTGGGGAACCGGGACTAAATGGTCGATACAAATGCCCTAGACCATTAGTCCCGGTTCTTATACCAAGCAGGACACATGGGGTTCCACGTGGCAACTGCGGCTTGCCCAGACAGGGGGGCCTATTGTCCCGGTTGGTAGCACCAACCGGGACTAATAAGCTTCCACGTGTCAGCAGTTCAGTGGCTCTGGTTTTTTTCTGAAAGGGGGAGGGGGTTTGGGGGTTTTGTAGGGTTAATTTAGGGGTTTCATATATTGTGTTAGCCCGCTAATAGAGAGAAGTGCCCTCTTTTATCATCGTGCTTGGTCGACGCTATGTACTATATATATACGTATAGATCGGAGGACTCGACACGCTAGCTACTAAGCAAATGAAGGAAACCATTAAGTACAGAAGATCGACCTCTCTTCTTCTCCGAGAGAGATTGGTCGAACAACAAGTTTCGTATATCTATCCGACGCTACTGGCTACATACATACAATATAAGATCTCTTACTACAATTCCCTAACATCTTAACTCAAATTCCACATGGTATTCTCCGTCTTTATTGATGACGTGATCAAGAAAGAATCCCGTCAATTCCTCTTGAATTTCCCGTATGCGATCTTGTGGTAGGAGTTCATCCCGCATCTGCCACATCTAATTTGAAGAAGGGGGTCAATATATATATATATATATATATATATATATATATATATATATATATATATATATATATATATATATATGTGTATATATATGAATTAAACTCAACAGAAATGATGGTAATACAATAAAATTGTGAATATTTTTGCTTACGCACATCAAATTGTCTTTTAGAGTAGCCCCGCCTATTCTTGGCTGTCGCGTTATAGATGAACTCGCAGATGTAGTATCCAAAGTAATTATTCCCGGGTTCCTGCCGGAAGCACTTTACAAGATATAGAGGTCAATCAAACTGATAATGAAGCATTATAAATGGCATTGATGAAATTATAGCTAGAGTCAACGGGAGATGCGCGGAACTAGCTAGCTAGTAGTACTTACTTTCGGGTAAATCAATCGCAGTTCCCGCGGCAGTGCCGGAACTTTATTGGTGAATTATTTCCAAACCCGGAGAGACAAAGAAAACAATTACTTTATATCAAGAAATGACCAAAGTTGCCGATATGGTGCGGTAATGATCGATTGAACTAACTTGTTTGAGCATTTTAGACATGTTCACAAAGGTCTCGGGATCTGTTCGTCTCGAGTCTAAGACGGTTACTAGTCCCTCCTCAAGCTTAATCTCTAGGAGAATATAGTGGAACATGCGCACGCATGCATAGAACTCATCAATTACATTAATTACTAGCTATAACCTCGAGTAATATATAATTAAGGGAAACCGGATAAGATCAATAAAGTAACACTCACTGGAAGTTGTAAGGAAAGAGTATTTTATCTTTGTTTTGATTTATTATCAACGAGTGCAGCAAGTTGGCCTCGGCTTCTTTGGCATGAAATTGAACCTGATATTCATCTATGAGATTTGTGTTAATGAAGCCAATATCATGCATATCAGCTTTTCTACATTCGACGATCTTCAATCTGCATAATATAGTGAGGATAATTATATATACTTGCAATGAAGTATACTTGCAATATGAAGAGCTGAGCTATATATAGAGACTTAATTAATGACAGAATTAGTACTTACAGACAGTAGCAAGTGATTGTTCGTTTATCGAGGGCCTTCTGATTGAAAAACTGGAAGAACTCCTCAAATGTAATAGGCAACATATCAATTCCAACGAGGTTGTGCTCCTCTTTAACTTTCAGCATCAGAGTATCCTGGCCACCAGAGTATCTGCAGGTTTCCATGTACCAGTCATGCAATCTTCGCATCATCGTGGTTAGAGTTCTGGCATCTTTGGCGAGAGGCTTCCCGTACTGGTATTTGTGATCATCCACCTCTAACACATCAAGAACTACATCATCGGTCAGGTAATCTCCAAGATTGGTACCGGGCGCCATCCCCGGATGATGAAGGACGATGTCGCTAGGCACCTTGAGCGGGGGGCACGATTGGTTCTCTTGTTCGCCGAGCTGGGGAATTTGTTTCCCACTTTTTTTCTGTGCTAACCTATGATCACAACATGTACTTCTCGACCGCGATGCTTCGACATATGACTTTTGAATAATGCGCTCATAGTTGGTTTTCGGCGGAGACGGTGGTGGTTTCTACAGGGCATCAATAGTGCGCTTCGCTCTCACCGGGTCTACCTTCTGCTTTGGAGGTACATGTTTCTTTGCAAAAAAGTCCTTCACTTCGGCTTTACAGATCTCCGCATTCTCCTCGTCGGTCCTCTCGTATGGTAACTTCTCTAAGGGCCTGAGAGATGGACCGTATCTGTATTGCCTCCTCCTACTAGTTGTACTGCTAGACGCCTGAGCAGTCCCAGTGGCTGCCTTCTTTTGTTGCTTACGAGGCGGAGGAGGAGGCGGGGTGCTACCAAGCGCTGGAGCAGCCGGAGTGTCGGCGGCTGATGGGCCTCGAACCCCTCATTGGTTACCCCAAGTGGAAGGTGTAAGATGCAGTAAGTAGAAGTGTTTTCCCCTAGCAAAGATGCCAAGGATCGAATCCCCAGAGACTCCTAGGTTCAACAAGTAGGTGTCAATTGCTAACGGCGCAATTAGCAATCAACGTGGACCTGCACACAGATACAAATAACTTTGCTCCCAACGAGTACAGAGAGGTTGTCAATCTCTCCGGCCTTGTAGTTCACAAAGGGTTAAAAGCAATATGATAGTAGTGATAGATAGTGTTTTGCAATAGTAAGTAAATAGCGAAAAGTAAATAGTGGATGTGATCAATGATGGTAATATGGACCGGAGTCTCATGATGTTCACTAGTGATGTCTCTCTCCCAAAAGACGATAAAACAGCTATGTGAGGTAAACAAATTACAGTTGGGCAATTGACAGGACCACGAACGCAAACCAATGCTGACTACATTGCAAGAAAGGTTGAGGTTCAAAGCATGGGCGGTACGCCAAAGTAAGTAGACCGAAATCCATCAATATCTACTACTAATCATCCACCTTGAGATATCTATCCAGAACATCTCGCTGGTATTAAGTTGCGAGTCCCACCCATAGTGTAAACTCAATGCAACAGACAACTGCATTAAAAGAACTTTGCATAAAGTAAACAATCCTTGCACCCGCGGGCACAAGCACCGTTGTTTTCCCCCTTGTGGCAACAGCACATCCCCTAGACTCATGTTTCTGTCAGTCAAGCTAGTCATCGAGGGGCATGAACCCACAATCGAGCATAACGTTCCCTCTTGGAGTCACTACCTATTACTCGGCCAAAGCAATAAATAACAACGGAGAACATGCAAGAATTACTTATGAACTAAAATATAAAAGAGGTGAATCAAATATATTACTCAAGATCAATCTGAACATAATCTCATAATCCATCGGATCCCAGCAAACTCAACATAGCAACAGCATAAGGATTACATAGGTGCCTCGATCATGTAGGGCAGCTCACGAGGACTAATTAGTGAAGCACAAGAACGGGAGGAGAACATCACATAGCTACTGGTCATGGACTCATGGTCCAAGGGAGACTACTCACGAGTCATCCGGGAGGCGTCCATGGTGGTGGAGAAGCTCCCGGTGGTGATCCTCCCCTCCGGTAGGGTGCCGGGAAGAGTTCTCCTGGTGCTCCCGATCTTGGAAATGGCGGCGGCGGCGGAACAGAGATGGGATCACGAAAAGAGTTTCTGTTCTGAGGGTTACGGAGGACCCTTTAAATATATGCCAAAGTAGGGCACCGGGGGAGCCTCGGGGGGCCCAGGCGCCCCCCCGGCGCGGCCCAGGGGGGGCGCGCCCACAGGGCGCCTGGAGCCCCTGTGCCCCCCCCCCCAGGCTGCCCTTCGGACGCAGTGTTGTTTCCGGATCGCTGATTTTTTATATAATTTTTCTGGATTTTTCTGGGCAGTTCTCGAAACGTGAAAACCTGAAATACAAAAACAGCCGAAAACAGAAACTGGCACTGGGGTGCACTGGATTAGTAAGTTAGTCCAAATATGATCAAAAGTGTATGGAAGTGTATGAATATCATAGCAATATCACCCAAAAGTGGCATGGAGCAAGCAGAAATTATAGATACGTTTTGGACGTATCAACATCCCCAAGCTTAATTCCTGCTCGTCCTCGAGTAGGTAAATGATAATAAGAATAATTTCTGTGGTGACATGCTATTAACCATATAGGACTTTCTCATAGTCATATGACAAAAGCTTACTGAGACAATGATTCTAAAGTAATTAAGTTGTCTCAAGAGAAAATCACAAATGACTGAAAGTTTTTCAACATGAAACTGAAACATCAAAAAGATTTGCAATGAACATGATGTGCAAATATGATAAAGTGATATCTAGCTTGCCCCCTTTAGTGATGCAAAACATAAATGCAGGGGCACCTTCAAGGTTTAAGTGATGACTAGATACAATCATTTCAGAATAAACGATATCACAATCATGCAAAAGACAATGCTACTTTGGGACAATGCACATTACACTCAGAATGACAATCATGCTCTCATTAATTGGTGCTTCAACATAAAGGTAAAAGAAAGGTTAAGTGCTAGAGCTTTTTATTTTGAAAACATGGAAGCAATTGTGTCAACGGTAGTAGTACTTCATATGTGTCATGCATAAAACATCCTATAAGTTGCAAGCCTCATGCGTTGAATACTAATAGTGCTCGCTCCTTGTCCTAATTAGCTCGGATTCCCATGGGTTATCATTGCATTGCATATGTTTTAACCAAGTGTCACAAAGGGGTACCTCTATGCCACCTGTACAAAGGTCCAAGGAGATAGATCGCATTTGATTTCTCGTTTTTGATAGATCTCAACTTGAGGACATCCATACCGGGACAACATAGAAAATAGATGATGGACTCCTCTTTAATGCATAAGCATATTCTCATGAGAGATTGAGGATTAAGGTCCAAGCTAAAACTTCCACCATGATGCATGGCTTTGGTTGGCAGCCCAATGTTCTTCTCTAACAATATGCAAAGTTATTCAACCCACGGTTAATCACCCTTACTTCAGACAAGACGAACATGCATAGCAACTCACATGATATTCAACAAAAGTGTGACAATTGATGGTGTCCCCAGAAACATGGTTACCGCTCAGCAAGCAACTTGTAAGAAATAAGATACATAAGCAACATATTCTTTACCACAATAGTTTTTAGGCTACTTTCCCATGAGCTATGTATTGCATGGTTAGTTTGCTTAGTGCAGGTGGAGGTTAGCAAAAGATTGGGAGCGACCAACTAAGAGAGCAATGACGGTCATAATCATGCAGAGCGACAAAGCAATATTGAATCAGGCATGGTAGTTATATCGCTACTCAGAAATAAAAGATCATCAAGGCTTGAAAGACTTTCTTTACAGTCTTAAATATGCGTGAGCATACGCCAAGTCAATCAAAATAAATTCTCGAAGGAAGATATTACTAAACCATACCATATCATAGGCAAACAAACCAAGTTGGTACTCCAATAACACATTGGGAACCCCCCAGCTATTTGAGATTAACCAAAAGAAAACCTGAACTACTAAGCACCATCATGAAAGTAGCATCTTTATCATAGACACATTAACCCATGCAACGGAAGCAAACTCTCTTAATAAAGTGAGCATGGTAATTAAAGAGAGTTCAAGCAACCAACTAAATAAAAGCTCTTGAAAAGATAAGCATGAATACTAAGAGCAGAGCACGATAGTAGCTATTAAAAGACAAAGAACACACACAGCATAAATAGACATGAAAATTCTATGTAATGTTCTAGGTAGAGGTGGAGCGTGTTTCTCTCCCACATAAAGGAATGCTGGGTTCCGACTCGTTATGAAAAACTAAAAAGAAAACTAAAAGCAAGACGCTCCAAGCATAGCACATAACACATGAAGTGATAAAAATATAGCGAAACAAAAGACGAACTGGTAATGTTGATGGAGAAGGGGATGCACGGGGGCATCCCCAAGCTTAGACGCTTGAGTCTCCTTGAATATTTCTTGGGGGTGCACGGGGGCATCCCCAAGCTTGAGCGCTTGACACTCCTGAATCTTTTTATCATCTTCCCTCGGACACTTGAAAACTCCCTTCATACATAACTCATCATAATCTGATTAGCGAGGTTAGTACCCTTAATAAAATAATTATACCTTGCTGGAAATAAGGGTATTCCTGAATTTCTACTGTTTCTAAAGATTGCCAAAAGGTTTTTGCAAAGAAAAAGCAAGTTCTTAATTTGCAAAGTGAAGGTAAGGCAAAACAGGACAGAATCTGTGAAAAACAGAACAGCAGGCAGTAATTGACCTGTTCGGGATACTTCTGCAACTCAAATAAAAAAACTCAGAACTGACGCACGAAAGACAATTATATAGAGAACGATGTCGAAAAAATTCAGACCAAAAAGATGATCTGGTGATTTTATACGAATTTTTCTATCCAAGGACAGAATCTGTTTCCTGGACAGCACCTCACAACTTTTGAACTTTCTAGCAATCGGAGGCTATACTTGGCACAAATATGAAAAGCAAAGATACAATGATGATGCTACAGCAGTAAAAAACATCAAGACACAACAAAAGCAAAAATTTATTCATGTGGGCTGCCTCCCAAAAGCGCTTTCTTTTATGCCTTTAAGCTAGGCATAATGCATAGATCAAGTTTTATCAAGAGTAAAAGAATAACTAGCCCGTACAACGGACTCAAAAGGTAACTTGACCTTCTTACGAGGGAAGTGTTCCATCCCTTTCTTGAGAGGGAACTGAAATTTTATATTACCCTCTTTCATGTCAATGACAGCACCAACGGTGCGCAAAAAGGGACGTCCCAAAATAATTGGACATGAAGGATCACATTCAATATCCATAATAGTGAAATCAACGGGCACATAATTATCATTGACAACAATAAGAACATCGTCGATCCTCCCCAAAGGTTTCTTTATGGAAGAATCAACGAGAGCATTACCAAAAGAACAAGAATCAAAAGATTTCAATTTAAGCATATCATATAGTCTTTTGGGCATAACAGAAGTACTAGCTACAATATCACATAAAGCAAAGCATGAGAAGTTATTTATCTTAATTTTAATCATAGAATCCCAACCATCTTCTAGCTTTCTAGGTATGGAGGCTTCTACTCTAAGTTTCTCCTCCCTAGCTTTGATGAGAGCATTAGTGGCATGCTCTGTGAAGGCAAGATTAAGCGTGCTAGTGTTGGGATCCTTAGCCATTCCTTGTAGAAAGGTGACAACTTCTGAAATACTACAATTATCAAAATCAATTTTATCATTAGTGGGCAGAATTGTAGTGTCATCCTCTTTGTTTAATTCGCTCTCTATTATAAGAGTTTGAACATCTTCCCAAGTTTGGGGAAGCTTAGGAGCAATTTTAAACTGAGGCTCATACTTTTTTCCTGGAAGACCATGCCATGGGCATAACTCTCCGTCATAACTAGTATAATCACAAGGTTTATTTTTTTTGTAAGTCCCGTCAGTGATAAGTGGGGAATGGAAGTAGGGGTGTACTCCTCCCATTTAGTGTTTTTGGTAGAACCCATAATAGCAAGCAAGCAAGATAACTATTTTTGTGATTTTCGATAAAAAAAGGTACTAAAGCAAAAATGAAAGGTAAACTAACAAGACTAAAAAGCAAAGGTAAAAGATAGCATGCAACTCCCCTATCCTGAAGAGTGGAGTCCCCGGCAACGGCGCCAGAAAATACTCCTTGATGGGCCTCGAACCCCTCGTTGGTTACCCCAAGTGGAAGGTGTAAGATGCAGTAAGATGAAGTGTTTTCCCCTAGCAAAGATGCCAAGGATCGAATCCCCAGAGACTCCTAGGTTCAACAAGTAGGTGTCAATTGCTAACAGCGCAATTAGCAATCAACGTGGACCTGCACACAGATACAAATAATTTTGCTCCCAACGAGTACAAAGAGGTTGTCAATCTCTCCGGCCTTGTAGTTCACAAAGGGTTAAAAGCAATATGATAGTAGTGATAGATAGTGTTTTGCAATAGTAAGTAAATAGCGAAAAGTAAATAGTGGATGTGATCAATGATGGTAATATGGACCGGAGTCTCATGATGTTCACTAGTGATGTCTCTCTCCCAAAAGACGATAAAACAGCTATGTGAGGTAAACAAATTACAGCTGGGCAATTGACAGGACCACGAACGCAAACCAATGCTGACTACATTGCAAGAAAGGTTGAGGTTCAAAGCATGGGCGGTACGCCAAAGTAAGTAGACCGAAATCCATCAATATCTACTACTAATCATCCACCTTGAGATATCTATCCAGAACATCTCGCTGGTATTAAGTTGCGAGTCCCACCCATAGTGTAAACTCAATGCAACAGACAACTGCATTAAAAGAACTTTGCGTAAAGTAAACAATCCTTGCACCCGCGGGCACAAGCACCGTTGTTTTCCACCTTGTGGCAACAGCACATCCCCTAGACTCATGTTTCTGTCACTCAAGCTAGTCATCGAGGGGCATGAACCCACAATCGAGCATAATGTTCCCTCTTGGAGTCACTACCTATTACTCGGCCA
Organism: Secale cereale; assembly: GCA_902687465.1. Lineage (NCBI taxonomy): Eukaryota > Viridiplantae > Streptophyta > Magnoliopsida > Poales > Poaceae > Secale > Secale cereale. The sequence goes on from LR738713.1 coordinate 827,917,475, forward strand.
AAGCAATAAATAACAACGGAGAACATGCAAGAATTACTTATGAACTAAAATATAAAAGAGGTGAATCAAATATATTACTCAAGATCAATCTGAACATAATCTCATAATCCATCGGATCCCAGCAAACTCAACATAGCAACAGCATAAGGATTACATAGGTGCCTCGATCATGTAGGGCAGCTCACGAGGACTAATTAGTGAAGCACAAGAACGGGAGGAGAACATCACATAGCTACTGGTCATGGACTCATGGTCCAAGGGAGACTACTCACGAGTCATCCGGGAGGCGTCCATGGTGGTGGAGAAGCTCCCGGTGGTGATCCTCCCCTCCGGCGGGGTGCCGGGAAGAGTTCTCCTGGTGCTCCCGATCTTGGAAGCGGCGGCGGCGGTGGAACAGAGATGGGATCGCGAAAAGAGTTTCTGTTCTGAGGGTTACGGAGGACCCTTTAAATATATGCCAAAGTAGGGCACCGGGGGAGCCTCGGGGGGCCCAGGCGCCCCCCCGGCGCGGCCCGGGGGGAGGCGCGCCCACAGGGCGCCTGGAACCCCTGTGCCCCCCCCAGGCTGCCCTTCGGGCGCAGTGTTGTTTCCGGATCGCTGATTTTTTATATAATTTTTCTGGATTTTTCTGGGCAGTTCTCGAAACGTGAAAACCTGAAATACAAAAACAGCCGAAAACAGAAACTGGCACTGGGGTGCACTGGATTAGTAAGTTAGTCCAAATATGATCAAAAGTGTATGGAAGTGTATGAATATCATAGCAATATCACCCAAAAGTGGCATGGAGCAAGCAGAAATTATAGATACATTTTGGACGTATCAGCGGCTCTCTTCACACCTTGCTGACGAGGCGGAGGAGTAGGCGGGCTGCTCGGATGCGCTGGCGCAGGCCGAGAAGGAGGCGGGCTGCTCGGACGCGCTGGCGCAGGCGGAGAAGGAGGCGGGCTGCTTGGACGCGCCGGCGCAGGCGAAGAAGGAGGCGGAGTGCCACCACGCGCCTGATCACCCGGAGAAGGAGGCGTAGTGCGTTGATCCCTTGCCGGAGGAGAGGGCGAAGGAGGAGGCGGAGTGCGCTGACTCGCCGGAGGCATCCTGTTCACAAGGATGATGAGGTCCTTCCGCCATAGGCATGGAGTCTTCAGAGAAGAACCCAGCCGAGTCTCCCCTCCACCGGTAGGGTGGTCAAGCTCGAGATCCTCAAACCCCTCCGTTATTTGATCCACCATCACCCTAGCATATCCTTCTGGAATCGGACTGCAGTGAAAAGTTGCGCCGGGTTCAGAAGGAAAAACAGAGCCAGAAGCCGCCTTGACTTTGAATTGCATCCATTGCGCCATAAGGTGGCAATGTTGAGACTCCATGATAGCATCCACGGGGTAGCTAGCAGGAGCTATGATGACATGCTCCTCAGGCAGCTCGGTGGAAGCTACGCTGCTTTTCCGCTGAGATGGCGGGGTAGCTTTGAGGCTAGCTTCGATAGGTTGCTTGTTGCGAGCTTCTTCTTGTTCCTCCTCTAGCGCTTTTACTCCTGCATGCAGCGCCTACAAAGTGGTCTGATCCACTTTCTTCTTCCTCTCCCATCATTTGTAACTGCCTGCGTCGGGAAACCCGGCCTTCCACGAAAGGGACCCTGGCGTGCCTCGTGTCCGTCCAGGGTGCTCAGGATTCCCGAGGGTCATTGTGAGCTCGTCGTTCTCTCTGTCGGGAACAGACGTCCCTTGCTGCGCTGTTTCGATATAGAACTGAAGCTGCGTGATGTATATTGCAAGTTGCTCGTCCGTCCAAACGCACTTCCCTGTTACAGGGTCCAAGGTTCCCCCAACTCCGAAGAACCAAGTCCTTGAACGGTCTGGCCAGTGTAATGTCTGTGGTTCGACCCCTTTAGCAAGCAGGTCATTCTCGGCATTGTCCCACAATGGCCGGGCTTTGAGGTAGCCACCTGACTCCGTGCGATGATGATACTGCTTCTTCGCATCATTTATCTTGTTTCTCTCTGAAATATGCTTACTCTTTTCTGATTTCTTATGGGCCACAAATGCGTCCTAGTGATCTGTGATCTTCTCAAATCGGCCGGTGAATTCTCGAGTCTTGTTTGTTTCGACAAACTTTGCATTCAGCTCATTCTTCCACCTCTTGAATAGTTGCCCCATCTTCTCAAGAGTGGCCGCCTTGGCCAATTGCTCTATAACTGGTGGCTGCTTCTACGGATTCTCCTCTGGCGGTAGGGTGAACTTGGACTTCAGCATGGTCCAAAGATCATTTTTCTACATATCGTTGACATAAGACACCCGAGGGTCTTCGTTCTTAGTCTTGTACCATAGGTGGATACTAATCGGGATCATGTCCCTTACAACAATCCCGCACTGAGCAATAAATGCGTCCTTGGTCTTGCTGGGTTTACTCGGTAGGCCATCGCGCCCGATTTCTTCGATGATGAACTTTTCATCCTGGCGCAACCTTTTCTTCGGGCCTCGTGTCTTTACCGAACTTTGGCTCGATCCGGAGGGCTAGAAAAGAAGACACAAGAGAGTTAATATGTGTACATATATACCAAAACAATCAATGCATCAATTAGCTATAATGTCAGCACATGCTTAATGAATACATATATACTTGGCCGGACTCTGTTCGGTCACCGGAGTCGTCATCACCGTATCCTTCTGTTGGAAATATGCCCTAGAGGCAATAATAAAAGGATTATTATTATATTTCCTTGTTCATGATAATTGTCTGTTATTCATGCTTGAATTGTATTGTACGGAAACAGCGATACATGTGTGAATACATAGACCACAACGTGTCCCTGGTAAGCCTCTAGTTACTAGCTCGTTGATCAACAAATGGTCACGGTTTCCTGACCATGGACATTGGATGTCATGGATAACGGGATCACATCATTAGGAGAATGATGTGATGGACAAGACCCAATCCTAAGCCTAACACGAGATCGTGTAGTTCGTAATGCTTAAGCTTTTTCAAGTGTCAAGTATCTGTTCCTTAGACCATGAGGTTGTGCAACTCCCGGATACCGTAGGAATACTTTGGGTGTGCCAAACGTCACAACGTAACTGGGTGGCTATAAAGGTACGCAACGGGTATCTCCGAAAGTGTCTGTTGAGTTGGTACGAACCGAGACTGGGATTTGTCACTCCGTATGACGGAGAGGTATCTCTAGGCCCACTCGGTAAGACATCATCATAATGAGCTCAAAGTGACTAAGGAGTTAGTCACGGGATGATGATTACGGAACGAGTAAAGAGACTTTCCATGACGAGATTGAACAAGGTATCGGTATACCGACGATCGAATCTCGGGCAAGTACCGTACCGATAGACAAAGGGAATTACATACGGGATTAAGTGAATCCTTGATCGTGGTTCATCCGATGAGATCATCGAGGAACACGTGGGAACCAACATGGGTATCCAGATCCCGCTGTTGGTTATTTACCGGAGAGTCGTCTCGGTCATGTCTACGTGTCTCCCGAACCGTAGGGTCTACACACTTAAGGTTCGGTGACGCTAGGGTTGTAGAGATATATGCACACGGAAAGCCGAATGTTGTTCGGAGTCCCGGATGAGATCCCGGACGTCACGAGGAGTTCCGGAATGGTCCGGAGGTAAAGAATGATATATAGGAAGTCCAGTTTCGGCCATCGGGAGAGTTCCGGGGGTCACCGGTAGTATACCGGGACCACCGGAAGGGTCTCGGGGGTCCACCGGGTGGGGCCACCAATCCCGGAGGACCCCGTGGGCTGTAGGGGGAGGGGGACCAGCCCTTAGTGGGCTGGCACACCCCCCATGGCCCACCCCCATGCCCCTAGGGTTGAAACCCTAAGGGTGGGGGCACCCCCCTAGGCTTGGGGGGCAAGCCACCCCCCTTGGCCGCCGCCCCCCTAGGAGATTGGATCTCCTAGGGCCGGCGCCCCCCTGGCCCCCTATATATAGTGGGGGGAGAGAGGGCAGCCGCACCTCAGCCCCAGGCGCCTCCCCTCCCCCCCGTTACATCTCCTACTCCTCCCGCAGGGTCTCGGCGAAGCCTTGTAGCTTTTCCCGTTGCATCCACCACCACGCCGTGGTGCTGCTGGATCTCCATCAACCTCTCCTCCCTGGATCAAGAAGGAGGAGACGTCGATGTACCGTACGTGTGTTGAACGCGGAGGTGCTGTCCGTTCGGCGCTGGGATCATCGGTGACGAGGATCACGACGAGTACGACTCCATCATCCATGTTCCTTCGAACGCTTCCGCTCGCGATCTACAAAGGGTATGTAGATGCACTCCTTTACACTCGTTGCTAGATGACACCTTAGATTGATCTTGGTGAAGCGTAGGAAAAATTTTGAATTGTACTACGTTCCCCAACAGTGGCATCTAAGCTAGGTCTTTGCGTAGCATCTTGCACGAGTAGAACACAAACAAGTTGTGGGCGTTGATTTTGTTCAATTCTCTTGCCGCTACTAGTCCCATCTTGATTCGGCTGCACTGTGGGATGAAGCGGCCCAGACCGACCTTACACGTACGCTTACGTGAGACTGGTTCCACCGACAGACATGCACTAGTTGCATAAGGTGGCTGGCGGGTGTCTGTCTCTCCCACTTTAGTCGGATCGGATTCGATGAAAAGGGTCCTTATGATGGGTAAATAGAAATTGACATATCACGTTGTGGTTTTGGCGTAGGTAAGAAATGTTCTTGCTAGAAACCTATAAAAACCACGTAAAAACTTGCAACAACAATTAGAGGACGTCTAACTTGTTCTTGCAGCATGTGCTATGTGATGTGATATGGCCAAGAAAATGTGATGAATGATATATGTGATGTATGAGATTGATCATGTTCTTGTAATAGGGAATCACGACTTGCATGTCGATGAAAATGACAACCGGCAGGAGCCATAGGAGTTGTCTTAATTATTGTACGACCTGCGTGTCACTGAATAACGCCATGTAATTACTTTACTTTATTGCTAAACGTTAGCCGTAGTAGTAGAAGTAATATTTGGCGAGACGACTTCATGAAGACACAATGATGAAGATCATGGTGTCAAGCCGGTGACAAAGATGATCATGGTGACCCGAAGATGGAGATCAAAGGAGCAAAATGATATTGGCCATATCATGTCACTCTATTTGATTGCATGTGATGTTTATCATGTTTATGCATCTTGTTTACTTAGAACGACGGTAGTAAATAAGATGATCTCTCACTAAAATTTCAAGAATTGTGTTTCCCCTAACTATGCACCGTTGCTAAGGATCGTTGTTCTGAAGCACCACGTGATGATCGGGTGTGATAGGCTATAACGTTTGCATATGACGGGTGTAAGCCAGATTTACACACGCAATACACTTAGGGTTTACTTGACAAGCCTGGCATGTACTGACATGACCTCGGAACACGGAAGACCGAAAGGTCGAACATGAGTCGTATAGAAGATACGATCAACATGAAGATGTTCACCATTGATGACTAGTCTGTCTCACGTGATGATCGGACACGGGCTAGTCGATTCGGATCATGTATCAATTAGGGGACTAGAGAGATGTCAATCTAAGTGGGAGTTCATTAAATTTGATTAGATGAACTTAATTGTCATGAACTTAGTCTAAATTCTTTACAATATGTCTTGTAGATCAAATGGCCCACGCTCATGTTACCCTCAACTTCAACGCGTTCCTAGATAAAACAAAGTTGAAAGACGATGGTAGCAACTATACGGATTGGGTCCGTAACATGCGGATCATCCTCATAGCTGCCAAGAAAACTTATGTCCTAGAAGCACCGCTAGGTGACGCTCCCGCCCTGGGAAACCAAGATGTTATGAATGCTTGGCAGTCGCGTTGTGATGATTACTCCCTGGTTCAGTGCGGCATGATCTACAACTTAGAATCGGGGCTCCAAAAGCGTTTCGAGCAACACGGAGCATATGAGATGTTCCAAGAGCTGAAAATGGTTTTCCAGGCTCATGCCCGAGTTGAGAGATATGATGTCTCCAACGCATTCTACAGCTGTAAGATGGAGGAAAATAGTTCTGCCAGCGAGCACATACTCAAGTTGTCTGGGTTGCACAACCGCTTGTCTCAATTGGGAATGAATCTCCCAGACGAAGCGGTCGTTGACAGAATCCTTCAGTCGCTCCCACCTAGCTACAAGAGCTTCGTGTTGAACTTCAATATGCAAGGGATGGAGAAGTCCATTCCTGAGGTATATTCAATGCTAAAATCAGCGGAGGTGGAAATCAAGAAAGAGCATCAAGTGTTGATGGTGAATAAAACCACTAAGTTCAAGAAGGGCAAGGGTAAGAAAAACTTCAAGAAGGGCGGCAAAGGAGTTGCCGCGCCCGGTAAGCCAGTTGCCGGGAAGAAGCCAAAGTATGGACCCAAGCCTGAGACTGAGTGCTTTTATTACAAGGGAACGAGTCACTGGAAGCGGAACTGCCCCAAATACTTAGCAGACAAGAAGGCCGGCAACGTCAAAGGTATATGTGATATACATGTTATTGATGTGTACCTTACCAACGCTCGTAGTAGCTCCTGGGTATTTGATACCGGTGCAGTTGCTCACATTTGTAACTCAAAGCAGGAGCTGCGGAATAAACGGAGACTGGCGAAGGATGAGGTGACGATGCGCGTCGGGAATGGTTCCAAGGTCGACGTGATCGCCGTCGGCACGCTGCCTCTACATCTACCCTCGGGATTAGTTTTAAACCTTAATAATTGTTATTTAGTACCAGCTTTGAGCATGAACATTGTATCTGGATCTCGTCTGATGCGAGATGGCTACTCATTTAAATCCGAGAATAATGGTTGTTCTATTTATTTGAGAGATATGGTTTATGGTCATGCCCCGCTGGTCAATGGTTTATTTTTGATGAATCTCGAACGTGATGATACACATATTCATAGTGTAAATGGCAAAAGATGTAAAGTTGACAATGATAGCCCCACATACTTGTGGCATTGCCGCCTTGGTCATATTGGTGTCAAACGTATGAAGAAGCTCCATGCAGATGGACTTCTAGAGTCTCTTGATTATGAATCATTTGACACGTGTGAACCATGCCTCTTGGGCAAGATGACCAAGACTCCGTTCTCCAGAATAATGGAGCGAGCGACCAACTTATTGGAAATCATACATACCGATGTGTGCGGTCCAATGAGTGTTGAAGCTCGCGGAGGCTATCGTTATGTTCTCACCCTCACAGATGACTTGAGTAGATATGGGTATGTCTACTTGATGAAACACAAGTCTGAGACCTTTGAAAAGTTCAAGGAATTTCAGAATGAGGTTGAGAATCAACGTGACATAAAAATAAAGTTCTTATGATCGGATCGTGGGGGTGAATATTTAAGTCATGAATTTGGCATGCACCTAAGGAACTGTGGAATTGTTTCACAATTGACACCGCCCGGAACACCTCAGCGTAATGGTGTGTCCGAACGTCGAAATCGTACTCTGTTGGACATGGTGCGATCTATGATGTCTCTCATCGACTTACCGCTATCTTTTTGGGGTTATGCTTTAGAGACTGCCGCATTCACTTTAAATAGGGCTCCGTCGAAATTCGTTGAGACGACACCGTATGAACTTTTGTTTGGCAAGAAACCTAAGCTGTCGTTTCTGAAAGTTTGGGGTTGCGATGCTTATGTAAAGAAACTTCAACCTGAAAAGCTCGAACCCAAATCGGAAAAATGCGTCTTCATAGGATACCCAAAGGAAACGATTGGGTACACCTTCTACCTCAGATCCGAAGGCAAGGTCTTTGTTGCCAAGAATGGATCCTTTCTGGAGAAAGAGTTTCTCTCGAAAGAAGTGAGTGGGAGAAAAGTAGAACTTGATGAGGTGACCGTCACCCCTCCCGAACCGGAAAGTAGCGCAGCGCAGGAAATTGTTCCTGAGGTGCCTGCACCGACAAGGGAGGAAGTTAATGATGATGATCATGAAGAAACAGATCAAGTTACTACTGAACTTCGAAGGTCCACAAGGACACGTTCCGCACCAGAGTGGTACGGCAACCCTGTCATGGAAATCATGTTGTTAGACAACGGTGAACCTTCGAACTATGAAGAAGCAATGGCGGACCCGGATTCCAACAAATGGCTTGAAGCCATGAAATCCGAGATAGGATCCATGTATGAAAACAAAGTATGGACTTTGGTGGATTTGCCCGATGATCGGCACGCCATAGAAAATAAATGGATATTTAAGAAGAAGACAGACGCGGATGGTAATGTGACCATCTATAAGGCTCGACTTGTCGCTAAGGGTTATCGACAAGTTCAAGGGATTGACTACGACGAGACTTTCTCTCCCGTAGCGATGCTGAAGTCCGTCCAAATCATGTTAGCAATTGCCGCATTCTATGATTATGAGATATGGCAAATGGACGTCAAAACGGCATTCTTTAATGGCTTCCTCAAGGAAGAACTGTATATGATGTAGCCGGAAGGTTTTGTCGATCCACAGAATGCTAACAAGGTATGCAAGCTCCAGCACTCGATCTATGGGCTGGTGCAAGCATCTCGGAGTTGGAATATTCGCTTTAATGATGTGATCAAAGCGTTTGGCTTTATACAGACTTGGGGAGAAGCCTGTATCTACAAGAAAGTGAGTGGGAGCTCTGTAGCATTTCTCATATTATATGTGGATGACATACTGCTGATGGGAAATGATATAGAATTCTTGGAGAGCATAAAGGCCTACTTGAATAAGAATTTTTCAATGAAGGACCTTGGAGAAGCTGCTTACATATTAGGCATCAAAATCTATAGAGATAGATCAAGACGCCTCATTGGTCTTTCACAAAGCACATACCTTGACAAGATATTGAAGAAGTTCAATATGGATCAGTCCAAGAAGGGGTTCTTGCCTGTTTTGCAAGGTATGAGATTGAGCACGGCTCAGTCCCCGACCACGGCAGAAGATAGAGAAAAGATGAGTGTCATCCCCTATGCCTCAGCCATAGGTTCTATTATGTATGCCATGCTGTGTACCAGACCTGATGTGAACCTTGCCATAAGTTTGGTAGGGAGGTACCAAAGTGATCCCGGTATGGAGCACTGGACAGTGGTCAAGAACATCCTGAAGTATCTGAAGAGGACTAAGGATATGTTTCTCATTTATGGAGGTGACGAAGAGCTCGTCGTAAAGGGTTACGTCGATGCTAGCTTCGACACAGATCTGGATGACTCCAAGTCACAAACCGGATACGTGTATATTTTGAATGGTGGAGCAGTCAGCTGGTGCAGTTGCAAGCAGAGCGTCGTGGCGCATTCTACATGTGAAGCGGAGTACATAGCTGCTTGCGAAGCAGCGCAAGAAGGAGTCTGGATGAAGGAGTTCATCACCGACCTAGGAGTCATTCCAAGCGCGTCAAGCCCAATGACTCTCTTCTGTGACAACACTGGAGCCATTGCCATTGCCAAGGAGCCCAGGTTTCACAAGAAGACCAAGCACATCAAGCGCCATTTCAACTCCATCCAGAATTACGTTCAAGATGGAGACATAGATATTTGTAAAGTGCATACGGATCTGAATGTTGCAGATCCGTTGACTAAACCTCTTCCACGGGCAAAACATGATCAACACCAGAACTCTATGGGTGTTCGATTCATCACAATGTAACTAGATTATTGACTCTAGTGCAAGTGGGAGACTGTTGGAAATATGCCCTAGAGGCAATAATAAAAGGATTATTATTATATTTCCATGTTCATGATAATTGTCTGTTATTCATGCTTTCATTGTATTGTACGGAAACAGCGATACATGCGTGAATACATAGACCACAACGTGTCCCTGGTAAGCCTCTAGTAACTAGCTCGTTGATCAACAGATGGTCACGGTTTCCTGACCATAGACATTGGATGTCATTGATAACGGGATCACATCATTAGGAGAATGATGTGATGGACAAGACCCAATCCTAAGCCTAGCACGAGATCGTGTAGTTCGTAATGCTTAAGCTTTTTCAAGTGTCAAGTATCTGTTCCTTAGACCATGAGATTGTGCAACTCCCGGATACCGTAGGAATACTTTGGGCGTGCCAAACGTCACAACATAACTGGGTGGCTATAAAGGTACGCAACGGGTATCTCCGAAAGTGTCTGTTGAGTTGGTACGAACCGAGACTAGGATTTGTCACTCCGTATGACGGAGAGGTATCTCTGGGCCCACTCGGTAAGACATCATCATAATGAGCTCAAAGTGACTAAGGAGTTAGTCACGGGATGATGGATTACGGAACGAGTAAAGAGACTTGCCATGACGAGATTGAACAAGGTATCGGTATACCGACGATCGAATCTCGGGCAAGTACCGTACCGACAGACAAAGGGAATTACATACGGGATTAAGTGAATCCTTGACATCGTGGTTCATCCGATGAGATCATCGAAGAATACGTGGGAACCAACATGGGTATCCAGATCCCGATGTTGGTTATTGACCGGAGAGTCGTCTCGGTCATGTCTACGTGTCTCCCGAACCCGTAGGGTCTACACACTTAAGGTTCGGTGACGCTAGGGTTGTAGAGATATATGCACACAGAAACCCGAATGTTGTTCGGAGTCCCGGATGAGATCTCGGACATCACGAGGAGTTCCGGAATGGTCCGGAGGTAAAGAATGATATATAGGAAGTCCAGTTTCGGCCATCGGGAGAGTTCCGAGGGTCACCGGTAGTGTACCGGGACCACCGGAAGGGTCCCGGGGGTCCACCGGGTGGGGCCACCCATCCCGGAGGGCCCCGTGGGCCGTAGGGGGAGGGGGACCAGCCCTTAGTGGGCTGGCGCACCCCCATGGCCCACCACCATGCGCCTAGGGTTGAAGCCCGAGGGGTGGGGGCGCCCCCCTAGGCTTGGGGGGCAAGCCACCCCGCTTGGCCGCCGCCCCCCCTAGGAGATTGGATCTCCTAGGGCCGGCGCCCCCTATATATAGTGGGGGAGAGAGGGCAGCCGAACCTCAGCCCCTGGCGCCTCTCCCCCCTCCCCCCCCCCACCCGTTACATCTCCTACTCCTCCCGCAGGGTCTCGGCGAAGCCCTGCAGCTTTTCCCGTTGCATCCACCACCACACCGTCGTGCTGCTGGATCTCCATCAACCTCTCCTCCCCCTTGCTGGATCAAGAAGGAGGAGACATCGTTGTACCGTACGTGTGTTGAACGCGGAGGTGCCGTCCGTTCGGCGCTGGGATCATCGGTGACGAGGATCACGACGAGTACGACTCCATCATCCACGTTCCTTCGAACGCTTCCGCTCGCGATCTACAAAGGGTATGTAGATGCACTCCTTTACGCTCGTTGCTAGATGACTCCTTAGATTGATCTTGGTGAAGCGTAGGAAATTTTTTGAATTCTGCTACGTTCCCCAACACATTCTTCCACTGGTAATCGGTCACTGGAGCCATCATAATCATGTGTTTCCTCCTGATCCATTGGACCATCATAATCATGTGATATATCCTCCATTGGATCACCGTAGCCTACTTCTTCATCACCATGTCCTTCTAAATGACCATCGTAGTCGACGTTCATATACAATTCGACAGCAGCTCCGTCTGCGCTTGTGTCCCCCAACACCTGTTCTGCTACCTCGTCTCGTCCTATCTCCATAGTTTCTGCAAATATTACGACATGGCAATTATTATACAAACATGACAGAACGGATATATTTGTGGCAAACGTAGACCTAGCTTGCTATAATCACAACAAGGAACCATATTAGTGGCCTCGACACTTCTCTAGGGTTTGCGGTGGCCTCGGCGACCCTCGACCCCCTCGGCCCTCGAACCCTCAGCAACCCTCGACCCCTCGGCTACCCCTCCCCCCCTCATGTCGAAGTTATCGGGGAGGGGGTATATGTATCGACAACGACGACATATACGTAGAAAAAATGTTATAGGGTAGGGGGTAGATCGATCGACCCTCCTCATGTCGAAGTTATCGGGGAGGGGGTATATCGACAAAATTACATCATCATATATCATCGAATAAAATTACATCATCATCATCATATATATTATACATCTAACAAAGTTTTCATATATCACCATATATATCATCATCATCTAGCACAAAAAATTGACCAAGCAAGTTTTCATATATCATCATCATCTACTACAGAAAAAATTGACCCCTCGACGACACTCGAACCCTCGGCCCCTCGACGACCCTCGAACCCTCGACCCTCGACCCCTCGACCCATCGGCGACCCTCGACCCCTCGGCGTCCCTCGACCCATCGGTGACCCTCGACCCCTCGGCGACCCTCAACCCTCGACCCCTCGACCTTTTTTTCTTCTTCTTCCTCTTCTTATTTATTTCTCCTCTTCTTCCTTCTCTTTTTCTCCTTTTTCTTTTCCTGCTTCCTAACCTAAACATAAACTAAATAATCCTAAAACTAAACGAAACTTCTCCTCCGCCTTTATTTTCTTCTTCTTCTTTTTTTCATCCTAAAACTTTATGAACAAAATTACAACTGAAAAAACCATAAAAATTCTATGAACAAAATTACAACAAAAAAATCATAAAAATTCTATGAAAAATTCTAACATTTGCATATTCTTTGCATATGAACATATACACCATCATATATATGAAAAAACAAGCATATATATGAAAAAACCAGGGAGGGCGCCGGCCGGACCAAGGTGAGGAGCAGGGCCGCGGGGTCGGCGGTGATGACGGGGGCGGGCCGGGGCGGCGCGCGTCGGGGCAGTGGCGGCGAGCGGCGATGGCGTCGGGCGAGGGCGCGGGCGATGGCGAGGTCGCCGGCGACGGCGGGGGCGGCGGGCGGCTTCGGGACATCCTGGCGGCGTCGATGTCGTCGGCGTCGTCGGGGGCAACTGTGCGAGATGAGACGTGAAAATTCCTAAGTGCCATCTTATATAGGAAAGCCTTTAGTCCCGGTTCGTGACACCAACCGGGACCAATGCCACCTATTAGTCCCGGTTCGTGCCACCAACCGGGACCAAAGGTCTCTTTTCAGCAGCCCAAAGGGCGGGAAGCTGAGGCCTTTGGTCCCGGTTGGTAGCACCAACCGAGACTAATAGGGGGGCATTGGTCCCGGTTGGTGCCACGAACCGGGACCAAAGGTGGGTATTGGTCCCGGTTCAAGCCACCAACTGAGACCAATAGCCTGTGCACAGCGGCGTGGTGGTGGGAGTTTAGTCTCACCTCGCTAGCTGAGAGCGATGAGCACCTATTTATAAGCCCCGCTGTCTCTTCCGTCTTGAACTCCTCTGAACTGCATGCCTATGGGCCTAAACTGACACTGCTATGCCTGTGGGTTTGCTGGGCTTTCTACGGGCCTGAATCCTGGCCCACGGTTGAGTTTCTAGTCGTATTCTCGCCGTGGTGGCCCAGTAGGTGGCATTTTTTATTTTTTTTTCCATTTTTTCTTTGTTGCTTTATTTTTTAGTTTTGTTTCTACTTTCAACAAAATACTTTCTGTTGCTATTTTTATTTATTTTATTAAATTTTATTTATTTTACTTTATTAAAGTTTATTTTGTTTCTACTTATTTATTTTATTTTTATTCTACTTATTTATTTTATTTTCTTTTTTGCTTTTTTTAATTATTTTATGAAAATTCTTTTTGCTTTTAATGTTTTGAAAAAAAAAACTTTGATAATTTTAGTTGCATAAATTTTATATAATTCTAGTTTCACTAATACTAGAGGTTTATAAAAGCTTTTTGGTTGATTCCATTAGCTATTAGAGTTTCATTAAAGTTTTCTGGATGTATAAATACTGGATGCACTTCGTGTACAAAACGGACTATTTGTTTCGATTTATCGGGGTTTCAGACGAAAACTCATCTGTTACAAAGGGATTTCAATTTTTTAACTTATTTGAACTACAGACTACTTCTATGTTCAAAATGCACCATTACAAAGTGATATTCTAGATTAAAGGCATCATCACAATAGTTGTGGAGAGAAAGTCTTCACTTTTTCTTCGCTTCTGTCCTTTGATTATTGCGTCGTAACCATGGATAATCTTCATCGTTTATCAGGGTGCTTGGGTCACCCTTGACTTTGAAGGGGGGAATTTCATGAAACTTTTCATAATCTTCGAAAATGTCTGTCTTGCCCTCCACTCCCACGATGTCTCTTTTTCCTAAAAGAACTATGTGGCGCTTTGGTTCATCATTTGATGTGTTCGCTTCCATATCTTTTCTTTTTCTGGTTCTTGTAGACGTGTTCTTCACATAGAGAACCCGCGCCACATCATTGGCTAGGACGAACGGTTCGTCTGTGTATGCAAGATTGTTCAGATCCACTTTTGTCATTCCGTAATCTGGGTCTATCTGTACCCCGCCTCCTGACAGATTGACCCATTTGCACTTAAACAAAGGGACATTAAAATTATGTCCGTAGTCAAGTTCCCATATGTCCACTATGTAACCATAATATGTGTCCTTTCCCTTCTTGGTTGCTGCATCAAAGCGGACACCGCTGTTTTGGTTGGTGCTCTTTTGATCTTGGGCGATCATGTAAAATATATTCCCATTTATCTCGTATCCTTTGTAAGTCAATACAGTAGAAGATGGTCCCCTGGACAACGAGTACAGCTCATCACAAACAGTGTTGTCACCTCTAAGACGTGTTTCCAACAAACTGCCAAAAGTCTTGATGTGTTCACATGTAATCCAGTCGTCACACCGCTCCGGGTGTTTGGAGCACATATTGTTCTCGTGTTCATCGACATACGGGGTCACCAGGGTAGAGTTCTGTAGAACTGTGTAGTGTGCTTCAGACCAAGAATGCCCGTCCCTGCATATTATTGACTCCCCTCCAAGCGTGCCTTTCCCAGTTAGTCTCCCCTCATACCGCGATTTAGGGAGACCAATCTTCTTAAGGCCAGGAATGAAGTCAACACAAAACCCAATGACATCCTCTGTTTGATGGCCCATGGAGATGCTTCCTTCTGGCCTAGCGTAGTTACAGACATATTTCTTTAGGACTCCCATGATGAACCTCTCAAAGGGGAACATATTGTGTAGAATACGGGGCCCAGAATGACAATCTCGTCGACTAGATGAACTAGGACGTGCGTCGTGATATTGAAGAAGGATGGTGGGAACACCAGCTCGAAACTGACAAGACATTGCGCCACATCACTCCTTAGCCTTTGTGTGATTTCTGGATCAATCACCTTCTGAGAGATTGCATTGAGGAATGCACATAGCTTCACAATGGCTAATCGGACGTTTTCCGGTAGAAGCCCCCTCAGTGCAACCGGAAGCAGTTGCGTCATAATCACGTGGCAGTCATGACACTTTAGGTTCTGGAACTTTTTCTATGCCATATTTATTATCCCTTTTATATTTGATCAGAAGCCAGACGGGACCTTCATACTGAGCAGGCATGCAAAGAAGATTTCCTTCTCTTCTTTGGTAAGAGAGTAGCTGGCAGGACCTTCATACTGCTTTGGAGGCATTCCGTCTTTTTCGTGCAAACGTTGCAGGTCCTTTCGTTCCTCCGGTGTATCTTTTGTCTTCCCATACACGCGCAAGAAGCCTAGCAGGTTCACGCAAAGGTTCTTCGTCACGTGCATCACGTCGATTGAAGAGCGGACCTCTAGGTATTTCCAGTAGGGTAGATCCCAAAATATAGATTTCTTCTTCCACATGGGTGCGCGTCCCTCAGCGTCAATCGGAACAGATAGTCCGCCGGGACCCTTTCCAAAGATTACCTATAAATCATTGACCATAGCAAGTACGTGATCACCGGTACGCATGGCGGGCTTCTTCTGGTGATCTGTCTCGCCTTTAAAATGCTTGCCTTTCTTTCGACATTGATGATTGATCGGAAGAAATCGACGATGCCCCAGGTACTCATTCTTCCTGCATCTGTCCAGGTATATACTTTGGGTGTCATCTAAACAGTGTGTGCATGCGTGGTATCCCTTGTTTGTTTGTCCTGAAAGGTTACTGAGAGTAGACCAATCATTGATGGTTACAAACAGCAACGCATGTAGGTCAAATTCCTCCTGGTTGGCCTCATCCCACGCACGTACACCTTGTCCATTCCACAGCTGTAAAAGTTCTTCAACTAATGGCCTTAGGTACACATCAATGTCATTGCCGGGTTGCTTAGGGCCTTGGATGAGTATTGGCATCATAATGAACTTCCACTTCATGCACAGCCAAGGAGGAAGGTTATAGATACATAGAGTCACGGGCCAGGTGATGTGATTGCTGCTCTGCTCCCCAAAAGGATTAATGCCATCCGCGCTTAAACCAAACCATACGTTCCTTGCGTCACCTACAAACTCCTCCCAGTACGTTCTCTCAATTTTTCTCCACTGCGACCCGTCAGCGGGTGCTCTCAACTTCCCGTCTTTCTTACGGTCCTCTGCGTGCCATCACATCAACTTGGCATGCTCTTTGTTTCTGAATAGGCGTTTCAACCGTGGTATTATAGGAGCATACCACATCACCTTGGCAGGAATCCTCTTCCTTGGGCGCTCGCCGTTAACATCACCAAGGTCATCTCGTCTGATCTTATACTGCAAGGCACCGCATACCAGGCATGTGTTCAAATGCTTGTACGCACCGCGGTACATGATGCAGTCATTAGGGCATGCATGTATCTTATGCACCTCCAATCCTAGAGGGCATACGACCTTCTTTGCTGCGTACGTACTATCGGGCAATTCGTTATCCTTTGGAGGCTTCTTCTTCAATATTTTGAGTAGTTTCTCAAATCCTTTGTCAGGCACACCATTCTCTGCCTTCCACTACAGCAATTCCAGTATGGTACGGAGCTTCGTGTTGCCATCTTCGCAATTGGGGTACAACCCTTTTTTGTAATCCTCGAACATGCGATCAAACTTCAGCTTCTCCTTTTCACCTTCGCACTGTCTCCTTGCATCAACAATGACCCGGCGGAGATCATCGTCGGGCACAACATCGTCTTGTTCCTCTTGGCCTTCAGCAGCTTCCCCCGTTGCAGCATCACTGTATTCCGGGGGCACATAGTTGTCAACGTCCTCTTCTTCTTTGTTGTCTTCCATCATAACCCCTATTTTTCCGTGCTTGGTCCAAACATTATAGTGTGGCATGAAACCCTTATAAAGCAGGTGGGTGTGAAGGGTTTTCGAGTCGGAGTAAGAACTCGTATTCCCATAGGTAGTACATGGACAGCACATAAAACCATTCTGCTTGTTTGCCTTAGGCACTTCGAGAAAATTATGCACGCCATTAATGTACTCGGAGGTGCGTCTGTCACCGTACATCCATTGTCGGTTCATCTCCTTGCATTTATATATAATTAAGTGTGTCAAAAACCATTACAGAATATCATGGATAGATAAGTGATCAAATTAATATAAGTTCATCATCACATTATATTCAAAATACATGCATAGCTCACCACGGTGGTGCCGGCGACGAGATCGGTGCGGGCGATCAACGGCGGTGAAGACGGGGACGGGACGTGACGGACCGCTCAACCTAGCCAAATCTCAGAGAAAATGGAGCTTCAAGTTCGAGCTTCGAGAGGAGAAAGCTTAACTAGTGTGGCTCGGGCATTTCATCGAACACCTCATGTGCATATATGGGAGGAGAGCTAGAGCACCACACAAAGCTCTCCCGTCGCCGGCCAGAAAAAACAGAGCAGTGTGGGCTCGCCGGCGATGAGATATATATAAGCAACCAATTGATCCCGGTTCGTTACTGTAACCGGGACATAAGGTGGGCCTTTAGTCCCGGTTTCTGTCACGAACCGGGACCAATGGGTGTGGGCCAGGAGCGAGGCCCATTGGTCCTGGTTCGTGTCTGGAACTGGGACAAATGGGTCCAGACCAACCGGGACAGATGCCCCACGCGGCCCGGCCGGCCCCCTGCGCGCACGAACCGGGACGTATGCCCCCATGGGTCCCGGTTCGTAGTTGAACCGGGACTAATGGGCTGGCCAGGCCCGAACCAAAGCCCTGTTTTCTACTAGTGAGATACTTCAGTGCAACGATTACCAAGAAGGAACGCTCACCACAACTTCAGTGCAATTTAACTGCAGCAAGTTCAAGGCCATGGACTAGGTAGTTCTTTAGGAAAGACATCTTAGAATTCACAAATGAATGGAGCGTTTTCAATTCTCACAAGAGGAGAAGCGTTGAACGCATTCAAGAAATAGATCCAGGCTTCGACATTTCGAACATGATGAGCATGGTAGCTGATACGTCTCCATCGTATCTATAATTTTATATTGTTCCATGCCAATATTATTCAACTTTTACATACTTTTGGCAACACTTTATATGATTTATTTGGACTAACTTACTGATCCAGTGCCCAGTGCCAGTTCCTGTTTGTTGCATGTTCTTTGTTTCGCAGAAAATCCATATCAAACAAAATCCAAACGCAATAAAAGTTTACAGAGAATTATTTTTGAATATATGTAATTTTTGGGACTTGGAATCAACGCAAACGGGGGCCCACGGCCCCCACGATACACCTGGGCAAGCTAACGGGTGCCCGATGCGCTGTGTTGGGTTGTGCTCACCTGGAACGTCGGTTGGGGCCCTTCTTATGGAGCAAGAAAGCTAATTTACGGGAAAATTCGTGTTAAAACTTCATCCCGACCGCTCCGCTTCCAGATATGTATTTTCAATAATGCGCTCATAGTTGGTTTGCGGCGCACACACGATGGTGGTCGCTTCAGCGCATCGAAATTGCGCTTCGATTTAACCGGATCTATCTTCTCCTTCGGAGGTGGATGTTTCTTAGATCTTTTCGTTTCAATGATGTCCTTCACTTGTGCTTGACAGATCTTCTGGTTTTCCTCCTCGTTCATCTCATATGTTAACTTCTCTAGAGGCTTGAGAGAAGGAGCCAATCTGAATTGCCTCCCGCCTCTAGCTGTACTGCTAGACGCCGGAGCGGTGGCGCCTCTCTTCCCTTGCTACTGACGAGTAGTAGAAGGAGTCGGAGTGCTCCGACGCGCCGAAGCAGCCGGAGCGGCAGCTCCTGTCTTCCGCCGTTGCTGACTACACGGAGGAGCAGGCGGGCTACTTGGACGCTTCGGAGCAGGTGGAAAAGGAGGCGGAGTGCTGCCCTCACGCGCTGAAGCAGCTGGAGAAGGAGGCGGAGTGCCCTGATCATTCACCAGAGGAGGAGGAGGAGGAGGCGCAGTGGCCTCACTCGCCGGAGGAGGAGGAGGAGGTGGAGGCGTCCAGTTCGGATGCTTGATGAGCTCCTTCTGCCGTAGACATGGAGTCAATAGAGCAAGACCCAGCTGAGTATTCCCTTCATCTGTAGGGTGGTCAAGCTCGAGCTCCTCAAATCCCTCCGTTACTTCATACACCATCACAATAGCATATCCTTCTGGAATCGGACGGTAGTGAAAATAGCGTCGGGTTGAGGAGGTGCAACAGAGCCGACAACCACCTTGACTTTGAATTGCTGCCATTGCGTCATAAGCTGGCAATGTTGAGCCTCCGTGATAGCATCCACGGGGTAGCTAGGAGCCGTGAAGTCAGGCTGCTGAAGGAGCTCGGTGGAAGCCACGCTGCTTCTCCGCTGAGATGGCGAGCTAGATTCTGGGGTAGCTCCGACAGGTCGTTGGCTGTCAACTGCTTGTTCCTCTAGCTTCTTTACCCTTGCATGCAGCTTCTGCAGTTCGGTCCGCTCCAGTTTCCTCTTCCTCTCCTTGGTTTTTTAACCGTCTGCTTCGGGAAACCCAATCCTCCACGGAACGGAGCCTGGCGTGCCTCGTGTTCGTCCAGGGTGCTCCGGATTCTCGAGGGCCTCGGTGAGCTCGTCATTCTCTCTTTCGGGAACGAACGTCCCTTCCTGCGCTGCGGCGATACACTTCTGAAGCTTCTTGATGGGTATTTCAAGTTGCTCCTTCGTCCAACGGCACCTCCCTGTTTGAGGGTCCAAGGTTCTCCCAACCCCGAAGAACCAAGTCCTTGAACGGTATGGCCGGTTCAATGTCTCTGGTTCGACCCCTTTAGCAACCAAGTCTTGCTCAGCCTTGTCCCACAATGGCTGGGCTTTGATGTAGCCACCTGACCCCGTGTGATGGTGATACAGCTTCTTTGCAGCATTCTTCTTGTTTGTCTCTAACATCTTCTTAGTCCTTTCCGATTCCTTGTAGGCCACAAATGCAGGCCAGTGATCTCTTATCTTCTCAAAGCTGCCGGTGAAGACTGGAGTCTTCCCTTTGTCGACAAACTTTCCTTTCAACTCATTCTTCCACCTCCTGAATAGAGTTGCCATCTTCTTAAGAGCTTGAGCCTTGACAAATGGCTCTATAATTGGCTTCTTCGGATCCTCCTCTAGCGGTAGGGTGAAATTTGCCTTCAGCGTTGTCCAAATGTCATCTTTTTGTCTATTAGTGACATAAGGAACTTGAGGGTCTGCGTTCTTAGGCTCATTCCATAGTTCGATGCTGATCGGGATCATGTCCCTAACAATAGCGTCGCACTGAGCAGAAAATGCTGCATTGGTCCGGCTGGGTTCAATCGTGCCATCGTTCGCAATATGTGAGATTGTGAACTTTTCATCCGGGCGCAACCTTTTCTTTGGGACTCGTCTCGTTATCGAAGTTTGGCTTGATCCGGAGGGCTATAAAAGAAGAAAGAACAGAGTTAATACATGTACATACCAAAACAATTAATACATCAATTAGCTAGTCAGCACAGGCTTAATTAATTTATATACCTCGCCGGACTTTGCAACACCTTCCTCCTCCATTTCGTAATCGGAGCTGTCATCACGGATATCATGTCCTTCATCCTCCATTGTTCGATCACCGGAGCCTTCACCCTCTCCTTCCATACCATCGTTGTCGTTGAGAAACGACAAGAAATTACCACCACCGCAGATTATATCCCCCAACAACAGTTTTGTTTCCTCATCTCGGTGCTCCATAGTTTCTGCAAATATTACAACATGGCAATTAATATACAAACATGACAGATGGATATATTAGTGGCAAACATAGTCCTAGCTAGCTAATCACAACAAGGAATATTAATTAGTGGCCTCGAAGACAACGCTTCTAGTGTTTGGGGTGGCCTCGACAACAACGCTAGCTCTGTTAACTTGGTAATTTGGGTGGCCTCGGCAAAACTTCTAGGGTTTGGGGTGGCCTCGACGACACTTCTAGGGTTTGGGTGGCCTCGACGCTTCTAGGGTTTGGGGTGACCTCGACAACGCTTCTTGGGTTTGGGCCGGACCGCCTCTCTCATGAATGTCCGACGTCCGGACCGACAAGGGATTTAACAAAATGGCGCCATTATGGATGTGCAGAAAATGGTCCCTATTTTTCCTGATCTCATCTACCCTTCTATATGTCACGGTGTCTAGTGTCAAAGGATTTAAGAAAACCATGGCTTCATCATTAGTCGGAAGTAACAGGCATATGATGGTATGAAGCTCTCCAAAATTATTTTGGAACAGGGTCCTGATAGGATAATTCGCTTTTCCGTATGATGTTCAGCAAGAGCCTTTCGAATATCGCTATTTGGAAGGCCTTTGCTGCACTTCATACCAAAAAGCGAATTATCCTATCAGGACTCCGTTCCAAAACAATTTTGGATAGCTTCATACCATCATGCGTCTGTTACTTCCGGATATTTATGAAACCATGGATTTCTTCAATACTTTGACATAAGAGAATGTGCACCTATAGAATGGTAGATGAGATCAGGAAAAAATATGGATCAACTTAATTATGCACATCCATAGTGGGGGCATTCTTGACAAATCTCTTATAAATCTCGGGAGAGTTTGTCGGGTAGGGGCGGGATAGGGTAGAAGATCGACAATGTTTTTTCTAGGGATTGGGTGTTCTCAAGTGTTGGTCGAGCGAGAGGGGCTTTATCGACGTCCCCCTCTCGACCCCTAGGCGATCCTCGACCCTCGACCCTCGACCCCTCGACGACCCTCGATCCTCGACCCCTCGACGATCCTCGACCCTTGACCATCGACCCCTCGACGACCCTCGACCCCTCGGCGACCCTCGACCCTCTACCCTAGTTCCCGACCCTCAACCGCTCGACGATCCTCGACACCCTCGTTCCCGATAAGAAAAAAAAGAGGAAGAAAGGAATAGAGGAGATGAAGAAAAATAGAATAAGAAAAAAAAGGAGAAGAGGACGGCGGGCTCGGGGACGCACGCGGCGATGGGGACGAGGATGGCTGGCTCGGGGAGTCACGCGGCGATGGGGACGAGGACGGCGGGCTCAGGGATGCCGGCGACAAGGATGGCGGGCTCGGGGAGGTGACGACACAGTCCGGAGTGCTCGGCGGCGACGGCGACGAGGAGCAGCCTGGCGGCATCGGAGGAGGAGAGGACAAGGAGATAGATCAAACTGAATGAAAATTTCCTAAGTGTTGCTTTTATAGACGAAGCTTTGGTCCCGGTTCGTGGAACCAACCGGGACCAATGCCCCCCTTTAGTCCCGGTTGGTGCCACCAACCGGGACCAAAGGTCAGTTTTCGCCAGCCCAAAGGGTGGGAAACTGGGACCTTTGGTCCCGGTTGGTGGCACGAACTGGGACTAAAGGGGGGCATTGGTACCGGTTGGTGCCACGAACCGGTACCAATGCCCCCCTTTAGTCCCGGTTGGTGCCACCAACCGGGACCAAAGGCCTTGTGCTGCCCCGCGGCCAAAAACTTTAGTCCCACATCGCTAGTTGAGAGGGGCTCGGATTGGTTTATAAGCCCCACTGCCACTGCCCTCTCGAGCTCCTCTCAACTGCAGGCTTTCGAGTCTAAAACTGTCACTATGTGCTTGTTGGCCTACTGGGCCTGTTGCGGGCCTGAATCCTGTCCCATGGTTGGGTTTCTAGTCGTATACAGGCCGTGGTTGCCTAGTAGGTGGCACTTTTTTTAATTTTTTTGTTTTCTTTTTTGCTTCATTTTTTTGTTTCTACTTACAGCAAAATACTTACTAATTTTTCAGTGATTCTTTTTGCTTTTAGGTAATAATAATTAAAAACTTTCTGTTAGTGCCATTTGTTTTCCAATTTGAATAGTTTAAATTTGATTTTTTTTAATTTGTGTGAATCACTAGTTTAATATATAAATAGATTTTCGAGTGATTCTTTTTCTTGCTATGTAATATTATTGTGTTTTATCATTATATTCAAAAATAGATTTTGTTATTTTAGTTTCTAACAATTTTTTTATGATAATTCTTTTTGCTATTAAAGTTTATAACAAAAACATTCTTTATGAAAATTCTTTTTGATTTTAATCTCTTGAACAAAAAATACTTTGATAATTTTAGTTGCATAAATTTTGTATAATTTTAGTTTCAATAATACTAGCGGTTTATAAAAGTTTTTACTTTATTCCTTTTGCTATCAGAGTTTTATAAAAGCTTTTTAGTTGATTCTTTTTTCTATTGAAGAATATTATAGTTTTGTTTTAGTTGATCATAACATAATATTTTAATTGATTATTTTTAGTTCATTCTTTTTGCTATTAGTTCATTATTTCAGCTAAATGAACCTTAAATTGTAAAGCACTACAAATGAACTTTGAAAAGGTTGAAAGTTGGCATGGTATCATCAGTTCACCCACATAGCATGTGCTAAAAAGTTGAGAGGGTTACGACAAAAACTGGATGCACTTCGTGTACAAAACAAGCAATCTCTTTCGAATGATCAGGGTTTCGGACGTAAACTCATATGTTACAAAAGGCATTTCATGTCTTCACATGTAACTGCAGTGATATTCTAGATCAAAGGCATCATCATAATAGTTGTGGAGAGAAAGTCTTCACTTTTTCTTCGCTTGTGTCCTTTGCTTATTGCGCCGTAACCATGGATAATCTTCATCGTTTAACAGGGTTCTTGGGTCATCCTTGACTTTGAAGGGAGGAATTTGATGAAACTTTTCATAATCTTCAGACATGTCTGTCTTGCCCTCCAATCCCACGATGTCTCTTTTTCCTGAAAGAACTATGTGGCGCTTAGGCTCATCATATGATGTATTCGCTTCCTTATCTTTTCTTTTTCTCGGTTTGGTAGACAAGTCCTTCACATAGAAGACCTGCGCCACATTATTGGCTAGGATGAATGGTTCTTCTGTGTACCCAAGATTGTTCAGATCCACTGTTGTCATTCCGTACAATGGGTCTACATGTATCCCGCCTCGTGACATATTGACCCATTTGCACTTAAACAAAGGGATCTTAAAATCATGTCCATAGTCAAGTTCCCATATGTCCACTATGTAACCATAATATGTGTCCTTTCCCTTCTTGGTTGCTGCATCAAAATGGACACCGCTATTTTGGTTGGTGCTCTTTTGATCTTGGGTGATTATGTAAAATGTATTCCCATTTATCTCGTACCCTTTGTAAGTCAATACAGTCGAAGATGGTCCCCTGGCCAACGAGTACAGCTCATCAGAAACTGTGTTGTCACCCCTAAGACGTGTTTGCAACCAACTGCCGAAAATCCTGTTGTGTTCACATGTAATCCAGTCGTCACACTGCTTTGGGTGTTTGGAGTGCAGAATGTTCATGTGTTCATCGACAAACGGGGTCACCAAGGAAGAGTTTTGTAGAACTGTGTGGTGTGTCTAGGACCAAGAATGTCCATCCCGACATATTATTGAATCCCCTCCTAGCGTGCCTTTTCCAGTCAGTCTCCCCTCATATCGTTATTTAGGGAGACCAATCATCTTAAGGTCAGGAATGAAGTTAACACAAAACCCAATGACATCCTCTATTTGATGGCCCATGGAGATTCTTCCTTCTGGCCTAGCGCGGTTACGGACATATTTCTTTAGCACTCCCATGAACCTCTCAAACGGGAACAAATTGTGTAGGAATACGGGGCCCAGAACGACAATCTCGTCGACTAGATGAACTAGGATGTGCGTCATGATATTGAAAAAGGATGGTGGGAACACCAGCTCGAAACTGACAAGACATTGCGCCACATCACTCCTTAGCCTTGGTATGATTTCTGGACCGGTCACCTTCTGAGAGATTGCATTTAGGAATGCACATAGCTTCACGATGGCTAATCGAACGTTTTCCGGTAGAAGCCCACTCAATGCAACTGGAAGCAGTTGCGTCATAATCACGTGGCAGTCATGAGACTTTAGGTTCGGAAACTTTTTCTCAGCCATATTTATTATTCCCTTTATATTCGACGAGAAGCCAGATGGGACCTTCATACTAAGCAGGCATTCAAAGAAGATTTCCTTCTCTTCTTTGGTAAGAGCATAGCTGGCAGGACCTTCATACTTCTTTGGAGGCATGCCGTCTTTTTCGTGCAAACGTTGCAGGTCCTCCCGTGCCTCCGGTGTATCTTTTGTCTTCCCATACACTCCCAAGAAGCCTAGCAGGTTCATGCAAAGGTTCTTCCTCACATGCATCATGTCGATTGAAGAGCGGACCTCTAGGTCTTTCTAGTAGAGTAGGTCCCAAAATATAGATTTCTTCTTCCACATGGGTGCACGTCCCTGAGCGTCATTGGAACAGATAGCCAGCTAGGACCCTTTCCAAAGATTACTTGTAAATCATTGACCATAGCAAGTATGTGATGACCAGTACGCATTGCGGGCTTCTTTCGGTGATCTGCCTCGCCTTAGAAATGCTTGCCTTTCTTTTGACATTGATGGTTGGTCGGAAGAAATCGACAATGCCCCAAGTACACATTCTTCCTGCATTTGTCCAGGTATATACTTTCGGTGTCATCTAAACAGTGCATGCATGCGTGGTATCCCTTGTTTGTTTGTCCTGAAAGGTTACTGAGAGCAGGCCAATCATTGATGGTTACAAACAGCAACACATGTAGGTCAAATTCCTCCTGGTTGTCCTCATCCCACACACGTACACCTTGTCCATTCCACAGCTGTAAAAGTTCTTCAACTAATGGCCATAGGTACACATCAATGTCGTTGCCGGGTTGCTTAGGGCCTTGGATGAGTACTGGCATCATAATGAACTTCCGCTTCATGCACAACCAAGGAGGAAGGTTATAGATGCATAGAGTCACGGGCCAGATGTTGCGATTGCCGCTCTGCTCACCAAAAGGATTAATGCCATCCGCGCTTAAACCAAACCATGTGTTCCTTGCGTCACCTGCAAACTCCTCCTAGTACGTTCTCTCGATTTTTCTCCACTGTAACCCGTCAGCGGGTGCTCTCAACTCCCCGTCTTTCTTACAGTCCTCTCTGTTCCATCGCATCAACTTGGCATGCTCTTTGTTTCTGAACAGACGTTTCAACCGTGGTATTATAGGAGCATACCACATCACCTTGGCAGGAACCCTCTTCCTAGGGCACTCGTCATCAACATCGCCAGGGTCATCTCGTCTGATCTTATACCGCAATGCACCACATACCGGGCATGCGTTCAAATCCTCATACGCACCACGGTAGAGGATGCAGTCATTAGGGCATGCATGTATCTTTTGCACCTCCAATCCTAGAGGGCATACGACCTTCTTTGCTGCGTGAAGGAAATATGCCCTAGAGGCAATAATAAAGATGTTATTTGTATTTCCTTATATCATGATAAATGTCTTTTATTCATGCTAGAATTGTATTAACCGGAAACTTAGTACATGTGTGGATACATAGACAAAACAGTATGTCCCTAGTATGCCTCTACTAGACTAGCTCATTGATCAAAGATGGTTATGTTTCCTAGCCATAGACATGAGTTGTCATTTGATCAACGGGATCACATCATTAGGAGAATGATGTGATGGACAAGACCCATCCGTTAGCATAGCACTATGATCGTTTAGTTTAACTGCTATTGCTTTCTTCATGACTTATACATGTTCCTATGACTATGAGATTATGCAACTCCCGAATACCGTAGGAACACCTTGTGTGCTATCAAACGTCACAACGTAACTGGGTGATCATAAAGATGCTCTACAGGTGTCTCCAAAAGTATTCGTGGTGTTGGCATAGATCAAGATTAGGATTTGTCACTCCGAGTGTCGGAGAGGTATCTCTGGGCCCTCTCGGTAACACACATCACAATAAGCCTTGCAAGCAAAAGACTAATAAGTTAGTCACGAGATGATGTGTTACGGAACGAGTAAAGAGACTTGCCGGTAACGAGATTGAACTAGGTATAGAGATACCGACGATCGAATCTCGGGCAAGTAACATACCGTTTGACAAAAGGAACAACGTATGTAGTTATGCGGTTCTGACCGATAAAAGATCTTCGTAGAATATGTAGGAGCCAATATGAACATCCAGGTTCCGCTATTGGTTATTGACCGGAGATGAGTCTTGGTCATGTCTACATAGTTCTCGAACCCGTAGGGTCCGCACGCTTAACGTTTGATGACGATCGGTATTATGAGTTTATGAGTATTGATGTACCGAAGGTAGTTCGGAGTCCCGGATGAGATCACGGACATGACGAGGAGTCTCGGAATGTCCGAGACATAAAGATTGATATATTGGACGGCTATATTCGGACACCGGAAGTGTTCCGGAAAAGTTTCGGATTTATCGGGAATGCCGGAGGGGGTTACCGGAACCCCCTACGAGAGGGGATGGTCCATAGTGGGCCTAAAGGGAAAGAGAGAGGCAGCCCATAGGGCTGGCCGGCGCCCCACCTAGGGTTCCTAGTTGGACTAGGATTGGGGGGCGCCACCTCTCCTATTCCTTTCCCCCTTCCTTCTTTTGGTGAATCCTACTAGGAATAGGATTGCAATCCTATTCCTAGTAGGAGTCCACTCCTAGCCGCACCAGGAGAGGTTGGCCGGCCTCCCTCCCTTGCTCCTTTATATACGGGGGCAGGGGGGCACCCAAAGACACACAAGTTGAATTGTTTTAGCCGTGTGCGGTGCCCCCCTCCACAGAATCACACCTCGGTCATACCGTCGCGGAGCTTAGGCGAAGCCCTGCGCCGGTGAACACATCATATCCGTCACCACGCCGTCGTGCTGACGAAACTCTCCCGTGAAGCTCAACTGGATCAAGAGCTCGTGGGACGTCATCAAGCTGAACGTGTGCTGAACGCGGAGGTGCCGTACGTTCGGTGCTTGATCGGTTGGATCGCGAAGAAGTTCGACAACATCAACCGCGTCACTTGACGCTTCCGCTCCCGGTCTACGAGGGTACGTAGACACACTCTTCCCTCTCGTTGCTATGCATCTGGTAGATAGATCTTGCGTGATCGTAGGAAAATTTTAAAATACTACGTTCCCCAACAGTGGCATCATGAGCCAGGTCTATGCGTAGATGATATGCACGAGTAGAACACAATGAGATTGTGGACGATACTAGTCATACTGCTAACCAGCATGTCATACTTTGCTTCGGCGGTATTGTGAGATGAAGCGGCCCGGACCGACATTACGCGTACGCTTACGCGAGACTGGTTTCACCGTTACGAGCACTCGTTGCTTAAAGGTGACTGGCGGGTGTCTGTCTCTCTCACTTTAGCTGAATCAAGTGTGGCTACGCCCGGTCCTTGTGAAGGTTAAAACAGCACATACTTGACGAAACATCGTTGTGGTTTTGTATGCGTAGGTAATAACGGTTCTTGCTAAAGCCCGTAGCAGCCACGTAAAACTTGCAACAAACAAAGTAGAGGACGTCTAACTTGTTTTTGCAGGGCATGTTGTGATGTGATATGGTCAAGACATGATGAGTTATATGGTTTTGTATGAGATGATCATGTTTTGTAAAGTTATCGGCAACTGGCAGGAGCCATATGGTTGTCGCTTTATTGTATGAAATGCAATCGCCATGTAATTGCTTTACTTTATCACTAAACGGTAGCGATAGTCGTAGAAGCAATAGTTGGCGAGACGACAACGATGCTACGATGGAGATCAAGGTGTCGCGCCGGTGACGAAGGTGATCATGACGGTGCTTTGGAGATGGAGATCAAAAGCACAAGATGATGATGGCCATATCATGTCACATATTTTGATTGCATGTGATGTTTATCTTATTATGCTTCTTATTTTGCTTAGAGCGATGGTAGCATTATAAGATGATCCCTTACTAAATTTCAAGGTATAAGTGTTCTCCCTGAGTATGCACCGTTGCGAAAGTTCGTCGTGCCGAGACACCACGTGATGATCGGGTGTGATAAGCTCTACGTTCAAATACAACGGGTGTAAGCCAGTTTTGCACACGCAGAATACTCGGGTTAAACTTGACGAGCCTAGCATATACAGATATGGCCTCGGAACACTGGAGACCGAAAGGTCGAGCGTGAATCATATAGTAGATATGATCAACATAAGATGTTCACCATTGAGACTACTCCATCTCACGTGATGATCGGACATGGTTTAGTTGATTTGGATCACGTGATCATTTAGATGACCAGAGGGATGTCTATCTAAGTGGGAGTTCTTTAAATTAATATGATTAAATTGAACTTTAATTTATCATGAACTTAGTCCTGATAGTTTTGCATATCTATGTCGTTGTAGATCAATGGCTCGTGCTACCGTTCCTTTGAATTTTAATGCATTCCTAGAGAAAGCTAAGTTGAAAGATGATGGTAGCAATTACACGGACTGGGTCCGTAACCTGAGGATTATCCTCATTGCTGCACAGAAGAATTATGTCCTTGAAGCACCGCTAGGTGACAAGCCCCCTTCCGCTGATGCAGACGCTTTGAACGTCTGGCAGTCGCGGTCTGATGACTACACGATAGTTCAGTGTGCCATGCTTTACGGCTTAGAACCGGGACTTCAACGACGTTTTGAACGTCATGGACCATATGAGATGTTCCAAGAGTTGAAGTTAATATTTCAAGCAAATGCCCGAATTGAGAAATATGAGATTTCCAATAAGTTCTACAGCTGCAAAATGGAGGAGAATAGTTCTATCAGTGAACACTTGCTCAGAATGTCTGGGTACTACAGTCATATGACTCAACTTGGTTGCAAAGTTGACGAGGATAGTGTTATTGATAGAGATCTTCAATCACTGCCACCAAGCTATAAAGGCTTCGTGATGAACTATAACATGCAAGGGATGCAAAAGACAATTCCCGAGCTCTTCGCTATGCTCAAAGCTGCGGAGGTAGAAATCAAAAAGGAGCATCAAGTGTTGATGGTTAACAAGACCACTAGTTTCAAGAAAAAGGGCAAGGGAAAGAAAGGGAACTTCAAAAAGAATAGCAAGTCAGTTGCTACTTCCACGAAGAAACCCAAATCTGGAGCCAAGCCTGAAACTGAGTGCTTCTACTGCAAGGGGACTGGACACTGGAAGCGGAACTGCCCCAAGTATTTGGCGGATAAGAAGGATGGCAAGATGAACAAAGGTATATGTGATATACATGTTATTGATGTGTACCTTACTAATGCTCGTAGTAGTACCTGGGTATTTGATACCGGTTCGGTTGCTAATATTTGTAACTCGAAACAGGGACTACGGATTAAATGAAGATTAGCTAAGGATGAGGTGACAATGCGCGTGGGAAATGGTTCCAAAGTCGATGTGATCGCCGTCGGCACGCTACCTCTACATCTACCTTCGGGATTAGTTTTAGACCTAAATAATTGTTATTTGGTGCCAGCGTTGAGCATGAACATTATATCTGGATCTTGTTTATTGCGAGACGGTTATTCATTTAAATCAGAGAATAATGGTTGTTCCATTTTAATGAATAATATCTTTTATGGTCATGCACCCTTGAAGAGTGGTCTATTCTTATTGGATCTCGATCGTAGTGATACACATATTCATAATATTGAAACCAAAAGATGCAAGGTTAATAATGATAGTGCAACTTATTTGTGGCACTGCCGTTTAGGTCATATTGGTGTAAAACGCATGAAGAAACTCCATAATGATGGACTTTTGGAATCACTTGATTATGAATCACTTGGTGCTTGTGAACCATGCCTCATGGGCAAGATGACTAAAACTCCGTTCTCCGGAACTATGGAGCGAGCAACAGATTTGTTGGAAATCATACATACTGATGTATGTGGACCAATGAGTGTTGATGCTCGCGGCGGGTATCGTTATTTTCTGACCTTCACTGATGATTTGAGCAGATATGGGTATATCTACTTAATGAAGCACAAGTCTGAAACATTTGAAAAGTTCAAAGAATTTCAGAGTGAAGTAGAGAATCATCGTAACAAGAAAATAAAGTTCCTACTATCTGATCGTGGAGGAGAATATTTGAGTTACGAGTTTGGTCTTCATTTGAAACAATGTGGAATAGTTTCACAACTCACGCCACCTGGAACACCACAGCGTAATGGTGTGTCCGAACGTCGTAACCGTACTTTATTGGATATGGTGCGATCTATGATGTCTCTTACCGATTTACCACTATCGTTTTGGGGTTATGCTTTAGAGACAGCTGCATTCACGTTAAATAGGGCACCATCTAAATCCGTTGATACGACACCTTATGAACTATGGTTTGGAAGAAACCAAAGTTGTCGTTTCTTAAAATTTGGGGCTGCGATGCTTATGTGAAAACACTTCAACCTGATAAGCTCGATCCCAAGTCGGAAAAATGTGTCTTCATAGGATACCCAAAAGAGACTGTTGGGTACACCTTCTATCACAGATCCGAAGGCAAAATATTCGTTGCTAAGAACGGATCCTTTCTAGAAAAAGAGTTTCTCTCGAAAGAAGTGAGTGGGAGGAAAGTAGAACTTGATGAGGTAATTGTACCTTCTCCCGGATTGGAAAATAGTACATCACAGGAAATTGTTCCAGTGATTCCTACACCAATTAGTGAGGAAGTTAATGATAATGATCATGAAACTTCGGATCAAGTTTCTACTGAATGTCGTAGATCAACCAGAGTACGTTCCGCACCAGAGTGGTACGGCAACCCAGTTCTGGAAATCATGTTACTAGACCATGATGAACCTACGAACTATGAGGAAGCGATGATGAGCCCAGATTCCGCAAAATGGCTTGAAGCCATGAAATCTGAGATAGGATCCATGTATGAGAACAAAGTGTGGACTTTGGTTGACTTGCCCGATGATCGGCAGGCCATCGAAAATAAATGGATCTTCAAGAGGAAGACCGACGCAGACGGTAATATTACTGTTTACAAAGCTCGACTTGTTGCGAAAGGTTTTCGACAAGTTCAAGGAGTTGACTACGATGAGACTTTCTCACCTGTAGCGATGCTTAAGTCTGTCCGAATCATGTTAGCAATTGCCGCATTTTATGATTATGAAATCTGGCAAATGGATGTCAAAACTGCATTCCTAAATGGATATCTCAAAGAAGAGTTGTATATGATGCAACCAGAAGGTTTTGTCGATCCAAAAGGTGCTAACAAAGTATGCAAACTCCAGCGATCCATCTATGGACTGGTACAAGCATCTCGGAGTTGGAATATACGCTTTGATGAGGTGATCAAAGCATATGGTTTTATACAGACTTTTGGAGAAGCCTGTATTTACAAGAAAGTGAGTGGGAGCTCTGTAGCATTTCTAATATTATATGTAGATGACATATTGTAGATTGGAAATGATATAGAATTTCTGGATAGCATAAAAGGATACTTGAATAAGAGTTTTTCAATGAAAGACCTCGGTGAAGCTGCTTATATATTAGGTATCAAGATCTATAGAGATAGATCAAGACGCTTAATTGGACTTTCACAAAGCACATACCTTGATAAGATTTTGAAGAAGTTCAAAATGGATCAGTCAAAGAAAGGGTTCTTGCCTGTTTTACAAGGTATGAAGTTGAGTAAGACTCAATGCCCGACCACTGCAGAAGATAGAGAGAAAATGAAAGTCATTCCCTATGCCTCAGCCATAGGATCTATCATGTATGCAATGCTGTGTACCAGACCTGATGTGTGCCTTGCTATAAGTCTAGCAGGGAGGTACCAAAGTAATCCAGGAGTGGATCACTGGACAGCGGTCAAAAACATCCTAAAGTATCTGAAAAGAACAAAGGATATGTTTCTCGTATATGGAGGTGACAAAGAGCTCGTCGTAAACGGTTACGTCGATTCTAGCTTTGACACTGATCCGGATGACTCAAAGTCACAAACCGGATATGTATTTTTATTGAACGGTGGAGCTGTCAATTGGTGCAGTTCCAAGCAGAGCGTCGTGGCGGGATCTACGTGTGAAGCGGAATACATAGCTGCTTCGGAAGCAGCAAATGAAGGAGTCTGGATGAAGGAGTTCATATCCGATCTAGGTGTAGTACCTAGTGCATCGGGTCCAATGAAAATCTTTTGTGACAACACTGGAGCCATAGCCTTGGCGAAGGAATCCAGGTTTCACAAGAGAACAAAGCACATCAAAAGACGCTTCAATTCCATCCGCGATCTAGTCAAGGAGGGAGACATAGAGATTTGCAAAATACATACGGATCTGAATGTTGCAGACCCGTTGACTAAGCCTCTTCCACGGGCAAAACATGATCAGCACCAAGACTCCATGGGTGTGAGGATCATCACTTTGTAATCTAGATTATTGACTCTAGTTCAAGTGGGAGACTGAAGGAAATATGCCCTAGAGGCAATAATAAAGATGTTATTTGTATTTCCTTATATCATGATAAATATCTTTTATTCATGCTAGAATTGTATTAACCGGAAACTTAGTACATGTGTGGATACATAGACAAAACAGTATGTCCCTAGTATGCCTCTACTAGACTAGCTCATTGATCAAAGATGGTTATGTTTCCTAGCCATAGACATGAGTTGTCATTTGATCAACGGGATCACATCATTAGGAGAATGATGTGATGGACAAGACCCATCCGTTAGCATAGCACTATGATCGTTTAGTTTAACTGTTATTGCTTTCTTCATGACTTATACATGTTCCTATGACTATGAGATTATGCAACTCCCGAATACCGTAGGAACACCTTGTGTGCTATCAAACGTCACAACGTAACTGGGTGATCATAAAGATGCTCTACAGGTGTCTCTGAAAGTATTCGTGGTGTTGGCATAGATCAAGATTAGGATTTGTCACTCCGAGT
Organism: Secale cereale; assembly: GCA_902687465.1. Lineage (NCBI taxonomy): Eukaryota > Viridiplantae > Streptophyta > Magnoliopsida > Poales > Poaceae > Secale > Secale cereale. Next base: position 827,951,382 of record LR738713.1, read on the forward strand.
GTCGGAGAGGTATCTCTGGGCCCTCTCGGTAACACACATCACAATAAGCCTTGCAAGCAAAAGACTAATGAGTTAGTCATGAGATGATGTGTTACGGAACGAGTAAAGAGACTTGCCGGTAACGAGATTGAACTAGGTATAGAGATACCGACGATCGAATCTCGGGCAAGTAACATACCGTTTGACAAAAGGAACAACGTATGTAGTTATGCGGTTCTGACCGATAAAAGATCTTCGTAGAATATGTAGGAGCCAATATGAACATCCAGGTTCCGCTATTGGTTATTGACCGGAGATGAGTCTCGGTCATGTCTACATAGTTCTCGAACCCGTAGGGTCCGCACGCTTAACGTTTGATGACGATCGGTATTATGAGTTTATGAGTATTGATGTACCGAAGGTAGTCGGAGTCCCGGATGAGATCACGGACATGACGAGGAGTCTCGGAATGTCCGAGACATAAAGATTGATATATTGGACGGCTATATTCGGACACCGGAAGTATACCGGAAAAGTTTCGGATTTATCGGGATTGCCGAAGGGGGTTACCGGAACCTCCTACGAAGGGGGATGGTCCATAGTGGGCCTTGTGGAAAGGAGAGAGGCAGCCCATAGGGCTGGCCGGTGCCCCACCTAGTTCCTAGTTGGACTAGGATTGGTGGGAGGCGCCACCTCTTCCTTTTCCTACTCCATCTCTTCCTTCTTTGGTGATTCCTACTAGGAATAGGATTGCAATCCTATTCCTAGTAGGATTCCTTCCCTAGCCGCACCATAGGAGGTTGGCCGGCCCTCCTCCCTTGCTCCTTTATATACGGGGGCAGGGGGGCACCCAAAGACACACAAGTTGAATTGTTTTAGCCATGTGCGGTGCCCCCCTCCACAGAATCACACCTCGGTCATACCGTCACGGAGCTTAGGCGAAGCCCTGCGCCGGTGAACACATCATATCCGTCACCACGCCGTCGTGCTGACGAAACTCTCCCGTGAAGCTCAACTGGATCAAGAGCTCGTGGGACGTCATCAAGCTGAACGTGTGCTGAACGCGGAGGTGCCGTACGTTCGGTGCTTGATCGGTTGGATCGCGAAGAAGTTCGACAACATCAACCGCGTCACTTGACGCTTCCGCTCCCGGTCTACGAGGGTACGTAGACACACTCTTCCCTCTCGTTGCTATGCATCTGGTAGATAGATCTTGCGTGATCGTAGGAAAATTTTAAAATACTACGTTCCCCAACACTACGTACGTACTGTCGGGCAATTCGTTATACTTTGGAAGTTTCTTCTTTAATATTTTTAGTAGCTTCTCAAATCCTTTGTCAGGCACACCATTCTCTGCCTTCCACTGCAGCAATTCCAGTACGGTACCGAGCTTCGTGTTGCCATCTTCGCAATTGGGGTACAACCCTTTTTTGTGATCCTCTAACATGCGATCGAACTTCAGCTTCTCCTTCTCACTTTCGCATTGTCTCTTTGCATCAACAATGACCCGGCGGAGATCATCATCGGGCACATCGTCTGGTTCCTCTTGATCTTCAGCTTCCCCCATTGCAGCATCACCGTATTCAGGGGGCACGTAGTTTTCATCATCCTCTTCTTCTTCGCCGTCTTCCATCATAACCCCTATTTCTCCATGCTTGGTCCAAACATTGTAGTGTGGCATCAAACCCTTATAAAGCAGGTGGGTGTGAAGGGTTTTCGAGTTAGAGTATGACCTTGTATTCCCACAGCTAGGGCATGGACAACACATAAAACCATTCTGCTTGTTTGCCTCAGCCACTTCGAGAAAATTATGCATGCCCTTAATAAACTCGGAGGTGCGTCTGTCACCGTACATCCATTGTTGGTTTATCTGCATGCATTATACATAATTAAGTGTGTCAAAAACCATTACAGAACATCATGAATAGATATGTATGACCAAATTAATAGAGGTTCATCATCACATTAAAACCAAAGTATACATACATAGTTCTCCAGAGCATCTAATTAAACCATACATTGAAACTATGTAAAACATTTCAATGCAACAACAAATGCGAGCATAATCGTAACCAAGGTAACAATTGATCCAACGGCATAATGATACCAAGCCTCGGTATGAATGGCATATTTTATAATCTTTCTAATCTTCAAGCGCATGGCATCCATCTTGATCTTGTGCTCAATGACGACATCCGCAACATGCAACTCCAATATCATCTTCTCCTCCTCAATTTTTTTTATTTTTTCCTTCAAGTAATTGGTTTCCTTCTTCAACTAAATTTAACCTCTTGATAATAAGGTCCATCTTGATCTTGTGATCATCGACGACTTCCGCAACATGCAACTCCAATTCCATCTTCTCATCCTCAGTTTTTTCCAATTTTTTCTTCAAGTAAATGTTTTCCTTTTCAACTAAATTTAACCTCTCCACAAGAGGGTCCTTTGGAATTTCCGGTTCACATACCTCCTAGATAAAAACATCTATGTCACGTTGGTTGGTATAATTGTCGTAAACACTAAAACAAATAGTTATAAATTAAAGATAATATACCACATCGGAATCATAGACAAGACGAGGGCCGACGTGGGCGGATACCAAAACCATCGCACTATATAATAACAAACAATAATAAAAGTAAGAATATTATACAAATATCTTTCTAAATCATGCAAGTAACCAATTTTTTCCTTTTAGAAAGAAGATAAGAATAGGAGGCTCACAACGGTGGTGCCAGCGACGAGTTCGGCACGGGCGAATAACGACGGTGAGGACATGGGTGAGACAGGAGGGACCGGCAAATCTTGAGGAAAATGGAGCTTGGACAAGGAACTTCGAGAGGAGAAAGCTTAAGTAGTGTGGCTAGGGCATTTCATCGAACACTTCATGTGCATAGGAGGTGAGCTAGAGTACCACAAAGCTCTCCCCTCACCGGCCAGAAAAAAACAGAGAAGTCGTCTGGTGTGCTAGCGGGTGAGGGGTATATATAGGCACCTCATTGGTCCCGGTTCGTGGCTGAAACCAGGACTAAAAGCCCCCCTTTGGTCCCGGATCCAAAGACACATCGGGACCAATGGTCGTGGGCCAGGAGCAAGGCCCATTGGTCCCAGTTTGTGTCTGGAACCGGCACCAATGAGGACAGAAGAACCGGGACCAATGCCTCACGAGGCCCGGCTGGCCCTCTGGGCTCAATAACCGGGACCAATGCCACCATGGGTCCCGGTTCATGACAGAACCGGGACTAATGGGTTGGGCAGGCCTGGACCAAAGCCCTGTTTTCTACTAGTGTAAAGGCCCTCTGGATCGAGGACTAATTTCTTGTTTTCTACTAGTGGCATAGAATAGCATCTCCTTATCACCCCCAATCTAGTGGTCAAGTTGAATTAAGCAATAGGGAAATAAAATTAATTTTGCAAAAGACTGTCAATAGATCCTGAAAATTGGCCTAAGAAAATAGATGATGCACTTTGGGCCTACTGAAAAGCTTATAAAAATCCTATGGGTATGTCTCCATATAAAATGATTTATGGAAAAGGATGTCATTTACCTCTCGAGTTAGAGCATAAGGAATACTAGATGAATTCCCCGCGCGTTGATGCGGGTATTTGAAGACTAATTTTAGAAGCAATGTGTTAATGAATCAAACAATAAAATACAATGATATTTTGTAGGGAACCATAGTATGTTAATAGTGAAAATTACAGGGGGTTTGAGTTGAGAGGGAAAATTTAAGAAGTACAGTTGTACAGAAATTATATTCGGTGCAATCACTTTGTATAGTATATGTACAAATGAGCTATGTGTCATGAAAATTGCTTCCTTGTTATGCAACCAACAATGATAATGTGATCTTCATAGCCAGTTAGTTGCTGATGTTTTCTCCCTGAAATTTGCTTCTGATAGTTCTGCACACTTTTGCATTTGTAGAATCCCCGAGCTGATTCATTGTGTGCATGTATATGCTGAGTGTCTTTCTTGGTAGAACTACTGGAAGAGTGATGTGAGGCTTTAGAGGCATCCTGGAGTGCAACTGTTGGAAGAGGACATGATAGAAAACCAATAAAAGGGTAGCACTTCAAATAATTATGTATAACAAAAGAAAGTAACACGATGTAAGAGAAGAGAGAATTAGCACCGGACATTTTGTGGTTGAAATTTAAGCATCGGGATCTGCCAGACTCTTTTCAGAAAAGCTAAAGTGAAGAGTTGGCTTAGCATAGTAAACAGTAAGGGTAAAAATGAGAGAGCATATGGCACCTCAACCATTTTGTATGGTAACATTGCAAATATTTTTGTACACCCTATTGATTCGTGAAGAATTTGTATTGGCGGGTAACATTGTCCTAGTAATGAGCTCTTAAGATATATAGAGTCTATAGAATTCTGCTAGCATTGAAAACCAGATTCTGAAGAAAAAGGAAAAGGTTATAAGTTCACAAACAGCTATCCCAACCTGTAATGTTGGTATATCAAAAACATGTGTTGAAGATACAAAATATGTGCAGAATTACCCAGGTTTAAAAGGAGTGAACAAAATATGCCAAGTTGCTGACCGAGGCAAACATATGAAATGAAGTTGGCCACAGCCGGATTCTTGCTCTGACCGAAAGACCCCGCAAGCCAGACCAAGTGGGATAGCCTCAACCTTTTCTTTGGTTATCTGTTTTTGTGGTTCCTCTTGTATTCTCACCCCTTACTAATCGTAATGGAAAGCTAGTAAACAACAGTTTCATAATAAAAAACTGTCCATCAGTTGTACTTGTACATGAGGTCCTGAGAATGATACATTTGGAATTTAATTAAAGCCAATTACAGGCATGAGCATTTCAAGCAGCAAACCTGAAAGTGACCGAAGTTTGCCGACAGTAAACATTAGCCACGATCAAGAGTAGAGAAAATCTTTGCGAATGATTTGTATGCGGAATCCTGATGCAGAGTAGAGAAGATTGTCGACCGTACAATTTTGTGTAGATTTCACTGTGTACCTGCAATTATAAAGGAACAAACCATGAAATTGCTAGAACGTCTAGATTGTACTCCCTCCGTTCCTAAATATTTGTCTTTCTAGACATTTCAAATGAACTACACATACGGATGTATGTAGACATATTTTATAATGTAGATTCACTCATTTTGCTTCGTATGTAGTCACTTGTTGAAATCTCTAGAAAGACAAATATTTAGGAACGGAGGGAGTAGTATATAGATAATCGTGCAGTAACTACATTAGTTATAACAAATCCAGAATGGATTATCTCGTTCTCATCATAAAATGCATCGAGTTGATCTATTTTTGGATGCTGGAATAGAGTTAATCTCTACAGAAGAATACAAATGCAGCAAGAAGTGGGTAGCTTGCATGTGAAGAGAAATCATATAGTGGGGATGAACTATTTAAGTATTATAGATTGAGCAATTAAAGAACTCAACTATGATTTCAAACTTGCCGGTGAAGAGAGGTTATTTGATATTAGCTCACTAGATGAATGGAGACCCCAAACTTATGAAAATGCCAAGTTATTTAAAGAAAAAGTTAAAAGATGGCATGATAATAGAATTCAAAAGAGGGAATTCAAAGTGGGTGAGTATGTTCTATTGTACAGTTATCGTTTTAGATTTTTTGCAGAAAAACTCCTCTCCAAATGGTAAGGACCATATGTTATCGAAGAGGTTTATCTGTTTGGAGCTATTAAGATAAATAATCTGGAAGGCACTAATCCAAAAGTGGTCAATGGACAAAGAATTAAGCACTATATTTCAGGTACGCCTATTAATGTTGAAACTAATATTATTCAAACCATGACACCGGAGGAATACATAAAAGAGACCTTCCAGAACACTTTAGAACCCTTAAAAGGAAGAGGTATGTGATATGGTAAGTAAACAGACTCGGAAAAATCTGCAAAAATATTTTCTGTCAGTTTTGGAATATTTAGAAAAATACAAAAATAAGAAACACACGGGAAGGCAACCCGGGTGCCTATGAGGCACCAGGGTGCGCCTCCTACCAGAGGGGCGCCCTAGTGGGTAGTGGGCCCCATGGGCACCTTCCCGACTCCGTTTTCTTGTGGTACACGTATTTCCTTATATGAAAATTCTCTATATATACCCCCGGACTATTCGACCACCGTATCGTGGAAATATTTCATGTTCTTGTTTCGTGTTGTTTTCTGGTCAAATCTGAAATGTCTTCTCAAGATTTGGAGGGACGGAGCTATGTCTCACACCATGTTGCACAAATGAGGACCTATGGGGATATCTCTCCCTATGGGTGGACTACGGAGGAGGAGGAATATTCAGAGCGAGAGGAAACGAAGGATGCAAGCTCGGATGAAGACGATGTCCCTCTACCTCAACCTGGGGATATGCACGTGGTTCAAGAAGTCAAGCCTCTCAGAAGGAATAAATAAATCTAAAGTCCAAGTTCTCCCATCTCGTTTTCTACAAGAAAGAAAAAGTGCCTTATGCAAGATGGTATTGAAGCTAGAACAAGAGAACAACAATTTGAGGGAAGAAAATTTTATCCTAAGTTTTAAGTTGCAGAGGAGGACCTCGCCTTCCTCACCACCATCATCATCAAATAAGGAGACTTGATTAAACGGGTATGGTCACTCCCCTTGGATTTTTCCAAGCTTGGGGGAGGTGCCCCAGTATCGTATCACCATCACTTTTACTTCCTTCACAAGTTTTAGTTCGATCCTCGGTGTTTCCGTGATCTAGTTAAATAAAAGTTTAGTGTGATCTACTTTTTGTGTGTTAGTTCGTGATCTATCTCTCTATGTAGTCGAGTTGTGAGTTATATAATAAATATTAGTTTGAGTTTTTGCTTCGTTACTTTTTAGGTCTCCAGCAAATAAAGGAAATAATGAAAAGATCATATGTTAACCTTATGGAAAGTAATGACATTACATAAGAATAAGTATAAGTGGTAAAATTTCTTGAAGATTGACAAACATAGCATTAGTCAATGATGCAATTCATGAAAGAATTAATAAGGGAAGAGAATATTCACATGCAAATATACAATCTTGGACATCTTTTATGATTGTGAGCCCCCATTAAATATTTTATGCCAAATTGTTGACGTTGGACAAGGAACACAACGTAATGATTTATGTTTGTTGATATTCACATAGAAGTTATATTGACATAGATCCTCTAACATGTGGTGCTTGCTCAAATATCTTTTCTAGCTAAAAATCTGCACTAAGTAGAGATACTACTTGTGCATCCAAAACCCTTAAACCAATTTCATGTCACGAGAGTCCGCCATACCTACCTATGGATTGAATAAGATCCTTCAAGTTCTCATCGGTATATAAGGCAATAAAAATTGCTTCTAAATATGTTTGATCTTTTATTGTAAGGTAAAATAAGCGTTGTACAAACCTACGATGGCAAACTAATAAAAGCGGCAGACTGCATCATAAAGGTTGCTATCATATGGGGCAATATAACGTGACGTTCTTTTGCAATAAGGGATTGTGCTTCCAAAAATAAAAGCGCATGACAACCTCTGTTTCCCTCTGCAAAGGGCTTATGTTTTACTTTTGTGCATTTTTTATGTTTGAGTCAACAGTATTTTCCTCTATTCCTTTTTTTCTCTTTTGCAATCACCCTGTGGTGGGGAAAGATCTAGGCACATATACCCAGTTGAATGTGAGTGATCATGAGTTATTATTGTTTACATCACCCTTGAGGTGAATAAGTTGGGAGATGAAACTATAAGCCCCTTATCTTTCTATTTGTCTGGCTGAAACTTTTTGCTCCATATATATGATGTGCGCGTTAGCAATCATAGAAGACTAAAAGATAGTTGAGTATGTGGACTTTCTACAAAAGCTCCGACACGTGACTCTTCTTGAAAATATGATGAATTGTAGTTGCATTGTTGACTAAGAACATAGTTTGTTAGTTTTCAAGAAAGTTTATGCTTCATACTTTGCTATTGTAATAAATTGTTGCTTGTTCATGAGAAGTCATATGATAATGTTTATTGTTGTTATAATAATGATCATGATGCTTCTATGTATGTATTTTGTTTTTATTGACACCTCTCTCTCCAAACATGTGGACATGATTCTCGATATCGGTTTTCGCTTGAGGACAAGCAAGGTCTAGGCTTCGGGGAGTTGATACGTCCATTTTGCATCATATTTTCTTACTGTTTTTAGTGTGTTTTTCATTATAACACTTTGGGGAGTAATTCTAATGCATTTTGTCTCATAATTTGCAACGTTTATACAAAGAGGGAGAATACCGGCAGCTAGAATTCTAGACGTGAAAAAGCTACGTCAAAGATACCTATTCTGTACATCTCCAAATGGGATGAAAAATTTCCAAGAATTATTTTGGAATATATATTAAATATTAGAGAGAAGAACCATCGGAGGGGGCAACCAGGCGCCCACGAGGCACCATGTCGCGCCACCCCCACCCCCTCCAGGTCTTTGCTCCATATATATGATGTGCGCGTTAGCAATCATAGAAGACTAAAAGATAGTTGAGTATGTGGACTTTCTACAAAAGCTCCGACACGTGACTCTTCTTGAAAATATGATGAATTGTAGTTGCATTGTTGACTAAGAACATAGTTTGTTAGTTTTCAAGAAAGTTTATGCTTCATACTTTGCTATTGTAATAAATTGTTGCTTGTTCATGAGAAGTCATATGATAACGTTTATTGTTGTTATAATAATGATCATGATGCTTCTATGTCTGTATTTTGTTTTTATTGACACCTCTCTCTCCAAACATGTGGACATGATTCTTGATGTCGGTTTTCGCTTGAGGACAAGCGAGGTCTAGGCTTGGGGGAGTTGATACGTCCATTTTACATCATATTTTCTTACTGTTTTTAGTGTGTTTTTCATTATAACACTTTGGGGAGTAATTCTAATGCATTTTGTCTGATAATTTGCAACGTTTATACAAAGAGGGAGAATACCGGCAGCTAGAATTCTAGACGTGAAAAAGCCACGTCAAAGATACCTATTTTGTACATCTCCAAATGTGCTGAAAAATTTCCAAGAATTATTTTGGAATATATATTAAATATTAGAGAGAAGAACCATCGGAGGGGGCAACCAGGCGCCCACGAGGCACCATGGCGCGCCACCCCCTCCAGGCGCGCCCTTGTGTCTAGTGGGGGCCCAGACCCACTTCTGGCGACCATCTTCTGGTATATAATCACATTTGCCTTAGAAAAAAGAAAGGGAGGACTTTCGTGACGGAGCGCCGCTGTCTTGAGACAAAACTTGGGCATGGGCAATTTTGCTCTCTGGCGGAGCGAATCCGCCGGGGATACTTCCCTTCGGGATGGGGAAATTTAAGCCATTGTCATCATCAACAACCCTCTCATCATGGGAGGATCAATCTCCATCAACATCTTCACCAGCACCATGTCATCTCCAACCCTAGTTCATCTCTTGTATTCAATCTTTGTATCAAAACCTCAGATTGGTGCATGTGGGTTGCTAGTAGTGTTAATTACATCTTGTAGTTGATGGTAGGTTTATTTGGTGTAAGCTAATATGTTCAGATCCATTATGATATTTATTACCCCTCTAATCTTGAACATGCATATGCTTTGTGAGTAGTTACTTTCGTTCTTGAGGCCATGGGAGAAGTCATGTTGCAAGTAATCATGTGAATTTGATATTCGTTCGATATTTTGATGATGTGTATGTTGTGATTCCCTTAGTGGTGTTATGTGAACGTAAACTACATGACACTTCACCATCTTTGGGCCTAAGAGAATGCATTGTGGAGTATTATTAGATCATGGGTTGCTAGAGTGATAGAAACTTAAACCCTAGTTTATGCACTATTCCGTAAGGGGCTGATTTGGATCCATATGTTTAATGCTATGGTTAGATATTATTTTAATTCTTCTTTCGTAGTTGCGGATGCTTGCGAAGGGGGGTAATCATAAGTGGGAGGCTTGTTCAAGTAAGAACAGCACCCAAGCACCGGTCTACCCACATATTAGATTATCAAAGTAGCAAACGTGAATCAAACCAACATGATGGAAGTGACTAGACAAAATTCCCGTGACCCCCGAAGAACACTTTGTCTATCATAAGAAACCGTTCCAGCCTGTACTTTGCCACAGAAGGATTGGGCTACCTTGCTGCACTTATTTTTACCATTGCTACTTGTCACTTGATACAAATTATCTTGCTATCAAACCATTTGTTACCACAATTTCAGTGCCTGCAGAAATTACCTTGCCGGTAACCGCTTGTCATTTTCTTCTGCTCCTCGTTGGGTTCGACACTCTTACTTATCGAAAAGACTAGATTGATTCCCTATACTTGTGGGTCATCACCAACCTAAACTACTAGCCGGAGTGGAGGCACCAGAATTCCCTTCCCCGCCATCGGACACCAGAGCAGACGACAAAGGGGAGGTTAATCCACAGATGCGCCTGCGAAGCCTGGAGGAAAGAATTTTCCCTAGCCGCCGAGGGGAACGCGACAAAACACTTCGTGTGATAAGGAACGGCTTTGTTAATAAACCAACATAGTGCCTTACGTTGGTTTATCGATGCTACTCCTTTAGCTACACATTATATTGAACAAAAGATGAAACAATAAATGTGTCCAATTTTTACTTAATTAAGAACCAATATATGAGACCATCTTTCTCTATTCAAAGGTCAAAAATATGCTAGTAAATCTTGTTGTAGTGTCTATATTTCAAATTCTGAATTGCCTCTGATGGACAACCTTCCTAGTTAATATTTGTAGGCAAATGTCAGTGAATAATTATGAGAAAAATATATGGTGAAATTATTTTTTATGACAAATCAAATGGAATAGTAAATCTAACCAGTTTTCCCAACTGGTTATACCCCATTCCCATTAATTGCTTAACAAAGATGCACATTCTGGATTACAAGAATAGAGGAGGCATGGAAAGAGAGCAATTGAGTCGGGGCATTAGCAGGAAATTCACTGGGGGTGCTCGCCATTGAAACACTCGCTACGAGACAAAAACTTGCTACCACCATACTAGCAACAACAACCAAATAGTTCAACATGGTACACAACAAATGACTAGAATATGAAACTAGACTCGGGAATTTGCACGCACAAAAACATCGAATCAAGGCAGGCAATGGCCTAGGCATCAGCAAGGATGTTCAACACCACATCATCAAACGAACAAGCTTCAGTCATCTGCCCTGTGCCAGAGTTGCCGCAACCTTCATCAGCTCGTACACACCTTTCTGCAATTTAGTCTTGTTATCCCCTTTCAGCAAGCCTGAGCACATCACAGAAGGAACAAACAGTGAAATGCAATTTCAATTGAAATAGCTCTAATTTCCACCACCACTTAACCAACAAACCTCCAGGCCCACTTTTTTTTTTCTTAGTCCTACAAATTCTAGGCCACCTCACCATATAATAACCTCTCTTTATTCTAGGCCACTTAATCAATAAGTATATAGTTAATTATTCTCTGTTAATTAACCGTGTGAAAGTAGCAAATGCTTATGCTTGTTCTAGGAAAGATAGAGGATGAAGAAAATTGCATCGTAATGTACGTACCTTTTCTAGGCTTGCCTTATGGTATCGGTAGCCCTGAAATAATAAGATGGCAGACGAGGTGATGGTCATTAATTGTCCTTCTTTCCTTTAATTTGTCAACCCACTGAATCCTAATAACTACTCCCTCTGTTCCCAAATATTTGGCTTTCTAGACATTTTAAATGGAATACAGCGTACAGATATATGTAGATATATTTTAGAGTGTAATTCACTCGTTTTGTTTCGTAGGAGTATATAGTTATTTGTTGAAATCTTTAGAAAGATAAATATTTGAGAATGAAGGAGTAGTCAATTAGACACATTTGCATAGCAAATAATAAATCAATATATAACAGCAACCTTACTTTATCGGTCCCATACAAATAGTCGCAGAAGGTGAAAACAGAAGAGAAGTTGCTCTGGCTCTGCCCGCCTACACGGTGATGGTAGTCATGGTGTTGGGCCCCTCCATAGAATGGGATAAGCTTTGTCGGGTTGAATGGAAAGTTGAACCTGCATTCTCGCCAAGTACATCATCATCAATTTGGTTAATTTTATTTATTGTAAGAACTACTCCTTCTATCCTAAAATGTAAAACGTTTTTTTGGCTTAGACTAAGACTTAAAAATGTCATACATTTTGGGACGGAGGGAGTACTTAGCATGATGCATGCTAGCGTTGCTTATAGGAGTACAAGTTAACGACTTACCCGCTGTGGATGTCGATGGCCTCTAGGTGGCGTAGGACGAACCAGAGCCAGAGGGTGGTCATGTGGCAGGGCACAATGGCGGGGCCGGTGAAGGCGGGGACGCCGAGGACGAGGACCTCGGCCCAGTGCGCGTAGGGCGCGGCGTAGGCGAAGGGCGCGGTGAACTCGTGGTGGACGCGGTGGATGTTGTCGTAGCCCCACCTGGTGTGCAGCAGGCGGTGGATCCAGTAGCCGAGGTAGTCCTCCACCAGCAGGTACACCAGCATCTGCGCGGCCACCTCCCCCGCCGACGGCAGCGGCAGCCCCGTGCGGATGCCAACCATCTTGACGGCCGGGTAGGAGACGAGGCTGAGCGTGCCGACGGTGAGGAGCAGGACGTGGGCGGTGTCCAGGTAGCAGCGCAGGAACGCCGCGGGCGAGAGCTGCGCCCGTGGCTGCAGCTTGTACGTCGACGGCCTCATGACGGCGGCGGCGGCGCCGTCCGGCGCGGCCCGTGCCCGGAGCTCGAGCAGCGCGAGGGGGAGCGGCGCGAGGGTGTAGATGAGGAGGAGGATGGCGACGTTGTGGCAGTAGAGCAGGTGGTCGGGCATGGACGCGGAGTAGCGGAGCCAGGCCGCCTCGGCGCGCGTCATGGCGCGGCCCAGTGCCGCCTCCGCCTCCGCCGCCGTCGCGTAAGGCAGCATACGCGACGGGAGTGTGGTGGTCGGATGATACTATCGGCGTCAAATGTTTCCTGCGTTTGCAGTTGAGCTAGTGCTGGAGCCGTTTTGTAGTAGGCGCTGCAGCGTAGGTGACGTAAGGCATGTGCGGTGAGGGTGCCATGCATGCGAGTCGCATGCATGCCCAGCCCAGGACGGTGATGATCAGCTAGCACGGTTGGTCATGGAAAGAAAAGTGAACCTAACCTAGGACAGTACGTTGAGTGACATGTTTGTTCACGTAACAGTCGCTCATCATACATGCATATGCATGTGCTCGCAACTGCCTGCCTCCGTAGGGTACGACCACCAAGCCGACGTTGACGCACCAACCCAGCTCCGGCGACGTGTCCGGCCGGCCGTGCCGTGAAGACCGGACCATGGGTAGTTGCCTAGTTATTGTTTTCGGCGAATTTGTTTCTAATTAGTTTTGCTCACACACGCCGATTCTCGATCATTTGGGGCGCTCGGTTTCAACGGAGCTCCGCGGCGCGAGAGATGGGACGCGGCCGTGCTATTCCAGACGAGGCTCGCCAGGAACTCACCAGACGCGGGGGCGACGCAGATCGCACAGTGCCGTGACTGCCGTCGACAGAGGGAAAGCAGGGGATTGTTGGTGTGTGGATCTGGGTTGGGCGAGACGGTTAGGTGTGGCAGCGCTGGGGGCGGAGGTTCTACCCTATCAGTAGATCTAAGAGCAACTCCAAAGCCCGACCCAAACGGACACGTTCTATATTCGCTTTTCGCTTTTTGTTTGTTCGGATCGGCTCGTACGCCTCCTTCTACGTTTGGGATGGTAGTGTTCAACGCGTCAACCTAAACGGACACGTCCTTTTATCCGTTTGAGTCGGCTCGTCCGCGTTTGGGTCGGCAGTGCCCAACATGCTGACCTAAATTTCGTCTGCACAGAATTTTAAAAAGGCCCGTGGCAATAGTCATGCCAACAGGCATGCCATCGTCCAGAGTTCATGTCGACACCATGCCAGTGGCCATCATACATGATAGTCTAAAAAAAATACCACACAGCTTGTGCTCGCTCATTTGCCAGCGGCCGGCACACATGCAAGCACACAAAAAGGGGCGAGAGTTCATCCACGCCATCTCGGCCCTGGTCATGGCGGCACAATTACTAGCATACAAAGAAAGATGACGCTCCCCGCCATAGATCACTCGTCATCGAACTTGAGCATGTCGGGTTGCATCTTCTCGAACCAAGACCTCTTCCTTGGGGACATCGTGCTCAAGTCCAACTTCATGATCTCCACCCCCTTTGTCATGCTAGCGAGCGCCACTTCTTTTGCCTTGGTCTTGGCATTGGTGGCCTCGATCTTGAGCATCTTCCTTTGCTTCTCCGCCTTCATCTCGAGCTTCTTTGCTTACTTCTCTACATCCATCTCGAGTCTCTTCCTTTGTATCTACACAATGGCCTTCATTTGCTCTTCTTTGTCTTGGCAGCGCTTCTCCTCCCTTGTGTCCTTCTTGGTCATCATGCCTTCCAAAGTTGCATGCAAGGCAATCGACGCCGCATCACACTTGTCCTCTTTCTTGGAGTTGGTCTTCCCCCTTGGACGCGACTTCTCTTCCTCGTCGTACTCGACGGCTTCCTTCCCTCCACGCGCCCGGAGGGCGGCATATTGCGCCTTGAACTTCTCGTCTCCATTGATGATCATCCAACAATGGGTGAGGTTGAAAGACTTGTTGTCATGTTGGGCCTTGAACGCCTCCAAAGCTTGGAATGCCTACAAATGAATAGCATGCAAGCATATGGGCAAATGGACATGCAAGCATATTGGCCAATGGAAATGCAAGCACAAATGAAAAGGAAGATGGACACATCTATACCATATCGTTGATGTCGAGGCCGCTCACGAGACATCCCTCGATGCTCTCAAGGGTGGCACAGAACTTGTTGCACTCTTGTTGTATCACTCTCCAACGGTTTGAGAGGGACACCCGCTTACTCTCCATTAGGTACGGCGCGAAAATTTTGCATTCATGAAATTCGCAATGAACATGCAGCCAAAAGATTGATGTCTTTTCATGGGTGCAAACCTTGGGATCTTTTCCAATGTCTCTCCAACATTGAAAAATGAGCTTATCCTCGTCCTTTGTGTATGCCTTCGTCCGCTTGCTTTGGTGCTTCTTGTTTGCATTGGCTTGGGTGGAGAGCTCGTCTTTGAACAAAGGCTCCCCGTAGATGTCCACTTCATCTTCTTCTTCTAGGCCGTAGTATTCTAGGAATTCGTGGTCGAGCGGGAAGGTGCTGCCCATGCCATCTTGGCCTTGCATGAAGGGATCGGCCATGCCTCCATGCCCTTGATCAAAGGTGTCGGCCATGAAGGGGCACGACTGTCTTGGCTTTGGGTCTCGTCGGTATCTAAGGCAGCCGCACAGACCTCCTTCGAAGGCAGTGGCACCCACACCACCTTCGAAGATGATGTTCTCCAAGATGAAACGCTTGGCTATCTCATCATCCGTGGCAGGCATTCTGCCTAACAGGTTTCGGGCCTCGAGCTGGATGTCGGCTGGGATCTCCGGCTGGCGTTTCCTCTGGCACCCGGTGGACGATCCACCGGCAATAGGTGTGGCGCTGAGATCGATGGCCATGAGCGCGGGCGTGGCCGGCGCCACCATGCTCACCTCTGGCGAGCATTCCCCGGAGAAACAAGGGGGCTTGCAGATAGGGATGGAAGACAGGAATCGGCGGCGTGGCAGACGTGTGCAGCTACTCTAGCAGTGGCACGCGAGAAAAGGCAGACGAGCCCGTGTTGGTCACGACCACGGCCACGGCGACGAGCTTGTAGTTCTGGCTTGGGTTTAACCCTAGGTAGAGCAGAGCCTCCCTCGTTGCCGCAGCGGCTCTGGCAATGTTTTCCTCTTGGTGTGCGGTGGCGGCCAGGGTGGCGGCGGACGCGGCTTTGAGCTTGCATTCATGTGTGTGCCTCTAGCCCTTCTCCTTGGCCGACTACACAGCACGTTGATCGTCCGTTAACGGCTTCTTCTTGGTCGGCGCCACCGTCTTGCGGGTGGCGCGGGGCTTGCCTTTGGCGGAGGCGAGGCCGACGGCGGCGTCGAGGATCGACTCGTCGTCCATGGCGAGCGGCCGGGAGTGCGAGCGACTGGGAGCTTTTTGGGAAAGAGAGGGAAATGGGGGTGGCTGTGCCGCCGACTAACGGGCCAGGGCAGGAGTAGGCGAGCGTCGCGCGCGTCCGTTTCGTGTCCGAGCCGACGCAAACGAGGCCCAAATTTGGGTCGAAAATGGATCGCCCGGCAGACAAAAATTGTAAGCGCGTCTATTTGGCGGCGCGTTGGGCCGATTTTTGTATCTGTTTCAATCCAAACAAACACACACAGACAAAATGGGTCGACGCGTTGAAGTTGGTCTGACAGTGGCGGTGGCCGGCACGGGAGGAAGATGGGCTTCGGACCGTTGCATGCAGATCGGATGGTCCCCAAAAAAGTTGACTGTCGGGAACAAAACATTCAGACGACTGTGCAATAATCAGCCCCATAAAACTGACGGGTAGCCAACAACACTGTCGACCAGCATCAACCACCGTGTAAATTTGGGTTGTTGCCAGCGTTTGTGTGAAGGGACCGGCCAGCTAGCCGGGATGCAATAGTAGCTACATTCGGCAGCAGTAATTTATCACCATGCAAGTCCATTATTGATTTATGTGGCTCGTAACGGCGTTTGAAAGTCTATAGGCTCCAATGTGCTAACTGCTAAGTATATTGCCACCGCAGAGAGAGACATGTGACCGAAGGTGTAGGTAGTACCTACCTTTCATTTCCGAAGAATATAAACCACAATCCTAGTACCAGCTGTCCGTTTAGTAGAGTTACTCAGCGACGAGAACGTTAGAATTATTAGCTCTACCCCATTTATCATGTCAAAAGAAAGATCTAGCTCATTCATTATTTTCAAAGATTTCTAGAAAATATCACATAAACCCATACGGTCCATTCATGCATCACAAAGGGAATGTGAAAAGTTTAATCTCATAACCCTGGTGAAGCAGGGACGGACCCAGAAAGAAAACATCCCGGTGTCCACATCTATACTATACACGGCGAATCCAAATCCATATTATACATGAATGAAGAAAATACTCAATAACTTAGATATCCGCGGGTAAACAGCCTTACTAAAATGGACAGTTCCATGGTTATGAAGTTAAACTTACTCGGCATTGTATTATACTCTTGTCTTGCATTCGAGCAATAAACCAAACAGATAATACTAATAAAAATTGGCAAGTTGCGGCATTTCAATTCCCAATTATAATACCCTTAAATTTAAAAATCCTAGCCATATAATTTGAAAAATGAGAATTAGACAAAACAAATATGATGTATACACCCGCCCAAAAAATATATGATATATATGCTTGGTTACAAGTCTTACAAGTCGTGTCGTATTCAGCGACGTGTTCGTGTGTGAGGGAGCGAGGACCAAGGTAGAAACGGGAAGCAGGGCGGCTCGCGATGACTCGATGGCGAGGCTTTCTGGCCGTGATGAGAGGAGGTGAGTATACGGACTTGGTAAATCTGTTCTCTTAAATGCCCGCGAATGCACGAGCATTGGCCAGACATCCCTCAAATAATATAATACACATCCGGACATCTTAATTATCATATCTTAAATTCATACAAATTCATAGAATTACGTCGACACGTCGTCCGGCTACTCCATCACTATTAACAAAATGCATTTGGACTATCAAAATTTGGTATGTTTGGCTATGATGAAGTTCATCCATGGCTGTCCTTGCCCTTCCCGGCTCCTTTGCCGTCCTTCTCGCGAAAGTACCGGTAAAAGACGCAGTACGGATCGAGCCGGATCTGCTCGTCGCCAGAGCTGTCCTTATTCTCCTCCTTCAGTGGCAGTCCGGCCATGGTACGGACCGTCCTATTCTGCTCTCGGGAGAGGGCGTGCGTGTTTCTTCACAATGCGGTCGCGGATGGCTTCCTCCTTCGCGACCGCCTGCGCCCGGGCATCAACCGCCTCCGGCGCCGCCATTTCCGCCGCAATACGGGTCTCGGCTACCCTTATCCTCTCCTTCCCATGGCGTGCCGCCCGTTCCCGGTGGGACTCATAGTCTGCCCGGCCGGTGATGGGGAAGGAGAGGTGTTCCGGCTGCCGGGACCGTGAAGATCCAGCATCAGAGGACGTGAGCGCCCGCTGGGCCGACGTTATGGCGTCACGGCGGACGGATCCGTCCGTCGACCGGGCGTTGTCCTCCTGGAAGCGGCGAAGTGTAATACAGACTGCCATTGCCTGCTCCAACACGCACGGGATGACACCTCGGTCGATGGAGTCCATTCTGCTGCCTGCCATGCCGGAGACGGCTGGAACTCACTGAAGACGAGCTCGGGTGGCGGAGGGGGGAGGGGAGTAGAGTGAAGTGGTTAGGGTTTGCTCCGGCGAGCGGATAGGGACAAATATATGTGGGGTCAGGTCGGTCCGCATGGGTCGGGTCAGATGTGCCGGGCGCGCCCGGCGCCCCATATCCGCCTCGTATTTTGGCTGGATATGGGGATGCCAGTCAACCAGGGTGTTTGAGGCCCCTTTGACGCATCCATCTAAGTCGAAACGTGTGATCCGGACGGTGAAACATATGAGACGGGTTTGATGCGCCCAGGGCCGTCTCCAGATATTTGGGGGCCCGGGAGGAAATTCAAAATAGGTCCCTAATTTTTTCAAAAAAAAAACATATGACAGAAAAACTAATGTAAGTATAGTACTCTCACTTAATTATATAACTTCAAATGTGTGTTTTTTGGTACAATATTTAGAAAATATATCAAATACGCAAAATAGTAAAAATGGCACTAAAGAAAATAACTTATAGTCTAACCTCTTTTCTACCAAAAAGCAGGACTCCTCAAGTATTTCTGGGATGCATGATTCTTTTTGTTTTCTGAAACAAGCAAAAGTAATGTGAAGCAATTCAAACACTATGAATTATAGCCTTCGTAACTAATAAAAATAGAAAAAAAATCACCTTGATGTAAGATTTTGAAATTTTCGGATAACCAAACATTAGGCTACGCTAGCAAAATAAAGGGGAATTTGATTATTTGCCACCTCTTACTTTGCTATTTGATGATTTGCCCCGGGTTGTCTCAATGACGGGTGGACCCGGCCCCACCTGTCATTCCCAGGGGGGTGGCAAATTATCAAAAGGCAAAGTAAGGGATGGCAAATTATCAAATTTGCCCAAAATAAAATAGGGCTTGATAAAGAAGGACTTGGGCAGGCAAGGAGAAATACATCATAAACCAGCGCCGTGGGCGTGCGGCGTGGCCGGCCGGCGGCGGCCTATGCACGTCTGACCTGGTGTCTTCTCTCTGCCACCCTCGCGCCTCACCCAGCCGCCGTCGCCCTGCTCGAGGCCTCTCCTCAATTTAGATATATTAAAACTGTGCACTTTCCTAGCCCTCTGAGGCCACCGGCGTTTTAAACCATTGGATCATTTGTGATCTCGTTTTTTGGCCGTCAGATACTCTTAAATAGCGCTAAGTGGACCAGATGCCTCATGAGCGGCTGCTCCCGTAACAAAATTGGTGTTTTATGGTTAATCGTGCCTTCCTGGCTCAAGAAGCCCACTTAACGTGCACCGGCCCACTTAGCACAAACAATATTGCAAGGGAAAAAGAGAGGCCGCTTTGGGAAGGCCAGCGTGCGGGTGATGCGAAGAGACAGCGACACGGACCTTGTTAAGGGAGACATTGAAGGGGAGACACTGAAGGGGCAGCGGGGCAGTGATGCGGCATCGTGGGCGATTGAAGTACGTCTGCCGGTATTCAAGCGAGGAGTAATGTTTCTGTTGCTAAAAATCCATTAATGCGAATGGAGGTGCGCCACTCACCCGCAATCGCCTGCTCCCCGCGTCCTTTATTTAGCACGCCCGGGGGCACAACTCCCACCTCCGCCGCCCTTGGCCTCGACGGCAGCGCCTACCGCTACTCATCAGCATCCTACCGCGCTGACGTCCAAGAGGGCTGCCACACTTCTGATATATCTCCATGCTGCCGGTGGCATTCGATTCTGTTATAGCACCATGGCGGGCTGCAGGGCGTGTCCGGTCACCACGAGCTCCAAAGCCACCAGATCAGACACCCCAAGGCATATACCCGCCCCCGGTTCTTTGCCCTCCTTCATCCACCTTGTCTTAGAGTAGCCCGCCTACTCTACAGTTTGTCTGGGTAACGAGGTGTTGTGTTTGTCAGGATACATGCGATTCATGTTTCTGCATATATCTCTTATTTTTCTCTTGTGTTTCTTTAATGTTTTCTTTGTACATTGGGCATGAAGGATTTCTGTGCTGCAGACTAAACAGAGGCCTTCATTTGTTCAGTTCTTTTTTCTTTAGAAAAGGAGGAGGACCCCCGGCCTCTGCATCTGGATATGATATTTGTTCAGTTCTTATTGCCCAAGCCCCAAAGTTTGCTGGTTCAGCAGATTGGGAGGATAACCACTGTACATGTTTCAGGTTCGCTTCAGGCATGAAACATTGAACTAAATATCATTATTTCTAGATAAATTAAATATCATTTGGACTTAGCATAAAGTTCTTGTTGCATGTGACTTGTTTGGCTCGGGATGTGCAGTTGTCCGGGGGACATGATTTTCTTCCTTGCATAGTTATATGCCACTTCTAATCCAGTCTGCTCACCGAATGCATGGTCGTAAATTTTCAGGCAAAGTACACAATGGGAGTAACTTTGATTTTTGAATTATTCTTGGTTCTTCTTTCACTCTTACAGGGTTAAAGGAATGAGGAATGTCCTAGCAATTTCTTCACAAGGCCCACTGAACGCTTTGGACCATGTACCATGCATTGGTTATTTTTTTGTTCTTCTGTTCTTTGTATGAAATACCTTATGTGAAACCTGTAAAAGACATTATGCAAGTCGCTTTATAGAATTGTTAGGCAGTTTCGTAAGGCAATAAAGTAGTGCCACTAATAAATTATATTTTCTTTCTATTATTGATGTCATTCTAGGTTACCATGGACAACTCATTTGGTATACTTCTTTATTCACATTTTTCATGTATTTCGTAATAACTACTTGAAGGAAAATTTGTATTCACACTTGCTGTTTTTTAGATCTTTCATTACTTGTCCCAATTCAAAACACTACACTTTTGAGACATCGTGAGCCAAAAGAGGCCACAATCTACCACAAACACATGTATCAAATGTCCTAATTCAAGGCACATACAGTTGAAAGCCAAGCTCAAACCAAGTATATTTGATCTAATAAGAAAGACAGAAAAAAGTTCAACAAACTACTATCTTGGTAACCTATCAGATTCTTCTTCATTGCAATATTTTTTAAATGAAGCAGACAAGCACAAGCTACAAGAAAGTACGATACTTCAAAGCATTCCCAACAAATATACAAATTACTTTATATCCTTAATAACTAAGCGATAAAATAGACGGGCGCAGCAACGCGCGCCATTAATGATCTAGTCTAATCTAAGATCGCGAGGCCAAGAGCAACTGCGACATGTGCGGCGGTGCATGAGATCGGGAGTGCTAATCAGGAGTTTTGGGAACCAACAGGCGGGCTGTTCGTGCGTGTAATTGGTTTAGTTGCCAACAGAAAATGCTAAAATGGGCTGCCTAAGAGTGGGTTGTCATACCGGGCTTTTCTCTTTCACATATGTATACTACTTGCTGCTGCACTGGGGGCCCAAAAAATTGGAGGCCATGTGCGGTCGGCCAATTTGGCCCCCCCTCATCAACGGGCCTGGATGCGCCCGGCTATAGATGCTTTAAGGATCACAAACATGCGCATGTGAGAATACCTCAGGCCTATGTTACCCGCACGAACGTATATGTTTCCCCTCTAGCTAGGGTTTTCTTCCTCTCGGGGCGATCTCGGTCGCTGCCGTTGAGACCGTGTTTTCCCTGTCTCCTGCCACGATCTCCTGGCCTCTCTCGTTCGGGGGCGCTGTTGCGCTCATCGTCCTGAGGAGGGCTAGGGGAGTAGGAGGTCCTAGGGTTTCTGCAAGGCCCGAGTCGTTCTGATCGGGTTAGGGTTCGACAAATCATGGCATCAGGCGGGGCTTCAGGATCTCGTCCGAGTGGATTGATGGAGACTGACGACGTGACAGCCCTGATGAAGGAGCTAGGTCCTCGGGAGGAGGATCTCGACGACGTGATTTTTGATGAGAAGGAGGCTCCGGTCGAGGTGGTGCGCTGGATAGCATTGGCTAGGGTTCACTCGCCCAAGACATACAGCCAGTTTTGGTTCTTCAAAAACATGAGAGCCGCGTGGGATCTTGCCCAAGATGTTCAGTTCAAGCCCCTGGAGGATAATCTCTATACTGTGCAATTCTCCTGCTTGGGGGATTGGGAAAGAGTAACGAGGGACGGCCCATGGCACTTTCGAGGAGACGATGTCATCCTCAAGCCGTATGATGGATTATCAAAGCCGTCCACGGTGCAGCTTGACACTATAGAAATTTGGGTGCAGATTCATGATGTACCTCCACTGTATGCTCATCTGGTCCCTTCTCTAGCAGCAAAGGTTGGCGAAGTCATCTACGCCGAACCCCAATCGCAAGACTTTGCCGGCAACTTCCATCGAGTTTGGGTTCGGATTAATGTCGATAAGCCTATGAAGAACGATGTTTCTATGATAAGAGAGGGGAAGCGCCAGATATACAGGATTAAGTATGAATAACTTCCGGACTGGTGTGCGGTCTGTGGCATGTTGGGGCATCAATTCAAAGAACATGGTAATGGTATACACCCTCCGTATGCGTTGATCTTTAAGGATCTAAGAGCCTCGTGGGTCATGAGGATGGGACAAGGCCCGGGAGGGGGCCGCGGAAGAAGAGGAGGACGGCGGGGAGGGCGTGGAGCAAACCCCCGATCGGATCAGGATGATGGTAATGATGGGAAGGACAACATGAGCTCTGAATCTGATGCGGTCATGAACGATGCGGACAACAACAGAAAGAGAGCATGGCATATGAAGCAATCGGTGAACAACGACGCAAACAGATCTGGTCCTGGGTTGATGTTAGCTATAACCGCTTCGCCGCCTATACCCCAGAGCCCGAGCAGCAAGCAAGACCTAAAGAGAGCCAAGAAAATCATAGATGCAGCGGATGAGGATTTGGACAAAGGTGTCAATCATGGCAACATCGTCACTTCTTTGGCGGGCTCCTTCGAGGAGCGCCGCCGAGCCCAATGAATGCGCTATGTTGGAACTGCCGTGGCACGGGTAAACCTGCGGCAGTTCAAGAGCTTCGCGAATTCGCAAGAATTTTTACCCCTACCCTGTTTTGTATCGTTGAGACACAGATAGATGGTCAAAGGGTAGAAGCTATGGCAAGCTTGATAGGCTATGATAATTCCTATGCTGTCGATAGTCAGGGAAGGAGTGGTGGAATTGGCTTATTTTGAACAATGCAATGAAAGTTGAGATTCTCGGTTATTCGTGTTATCACCTTGATGTTTCAGTTTCAGAACAGGGGGAGGGCCCATGGAGGATGATGTGTGTCTATGGAGAGGCGCAGACCCATCTTAGACACCAAACGTGGACTGTACTTAAAAACATCAGTACTTTAAATAGCCTCCCATGGTTATGCATAGGCGATTTCAATGAAGTGTTACCTCCAAGTGAGCATGAAGGTGTAGGAGAACGCAGTAATGCACAAATCCAGGCTTTCAGAGATACGGTTGACGTTTGCATGTTGCTAGATTTGGGCTATAAGGTCTGTTTCTGGACGTCTGAAAAGAAAGTGACTGGTGGCTCATTTACTCGATGCCATCTGGACAGGGCGTTGGTAAATTCAGACCGGTTGGCGAGATTCCCGTTAGCCTCTATAACACACGAGGTAGCGGCGTCATCAGACCATATGGCTTTGCTTCTGGATATTGGACGAGCTAAGGGCAAAAAGGGAGTTTAGATACGAGACAATGTGGGAGACTCATGAGGGCTTGAGAGATATGTTGATCCAGAGCTGGGAAACCGAAGCTCCTTGCAACTCGGTTGGAGATATACGACTCAAGATCGAGAACCTGGCTAGAGAACTTGACAGATGGAGTAAGGACACGTTCGGAAGTGTGAGGAAGGAAATCAAGTATTTAAAGAAAATGCTAGAAGATCTGCAGTCTGATCCTTTACGGACGGGGCCGTCACATGTTGAACTCAAAATAAATGAACGTCTCATTGAAATGTATCACCGTGAGGAGATAATGTGGCGCCAGAGGGCGAGGATAGTTTGGCTGACGGCAGGTGACAAGAACACCAAATTCTTTCATCTACGGGCGAGTTTGAGGAGGAAGAAAAATATGATAAAAGCCTTACATAATTCCTTGGGAGCAATTGTAGTAGATCCAGATGATCTCAAAGCCATGGTAAATGATTTTTATCAAACGCTATATACTTCTGAGGAGGTCCAGGGGATGGATGCAGTTCTTACTCACATGCCAAGGAAAGTGTCTGAGGAGATGAATGCTATGTTGAATGCAGAATACACTAAGGAAGAGGTGAAAACAGCACTGTTCCAAATGTTCCCAACAAAGGCACCGGGGGCAGACGGTTTCCCAGCACATTTTTATCAGCGCCATTGGGATATTTGTGGGGATGATGTAACAAGGGTGGTGTTGAAAATAGTCCATGGAGAAGAGAGCCCAGAAGGTATTAATGACATTGTTCTTGTCCTAATACCAAAGGTAATAAACCCCACCCTCCTTTCCCAGTTTAGGCCCATAAGCTTATGCAATGTTATGTATAAAATTGCCTCTAAAGTGGTGGCCAACAGACTGAAGCTAGTTTTACCAGACATAATTTCGGCTGAACAATCTGCTTTTGTTCCGGGGAGGCTTATCACTGATAACATTATATGTGCATACAAGTGCTTGCATTTCATGAAGAGGTCTAAAGCGAAGACTAACAGTTACTGTGCTCTCAAATTGGATATGATGAAGGCTTATGACAGATTGGAGTGGTCTTATTTGAGGGCTATTATGATCAAGCTCGGCTTTTCTCATCGATGGATTAATACAGTTATGGATATGGTCTCTTCAATGTCCTTTTCTGTTCTTTTTAATGGTGAGAAACTTGATTCTTTCAGACCAACCAGAGGTATCCGACAGGGAGACCCAATTTCCCCTTACTTATTTTTGATTGCAGCAAAGGGCCTTTCGTGCCTCCTGAAATCCAGTACACAGTCATCAATTGCAGGTATTAAGGTGGCCCCAACCGCCCCAACTATAAACCACCTTTTGTTTGCAGATGATATCATGTTGCTTTTTAAGGCTAATGTTGATGGGTCAATTGCAGTGTCAAACCTGTTGGAAACTTATTGTAAGGCTTCCGGGCAACGTATCAATCATGACAAGTCATCCATCTTTTTTAGCCGGGGTTGTCCAGGCTCTATGAGGGAAGCAATAAAGAACTCCTTGCAGGTTCACAATGAGTCCTTGAGTGAGCGTTATTTGGGCATGCCAACGGACGCGGGACACTCCAAGAATGGAACGTTCAAGTACTTGAGAGACCATGTGTGGGAGAAGGTAAAAGGTTGGATGGAAAAATTACTCTCTGTTGCCGGTAAAGAAGTTTTGATCAAGGCAGTTGCGCAAGCAATTCCGGTCTACTCTATGTCATGCTTCCGTCTTCCTAGAGGGTTATGTGACAGTATATCTACCATCATTAGGCAATTTTGGTGGGGGAGTAAGCAAGGCAAACGAAAACCAAACTGGGTTGCCTGGGACACTATGATACAACCAAAACAGTTGGGTGGACTTGGTTTCTGTGATTTGGAGATGTTCAATCTAGCTCTGCTCGCGAGGCAAGCTTGGAGGACAATGAATGATGAACGCTCTCTTAGTGCTTAGGTTTTGAAAGTTGTTTACTTCCCAAACAGTACTTTATTGGAGGTAGATTTGGGTCCCCATCCATCTCAGATATGGCAAGCTATATTGGATGGTAAGGAGATACTAGCTCAGGGAATCATCAGGAGAATTGGGGATGGGGAGAGCACGGATATATGGTTACACAATTGGATCCCTCGTGATAGTTTCAAAAGGCCTATTACATCTTTAGTGCCGAACCCACCACGGCGAGTATCTGATCTTATTGATACTACAACACAATGGAATGAGGGCCTGGTTCGCTCAGTTTTCATCCCGGTTGATGCAAATGAGATTCTAAAGATACCAGCGTGTATGCGTAGGCAGCCTGATTTTTGGGCTTGGCATGAGGAACCAACCAGTTGTTTCACCATTCGGTCGGCATACCGGATGATATTGCGTACGAAGACAAGCAGAGAGGGATGGTGGAACGAGGCCGAGGGCTCATCCACGGGGCAGAACAGCATGTTTTGGAGCACTATATGGCATATCAAGGTACCCTCAAAACTTCGTATGTTCCTCTCGAGACTTGCTAGACATTCTATGCCTAGCGGAGAAGTGCTTCATCATCACCATATGGCCGAAACAGACACTTGCTGCTTGTGTGGAGTGAGGGATACATGGAGACACGCACTTCTCTCTTGCGTTCTCTCAAGAAGCGTATGGGCTCTCGCACCAGAGGAGTTGGTCGAGAAAATCATAACACACCAAGAGAAAGACGCTAAAGACTGGTTATTTGCTTTACATGGAATACTAGATGCGCATGATTTCATCCGTGTTGTGGTTACCTTGTGGGCAATCTGGGCTGCACGAAGAAAGGCAACTCGTGAGGATATATTTCAATCTCCACACGCTACAGCGGCTTTCATTAATAAGTTTCTGTCGGAATTGGAGATAGTAAACAAGAGGAAGACGCAAGAGGTACCAGGAAGAGTCGTGAGAAGTGCAACATGGGTGCCGCCAACCCAAGGTTGTGTCAAGATCAATGTTGATGGGGCAGTGGTTGTGAGAAGGAAGCATGGTTCCGTGGGAGCGATCTGTAGAGATCAACAGGGCAACTTTTGGCAGGCTTCAGCCATCGTTTTCAAGCATGTCACAGAACCTCAAACACTTGAAGCCCTAGCTATAAGAGAAGCTCTCTCTTTGACGGATGATCTATATGCACGAGATATACAGGTTGCCTCTGATTGCAAAGTGGTTGTCGACGAGTTGCATCATGGCAAGCTAGCTGCTTATGGACCAGTTCTTCGGGAGATATCGGAACACTATACTAGTTATGTAATATAGGTCATGAATTTTAGGAGCTCAAACTATGAAGCTCACAATCTAGTGAAACATACTCTCTCCCTCGCGGTTGGCCACCATGTGTGGTTAGACCAGCCGGGAGATCTTCATTTCGTCCCTGTAAACATTGTGACGGGTTAATAAAGTTCGCGAGATTGTCTAAAAAACGAACATGTGCATGATATCTAATCGATCTGCTCTAAGGATCACGAACATGCGCATGCTATCTAATCGATTTCTTTTTTCGGCGGCTAGAACGAATCGACAGGAACGTCTCCTCCCACTGAAAGCGCATCGTCGGAAATTCTGAAATAAATCCAGAAATAATGCGAGCACCAGGATTTGAACCCTGGTGGGTTGGGGATAGCATTGTCCACCTAACCATCTCAACCACAGATTGGTTCGCGCAGTACTTCATTTTTTTTAGGGGAGAAAATATAGCGCAGTACTACAGGCGTGCCTCCAATCAATCGAATCCATATGGTGCGTGGGTCGCTGGCTGCGGGCTGCGCCTGCCGAGTGCCTTGTCACTTGATTGATTCAACCGGTGCCCAGCTCTGAATTGTACTTTACCAGTGTCCTGCTAAGCACACGAGCTAGTAGAAGGGTAAGTAGAAATTCTACCCGGTGTCTAGTGTCGAGTGAAAATGTACAGAACTGGCCTTTATCTGAAACTTCAACACAAAATGACCCCATTTTGAAAATATTTCACGAAATGGCCCCTTTTACATGACGCCCGCGGCTAGGGCGCCATGCTAGATTGCATGACGCCCCGGGGTAGGGCGTCATGCTATTTGGCATGGCACCCTAGGCCGGGGCGCCATGCTACATGTCACTATCATGGCGCCCTAGCCCGGGGCGTCATACTCTCTAGCATGACGCCCTAGCCCGGGGCGTCATGCAAAAAGGGCCATTTCGTGAAATATTTTCAGAATGGGGTCATTTTGTGTTGAAGTTTTAGATAAGGGCCAGTTTTGTTCAATTTCACTAGTGTCGACACCGATTGCATATACGTGGATCCGCCCCTATAGTGAAGGATGTGTTGGGCCAACATATGCGATTCAATCTTTCACACATCACTAAAAGTTTGAGAATAAGACACACATGTGTTCCTCATCTATCGTCTGCCTCGCCGCTCACGTATGGTCGTGCTTCAGAGCATCTCCACCCGCGTCATCAGAACAACCTCCCCAGGCGATTTTTTCGCGCCGTCGTCGAAAAAATATTCCAGTCGCGCCTCAGGACGCCGAATTCCGCCGGCTCGGTCCGTTTTTGCGCCCGGCGCTCGCAGGCCGAGCCCGGCGCACTGGGGGACGCTCGGGGGCTCCGGCACAAGGGAAAAGCGATCCTAGGGCCACATTGATAAGCGAAAAGTCAAGCCACCCGCCCAGATTCGCCTCCTACCCCCCGCGCTCGGCCACCACCTTGCGCCACCCTGCCGATCCCGGCGCCGACCACCGCCCGCCGCTGCTAGGTAGACCATCCCCCGCCGAGAAAAAGAAGGGGTTTCGCCGAGGCAGCCTCTCCGGGCCTGTACACCGGCGGGCTTGCGCCGGCCTCGCTCACAAGGTGTTCGGTGAATTGCCCGGCCCGGCGATGGACTCCGAAGATGAGGAGGCGCTCGCGGCGTTGCTGGATGAGGAAGGCGAAGCCGACGTCCAGGAGCAGGAGCATCTCATGGTTCTCGCCGCCCTCGCCGGCCTGCTCGCGAGCAGTGAGAAGCCGCGGCGAGGTAGCTCGGCGCTTGGGCGGGTGAAAGCAAAGAACCGGCATCGTCGGGAAGGCTACTGCATGCTCTACTCGGACTACTTCACCGACGCTCCATTGCACGGTGAGAAAACATTTCGGTGTCGTTACCGGATGAGCCGAACGCTTTTCCTCCGGATTGTGAATTCCATCCGGGAGTTCGACAGCTACTTCAAGTGCAAGAAGGATTGCACCGGCACACTTGGATTCACCTCCATCCAGAAGTGCACGACAGCTATGAGGATGCTTGCATGCGGAGCTCCCAGTGATTCACTCGACGACTATGGGCGCATGGCCGAGTCCACCAGCATAGAGTGTTTATACAAGTTATGTCGGGCAGTGGTGGCAGTGTTTGGACCGCAATACTTGAGAACACCCAATGCGGAAGACACTGCTCGGATCCTAGCACAGAATGCAGCAAGAGGATTCACTGGGATGCTTGAAAGCATCGACTTCATGCATTGGAAATGAAAGAATTGCCCATTTGCTTGGCAGCGGTTGTACAAAGGCGTCAAAGGCGGTTGCAGTGTGGTGCTTGAGGCAGTGGCCACACATGATCTCTGGATTTGGCACTCTTTCTTTGGGATGCCAGGAACTCACAATGACATCAACGTCCTGCAGTGTTCCCCAGTCTTTGTCAAGCTTGTTGAAGGTCATTCTCCTCCGGTGAATTTCGAGGTCAATGGACGACAGTACAACAAGGGGTACTATCTAGCTGATGGCATCTATCCGAGATGGTCGACATTTGTGAAGACCATCTCAAACCCTGTGGCGGGAGGCAAGAAGGCCTGGTTTGCGAAGGTTCAGGAGGCTTGCAGGAAGGATGTCGAGCGGGCATTTGGTGTGCTCCAATCTCGATTTGCTGTTGTCCGGTACCCCGCTCAGACCTGCTCGAAAGATCAAATGTGGGAGATCATGACTTGCTGTGTCATCTTGCACAACATGATCATTGAGAGCGAGCAAGAAGAGCCAGTGTTTGACATTGAACCATACTACAGGCAGGGTCCTCTAGCCGAAGTTGATCACCAGCTACCGGCAACCTGGACTGCCTACCTCAGTATGCGTCAGGAGATCCGAGACCCACAGGTGCATCATCAGCTGCAGCAGGATCTGGTGGAGCACCTATGGAGGCTCAAGGGCGAGGCCGGGAATGACGTGCGATGAAACTTGAGTTTTTATTTGTTAAACTATATAATTTGTAGTGAACTATTTGTTGAACACACCGAACTATGTGACGAACTAATTGATTTCTATTTGTATGCAAAAATTAACGCCGAAACACGCCGAACTATGTGACGAACTAATTGATTTTTATTTGTATGCGAAATTTAACGCCGAAACACGCCAAACCGCACCGAATATGGACCGATTCACGCAGATATCGGGCCTTTTTGGACCGAAAGCTGGGCTGAATGCGACGCCTAGGGGCGACCTGAGGGCGATGGCTGGACGCCGAATCGCCCCAGCGCCGAGTTTACTGCCGGCGCACACCCAGGCCGCTCTTTTTCGACGCCCTGGGGGCCGAACGGCTGGAGATGCTCTTATGAACGAGCTGCCCATTCCACGTCCCGGTGTGCACCGTGAAGTGAAACACTAGGTCTTTGAAGTCATATCTCTAGCTTTCGTATTAGCAATTGATTTGAATATGTTGTTTGTTGTCCTATATACACCCTGATTACTTGCTAGTTTGCATAGTATTCTATTCGTTCAATCATGACGCTTATTATGTTCATCATGATCTATCTATCTATACCTCAAAAAAGAGGATCTATCTATCTATTATATTTCTACTAGAATAATTTATAAGGGAAATCTCTCGTATATAAAAAAATCAAACACGCTCGCCCGGTGTCCTGGCGGCAACGTGTTCAGGCTTCACATCTCCAATGTGCATCTCCTTCTACCCATCTACAAAGTTTTTGTGCGTCACACAAAGGCTGGTCACTATGGGGGCACTAGCTAGTTTTCTACGCCAATTTTCTCCCGGAGTACGCGTGGTTTTGTTGTCTTCTGTGAATCACTAACATGATTAGGACATCTCTAAGGGCACTCCTGGAACCTTCACATTTCTTTGTCTTGACTGTCCGGATATTGTCCGAACAAAAAATGTAGCCCAAACGCCTCCCCCTCCCCCAAACTTGCCTCATTTGTCTAGATTTTCACGAACGCTACAAATCCAGTCCACGTGTGGAGAGGAAATGGGGCTATAGGGATAGGTTCGGACATGTCTGCCACGTCAGCACGAACAAGCCGACCTCATCCTAAACCCCACCTAATTGAACTCCCCGAGACTCCTTCCTCCCACTCGCCATCCCTAGTCTTACCCCCACCCGGAGCACCCCTGGACATGGCCCTCGCCTCGGACGCTACCTAGTACGTCCGAGTCTGCCAGGCTGCCCCCGCCATACAGCCCCGCACACCACATGTTCGATTCACAATTTTGACTGTTTTTATGCAATTTTTTAGGGACACACAATGGACCTGGAAGATGAGTTTATTTACAATAAGGTCCTCGATTCATCGTTATCAAACAACGGTAATGAGGAGTATGAGTTTATGATAATGATGAGTAACCTCAAAGAACTGTAGAAGCAAGAGGAGCATGTTTGCAACTTTCAGGGGTTCGATGCGGGGAAGGATAACATTTTTTTTTTGCCAGAAAAGGATAACGTTTTTTGTTTTTTCGTTTCCATGTTTTTGTGTTTTTTTCGTCTTTTATGTTTCTCATTTTCCCCTTCATTCTTTGCATTTTCCATTTCCTATTGCGTTTATTCTTTCATTCATTTTTGGTTTATTTGTTTGTGTATTTAATTTTTTCTGTTTTTATTTTTTTCTCATTTTCCAAGCACTTCTAAAACTAGATGATGCCCCGCGCGTTGCTGCGGGATTTTTTGTCATGAATTTTCAAAGAAAGGTGAGTATCCAAACTTAAGTGACAAAACTGCACAGCTAACTTTACATTCTGTAGAGCTGGCAATTGAAATTATGGTTGGGTCAATAGTAAATACATGAATATAAGTGGAACTTTGCAAAAAAAAGGTGCAGATGATGTCAACAGTTGCCGCAGATACATGTAGTCCCACATCTTAATATATTTGTAGTTTTGTACCGCTGAAAATATCGTCTCAGAAGTATGAGAATGTTTTTTAGTTACAATAGCGATCAAGGTTACACTTATTAATAATGCTATATATGAGTAACTGGTGCGGATGGCATTGAAGCATGTATCTTCATTGTAGCATGGCTTGACGTTACCTGCATAGAATGGTGCATTAGTTCATCCCGAAAAACTGGTTTAATCTGTGATGTGGCGCATAATACCTTATTCTGTTTTTGTAGCAGCATTACTCTGCCTTCCCTAAAATGTTTCCGGCATTCTTGTTGTTTGTAGTGATGCATTGCTGATGGTAATAGCTAGTAGCCTTCCCACTGAACTATACTGATTAAATATGTATAAGAAAACACTCAGAAAATTACATAAATTTAATGATTTAATAGAAGAAGACAAATGTTTCCTTAGCTCCCATGTATGAGAATTAGAAGCAAGCCATATGACTATCATCACAAAAAAGGTTCATTTCAAAAATCACGCATATGGTCTTCAATGAAAGGATTTATTAGAAACATGTGATCAACTAATGGGATAATGGCATCCTTTGTGTTCTGCATACTAATCAACCTTCAAAATGTTATAACAAAGTGGCATATACAGTGATCTAGCTAGTAACGCTGTTTTTCTGAATGATCGTACTGATTTTGTATTTCTACCAATTTGTGAGTCAATTACCAGAACTGCATATACGCTGCTACAACACAAACACGTTTGAGACCATTGGCCATCTGCATCTGCATCTCCAAACCTCATATTATTGTTGAGTTTGAACTCTCACCTACACATCTATATTACACAATCGAGTGAGTAGAAGATCTATTTATATACCAGCTCGAAACTCCAAAGAGACCCCCAAAGCAAGAGTCTAATATATTTCCAGAGGTATATAGTTCAGATTGTCCGGTCAGCAACCAAAAAAAGAATTTGCCTGCAGCTATATGTTAGAATATATGATACAAACATTGACTCTCTGCGAATATATACTAAACGAAAGCAGGGCGAAATCGATCAACATGCCAAGCGCATGGTAGTGATCTAACAACAAAGAAACAACATGGTAGAGGGAGATTGGGAGTGGATGAATGAGGGAGAACCTCCTACAAATATGGGATTGAAATAGATTGCAGGTGGCATTGAGGGCGCAGAGGTGACCCGGCCTAGGATGTTTCCAACCTTTCGCTAACGATCGCTAGAGCAAACTGCAGAAAAAGAGGGCATGCATATAGTTCCAATTCAGCATAGTTTTGCGGAAAAAATTTGAACAGCGAGTTAGTACTAACTTATTGTCTGACCTGTAGGAATAATGAGGAGGTTGCAGGGAAGCAGGCGATGGGTGTGGCTGATTTATATAAGGGGAAAACCGGCGACTGTCGAGCAGCTCCACTGATTAATAGGGAGAGGAATTGCATCGGTTACCTGGGCAGGGGGAGTTAAATCCATCCGTTTCTGTTGAAGAAAAGTAGTGGGACTTAATTGAGGCTGGAGAAGGTGAATTGGAAGAGGCGCTGCAGTGGAGAAGACAGAAGGCAGCGAGCCTACCATGGGGACAAGGGTTGAAGGAGCGTTACCGTGACGGGGGATTCCTACTCTCGCGTGCAGAAGAAATTTAGCGTGTGATGGGCCAGCATTTTGGGCGGAGAAAAGGGAGGCCAGCGAGCGGTCCGGTGGGTTAGATTTCGGCATGTGATGGGCCAACGTTTTGACCGGAAGGAAAAAAAGGGGAGGCCATCGAGCGAGTGGTCTGGCCAGCCCATGTCGTGGCAACATCAAATTGCAGGAAATTTTCTTAGTGGGAGGTAGCTATTTAAGAATAGAGGATGACATGGCACATCGCTGATGTGGATAGTGTGCATGGTGAGAGAATGAAAGTAGTGGGGAGCAACTTTTTAATAATGGTAGATGAGAGATCAATTACGCCGGAAAAATAGAGGTTTGATCCGGCACCGCGTAATACCAACGGACGTGCCTCGCTTGCACCGGATGAACAGATTTTTCTTTTCTTTGCTGAACTAACATGCATGTGTGTTTCAATGCATGGGCAAAAGTTGTTGATGTGGCACTATCGCTGAGGATGTGGCTAGACTGCTGAGGTAGAGCGAAGTGAATGGTTGCATGTTGATTAGTGATGTGGATAGGTTGCATGTCAAGAGAAATGAGATAGTGGGGATGAACTATTTAGGTATTATAGATTACATTAAGAAGATGCACAAACACTTTACATTACATAAACTGTTTACTTAAAGTACTTCAACATTCTATACAAGCAGCGTGAACATTTTTTAAAATAGCGTAAACCATTTTATTGAACTTACATGAACATTTTTCATTTCGAAACATAAAAAGAAAACTCTTCAAAAAATGTGGACACACTTTTCTCAACAATTTTGTTTATTGTTTCCATAATTGTTTTTAAGAATTATATTAACATATTTTAAAATTTATATGAACGTTTTTAGAAACACAAGGAACATTTATTATACATGCTACATGATGATTTAAAAAAATACATGATCAATATTAATTTAAATTGATGGCATATTGTTTAATCAAATGGAATGTTGTCCTTTAATATATGAACATTTCTTCAAAGTCACCATTTTCTAAATGCACAAACACCATTTAAATCACATTAACATTTTGTAAAATACATGAATATTGTTTTATTCACATGAATAAGAGTTGCTTATTGTTTCTTAGCTGTCATATAAAATTTGTAAACTTTTAAAATTGTACTTTAGTTTCTACTACAATGTGGCATTTAAAAAAATTGAGTCTAAACATTCTCTTTATTAATCAATGTCCAAAAATATGGCATTCCAAATGAAACATGTTTATTTTACGTAGGCTAATTATCCCCTGTGTGCACCTTTCCGGGCCGTGACTTTTCAAAAGCCTATTTTGAGCGAGTGTTGTTTTGTACTCATTGCGCTGCTTCAGGCGCCGAATCGCTACCATTTTTATGCTAGCTACACTCGCTCTCTGCTCTCAGTAACATGGTCGCTCGTATTTTCTTTTCTCGCTCGCTTGGATGCTCATCTGCTAGCTCACTCGCTAAACTTTTCGTCGGTGGCTTCGTGTTATTTTCCTATCTCGTTCATGCAAACAAAATCTTCCTGCTTGTTTGAAAGAAAAAACAAGTACTCACTGCGATCAATATTAATTGAAGTTGGTTTAATACAAAGTTAGTGCAACTTTACACTAAATTGGCGTCAATTAATACTGATAGGAGGGATTATGATTTTCTAATAGATCAATGATTTTTTTCACAAATTTTGCTTTTTGGATTGAAAAATCTTTTTAAATTTTAAAAAATGTTGGAAATTTATAAAATATTCATGGGAAAATATTATGGATTTAGAAATGTCTCGACTTGAAAAAATATTCATGAATGTAAAAGTGTTTATGATTTCAAACTGGTATTAAAGATTATAATTGGCTTACTACATCCAAAAGTATGTAAGATCTAAATGTTGAAAATAGAGCATATGTTCCCCATGCAAATTTGAAAATGATCCCTTCAGTCTATTCACATAGAGGAATGGAAAACATCATGGGAAACCGAACTATTATACAATTGAGAGAGATTTCCTATGAGTGGACACTTTTTTATTTACTCTTGATTTTTGAGAAATGTTCATGCATTAGTAAAAATGTCTGCAAATAAGAAAAACTGTCTTTGAACTTCAAAATGTTCATGAATATGGAAAATGTTCAAATAAATTTATAATACCAAAAAAATTAAAATCCTAACATATTTGTAAAAAAATCAAATTTTAGAAATGTACATGGATTTTAGAAATTTTGATGAAATTGAGTTTTTTGGCAAATCTAATAAACCTTCACAAATAAATAAAGATGTTATAGAAAGGAATAAAAATAAAAAATTCTGAAAAATATTCATGAACTTACAAAAGGAAAAATCTAAAGTGAAGAAAAACTAAAGATCAAACAAGAAAAGAGAAGGAAATACCAGAAACAAAATCGTTGAAAAACCTTAAAAGACTATATAGAAGAAAAACAACCGGTATAGAAACTTCCTAAAATCGGCTGGAAGGTTTCAAAACTCGTGTTCGGCTAAATGTTGTTTTTGTTTTTGACGGGTGGCTATATGTGGCTTATAGCAACCCCGAAAGAAAGTGTTGTCTCCAGCGCTGTCTTACTGTCGCTATTATTGGGCTGGCATAAATGACTTCCTGCATGTCAGTTCGTTTTTCTTTTAACTTTATCATGATTTAATTATTTTTTATTTACAAAAATATTTAAATAAGTAAATCCTAAAAATTAAATTTATTTAAATATACAAACTTGAATTTTGATAGCTTAGTTTAAAAAATATTGATAGGTTCTAAAGAACAATTGTGACATTTGAAAAATGTTCACACTTTTCAAAATATTGTACGTGAAATTTTATAAAAAATGTTTACATGGTGTAAAAATATGTTCATGCAATTCACAAAAAATATTTCCTATCACTCAAAAACAATGTACTTGGAATTTTCAAAAATTGTTGCGTTTCAAAATTACATGATCGTGAAATTTAAAAAATATGTTTATACAGTGTGAAAAGATGTTTGTATAAATTATAAAATGTTTTATACCATTGAGAAAAGTTTACCGGACATTCAAAAAATGTATAGGCATAGTTTAAACACATACTTCATACAATTAAAAATATTCAATGTGCATTACATGTATTAAAATTATATTCAAGACATGTATTTTGAAAACAAATACAACATGTATTTGAAAATGTTCTACATCTATCTAAAATGTTACGTACATATATGAAAATTGTAAAATGTGTATTTGAAAACAATGAAAGGACATAGGGTTAGAAACAAACAATTAAAACCAAATAAAACCGATTAGAAACGTAAAGAACACACACAAAAAAGGAAGAAAAGAAAAGACAAATAAAACCAGCGAACCCATAAAGAATAACACAGAACAAGAACACACATCCTGGGGATGGTGAATCCATTGATATGTGGAGGGATCAGCAAAGCGTGGCGGCTCCAGGTGTATGCCTCTGTATTCACAGGAATACCCAAGATTTGAACGAAAAAAAAATATACATGTATTTCAGGTTTCAGCCCAGAGCAAAGGAAGGCCCATGTGTCCAGCACTCCAGCCCACCATCGCCTCGCACCGACGCCTCCCCATCTCAACTCCTCTCCTCGCAGTCTCGCACCCAGCCGCCACTGCACGCCGCACGCACCAGGCAGCCAGGCACGCAGCACAGCGTCGCCGCCGGAGGCGGAGGCCGATGTCAACCGGCGGAGGCGACCCTGACGGCGGCGACCCGGCCACCGTGCCGGCGGAGCCCAGCCCTCCGTCCGCCCCTCCTCTTTGGGTCGAAGGGAGCAGCAGCCGAGCCTGAGCAGGGACGGGCGACCGCGCCGGCGGCGCCCTGCCACCCGCGCCGGCGCCGGCGGCGCCCGGTTCTCCGCCCGCCGGAGGGGCCCAAGTGGTTCCTGACGGGCGTGCTGGTGGGGTTCTGGTGGGGGTGGAAGAAGAGCAGCGAGTGGGAGCTGGAGGCGATGGTGGAGTCGGTGCTGCCGCGCCCGATGGCGAGGCACGTCGTCGACCTCCTGCCCAAGGCCACCGCCGACGCGCGACACAAGGCGCGGCTGGAGGAGTCCATCCGGGAGAACGCCCCCCCCCCCCCCCCCCCCCCCCCCCCCCCC
>LR738713.1:827989086-828017166 GCA_902687465.1 Secale cereale
CCCCCCCCAATTCCCTGCAGCACATAAACAGAAGGTGCGACGACCTCCGTCCTGGCCCCCAATTTGAGAATTTCTTGATTTGCTCCAATTTACTAGATGCAATTTGTCGATCTATTTAACAGATGTAAGTATTTAAATTTATGTTTTCCTAATGTAGAAGAAGAGGAGTGGAATTGTTGGCAGTAGCATATTTGCAATGTGGGAAAAAGCTTCAAAGGCAAGGAAAACAGATGAAGTTTCAACACCGAATCAGACAGCAGCTGCATCTAGTACTTTCACTTCTCCTGTTCATCTTGAGAGCAATTTGCAATTGGTGTTATGGCAAGAACCAGAAAGTAGAGGAGAAACCTCAACACCTCATGTAGAAGATGATGAATCTATTGATGAAGATGATGAACCGATGCAAGCAGATTTGGAGGCACTCGAACATGATCCTGGAAAGCGGATTCCCATCTCAGTGTATGCTGTCAATGACCAAGATAGAGTAAGAAGGAGATATATTGAGATGGGGTCATGTCAACCAAAGAATCATAAGTTCAAGTTTACAAATAAAAGCGAAAAAGAGCGTCGCTTTTGCCGTGTTTGGTTTAAAGAATTTCCATGGATTGAGTATAGTGTGGAAAAACATAGAGCTTTCTGCTTCGTTTGCTATTTGTTCAAGGATAAGACAAGATGTCCCGGTGGAGATGCTTTTGTGAAGAACGGATTTAATAACTGGAACATGAAGTCGAGATTGAAGAAACATGAAGGTGAGGTTAGTAGTGCTCATGCTGAAGCTCAAGAGAAGTATGATAGGTTCACTACACCACAAACATCAATTCGGGAGTCTATTGCTTCAAACACCTCACAATACAAGACTTTGTATAAACAGCGTTTGACATGGACACTCAAGTGTGTGAGATTTCTGTTGCGCCAAGGCTTGGCATTTAGAGGACATGATGAAAGTGAAGACTCACTAAATAAAGAAAATTTCCTTGAGCTTCTAAATTGGCTAGCAGGAAATTTTGAAGAGGTTGACAAGGTTGTTCTCAAGAATGCTCCACAGAACTGCAAGATGACTCACCATGATATACAACAAGAGGTCATAAAATGTTGTGCACGGGAGACTACTAAACTACTCATTGAAGAACTTGATGGTGGTCATTTTGCAATACTTGCAGATGAGTCTAGTGATATGTATCAGAATGAACAGTTGGCTGTTCGCTTGCGTTATGTTGATAAGAAAGGAAGGGCGGTTGTAAGATTTCTTGGTCTTGCTCATGTTGAAGATACTACCGCTTTGACACTAAAAGCCGCAATTCAGGAAATGCTTATGGAATACAATTTGACCTTTGCAATGGTTCGTGGGTAAGGATACGATGGAGCTAGTAATATGAGAGGTAATGCTAATGGCCTGAAAAAACTGATTATGGATGAATCCCCTTCTGCCTACTATGTTCATTGTTTTGCCCATCAACTACAGTTAACTCTTGTTGCTGTTGCTAAGGAGAGTGGTGATTGTACTTGGTTCTTTCAGCAGCTTGCACACTTGTTAAATGATCTTGGCATGTCTTGTAAAAAGATGAGAATGCTTCGGATAGCTCAGGCTGAAGAACTCATTGATGCATTGGAATTGGAAGAAGTAGAAACAGGGAGTGGGCTGAATCAGGAAATGGGTTTGGGAAGGCCATGTGATACACGATGGGGCTCTCACTTCAAAACTGTGAACCATGTCATCTCTATGTATGGTGCACTACGATGAGTCCTTCGCAAGATTGGAGACGAGTATCATGGTGCGGAGGCACAAGCGGCTCTATCCATGAGACAATATTTCGATCATTTGAGTTTGTTTTCATGGCACACTTGATGCAAGAAATATTTGGATACACAGATGAGTTGTGTAGAGCTTTGCAAAAGCAAGACGAAGATATTGTTCATGCTATTGAGCTTGTTAGTGACACGAAGTATTACTTGGAGGCTTTGAGGACCGATGCTGGATGGGATGATTTTCTCACAAAGGTCACAACTTTTTGTACAAAGCAAAAGATCAAAGTTGTTGATATGGATGGTCCTTACTTTCCCGTTGGCCGGCCTAGAAGGGGTTTATGTAATGGTACGACCAATTACCACCGCTTCAAGGTTGATATGTTTGTGGGTGTCAAAGTGAGCTAAATGGCAGATTTGATGAGGTAAACACATAGCTACTTTCTTGCATGGCAACATTCTGTCCACTTCATCTATTTGCTGCTTATGACCAAGAGAAGTTGGTTAGGCTTGCTACAAAGTTTTATGCTTCTGATTTTATAAGGGATGAACTGGCAAGACTTCCATGGCAACTAAACATGTATGTTACTAATGTGCGTAGAGATGAAAGGTTTCAAAACCTGAAAAATCTGTGTCAGCTTTCAGTTATGCTTGTTGAGACAAATAAACATGAACAATATCGTAATGTTTACAAGCTTCTTAAGTTGGTATTGATTCTGCTAGTAGCTACTGCTAGTGTTGAAAGGGTATTCTCTTCAATGAGCTATGTGAAGAATAAGCTAAGGAGCAAAATGGGTGATGAATATTTGAACGATTGTTTGGTTACATTCGTTGATAGAGAATTTTTCAATCAAGTGAAGGATGAAGATGTCATCAATCTGTTCCAGAAAGGCGACCACAGAGTTATATTGTAAGAAGGATATCATCACTTTATCAATCAAAAGGTACTTATGTATTCATGTCGTTATGGTCTGATACATTGAAATATTGCTATTGCCGTTATGCTAGTGTTGTTTTGTTCATATATTGCTAGTGTTGTCTTGTTTGGTTCATATACTACATTTAGAACAAAAAAAAATGGATGAATACCCAGCCTTCATTTCCTGAATCCGCCACTGAAAGCGCCCATCTTCTGTCAGGCCAAGCTGTGTCGACGAAAGTGGCACAGTTGATCATTCTAGCCACAGAACAATGGGACGCTGAGCTGGGCTTGTAAATGATTTGTTTGGGCCGGCAAATGAGCATATCCTGTCTATTCCCCTCCGCGGCGGCATGGAAGATCACTTGGCATGGTACAATGATAAACAAGGGGACCTTTAGCGTCAAGTCTGCATACCAGCTTGAGGTGAGGATCCAGGACTCCACTCGACTCACTACGGTTGTTTCTTCCAAATGGAACAAACTTTGGGCCTTGCGGCTCCCTGCTGAAGTGTGGATTTTCCATTGGTGGTCCACGCATGGCAGTCGACCAACGCTCATGAACATCAAACGAAATCATGTTGAGCTGGACACTCGGTGCCTGGTGTGTGCACAGTTAGACGAGGACGGAGGACACATCTTTCTTCGCTGCAAGATTGTAAAGCATGTTCGGAGGCAAATGAATATGAGGCAAACAAGGGTGATGTTTCTGGAGCAACGCAATGTTGCCACGGTCGTCGAAGCAATTCTCTCCCTCGGTGGTGAAGCTTAGCGCCAAGCTAGTGTGATCCCAGGGGACTGGAGGACTACTCGTATCAAAATATATGCATGAGAAAAGGTGCGGACTGCTGGTGAGGTTTGTTTCACAATGCAGAAGCATCTCATGGAGTTCACGACAGATGATAGTCCAACTTCTATGGACGCCGTTCTTACATCGAAATGGGAACGGACTAAGTCGGAGTTTGTCAAAGTGAATTTTAATGCGACCTTTAAACAAGGATCCAGCGATGCCACGTACGGGTATATCCTGCGAGTTCATTGCAGCAGACAAGCTTTGGCATGTCAATAACGCCCTTCAAGCTGAGGTAGAGGTGTGCCTTGTACTTGTAGTGATCGAAGGTGCAGACAATGTGGGAGTACATAGAGTCATGCTCGAATCTGACTCCCTGGCCCTAGTTCAAGATCTAAAGTCCGATGAATCAGATCAAGCAGATCAGGGGGTCCTCTTTCGAGAAGCAGGAAGCAGTTGCATTCTTCGTTTAGATTCTTCCGAGTTTGGTTTTTGCCTTAGGGCCTGTTACTCGGTAGCGCATCCTTTTCTGCAGTTTGGTTATCATGCGGCAGTGTTGTCCATTGTTTGGATGGAGTGCATGCCAAACTTTCTTCTTAATTTGGTTGCGAGCGACTTTGCTGCACTAGTTGATTAATGGAATGTGTGCTTTCCGCGTCAATTCTTTTAGGGATAAGTATATTTTTCGTCCCTCAACTCTTTCGAAAGTGTAGCAATAGTCCCTCAACATC
Source organism: Secale cereale (assembly GCA_902687465.1). Taxonomy (NCBI): domain Eukaryota; kingdom Viridiplantae; phylum Streptophyta; class Magnoliopsida; order Poales; family Poaceae; genus Secale; species Secale cereale. The sequence continues at coordinate 827,993,269 of LR738713.1, forward strand.
AAAACCAGCAAAACTAGGTCCCTCAACTTTTAAAACCGGGTAAGTTTAGTCCCTAGGGTGGTTTTCGTCCGGTGTGAACAGTACATGTATGAACAGTAATTTTTAAAAATGGTTTTCTTTATAAAAAATCTGACATTTAATCACATCGAAGATACTCAGGGTGCACAATGTGTGTGTAAAATTTAGTCGTGTTTGCACGTTCAAGGAGCTCGCGGCAACAAAACGAACATAAATCTGCTCTATCATAAGCAGTAAATTTAAAAGGATAACAAACAAAATAAAAAAAATCTGAAATTTGTTGGAATCCAAGATGATTGTGTGAGCAAGGTGTGTGCAATTTGTTTGGGGTCAAATGATATCCAAGGCGCTCATAGCAAAATAAACAAAATAGTGTACGTGTGCGTGCCATTTCAGGTGGTTTCCAAACACCACGACCTCCACAGATGTTATTCGATCATGAAATTTTGCAACCACCTTGCACAACTAAGCATCTTCGACGCAAAAAAAAAATCAGATTTTTGAATTATTTTTTGAATTTACTGTTCATTGTAGAGCAGATTTACTTTTGTTTTTTGCCGTGAGCTCCTCGGACGTCGAAACATGATAAAAAAAATTGCACGCACCTTGCGCACCCAAGTATTTTTCATGTCATAAAATTTCAGATTTTTTTAAGTTTTTTGCTAATTTTTCAAACTTACTATTCATCGGTGTACTGTTCATGCTAGACGAAAACCGTCCGAGGGACTAAACTTATCTGGTTTTGAAAGTTGAGGGACCAAGTTTTGCTGTTTTTGAAGTTGAGGTACTACTTCTAAACTTTTGAAAGAGTTGAAGGACGAAAAATATACTTATCCCATTCTTTTAACACGAGGTACGCCCGTGTTTTGCCATGGGGGGCAAATTTTTTATCTCATTAATTTAGTAACCTGGAATGGGAGCCTTGAGCAGTGGTAAAGCTACTTTCTTCTGATCATGAGGTCACGAATTCAAATCCCGAAAACAACTTCTTACATAAATATAGGGAAATGATGTGCACAATAGACCTAATGTGATCAGACGCTTCCCGGACCCTGCACAAACAAAAACTACATACACCTGACTGCCCTTTTTATTAATTTAGTAACCTGGGTCATGCATGGTAAGTAAACTAACGTGATTGAGCGGCATATATGAAGCTGTGGTGAAATATGACATGAAACTGAGCGTTGTAATTTCACATTATATCAAAATACAAGTAAGTTAATTAATGTGAAGTTTATGTAGTGCTGCAAAATGTAAGTAAGTAATGTGATTATGCGGCATATTTGAAAGATGCTGTCAAATATGATGTTATGGGAGAAATCCTACTGAACAGGAAAAAAACAATGGAGGGACGTGGGGGGCTGGGGAGAAAATTGGTTGATGAAGAGTTCTGTCTGTCATGAAAAGGAAAACTACTTATGTCTAAATAAGTATAGAGATAGAGATAGAGATAGAACTAAGGCTTGTTAAAAAAAATAGTACAGCTAAAGTGGTGTTAATTAAAACAAATTAAGGCCCGATGGGTTTTCGCAACCTGCAGGTTTTCAACCTCGCGATGCTTGGAAAGCACGGCTGGCGCCTTCTCACAAGACCAGATTCCTTGTGTGCTAGGGTTTTAAAGGGCAAATACTACCCTCACACAGATTTTCTTAATGCAACAGTCCCGGCCAGAGCATCGGCAACCTGGAAGGCAATTGTTGCAGGGCGAGATGCACTACAGGTTGGTCTCATTCGTCGAGTAGGCGATGGCTCAACAATCTCGACATGGACAGATAGCTGGATTCCGAATACGACCACACTGAAACCCTCGGGGCGCATCGGCACGGCGCCACTCACCAGGGTCTCAGATCTTATCGATGATTACACGGGGAATTGGAATGAACATCTTGTCCGTCAGAATTTCTTGCTCCCGGATGCGGTAGCCATTCTAAATATACCACTCAATCCGGCGGGTGGTGAAGATACTTTGGCCTGGGCTTTGGAGAAGACGGGCATCTACTCTGTTAAATCAGCGTATCGTTCTCTTATGACTCGCAACGAGCTTGGCTCTCTAGAGGAAGGGGCGATCACAGAAACTTCATCAGCTAACAAACAGTTGTGGACTGCCTTATGGCGATTACAAGTCGTTCCCAAAGTTCGGGTATTTTGGTGGAGAGTTCTTCGTGGGATACTCCCTGACTCGATTACCTTGCAACATCGTCATATCAAGCAGTTGGGGCTGTGCGATGTTTGCAAAGCGATGAATGAGGACTTGGCTCATGCACTGATCCATTGCACTCATGCAAAGGCATTCTGGGCTGCCGCTAAGGACAGATTTCAGCTCTTTCTCCCACGCTTGCACCATGTAACGTGGGCACGTGACATTCTGCTTGATCCCATGTTCAATGACGCGGATAGATGCAAGATAATTACCATTATGCACATCATTTGGTCGTCACGGAATAACTGGACACATGATCGTGATGGTTATGATCCTGTTCAAGCGTTGAAGTGGGTTCACGAGACCTTGGCGATTCTGGAACTTCCATCTCTGGGAAGGAAATTGAGGGCGGGTCAGTGTTGGAGACCACTTGAAGCTGGTTGGGTCACTATAAACACGGACGGCGCACTTAACACTTAGGATATGAGGGGAGGAGCGGGAGGCGTGGCTAGATCACACATCGCGTTCCTTGGTGCCTGATGCAAACCTTTGTTTGGTATTACGGACCCCTTTATCGCGGAGTTGCTTGCTCTCCGAGATGGGATGATTTTTGCGCAACTTCGTGGTTTCTCACATGTGATCGTGGAGATCAACTGCCTGGAGCTAGTTGATCTATGGAAATCGCGCAGCAACACAAGATCAGTTGCAGCGCCTATCTTGAATGAATTGGAGGAAATCGGTGCTACATTTGCTTCACTTTCGGTTACACATGTCGGTAGGGAAGCCAATGTGCCGGCGCACCAGTGTGCTCGTCTAGCCAGTACACTTGATGGCACCGAGAGTTGGCTTGGTGCAAGCCCTGAATTTTTGATCTCTTGCCTGCGGGCTGATTGTAACTCTATGATCTTACGTTAATAAAGTTCCTGAATTTGACGCAAAAAAAAGGCCGGATTCAACCGTGGCCGTGCGGTTGCCAGCTTGTTCTCTCTCCTCAGATCACGCACGAGGCACGGCACAAGGCTGGGTGGGTGATTAGGGCATGTACAATGGTGGTATATGAATACATGATTGAAACATCTACATTAATTTCTTCTCTTCAATGCAAGCTACCATTAGTAGGCCCCATTAAGAAAAAAATAGACTCACACTACACATGCATCTCTACTCTTCATTTTAAATTTTCCAGCTTTATGCACCAGAGCACACTTTTTCTCTCCAAGCACCCGCCTCCTGCGAAGGATACCACTTCTCCATCCAAGACTACCTTTTCTGACATCTGATCCCATGGCCCACGGGACATCACCCTGAGGCTATGCATTGGCCATGCCCTTAGGCCAATTCCAACGCATGCCCCCATCATGTCTGTGTTTGTCCGTTTGGGCCAAAACGAACATACGACACGGCCCAACGCGCGGCCGCACCCGTAAATTTTGTCCGTTTCGCGTCTGGCCTGCCCCATTTCCGGTGCAAACATGCGCTCGGTTTGTGGCCACGCGAACGTCGAATGGACGGGCATGCGCTTGCTCGTCGTCCACCTCGGGGACGCATGGCGGTCGCCCACCTACCTCTACCGCCCAAATTCAATGCACACGAGCGGCAGGCCCCGATTGTCATTCACATGGGTGGTACTAGGAGACGTCTCCGCCCACACCACTATCTCCACCCACACCACCTGCCTTTTGGATCACGTCGCCGGTAGCCGGCCAGCGCAACAGGCCGTACGTCCACGTTGACGTCTGCCGCCAGAACTGGGAGACGTCCACGCCGCTCCCGCAGGGAGATGTCAATTTGCCAAACAACTGGCATCTCTCCGCGGACCGCGTGCTAGTCTCGGTGGTGCCTGTCAGCGGCCGCGCCCGGCACGAATAGATCAACAGTCGCGGTCAAGACTTGCCATCGGATCTCCTGCAGGACTCCAGGTACGCCATTTACTCCCCCGTTGTGGGAAACATGGTTCCGCGACAGCACGGCCTGCGGCGGCGGTCCTTCTTTGTTGGTCGTCCACCGAGCGCGCGCACACCGCGTCCGGCTCGTGCAGACAACCCGCCCCAAGCGTGCGGTCGTGGACGTGTGCGCGACATATCGCCGTCGCCGTCGCCCTCGCCGTCGCCATCTTTGTCCCCTCCACCGCCCGCCACCCATGACCGAGGAGGAGGAGACCCGACTGATGAGGCGTGGCATGGAGGACTCCATGAACACGCACGACGAGCAACAATGGGAGGGCCTGGAAACCGCGTTGGCCATCTCTGCGGCCGGTGATGTGGCCATCCCGGAGCTGGACGTCGCCGTCAAGGAGGAGGTGCAGGAGGAGCAACCCCTCGTCCGCGTGGAACCCTCGTCTGGTGGGCCAGCGATGGAGCTGGTCGTGCACGACACCGGAAATGGCCGGTCAGCCACGTCACCGCGGTCGTCGGAGCAGGAGCAGGAGCCACGGGAGGAGGTGGTGCCGGCGCCTCCGGTCTGGCAGGGGCCGCCAGCCCACCTTTGGCAGCCACATCCCAACATCGACCTCACCAGGGATGACGATGCGTAGAAGGGCGGCTCCTGGAGACGACGGTAGCCTCACCGGCGACGGCAGCGGCCATTTTTATCTAGTTTTTTTAAGTCTTTTATTATGTTTTAGTTTAATTATGAACTATGGTGAACTTGGGTATTGTGGCCGCGTGGCCTTTTAATGTTTATATTAATGTTTTTGTAATATTTGCAAGTCTATTTGATATTTTTGACACAGATGCAAGTTAAAAACACACGAACGTTTTGAGATAAGCCGTGTTGATTGGGCGCATCGATGGGTGCACGATCGCAAACGAACAACCGTGTCAGTTTTTTCTGTTCAAAACGAACAAAAAGCAAACGAAACGGATGTTCATTTGAGATGGTGAGTTGGAGTTGGCCTTACGACATGTCGATCGGTCCCTGTCTGTCTGTCCGGGAGCTCCTTTTCGCGCTGGCCAATGTCTCTTCCTTCCCATCCTGCAGCTTCTCTCTTGTCCCGTCCCCGTCGTCGGCGTGCGCGCGTGCGGCGACTCAGGAGGGCCCGGCCGGGAATTTCGTGGCACGGCCTCCCCTTCCATTGCAGCGCGTGTGGGCGTCGCGATTGGATCCGACTCACGTTTACCACTCATACGCCTGCATTTGGACCGAGAGCCCTCGGCTGAAAATTACACTGCCGGCATCAGATCAGATGCACGGACCTCCTAAGAAAGGGCATCTACGTCGGAAAAGCGTCTTTTCGCGAGCACGGGCAGCTGCGACGCGCCACCTTTCCGTACCCAAAAAAGGCCTTTTGCGACCAGCCACCATACGGCGGCCAGACGACGTGATCTGTCCGGACTTTCGGGCAGAGTGGAGCAAAGCAACTTTGCGGAAAGGACGGACGGGCATATATCCGTTTACAGTACTCCGTAACTAGTGATCTCCAGCTGAAAAGAAGGGCAAGCTCGTGTCCTGTCCTGTTTGCCCACGTCCACTTGTCCTTGTCCTTGCTTTGGCTCATGGGCTCACTTGTCCGTAGGGTCCAAGAATAAGAAATTCCGTTTCGTTCCACTATCTCTAGTTCGGTACAGAGTGCTCCTTCTCGATCGCTCTCTCTGTCCGTATCCAATTAAATGGCGCCCCCTAGTGCCAAAACTTCTGTAGAAACAGAGATAGTACGTCATGAAATCAATACGAAATCATTGCCATTACATACGTCATCAAATTTAATTTTCATATTATATAACATTAGTATTGTATTCCCTCCGTCCCATAATGTAAGACGTTTTTTGACACTACACTAGTGTAAAAAAAGGTCTTACCTTATGGGACAAAGGGAGTAGATGTTAATAATTTTTTCATATAAACATAGTCAAATTTATGAAGTTTGATTTCAGACAATTCCTATATGCGGAGTAAAATGGACCGAAAGGAATACTAACCAAGTCCTTATCGAAAAGGGTTGCATCTCTTTCTCCACCCAAAGTTCACTCATTTCGCCAGATGTTTGAACCGAAATTTCTTTTTTTATATATAAACAGGGTTCTCGTCTGATTTCATTTAATAAGTGCCACCAAGTCTAACAGCTACAGAAACAGAAAATAAGAAAACACACACACTACATAGCCTAGGGCACCTAGCAACTCAAGCTAACCATGATCAATCGAACGCTGGCAGAGCATTGTGGGGACAATTCTGGGTTGTGGCCACCCCTTTCAAAAGCCCAATTTTTGTATAGAGATGATGACCCAGTTTCATGGCCGAGGCCACAATGGAGGAGAGTGAGAGGCCCAGTGCTATGTACCTAGAAGGATCGTGAGCATGTGACGAGGGAAGAGCCGCCTCATCCCCGTTCCCCACCCCAATTTCTCTTCTTCGCTTCTCCTCTCATCGCCCCCATGATGATTGCTACCACGTCGTCCGTATCCAGGTCTTCTTTCTCCTCTCAACTGCTCCTCCCCTAGTTTCTTGTATGGCCAGGTCCTCTTCCTCCTCGGCTCCTCCCCATCTCCACCAGTCCCCTACGCTCCTAACTCCCTGAGCAAGTGCATGAGTCCCCTCCCAATCCAGTCTCCAAATCCCCATCTCCTTCTCTTTTCTCCAGGATTCGTTCTCAAATCCAGCAGGAGCAAGTCGATCTGCAGCCTGTAGCAGCAAATTTGTGGGGGGTGGCGATTTATTTTTTCCAAGTTACAAGCTGGGAGGGTCGACTTGAAAAGCTACTGTAACGGGTATACAATCTTAAATTCTTGATTTTAGATTCGTAGGGGTTACTTCTAGTTAAAGAACAAATGTGGCATTATTAGTTTCCAGCTGATGAAAATTTGGTTGCAAATTCCAATTTAGGTAGAGATGGGTAGAAACAGAGAAAAAACTATGCCTTTTTAAGTTTCAAATGGAGAAAGGTGTGCGTTCTTGGCTCATGTTGGATGTATTCCTTGCTCACACCACAACAGTACAGTGAGGGATTGTCATGTTATCTTGGATCATCCGACCACATAGTAAACATTACAGAGGTTCGAATCAACAATGATAAAGAGAGAGATATTTTACGGTTGAGAACATAAATTGCAGTTTGAAGTGGCACACCTTCCAGTCTTCTGCATTCAGAGGCATGACCAGACACTGTTGGGGAACGTAGTATTTAAAAAAAAAAATCATACGATCACGCAAGATCTATCTACTAGAAGCCTAGCAATGAGAGAGGAGAGTGTGTCTCCTTCCCTTGTAGACCGAAAGCGGAAGCGTCTAGTGACGCGGTTGATGTAGTCGAACGTCTTCGCGATCCAACCGATCCAAGCACCGAATGTACGGCACCTCCGCATTCAGCACACGTTCAGCTCAATGACGTCCCACGAGTTCTTGATCCAGTTGAGCTTCACGGGAGAGTTTCGCCAGCACGACGGCGTGGTGACGGAGATGATGAAGTTTCCGACGCAGGGTTCGCCTAAGCACTGCAATGATATGACCGAGGTGTGTTTCTGTGGAGGGGGGCATCACACACGGCTAAAACAATGTTGCTTGTGTGTTCTAGGGTGCCCCCTGCCCCTGTATATAAAGGAGCAAGGAGGAGGGCCGGCCGACCCTAGGGGCGCGCCATAGAGGGAGGTCTCCTACTCCTAGTAGGAGTAGGAATCCCCTTTCCTATTCCTACTAGGAGTAGGAAAGGAAGAAGAAGGGGAGAAGGAAGGAGAGGGGCGCCTCCCCCCCACTCCTAGTCCAACTAGGATTCCTAGGGAGGGGGCGCGGCCAGCCCCTATGAGCTGCCTCTCACTTTCCCTCAAGGCCCACTATGGCCCAATACTCCCCTGGGGGGTTCCGGTAACCCCTTCGACACTCCGGTTTTCTCCGAAATCACCCGGAACACTTCGGGTGTCCGAATATAGCCGTCCAATATATCAATTTTTATGTCTCGGACATTCCGAGACTCCTTGTCATGTCCTTGATATCATCCGGGACTCCGAACTACATTCTGTACATCAAAACTCATAAACTCATAATACCGATCGTCATCGAACGTTAAGCGTGCGGACCCTACGGGTTCGAGAACTAAGTAGACATGACCGAGACTCATCTCCGGTCAATAACCAATAGCGGAACCTGGATGCTCATATTGGTTCCTACATATTCTACGAAGATCTTTATCGGTCAAACCGCATAAAAACATACGTTGTTCCCTTTGTCATCGGTATGTTACTTGCCCGAGATTCGATCGTCGGTATCATCATACCTAGTTAATCTCGTTACCGACAAGTCTCTTTACTCGTTCCGTAATACATCATCTCGTGACTAACTCATTAGTAATTTTGCTTGCAAGGCTTATTATGATGTGTATTACCGAGAGGGCCCAGAGATACCTCTCCGACACTCGGAGTGACAAATCCTATTCTCGATCTATGCCAACACCACAAACACCTTTGGAGACACCTGTAGAGCATATTTACAATCACCCAGTTACGTTGTGACGTTTGATAGCACACAAGGTATTCCTCCGGTATTCGGGAGTTGCATAATCTCATAGTCATAGGAACATGTATAAGTCATGAAGAAAGCAATAGCAATAAAACCAAACGATCAAGTTGCTAAGCTAACGTATGGCTCAAGTCAATCACATCATTCTCCTAATGATGTGATCCCGTTGATCAAATGACAACTCATGTCTATGGCTAGGAAACATAACCATCTTTGATCAATGAGCTAGTCTAGTAGAGGCATACTAGGGACGCTCTGTTTTGTCTATGTATTCACACATGTACTAAGTTTCCGGTTAATACAATTCTAGCATGAATAATAAAAATTTATCATGATATAAGGAAATACAACTAACAACTTTATTATTGCCTCTAGGGTATATTTCCTTCAGTCTCCCACTTGAACTAGAGTCAATAATCTAGATTACATAGTAATGATTCTAACACCCATGGAGTCTTGGTGCTGATCATGTTTTACTCGTGGAAGAGGTTTAGTCAACGGGTCTGCGACATTCAGATCCGTATGTATCTTGCAAATTTTTATGTTTCCCCCCTTGACTTGATCGCGGATGGAATTGAAGCGTCTCTTGATGTGCTTGGTTCTCTTGTGAAACCTGGATTCCTTTGCCAAGGCTATTGCTCCAGTGTTGTCACAAAAGAGTTTCATTGGACACGATGCACTAGGTATTACACCTAGATCGGATATGAACTCCTTCATCCAGACTCCTTCATTTGCTGCTTTCAAAGCAGCTATGTACTCCGCTTCACACGTTGATGCCACCACGACACTTTGCTTGGAACTGCACTAACTGACAGCTCCACCGTTCAATAAAAATACATATCCGGTTTGTGACTTAGAGTCATCCGGATCAGTGTCAAAGCTTGAATCGACGTAACCGTTTACGACGAGCTCTTTTTCACCTCCATAAACGAGAAACATATCCTTTGTCCTTTTCAGGTACTTCAGGATGTTCTTGACCGCTGTCCAATGATCCACCCCTGGATTACTTTGGTACCTCCCTGCTAAACTTATAGCAAGGCACACATCAGGTCTGGTACACAGCATTGCATACATGATAGATCCTATGGCTGAGGCATAGGGAATGACTTTCATTTTCTCTCTATCTTCTGCAGTGGTCGGGCATTGAGTCTTACTCAACTTCACACCTTGTAACACAGGCAAGAACCCTTTCTTCGACTGATCCATTTTGAACTTCTTCAAAACTTTATCAAGGTATGTGCTTTGTCAAAGTCCAATTAAGCGTCTTGATCTATCTCTATAGATCTTGATGCCTAATATATAAGCAGCTTCATCGAGGTCTTTCATTGAAAAATTCTTATTCAAGTATCCTTTTATGCCATCCAGAAATTCTATATCATTTCCAATCAACAATATGTCATCTACATATAATATCAGAAATGCTACAGAGCTCCCACTCACTTTCTTGTAAATAAAGACTTCTCCAAAAGTCTGTATAAAACCATATGCTTTGATCACCTCATCAAAGCGTATATTCCAACTCTGAGTTGGAATATATGGACCAGTCCATATATGGATCGCTGGAGTTTGCACAATTTGGTAGCACCTTTAGGATCGACAAAACCTTCTGGTTGCATCATATACAACTCTTCTTTAAGGTATCCATTTAGGAATGCAGTTTTGACATCCATTTTCCAGATTTCATAATCATAAAATGCGGCAATTGCTAACATGATTCAGACAGACTTAAGCATCGCTACGGGTGAGAAAGTCTCATCGTAGTCAACTCCTTGAACTTGTCGAAAATCTTTCGCAACAAGTCGAGCTTTGTAGACAGTAACATTACCGTGTGCGTCGGTCTTCCTCTTGAAGATCCATTTATTTTCAATGGCTTTCCGATCATCGGGCAAGTCAACCAAAGTCCATACTTTGTTTTCATACATGGATCCCATCTCAGATTTCATGGCCTCAAGCCATTTTGCGGAATCTGGGCTCATCATCGCTTCCTCATAGTTCGTAGGTTCCATGATCTAGTAACATGACTTCCAGAACTGGGTTGCTGTACCACTCTGGTGCGGAACGTACTCTGGTTGACCTACGAGGTTGAGAACCAACTTGATCCGAAGTTTCATGATCATCATCATTAGCTTCCTCACTAATTGGTGCAGGAATCACAGGACTAGTTTCTGTGATGTACTACTTTCTAATTCGGGAGAAGGTACAATTACCTCACCAAGTTCTACTTTCCACCCACTCACTTCTTTTGAGAGAAACTCCTTCTCTAGAAAGGATCCATTCTTAGCAACGAATATCTTGGCTTCAGATCTGTGATAGAAGGTGTACCCAACAGTCTCCTTTGGGTATCCTATGAAGACACATTTCTCCGACTTGGGTTGGAGCTTATCAGGTTGAAGCTTTTTCACATAAGCATCGCAACCCCAAACTTTAATAAACGACAACTTTGGTTTCTTGCCAAACCACAGTTCATAAGGCGTCGTCTCAACGGATTTAGATGGTGCCCTATTTAACGTGAATGCAGTTGTCTCTAAAGCATAATCCCAAAACAATAGTGGTAAATCAGTAAGAGACATCATAGATCGCACTATATCTAATAAAGTACGGTTACGACATTCGGACACACCATTACGCTGTGGTGTTCCGGGTGGCGTGAGTTGTGAAACTATTCCACATTGTTTCAAATGAAGACCAAACTCGTAACTCAAATATTCGCCTCCACGATCAGATCGTAGAAGCTTTATTTTCTTGTTACGATGATTCTCTACTTCACTCTGAAATTCTTTGAACTTTTCAAATGTTTCAGACTTGTGCTTCATCAAGTAGATATACCCATATCTGCTCAAATCGTCAGTGAAGGTCAGAAAATAACGATACCCGCCGCGAGCCTCAACACTCATCGGTCCACATACATCAGTATGTATAATTTCTAACAAATCAGTTGCTCGCTCCATTGTTCCGGAGAACGGAGTCTTAGTCATCTTGCCCATGAGGCATGGTTCGCAAGCACCAAGTGATTCATAATCAAGTGATTCCAAAAGTCCATCTGTATGGAGTTTCATCATGCGCTTTACACCAATATGACCTAAACGGCAGTGCCACAAATAAGTTGCACAATCATTATCAACCTTACATCTTTTGGCTCAATATTATGAATATGTGTATCACTACGATCGAGATCTAACAAGAATAGACCACTCTTCAAGGGTGCATGACCATAAATGATATTACTCATATAAATAGAACAACCATTATTCTCTGATTTAAATGAATAATCGTCTCGCAACAAACAAGATCCAGATATAATGTTCATGCTCAACGCTGGCACCGAATAACAATTATTTAGGTCTAAAACTAATCCCGATGGTAGATGTAGAGGTAGCGTGCCGACGGCGATCACATCGACTTTGGAACCATTTCCCACGCGCATCGTCACCTCGTCCTTAGCTAATCTTCGTTTAATCCGTAGCCCCTGTTTCGAGTTACAAATATTAGCAACCGAACCAGTATCAAATACCGAGGTGCTACTACGAGCATTAGTAAGGTACACATCAATAACATGTATATCAAATATACCTTTGTTCACTCTGCCATCCTTCTTATCCGCCAAATACTTGGGGCAGTTCCGCTTCAAGTGTCCAGTCCCTTTGCAGTAGAAGCACTCACTTTCAGGCTTGGCTCCAGACTTGGGTTTCTTCGCGGGAGTAGCAACTGTCTTGCTATTCTTCTTGAAGTTCCCCTTCTATCCCTTGCCCTTTTTCTTGAAACTAGTGGTCTTGTTAACCATCAACACTTGATGCTCCTTTTTGATTTCTACCTCCGCAGCTTTGAGCATCGCGAAGAGCTCAGGAATTGTCTTTTGCATCCCTTGCATATTGTAGTTCATCACAAAGCCTTTATAGCTTGGTGGCAGTGATTGAAGAACTCTATTAATAACACTATCTTCATCAACTTTGCAACCAAGTTGAGTCATATGATTGTAGTGCCCAGACATTCTAAGCAAGTGTTCACTGATAGAACTATTCTCCTCCATCTTGCAGCTATAGAACTTATTGGAGACTTCATATCTCCCAATTCGGGCATTTGCTTGAAATATTAGCTTCAACTCTTGGAACATCTCATATGCTCCATGACGTTCAAAACGTCGTTGAAGTTCCGATTCTAAGCCGTAAAGCATGGCGCGCTGAACTATCGAGTAGTCATCAGAATGTGCTTCCCAAACGTTCATAATGTACGAAGTTGCTCCTGCAGCACACCTGTCACCTAGCGGTGCTTGCAGGACATAATTCTTCTGTGCAGCATTGAGGATAATCCTCAAGTTACGGACCTAGTCCGTGTAGTTGCTACCATCATCTTTCAACTTAGCTTTCTCTAGGAACGCATTAAAATTCAAGGGAACGGCGGCACGGGCCATTGATCTACAACTACATAGATATGCAAAAAACCATCAGGACTAAGTTCATGATAAATTAAAGTTCAATTAATCATATTACTAAAGAACTCCCACTTAGATAGACATCCCTCTAGTCATCTTAATGATCACATGATCCAAATCAACTAAACCATGTCCGATCATCACGTGAGATGGAGTAGTTTTCAATGGTGAACATCTTATGTTGATCATATCGACTATATGATTCACGCTCGACCTGTCGGTCTCCAGTGTTCCGAGGCCATGTCTGTACATGCTAGGCTCGTCAAGTTTAACCCGAGTCACTAGTAGATAAAGGGACATCTGACCCGGTTCATTAGGGCCTTTAGCCCCGGTTCTTGAACCGGGACTAAAGGGTCGGTACTAATGCCCAGGCCCTTTAGTCCCGGTTCAATCCAGAACCGGGGCAGATGGGTCTCCACGTGGCCTGTGCGTGGAGCCCAGGCAGGAGGGCCTTTGGTCCCGGTTGGTGGCACCAACCGGGACCAAAAGGCATCCACGCGTCAACATTTCTGTGGCTGTGGTTTATCTTTTTTTTTGAAAGGGGAGGGGGGAGGGTTGGGAGGTTTTGGGGGTTTAATTTAGGTGTTTCATATATTGTGTTAGCTAGCTAATTAATAGAGAGAAGTGTCCTCTCTTATGTCCGTGCTTGGTCGACGCTACGTACTACACATACGTATAGAGAGGACTAGACACGCTAGCTAGCTAGCTAGTAAGCAAACGAAGGAAACAGAAGATCGTAATCAACATATATATGCATACAGAGAGAAGTAATATCGACCACCTCTCCTTCTCCGAGAGATTGGTCGAACAACAAGTTCTCGTATATCTATCCGACACTACCGGGTACATATATACAATAATTATCTCTTACAAATATAATCTCCTATACGATGGACGCATGGTCCACATAGTATTCTCCATCTGGCGCGATCACGTGTTCAAGGAAGAATGCCGCCAATTCCTCATGAATTGCTCGCAGACGATCTGATGCTAGGAGTTCATCCCGCATCCGAAACATCTAATTTGAAGAAGGGGGTCAATACATGAAATGATTCTATAAAATTGTCAATATTATTAATTAATTGCTTGCGCACTTCAAATGATGGTAATGAAATAAAATTGTGAATATTATTAATTGCTTACGCACTTCAAATTGTGCTTCAGAGTAGCCACGCTCACAGGTCGTGTGGCGGATGGACTCGCAAATGTAGTATCCACAGAAATCATTCCCGGGTTCCTGCCACAACCACTTTACAAGAAATAGAGGTCAATCAAACTGATAAGCAAGAATGCCAAATGGTATTGATGAAACTAGCGCTTGAATCAAGATATAGGAGATGCGCGGAACATGCTACTATATAGTACTTACTTTCGGGTGTCTAAATTCTAGCTTCTTCGGCAGTCCCGGAGCTTTTTTGGTGAATTTCTCCAAACCCTGCCAGACAAAGAAAACAATTACTTGATATCAGAAATGAACAAAGTTGCTCATATGCATGGTGGATAATATTGATCGATTTAACTTACCTGTCGAGCATTTGAGTCATGTCCGCATACTCCTCGGGATCTTTACGTTTAGAGTCCAAGACAGTTACTACTCTCTAAGAGAATATAGTGGAAGCTGCGCACGCATGCATGAACTCATCAATTACATTACTATAACCTTGACTGATATATAAGGGAAACCAAATATGCACAAGACAGTAACACTCACTTGAAGTTGTAAGGAAAGAGTATTATATCTTTGTTTTCATTTACCACCAACGATCGTAGCAAGTTGGTCTCGGTATCTGAGGCACACCATTTAACCTCGGTTTCATCTATGAGGTATGTGTTAATGAACCCAATATCACCGACTTGTCTTTTCTTCAATTCGACGATCTTGAATCTGCATAATATAGTGAGGATAATTATAAATACATGCAATGAAAGAGCTGAGCTATATAGAGAGACTTAATGACAGAAGTAGTACTACTTACAGACAGTAGCAGGTGACCGTTGCTTTATCGAGGGCCAATTGATTGAAAAATTGATAGAACTCCTCAAATGGAATAGGCAACAGTTCAATTCCAATGAGGTCATGCTCTGGTTTAACTCTCACATACAAACTATCCCTCCCCCCAGACTCTCTGCAGATTTTCATGTACCAATCATGCAATCTTTGCATATTCGTTGATAGAGATCTTTTGACTATATACTGCAAGGCAAAAAGCCTCACAGCCCACTTTATTGAAAAAATAGAATAAGAACAGATTACAACAAAAGTTAGAAATACTTACATGAGAAAACTAAAAAAAAAACCCTAAGGTAAGTTAGTTAGCCAATTCCTGTAGCTCTCCTTGTATTTACATTTGATCCTATGAGATAAAAGGGTCATGTCATGGATAAAATTGTGTCTCCAGCGCCTGAAAAGAGGAGTTTCATTTCTAAAGACCTTCCCATTCCTAGTAATCCAGATGTTCCAGGCAGCAGTGAAAACCACTTCAGTAAAGAATGGTTTGCCAAAATCAGCCCTAGCTTTGCAAGCCATTTGGTAGGTGGTCATACCAGGCACTGGATCCCAGGAGATTTGCAAATAGTTCCAAACTCTTTGGCTGAAGATGCAGGAGAAGAAAAGATGGCTCACATCTTCATGGATATGATGAGGACAGAGAACACAGGTAAGATCATCCACATGCCAATGCCTGCGTTGAAGCATATCTCTGGTATTTAGTCTGTATCTAAGCAGTAGCCAACCAAACATTTTAATCTTCATTGTGCATGCACTTTTCCATATCCAAGGGAAGATTGGATCAGCAACTATGTGCTGATGAACTTGAGTGTAGTATGATTTTGGCCTAAAAGATCCTTTATTAAAAGGCCAAATCCAGCTATCAGTGTCTTGAGAAGTGCACTAAGAACTCAGAGCAGTCTGTAGCTCCTGCAGTTCATCAAAAGCTTGTGTGGAGAGAGGCAGGTGAAAATTCCCCATAAGATCCTGATTCAACACTTTAGCCATAGATAGTTGAACATCAATCACATATGAAAATAATCTGGGGAAATAATGACTCAGTGATTCTCCATTGAAACTAGATAGCCAGGGATCATTCCAGAAAAGAATGGAAGTACCATTACCAAGGCAAGGCTTGGCAAAAGACAAATATTTGGAAGATAATTTGAAAACATCACGCCACCAAAAGGATCCACAAAGGATAGTGGAGTGAGGCACAGAGTAATTGTAGTAAGAATCCCAAACCAAGCTGACCCAAGGGATGTCATGATGGTTGTAGAACTTGTGGAGGAATTTCATCAACAGAGCTTCATTTTGCACTTTCAGATTAAGCACACCAAGACCACCTTTATCCTTTGGTAAACAGACCAATTTCCATGCAGCAAGAGACTGTTTTGGTGTGTCAGAATTTCCTCTCCAAAGGCACTGTCTCTGTATTCTTTCAATCTGTTTTAGAATACCAAGTGGAATGTCCAAAGTGCAAAGAAAGTAAATGGGCATAGAAGATAAAACAGACTGTAAGAGTTGTAGTCTGCAACCTTGATTGAGAAAACAAGAGGATGCAGAAAGCCTTCGTTCAATTCTGTGCACCAAAGGTAGCAAGTCTTGCACTGTAGGTTTGGTGGTACCCATGGGCAAACCTAAATAGGTAAAGGGCATTGTGCCAAGCTTACAACCTAAAACAGTTGATAATCTGTTGGCCTCATCAATAGATAGGTTAATGGGTACCATCATTGACTTTGCAAAGTTGACTGATAATCCAGTTGAAGCTGCAAAGACATCCAGCATGTCCTTCAAGGCAATGAGTTGCTGATCCACAGCAGGAAGAACAATTAAAGTATCATCTGCATATTGAACAATAGGATAATCTTGACAGTTTGCAGGAATTGGCAGAGTTAAAATTCCTTTGCTACACATATCATTCACCACAGATTGCAGTAAATCAGCAGCTAGAACAAATAGCAAAGGAGACATGGGGTCCCCCTGTCTGACTCCTCTCTTACAATGGAAGTGACTTCCTGCTACCCCATTCAGCAGAATTGATGAGGACCCAGAAGATAAGATAGTCCTGATCCATGATATCCACTTCTCAGTGAAACCCTTGTATTTGAGTATTCTTAAAATAGCTTCATGTTCAATAGTATCAAAAGCTTTAGTGAAATCAAGCTTAAGTAGCACAATAGGTCTTTTTGAAGCCTGACATTGGTGTATATATTCAAAACATCAGGCCAAACAGTCTTGGATGGATCTAGACTTCAAAAACCCATACTGATTCTTGTGCAAGCATGATAGAATAACTCCTTGCAACCTGTTGGCTAACAGTTTTGTTAAAAACTTTAAGCATGTGTTGGTGAGAGAAATAGGCCTGTAATCATTCAGAGTTTCAGAGCTTATTTTCTTAGGTATCAGAGTTATCAAGGAAGTGTTTATACATTCCAAGTTTAATGATCCATCATAAAACACTTGCACTAACATTATAAAATCCTCCTTAATTAAATCCCAGCATTTCTTTAAGAAGAGCCCAGTAAAACCATCAGGCCCAGGAGCTCTATCAGATGGCATTTGCTTGATAACCAGCTCAATTTCCTCATTTGAAAAAGGCCTAGTTAGATCATCTAGACCCTCAACTCTTGGAATAATGGAGGCCAGATCAAACACCATATGTATACCATTTGAACAACCCATTCTATCTTTGAATTCTTGCAAAAAAAGTGCTGACATGGTAGCATGGTCAGATATGATGTCATTATCCATAGTGATACTGGAAATGGTGTTGGACCTGAATCTTTCAGTTGCCATAGAGATCTTCCATTTTTGACGAGAGGCTTCCCGTACTCGTATCTTTGTATCTGCGCCTCCAAGAAATCATAATGTACATCGTCGGACAGGTAATCTCCAAGATTGCTATAACTGGGCACCATCCTCGGATCATTAGCGACCATGTCGCTAGACACCTTGAGCGGGGGGCACGATTGGTACGCTTGTTCGCCGAGCTGGGCAATTTGTTTCCCAGCTTGTCCTTCTGCTAACCTTTGATCACTTTTAGTACTTCCCGACCGCTTCGCTTCGTGAAATGACTTTTCAATAATGCGGTCATAGTTGTCCTTCGACTTACTTTTCGCTGGTTTCTTCAGGGCAGCAAGAATGCGCTTTGCTTTCACCGGATCTATCTTCTCCTCCGGAGGTGGATGTCTCTGTGCTTTCAACCCTTCAAGCCAGTCCTTCACTTCGCCTTCAGCGATCTTCGTGTTTTCCTCGTCTGACCTCTCGTATGGTAACTTCTCTAGAGGCGTGAGAGAAGGACCGAATCTGCATTGCCTCCCGCCTCTGGCTGTACTGCTAGACGTCGGCAGACCAGACAAAGCGGCCGTCTTCTTTCCTTGCTTGCGCGCCGGAGCAGGAGCAGCCGGAGCGGCGGCAGGTCTCTTCCGCCCTTGCTGACTAGGCGGAGAAGGAGGAGCAGGCTGGCTGCTCGGGCACGCCGGCTGATACGTCCAAAACGTATCTATAATTTCTGCTTGCTCCATGCCTCTTTTGGGTGATATTGCTATGATATTTATACACTTCCATACACTTTTGATCATATTTGGACTAACCTATTAACTCAGTGCACCCCAGTGCCAGTTTCTGTTTTCTGCTGTTTTTGTATTTCAGGTTTTCACGTTACGAGAACTGCCCGAAAAATCCCGGAAAAATTATATAAAAAATCAGCGTTCCAGAAGCTTCCCGGTAGCCAAAGTACAGCCGGGGGGGGGGGGCACCAGGGCTCCAGGCGCCCTGGTGGCGCGCCCCCCCCTGGCCGCATCGGGGGGCGCCTGGGCCCCCCGGGCCTCCGCTGATGCCCCCCTTTGGCATATATTTAAGACGTCTCTCGAAACCCTCGAGACGGGAACCCTTTTTCGCGATCTCATCTCTGTTCCGCCGCCACCGTGCTTCCAAGATCGGAAGCACCAGGAGAACTCTTCCCGGCACCCTGCCGGAGGGGAGGATCACCACCGGGAGCCTCTCCACCACCATGGACGCCTCCCGGATGAGTTGTGAGTAGTCTCCCTTGGACCATGGGTCCATGACCAGTAGCTATGTGATGTTCTCCTCCCCTTCTTGTGCTTCACTAATTAGACCTCGTGAGCTGCCCTACATGATCGAGGCACATATGTAATCCTTATGCCGTTGCTATGTTGAGTTTGCTGGGATCCGATGGATTGTGAGATTATGTTCAGATTGTGTTTGAGTAATATATTTGATCTACCTCTTTTATATTTATGTTCGTAAGTAATTCTTGCATGTTCCCCGTTGTTATTTATTGCTTTGGCCAAGTAGTAGGTAGTGACTCCAAGAGGGAACGTTATGCTTGATTGTGGGTTCATGCCCCTCGATGACTAGCTTGAGTGATAGAAACATGAGTCTAGGGGATGTGCTGTTGCCACAAGGGGGAAAACAACGGTGCTTGTGCCCGCGGGTGCAAGGATTGTTTACTTTACGCAAAGTTCTTTTAATGCAGTTGTCTGTTGCTTTGAGTTTACACTATGGGTGGGACTCGCAACTTAATACCAGCGAGATGTTCTGGATAGATATCTCAAGGTGGATGATTAGTAGTAGATATTGATGGATTTCGGTCTACTTGCCTTGGCGTACCGCCCATGCTTTGAACCTCTACCTTTCTTGCAATATAATTAGCATTGGTTTGCGCACATAATTCTGTCAATTGCCCAGCTGTAATTCGTTTACCTCACATAGCTGTTTTATCGTCTTTTGGGAGAGAGACATCACTAGTGAACATCATGGGACCCCGGTCCATATTACCATCACTAATCACATCCGCTATTTACTTTCTACTTTTACTTACTATTGCAACAATACCTATCACTATTATCACTTGCGTTTGATCCTTTGTAAACTACAAGGCCGGAGGGATTGACAACCTCTCTGTACTCGTTGGGAGCAAAGTTATTTGTATCTGTGTGCAGGTCCACGTTGATTGCTAATATCTGGCGCCGTTAGCAGTTGACACCTTCTTGTTGAAACTGGGAGTCTCAGGGAAATCGATCCTTGGTATCTTTGCCAAGGGAAAACTTCCGCTACACTGCATCTCAAACCTTCCACTTGGGGTAACCAACGAGGGGCGAGAAGCCATCAAGCAAAGTTTTCTGGCGCCGTTGCCGGGGACTCCACTCTTCAGGATAGGGGAGTTGCACGCTATCTTTTAGCTTTGCTTTTTAGTCTTGTTAGTTTACCTTTCAGTTTTTGCTTTAGTATCCTTTATCAAAAATCACAAAAATATTTATTTCATTCTTTAGTTGTCATTATGTCGGGTCCTTTTGTCTTTGGCGAGGCAGAAGTTCTCACCTTTAAACAAAGAGGTGGGGAAAGTCTGAAAGATGCTTGGTATAGAATTAATGATTCTCAAAAAAGAGCCACCAAGAAGCAATCTACTACTATCCTGCTTAGAAATTTTTATGTTGGAATTACTTCTTGGAATGGGTTTATTCTAGATACTGCTATCAATGGAAATTTCCTAGAGGCCCCAGTTTGGGAGTCTCTTAGTATTATTGAAAATCTTGTTGGGAATCCCCCTGTTGTTAGCATTCAAGAGGACATCACCCTAGCTCACATTATGAAAAAACTTGAAAAGATAGAGCTAGAGATGCCAAACATTAATAAGATAAATGAGTTGGATCGTAAGATCCAAGGGAATTTGAATAGGCTTGATAGCTCCATGCATAAAATTTTCAAAACTTTGGAGACCATCAAATCCCATGACTTGGACTCTTCTAGGTTAGACAAGATTGAGGAAATCTTTGATACTCTAGGAACTACTTTCTCCTCAATCAAAACCAAAAAGGTAGAAACTCCAGAAAAGAGGGAGCCTAAGTTCGTTCACGTTCCAAAGGCTCCCCGCTCTAAAAGTAATCCATCTAATGCCAAAGGAGTTGAAACTGTAAAGACTTTGGAAGAAACACCTCTCTTTGATGAATTTATAAATGAATCTTCCCTTGACTTTTATCCTTTGGTCTTCTTCCTAGAAGTATCTCTATGAGGCCTTTATTTGAAAGTCCTCTTAAGACTACTTGTATTATTGAAGAGCTTTTTGATGATCTTGATGATGGTTCAATTGATACAACTTGATCTCTATGCATTATGCCTAGCTTAAAGGCATAAAAGAAAGCGCTTTTGGGAGGCAGCCCACATGAATAAAATTTTGCTTTTGTTGTGTCTTGATGTTGTTACTACAGTAGCATCATCATTGTATCTTTACTTTTCAATTTTGTGCCAAGTGTAGCCTATGATTGCAAGAAAGTTCAAAAGTTGTGACGTGCTGTCCAGGAAACAGATTATGTCCTTGGATAGAAAAATTCGTATAAAATCACCAGATCATCTTTTTGGTCTGAATTTTTTCGACAGCGTGCTCTATACAATTGTCTTTCACGCGTCTGTTCTGAGTTTTTTGATTAGAGTTGCAGAAGTGCCCCGAAAAAATCATTTACTACCTCCTATTCTGTTTTTCACAGATTCTGTCCTGTTTTGCCTTTCCTTCATTTTGCAAACCTTGAGCTTGCTTTTTCTTTGCAAAAACCTTTTGGCAATCTTGAGAAACAGTAGACCTTCAAGAATATCCTTATTTCCAGCAAGGAACAATTATTTTATTATGGGTACTAACCTCGCTAATCAGTTTATGATGAGTTATGTATGAAGGGAGTTTTCAAGTGTGTGAGGGAAGATGATAAAAAGATTCAGGAGTGTCAAACGCTCAAGCTTGGGGATGCCCCCATGCACCCCCAAGAAATATTCAAGGAGACTCAAGCGTCTAAGCTTGGGGATGCCCCCGTGCATCCCCTTCTCCATCAACATTATCAGTTCGTCTTTCGTTCCACTATATTTTTATCACTTCATGTGTTATGTGCTATGCTTGGAGCGTCTTGCTTTTAGTTTCCTTTTTAGTTTTCTTTAGCTTTTCATAACGAGTCGGAACTCAGCATTTCTTTGTGTGGGAGAGAAACACGCTCCACTTCTACCTAGAACATAACATAGAATTTTCATGTCTATCTTTGTTGTGTGTGTTCTTTGTCTTTCAATAGCTACTATCATGCTTCGCTCTTAGTTTTCATGCTTTTCCTTTTAAAGAGCTTTTGTTTAGTTGGTTGCTTGAACTCTCTTTAGTTATCATGCTTATCTTATTAAGAGAGTTTGCTTCTGTTGCATTGGTTGATATGTCTATGATAAAAATGCTACGTGCATAATGGTGCTTAGTAGTTCATGTTTTCTTATGGTTAGTCTCAAATAGCTGGGGGGTTCCCAATGTGTTATTGGAGTACCAACATGATTTGTTTGCCTATGATGTGGTATGGTTTAGTAATATCTTCCTTCAAAAATTTATTTTGATTGACTTGGCGTATGCTCACGCATATTTAAGACTGTAAAGAAAGTCTGTCAAGCCTTGATGATCTTTTATTTCTGAGTAGCGATATAACTTCCATGCCTGATTCAATGTTGCTTTGTCGCTCTGCATGATTATGACCGTCATTGCTCTTTTAGTTGGTCGCTCCCAGTCTTTTGCTAACCTTCGCCTGTACTAAGCGGACTGACTGCTTGTGCATCCAAAATCTTTTAAACCAGTTATGCCATATGAGTCCACCATACCTTCCTATACATGGTATTTACCTGCCATTCCTAACGAAGACTTTCATGTGCCATCTCGAAATTATTCAAAAAGAAAATGCATTACTATTTTGTGCCCCTGTTTTAGCTCATGAGGAAGTAGTGGTTAATTCATGATCTTTTTAAGTTGGACAAGCTTCACCCCGGGATTGCATGTATAATGTGCAAATCCATAATACGAGAAGGAACTGGCAATGAGTGCGCCCGGCTCAAAATTAATATAACAAACAAACCCTCCTTCACGCTTTGTTCATGAGAAATCAGAAAACTTTGGCAGTGATAAACAAAGGAGATTAAGAGGATGTGATCGTCCTCATTCGGGAGCCGTTCCTCGAAACTTGTCCATCTCAAAAAGTAATTGAGTTATCTGCTAGCATTCGTTGACGAAACATGCATATCCAAAAAATAATAATTATTACCTCTGTTTTTAAAACCAAGAGCTTTGGTACATGATTTGTCTTTGCTTCCGACCACGGGTTTTCAACCTTGCCAACAAAAGCCACGGTTCGAGAGTCTCCACCTTCTTTTAAAAGCACCAACTACTGAGAGCATGATTGTCATTTTGAGTGTAATGTGCATTGTCCCAAAGTAGCATTGTCTTTTTCATGATTATGATATCGTTTATTTTGAAATCATTGTATCTAGTCATCACTTAAACCTTGGAGGTGCCCCTGCATTTATGTTTTGCTTCACTAAAGGGGGCAAGCGAGATATTACTTTATCATATTTGCACACCATGCTCATTACAAATCTATTTGATGTTTCAGTATCATATTGTAAAACTTTCAGTTCTTTGTGATTTTCTCATGAGGCAACTTAATTACTACAGATTCATTGTCTCAGTAAGCTTTTGTCATATGACTATGAAAAAGTCCTATATGGTTAATAGCATGTCACCACAGAAATTATTCTTGTTATCATTTACCTACTCGAGGACAAGCAGGAATTAATCTTGGGGATGTTGATACGTCCAAAACGTATCTATAATTTCTGCTTGCTCCATGCCTCTTTTGGGTGATATTGCTATGATATTTATACACTTCCATACACTTTTGATCATATTTGGACTAACCTATTAACTCAGTGCACCCCAGTGCCAGTTTCTGTTTTCTGCTGTTTTTGTATTTCAGGTTTTCACGTTACGAGAACTGACCGAAAAATCCCGGAAAAATTATATAAAAAATCAGCGTTCCAGAAGCTTCCCGGTAGCCAAAGTAC
>LR738713.1:828026179-828181441 GCA_902687465.1 Secale cereale
GGATTATCCTATCAGGAACTCCGTTCCAAAACAACTTTGCAGAACTTCGTACCAACATGCCCCAGTTACTTCTGGCAAATGATGAAGTCATGGATTTCTTCAATACTTTGACACTAGCTAGGCAACCTCTCGACCCCTCGACCCTCGACTGCTCGGCGATCCACAACCCTAGACCCCCTCATGTCACATTTTGTCTAGTGTCAAAGGATTCAACAAAACCAATACTTCATCATTAGGCGAAAGTAACAGTCGCATGATGGTACGAAGCTCTCCAAAGTTATTTTGGAACGGAGTCCCAGATAGGATAATTCGTAACAAAAGACGGATTTTCCTATCAGGAACTCCGTTCCAGAACAACTTTGCAGAACTTCGTACCAACATGCCCCGGTTACTTCTACCAAATGATGAAGGCATGGATTTCTTCAATACTTTGACACTAGCTAGGCAACCTCTCGACCCCTCGGCGATCCCTCGACCCTTGACGACCCTCGGTCCCTCGACGACCCTCGCCCCCCCTCATGCCGAAGTTATCGGGGAGGGGGTATATCGACAATGACATATCCGATAAAAAAAGAAGAGGAAGAAGAAGAAAAAAAAAGAGGAGAAGAAGAAAGGAACCGCTAGAGGAGAGGATCGAAGAAAAAGAAAAAAAAGGAGAAGAAGAAAGGAATAGAGGAGAAGAAGAGAAATTCTCTTCTTCTCCTCTATTCCTTTCTTCTTCTCCTCTTTTTTTTCTTCTTCTTATTTATTTCTCCTCTTCTTCCTCTCCTCTTCTTCTTTCTTTCCTCCTCTTATTTTCTTCTTTCCTATCCTTCTTTTTCTAAATTTGTAACTTTTGCATATATAAAACTTTCTATATATATTTAGCATATAAACAAAAAACTATATAGCCACATACACATATACATCACATACACATCACATACAGCAACTATACATCACAATTGTAACTTTCTATATATAAACAAAAAACTTTCTGTAAAAAAAACATTTTTAACATATATATTTAGCAAATTCCTAGGAAAAATAAAAAAAATATATAGCCACATACACATATACATCACATACACATCACATACAGCAACTATATACACATAAACATATACACATATATGCAACTATATATATACACATACAAAATATATATACATATATATATATATATTATATCACATATGAAAAAAAAAATCTCCTCACATCGCGGGGCAGGCAGAGGGCGCCGGCGACGAGGAGCGCGGGGGCAGAGGGCGCCGGCGACGAGGAGCAACGGGCGGCGCGGCGAGACGGCGCGGGGGGACGGCGCGACGGCGCGGGGCGACGGCGAGCTCGAGCAAGGCGGCGTCGGGGACGGGGAATAAGAACTGCACGGAAATTTTTAAAAGTGTTGATTATATAGAAGGGGCATTGGTCCCGGTTGGTGCTACGAACCGGGACCAATGCCCCCCCTTTAGCCCCGGTTGGTGCCACCAACCGGGACCAAAGCCCTTGTCCTGCCCCGCGGCGCAAATCTTTAGTCCCACCTCGCTAGTTGACAGGGGCTCGGAGTGGTTTATAAGCCCCACTGCGGTGGCTGTATTGAGCTCCTCTCTATTGCAGGCTTCTGGGCCTAACTCTGCGCGCTGCCCTGTGAACTTGCTGGGCCTTATAGTCCAGATGCATCCAGGGCTGTAGGCCTTGCAGGCTCACTCGGCAGCGCCCAATTTTTTTTATTTTTTTTCCTTTTCTGCTTTATTTATTTCTAAGTTGTTTTTTGCTGTATTTAGAGTTTCTTTGTGAATATTATTGCTTTAGGTAAAACCAATTACAAACTTTCTGTTAGTGCAAGTAGTATTCAAATTTGAATAGTTTAAATTTGAAATTATTTGTTTTCTTTGTTGCTTTATTTATTTTATTTTGTTTCTACTTACAACAAAATACTTATTGTTGCTATTTTTATTTTTTTTGCAAGTTTTTTGTTTTGTTTTCTGCATTATTTATTTTCTTTTGTTTTTTGCTTTATTTTTTAATTCTTTCTGGTAAAACCAATTACAAACTTTCTGTTAGTGCAAGTAGTATTCAAATTTGAATAGTTTAAATTAGAAATTATTTGTTTTCTTTGTTGCTTTATTTATTTTATTTTGTTTCTATTTACAACAAAATACTTATTGTTGCTATTTTTATTTTTTTGCAAGTTTTTTTGTTTTGTTTTCTGCATTTTTTTTTTGTTTTTTGCTTTATTTTTTAATTCTTTCTGGTAAAACCAATTACAAACTTTCTGTTAGTGCAAGTAGTATTGAAATTTGAATAGTACAAACGGACAATGGTATCATACTCGTCTGTTACAAAGTTGGCATGGTATCATCATAATAGTTGCGGAAAAAAGTCTTCACTTTTTCTTCGCTTGTGTCATTTGCTTATTGCGCCGTAACCATGGATAATCTTCATCGTTTATCAGGATGCTTGGATCAGCCTTGACTTTGAAGGGAGGAATTTCATGAAACTTTTCATAATCTTCGGATATGTCTGTCTTGCCCTCTACTCCCAGGAGGTCCCTTTTTCCTGAAAGAACTATGTGGCGCTTTGGCTCATTGTATGATGTATTCGCTTCCTTATATTTTCTTTTTTTCGGTCTGGTAGACATGTCCTTCACATAGATAACCTGTGCCACATCATTGGCTAGGACGAACGGTTCGTCAGTGTATCCAAGATTTTTCAGATCCACTGTTGTCATTCCGTACTGTGGGTCTACCTGTACCCCACCTCCTGACAGATTGACCCATTTGCACTTAAACAAAGGGACCTTAAAATCATGTCCGTAGTCAAGTTCCCATATGTCCACTATGTAACCATAATATGTGTCCTTTCCCCTCTCGGTTGTTGCATCAAAGCGGACACCGCTGTTTTGGTTGGTGCTCTTTTGATCTTGGACAATCGTGTAAAATGTATTCCCATTTATCTCGTATCCTTTGTAAATCAATACAGTCAAAGATGGTCCCCTGGACAACAAGTACAACTCATCACAAACAGTGTTGTCACCTCTGAGACGTGTTTCCAACCAACTGCTGAAAGTCCTGATGTGTTCACATGTAATCCAGTCGTCGCACTGCACCGGGTGTTTGGAGCGCAGACTGTTCTTGTGTTCATCGACATACGGGGTCACCAATGTAGAGTTCTATAGAACTGTGTAGTGTGCTTGAGACCAAGAATATCCGTCCCTGCATATTATTGAGTCCCTTCCAAGCATGCCTTTTCCAGTCAGTCTCCCCTCGTACCGCGATTTAGGGAGACCTATCTTATTAAGGCCAGGAATGAAGTCAACACAAAACCCGATGACATCCTCTGTTTGATGGCCCATGGAGATGCTTCCTTCTGGCCTAGCGCGGTTACGGACATATTTCTTTAGGACTCCCATGAACCTCTCAAAGGGGAACATATTGTGTAGAAATACGGGCCCCAGAATGACAATCTCATCGACTAGATGAACTAGGACGTGTGTCATGATATTGAAGAAGGATGGTGGGAACACCAGCTCGAAACTGACAAGACATTGCGCCACATCACTCCTTAGCCTTGGTACGATTTCTAGATCGATCACCTTCTGAGAGATTGCATTGAGGAATGCACATAGCTTCACAATGGCTAATCGGACGTTTTCCGGTAGAAGCCCCCTCAATGCAACCGGAAGCAGTTGCGTCATAATCACGTGGCAGTCATGAGACTTTAGGTTCTGGAACTTTTTCTCTGGCATATTTATTATTCCCTTTATATTCGACGAGAAGCCAGTCGGGACCTTCATACTGAGCAGGACCTTCATACTGCTTCGGAGGGATGCCATCTTTTTCGTGCAAACGTTGCAGGTCCTCCCGTGCCTCAGCTGTATCTTTTGTCGTTCCATACACGCTTAAGAAGCCTAGCAGGTTCACGCAAATGTTCTTCGTCACGTGCATCACGTCGATTGAAGAGTGGACCTCTAGGTCTTTCCAGTAGGGTAGGTCCCAAAATATAGATTTCTTCTTCCACATGGGTGCGTGTCCCTCAGCGTCATTCGGAACAGCTAGTGCGCCGGGGCCCTTTCCAAAGATTACGTGTAAATCATTGACCATAGCAAGTACGTGATCACCGGTACGCATGGCGGGCTTCTTTCGGTGATCTGCCTCGCCTTTGAAATGATTGCCTTTCTTTCGACATTGATGGTTGGTCGGAAGAAATCGACGATGGCCCAGGTACACATTCTTCCTGCACTTGTCCAGGTATATACTTTCAGTGTCATCTAAACAGTGCGTGCATGCGTGGTATCCTTTGTTTGTCTGTCCTGAAAGGTTACTGAGAGCGGGCCAATCGTTGATGGTCACGAACAGCAACGCCTTTAGGTCAAATTCCTCCTGTCTGTGCTCATCCCACGCACGTACACCGTTTCCATTCCACAGCTGTAAAAGTTCTTCAACTAATGGCCTTAGGTACACATCAATGTCGTTGCCGGGTTGCTTAGGGCCTTGGATGAGAACTGGCATCATAATGAACTTCTGCTTCATGCACATCCAAGGAGGAAGGTTATACATACATAGAGTCACGGGCCAGGTGCTGTGATTGCTGCTCTGCTCCCCGAAAGGATTAATGCCATCCGCGCTTAAAGCAAACCATACATTCCTTGGGTCCTTTGCAAACTCCTTCCAGTACTTTCTCTCGATTTTTCTCCACTGCGACCCGTCAGCGGGTGCTCTCAACTTCCCGTCT
This sequence comes from Secale cereale, assembly GCA_902687465.1. NCBI lineage: Eukaryota > Viridiplantae > Streptophyta > Magnoliopsida > Poales > Poaceae > Secale > Secale cereale. The sequence goes on from LR738713.1 coordinate 828,030,893, forward strand.
TTCTTACGGTTCTCACTGTGCCATCGCATCAACTTGGCATGCTCTCTGTTTCTAAACAAACGTTTCAACCGTGGTATTATAGGAGCATACCACATCACCTTCGCAGGAACCCTCTTCCTGGCGGGCTCGCCATCAACATCACCAGGGTCATCTCGTCTCATCTTATACCGCAATGCACCGCATACCGGGCATGCATTCAGATCCTTGTATGCACCGCGGTAGAGGATGCAGTCATTAGGGCATGCATGTATCTTCTGCACCTCCAATCCTAGAGGGCATACGACCTTCTTTGTTGCGTATGTACTGTCGGGCAATTCGTTATCCTTCGGAAGCTTCTTCTTGAATATTTTCAGTAGCTTCTCAAATCCTTTGTCAGCCACAGCATTCTCTGCCTTCCACTGCAGCAATTCCAGTACGGTACCGAGCTTTGTGTTGCCATCTTCGCAATTGGGGTACAACCCTTTTTTGTGATCCTCTAACATGCGATCGAACTTCAGCTTCTCCTTTTGACTTTCGCATTGCGTCCTTGCATCGACAATGACCCGACGGAGATCATCATTTGGTTCCTCTTGATCTTCAGCAGCTTCACCCGTTGCAGCATCATTGGGCACATCGTCTGGTTCCTCTTGATCTTCACCAGCTCCCCCCATTGGAGCATCACCGTATTCAGGGGGCACATAGTTGTCATCGTACTCTTCTTGTTCGCCGTCTTCCATCATAACCCCTATTTCTCCGTGCTTCGTCCAAACATTATAGTGTGGCATGAAACCCTTGTAAAGCAGGTGGGAGTGAAGGATTTTCCGGTTAGAGTAAGACATCGTATTCCCACATTTAGTGCATGGACAACACATAAAACCATTCTGCTTGTTTGCCTCAGTGATGACCCACAACCGTAAGGGATCTATTGCAGCGTTTTCGATAAGTTAGAGTGTCGAACCCAACGAGGAGCAGAAGGTATTGACAAGTGATTCTGAGCAAGGAATAACTGCAAGCACTGAAAGATATCTTTTTAGGGGTTTTCTTGATATAAGCAATAGGAAAGTAAAAGCGAGCAAAGTAAAAGGCACTGGAGAGTAACAAGTGGACCAATCCTTTCTGAGCAAAGGAGAGGCCTAGCAACTGAACTTATAAAGGCTAAAGTGTTCTTGAGGACACACGGGAGAGGTAGTCATGTGCTTTCGCCATATTCCGTATCGGTACTATGTGATGTGTTGATAAGTGTTGAGTGGGTGGATCTATGCTAGTACACCCTCTAGACTAAGATAAGTGCACTCTTATGATTAAACACCTTGCAAGCATCCGCAAATACAAGATAGTATTTAAGGCAATAGCCTAACCATAGCAATACGATCGATGATCCATTGTTCCCTTGTGCAAAAGCGTGCGAACTGGGGTTCAGGTTTCTGTCACTCCGGCAACCCACCGTAAGCATTCTTTGTACACAATGTATTCCCCTAGGTCCTTAATAAGGCGAAGTGTTGAGTGTTCGACTCACACAACACCACTAGGAAAATAACAACACAACTTAAGTATCAAACAACATATATTACTTCAACATCATATGACTACTAACAACAAGACTTCTGCCATGTCCTCAAGAACTAAAGTAACTACTCACAAGACATAAAAGAGATCATGATCAGTGGAGATAGATGGGTGATAAACAATCTGGACATAATGATATTTCTCCAACAAAACTCAATAGCATTCACCACAAAGTAGTAATCAACACCGATAGGGTAGAGAGGATAGATTGTACGGATTACAGCACAAGTTGCAATTGTGAGATGAGATTGGATGAAGATGGAGATGGTGCTGATGTTGGGGATGATGTTGATGATGATCTCGATGATGCCCGTGACGATGGTGATGACGATGGCGATGATCTCCCCTTCCGGGAGGTGATCTCCCCGGCGGAATCTGCCCGCCGGAGATGGCTTTTTCTTCTCTGTAGGTTTCCGCCACGGAGCGGCGGCGGAACTCCGTCAAAACTCTCCTTTTTAGGGTTTTTGGATGACGAGGAGTATATATGCCAAAGGGGGTCACCAGAAGCGGAGAGGGGGGCCCAGGCGCCCCCCTAGGGCGGCCAGGGGTGGGGCCGCCTGGGGTGGCCGCCTGGGCTGCCACTGGCTCCCCTCTGGTTGCTCTTTTGCGTGTCTTCGTGATCCTTCTGGAAAATACCCTCCGTCGATTTTCAGGTAATTTGGAGGTATTCTTCTTCAGTAACTCAGCATCCACTTTTTACCGCTGAATCCTGCGTCTGCTGCTTCGGCACCGGAAAGTTGCAAACTGTGTAAAATAGGCCAAAACAACATAAGAACATCATCGTAATGTGAAATATATCAATGAATAAGGATGAATTACGATATAAAATAGTGATGCATTTTGGACGTATCAACACCCCCAAGCTTAGACCTCGCTTGTCCCCAAGCGAATACTGAGCTCGGTAAACCTGTCCACAAGTTTAGAGAGTGAAGTGTTGATAAATAGATTACGGACAAGAAGCATCACAGTCTCTTCACCAAACTCAAATATCCTCAACAGCAATCTTCAACTCATAAGGCCCTTATAAAAGAGTGGTAACACTTATAATCGAAAGTAGGGCTAAGGAAACTTATCAAACCATGGCAAACATGTCCTTTGGTCAGAGAACAACTAATAGCTTTTACTTTTGCTCTTACTCTTTATGTTTTGATAAGATTAATTGAAGCTTTTGAAAGAACATGTTATTAGGCAAGAAATGAAAGTGTTTACACAAAGGAAGATGTTTGCTTTAGCTGGGCTTGACAAACAACTTACTTATCAAATGATAACGTCAACAAGGATATGATATGACAAACCTTAATGCAACTTTATATGAATGAATCCTCGTCAACATCAAATGTCTGCTCTCTTTAAGAATAGAAGGAAGTAGGAATAACTGACTCAACCTAAAACTAAGAGATAGGCCCTGCTCTAGGGATCTAGGGAAAACTCATGTGCTATCCTTAAATCAAACAGAATGAAAACAAGTTTTGAGAGGTGCATGATTTGTCAACGAATGCTAATAGATAACTCAATTACTTCTCAAACTGGACAAGTTTCGAGGAACGGCTCCCGCATGGGGACGATCACATCCCCTTAATCTCCTTTGTTTATTACTGCCAAAGTTTTCTGATTTCTCATGAACAAAGCATGAAGGAGGGTTTGTTTGTTGTATTATCTTTTATGAGCCGGGCGCACTCATGCCAGTTCCTCCTCGTTTAGGGGTTTGCAGATTAGACATGCAATCCCGTGGTAAAACTTGTCCAACTTAAAAAGATCATGAATTAACTACTATTCCCTCCGTCCGAAAATACTTGTCATTGAAATAGATGTATCTAGATGTATTTTAGTTGTAGATACATCCATTTTCATCCATTTTGATGACAAGTATTTCCGGACGGAGGGAGTACTTTCTCATGAGCTAAAACAGGGGCACAAAATAGAAGATTCTGAACATTTAAGGATAACACATAAATTCTATACTTTAGGAGGTGGTAGTGGAATACCACGAATAGGAAGGTATGGTGGACTCATATGGAAGGTATTGGTTTAAGGGTATGGATGCACAAGCAGAATTCCGCTTAGTACAGAGTTTAGGCTAGCAAAGGCTTTGAGAGAACAGACAATTGATGATGACTAAGATGCAAAGCAATATAAAGCATAAACATTAAAATAAGCATAACACATCAAGTTGTCTTCCTTGTCAGCATAACACTTCAAGCATAATAACATAAAGGTTTTGGCTATGTCGCTACTTTAAGAAAATCATGCTTGTTGTTATGACCAAAGCTATGTTTGCCAAGATTAAATAAAGTTTTCAAAGCCATACCTGATATAAGGTCAATACTCCCCATAAGAATCATCATATAAGGTCGATTGCGTGAAGAGAATACCGAGTGCAGCAAAGGAACCAATAGACTTTTCATTAATATCCCATCATAGACGACTCCACACTCATGGATACAATCTCTCCACAGAAGAAGTGATAGACCTCAATGCACACACCTATTTCATAAAATAACCTCCCTAGACATGATACGACTCTACTTGACTCTAAAAGACAAAAGATAAAGATAAAGATACCGGGCACTCCCCCAAGCTTGGAACAAGCCAAGGGAATGCCATTACCCAAGGAGATTTCACTCCTCATTCTTGTTGACGTTGATCACGTGGTCCTCGGCGAAGCACTTCCATGGAAGGGGTTCTCCAGTCTCATATGAGAAGTTTGTCTCCTGAATCCTGCATGCAGCACCCATACCCATGCGCATAAACCTTAGTTCATACTAACAGTTCTGGTGATGTAGATCATAAATTTGCCCTTGGAGCTCTTCAATTCTTTCTTCAGATGCGGTGATGCTTTTCCACATCTCCTTCATCTCCTTCAGGAAGTAGGTCTTCAGCTCGTTGATGATGTCAAAGTTAGCTTCAACACCACGCTCGATCATCTTCTTGTACTTGAAGACTTCTTGCTCCACTTCTTCTAGCCTGGCCTGGATGCTCCCCTCCTTGATAGGTCCCTTCAGATCTTCTTGACGGAGGACACCGTCCTCCATCCGAACAACCTGAGGGTGCTTCTTCACCTCAGCGAGGTAAGGGTTGATGACGTTGACGACGAACTTGTCCTTGGGGGAACTTGGAGAAGCCATGGCACCTAGGTCCAGCTAAAAGATTCCCTGGCAGAAACAGATAGAAAAGAAAACACACGAAATCGCGAGATACGTTGCCGGAACAATCCGGGCAAATATATAGCAAAAATTTATGCACAGAAAGGAAGGTAACAGGCTAAGCGGGGTCGGAGACGGACTCCTGGGTGCCCAGGCGGCCTCCCGGCGCGGCCAGGAGGTAGGGCGCGCCAGGGGGCGCCTGGGCCCCCTGGAGCTTATCTCCGGCTCCACTTAGGCTTAGAATTTTACTAATTTTGCAAAAACTCATAATATGGAACTTTTATGGCGGTTCGCGATGTTTCCTTTCCGTAATACATACCTTTTCTTATTCTGCTTCTGCTGGTGTCTGAAACAGGGCTGCAACATGTTCTTCGTGAGTTGTTGTGTATATCATATTCACATCAACATTGACAGGGTCTCCTGCTATGTAATGCTTAAGTCTTTGCCCATTCACAACTTGAGGTTTGGTGCCTTCAAAATTGTTAATCTTGATTGCACCAGACCGATAGACTTCTTCAATATGAAATGGCCCTTCCCACCTGGAAAGTAGTTTGCCTGGAGAAAACCTAAAACGGGATCTAAACAACAAAACTTTATCACCAACATTAAATTCACGTTTCAGAATCCTCCTATCATGCCACTTCTTTACCTTTTCCTTGAACATTTTAGCGCTCTCGTCAGCCTCACTTCTCCACTCATCTAGAGAAGTCAAGTTCATGAGACGCTTCTCACCAGCTAACTTTGGGTCAGCATTAAGCCCTCTAACAGCCCAGAAAGCTTTGTGCTCTAATTCTAATGGCAAATGGCAAGCCTTGCCATAAACCATCTTATAGGGGGACATGCCCATGGAGTTTTTGTAAGCAGTTCTATACGCCCACAAAGCATCTCCTAACTTATTTGACCAGTCTTTTCTATTTCTATTTACTGTCTTCTGTAAGAACAACTTGATCTCTCTATTGGTGAGCTCAACTTGCCCACTAGTTTGAGGATGGTACGGTGAAGCAATTCTATGATTGACATCGTACTTGGCTAAAGCTTTTCTAAAAGCTCCATGCGTGAAGTGTGATCCTCCATCAGTCATGAGATACCTAGGTACACCAAACCTAGGGAAAATCACATCTTTGAGCATTTTCAAAGATGTCTTGTGATCAGCACTTTCAGTGGGGATTGCTTCAACCCACTTGGTCACATAATCAACAGCTACTAAAATGTGAGTGTACTTGTGCGAAGAAGGAAAAGGACCCATAAAATCAAAACCCCAACAATCAAAAGGTTCAATCACTAGTGAGTAATTCATAGGCATCTCATTCCTTCTACTAATGTTACCAACTCTCTGACATTTATCACAGGCTAAAACATAATTTCTAGCATCCTTAAAGAGAGTAGGCCAATAAAAACCTGATTGAAGAACCTTATGTGCGGTCCTCTCACCGGCATGATGTCCTCCATAGGGACTATCATGACACTGTCCGAGAATGTCTTTCTGCTCATGTTCCGGTATGCATCTTCTCACGATCCCGTCTGGACCTTCTTTGAAAAGATGTGGGTCATCCCAAAAGTAGTGCCTCAAATCATGAAAGAACTTATTCCTTTGCTAAAATGTTAAACCTGGAGGCAAATACTTCGCAACGATAAAATTAGCATAATCTGCAAACCAAGGATCGGAAAGAGATTGTACTTTTACAACGGCAAGTTGCTCGTCTGGAAAACTGTCGTTGACTGGGATGGGATCATGCGGTATATCTTCCATCCTTGAAAGATTGTCCGCCACCGGATTGTCTTCTCCCTTCCTATCAACAATCTGCAAATCAAATTCTTGAAGAAGGAGTACCCATCTGATAAGCCTTGGCTTGACATCCTTCTTTGTCATAAGGTACTTAATGGCAGCATGGTCAGTATGAATAATAACTTTGGAATCAACAATATACTGCCTAAACTTATCACAAGCAAACACTACAGCTAAGAATTCTTTCTCAGTAGTAGCATAATTCTTTTGAGCACTATCAAGGGTTTTACTAGCATAATGTATAACATTCAATTTCTTATCAACTCTTTGCCCTAAAACAGCTCCAACAGCAAAATCACTAGCATCACACATAATCTCAAAAGGTAAATTCCAGTCAGGTGGTTGTACTATAGGAGCGGTTATTAAAGCTTTCTTGAGAACTTAGAAAAATTAAATTCATATGGCTCACCATTGAATTCAACAGAAACTTTACCTTTCTTGCAATCTATTATAGCTCCACAAGTTCTAAGAAAAGGTCTACCAAAAATAATAGGACAAAAATTGTCCCTCACTGAACCAAGTACTAGAAAGTCGGTAGGGTATACATAGGACTTCAACGTCTCTCACAATTCCGATAGGAGAGATAGTTGCTCTGTTTGCAAGATGAATGGTAACATCAACTTCTTCAAGTTCACAAGGTGAAATCTCACTGATGATCTCTTGATAAAGTGAATAGGGGATAGCACTAGCACTCGATCCCAAATCGCATAGCCCATAATAATTGTGATCTCCTATTTTAACAGATACTACTGGAGTACCTGAAATTGGGCCTTTATTCTTGGCTGTGACAAGGTTAGTGGAAACAGCACAAAAATTTACATTGGAATCCAAAACATCATTAGTAACAAGGTCTTTAACCAATGCAACTTGAGGATCGACCTTGATCTGGTCCTCATGCTCATCAATTCTTCTCTCACTTTTATTTATTATGCCTGTCACAAGAGAGTGCTCCCTTATCCTTGCGGGAAAAGGAGGCTTTTCATATATAACTGCAGGCAAAATAGGGTCAGCAACATGAATATGAACAGGTAACTCTTTGAAAGGTTCATGATGCTGATCTCTCTTCTTTTTAAAAGAATCAACGTGAGAGGCAAAATCCTTACAGAAATCAATCATTAGATGGGAATCAAGACCAATCTTAGAGCAAAAGGTATTGAAGTAATCAGTTTTCACATAGCTCTCAATATAATCATGCTCATAATTTATAGCGGGTTCAATACCTTTATCGATTTCCCAATCTTCGGTATTCCTCTAGATCCTTTCAAGGAGATCCCACCTTTCTTCAACGCTCTTCGTCTGAAATACCCCACTAGAGGAGGCATCCGGCATCTCCTTATCATGACGAGAAAGCCTGGCATAAAAATTTGTAAGTATAATTTCCTTGGGGAGCTCATGAATAGGACATTTGAGCATTAGGGACTTCAATCTCCCCCAAGCTTGAGCAGTGCTTTCTCCGTCACGAGACCTAAAGTTATAGATATAGTTCCTGTCTCGATGAATTTCATGAAGAGGATAAAACTTGGTATAAAAGAGAGACATAAGCTCTTGCCAATCAAGCAAGTGTGAGTTATTGAGAAGCTTATACCAATCTGAAGCTTTATCTATAAGCGATACGGAGAACAATTTCCTCATGACAAACTCCATTGATACACCTGCAAGCTTAAATAATGAACATAGTTGTGACAGATATAGCAAGTGTTCACCGGGATGTCTATCTCCTGCATAACGATTAGCCAAAACATAATCGATAATACCAGCTGGTATTTTATAGGGCACAATTTCAGTAGGGGGAGGAGCAACCACCACAGGTGTGGGGCGTCTTCCCTCAAGCAACGATCCAATAGCAAGGTTGTCCATAAGGACAAAGAGCAGCAACAGCAAAATAAAAACAGAAATACAAAAACTTCCTTACCAGCTTCACTTACCAATAGCGCTACACTCCCCGGCAACGGCGCCAGAAAACGGTACTTGATGACCCACAACCGTAAGGGATCTATTGCAGCGTTTTCGATAAGTAAGAGTGTCGAACCCAACGAGGAGCAGAAGGTATTGACAAGTGATTCTGAGCAAGGAATAACAGCAAGCACTGAAAGATATCTTTTTAGGGGTTTTCTTGATATAAGCAATAGGAAAGTAAAAGCGAGCAAAGTAAAAGGCACTGGAGAGTAACAAGTGGCCCAATCCTTTCTGAGCAAAGGAGAGGCCTAGCAACTGAACTTATAAAGGCTAAAGTGTTCTTGAGGACACACGGGAGAGGTAGTCATGTGCTTTTGCCATATTCCGTATCGGTACTATGTGATGTGTTGATAAGTGTTGAGTGGGTGGATCTATGCTAGTACACCCTCTAGACTAAGATAAGTGCACTCTTATGATTAAACACCTTGCAAGCATCCGCAAATACAAGATAGTATTTAAGGCAATAGCCTAACCATAGCAATACGATCGATGATCCATTGTTCCCTTGTGCAAAAGCGTGCGAACTGGGGTTCAGGTTTCTGTCACTCCGGCAACCCACCGTAAGCATTCTTTGTACACAATGTATTCCCCTAGGTCCTTAATAAGGCGAAGTGTTGAGTGTTCGACTCACACAACACCACTAGGAAAATAACAACACAACTTAAGTATCAGACAACATATATTACTTCAACATCATATGACTACTAACAACAAGACTTCTCCCATGTCCTCAAGAACTAAAGTAACTACTCGCAAGACATAACAGAGATCATGATCAGTGGAGATAGATGGGTGATAAACAATCTGGACATAATGATATTTCTCCAACAAAACTCAATAGCATTCACCACAAAGTAGTAATCAACACCGATAGGGTAGAGAGGATAGATAGTACGGATTACAGCACAAGTTGCAATTGTGAGATGAGATTGGATGAAGATGGAGATGGTGCTGATGTTGGGGATGATGTTGATGATGATCTCGATGATGCCCGTGACGATGGTGATGACGATGGCGATGATCTCCCCTTCCGGGAGGTGATCTCCCCGGCGGAATCTGCCCGCCGGAGATGGCTTTTTCTTCTCTGTAGGTTTCCGCCACGGAGCGGCGGTGGAACTCCGTCAAAACTCTCCTTTTTAGGGTTTTTGGATGACGAGGAGTATATATGCCAAAGGGGGTCACCAGAAGCGGAGAGGGGGGCCCAGGCGCCCCCCTAGGGCGGCCAGGGGTGGGGCCGCCTGGGGTGGCCGCCTGGGCTGCCCCTGGCTCCCCTCTGGTTGCTCTTTTGCGTGTCTTCGTGATCCTTCTGGAAAATACCCTCCGTCGATTTTCAGGTAATTTGGAGGTATTCTTCTTCAGTAACTAAGCGTCCACTTTCTACCGCTGAATCCCGCGTCTGCTGCTTCGGCACCGGAAAGTTGCAAACTGTGTAAAATAGGCCAAAACAACATAAGAACATCATCGTAATGTGAAATATATCAATGAATAAGGATGAATTACGATATAAAATAGTGATGCATTTTGGACGTATCACTCAGCCGCATTTAGAAACTCATGCACGCCCTTAATGTACTCGGAGGTGTGTCTGTCACCGTACATCCATTGCCGGTTCATCTGCGTGCATTATATATAATTATGTGTGTCAAAAACCATTACAGAACATCATAAATAGATAATTACAGTGACCAAATTAATAGAAGTTCATCATCACATTAAAACCAAAGTACATACATATATAGTTCTCATCTAACAACATATAGCTCTCCATACACATCGAAACTATGTAACACATTTCAATGCGAAAACAAATGCGATCATAGTCGCAACCAAGGTAACAATTGATCCAACAGCATAATGATACCAAGCCTCGGTATGAATGGCATATTTTCTAATCTTTCTAATCTTCAACCGCATTGCATCCATCTTGATCTTGTGACCATCGACGACATCCGCAACATGCAACTCCAATATCATCTTCTCGTCCTCATTTTTTTTTATTTTTTCCTTCAAGAATTTGTTTTCTTCTTCAACTAAATTTAACCTCTCGACAATAGGGTCCATCTTGATCTTGTGATCATCGACGACTTCCGCAACATGCAACTCCAATTCCATCTTCTCCTCCTCCATTTTTTTCAAAATTTTCTTTAAGGAATTGTTTTCCTCTTCAACTAAATTTAACCTCTCCACAAGAGGGTCGGTTGGAATTTCCGGTTCAACTACCACCTAGACATAATAAAACATCTATGCATGTCAGGTTGGTCAGCATAACTATCATAAACACTAAAACAAATAGTTATAAATTAAAGATAATATACCACATCCGAATCGTAGACAGGACGAGGGCCCATGTGGGCGGATATCAAAACCATCGCACTATATAATAACAAGCAATAATAAACGTAAGAAAATTAGACAAATATCTATCTAAAGCAATAATAACAAGCAATAATAAAAGTAAGAAAAGCATGGACATAACAAGAGGCTCACCACGGTGGTGCCGGTGACGAGATCGGTGGGGGCGATCGACGGCGGCGAAGACGGGGACGGGACGTGACGGACCGCTAAACCTAGACAAATCTAGGAGGAAATAGAGCTTTGAGAGGAGAAAAGCTTAACTAGTGTGGCTCGGGCATTCCATCGAACACGTTGTGTGCATAGGAGGTGAGCTAGAGCACCACTAACCCCTCTCCCCCTCGGCCAGAAAAAAAGAGAGCAGTGTGCTCTGCTCTTGCGCGAGGGGGTGTATATAGGCACCTCATTGGTCCCGGTTGGTGCTACAAATCGGGGCTAAAGGGGTGCCTTTGGTCCCGGTTCATGTCACCGACCGGGACCAATGGTGGTGGGCCAGGAGCAAGACCCATTGGTCCCGGTTCGTCGCTCCAACCGGGACCAAAAGGTCCAGACGAACCGGGACCAATGGCCCACGTGGCCCGGCCGGCCCCCTGGGCTCACGAACCGGGTCCAATGCCCCCATTGGTCTCGGTTCTTGATTGAACCAGGGCTAATGGGCTGGACAGGCCTGGACCAAAGCCCTGTTTTCTACTAGTGAGTATTCGGCATGTGCAAAACTGTCTTACACCCGTTGTATTTGAACGTAGAGCTTATCACACCCGATCATCACGTGGCATCTCGGCACGAAGAACTTTTGCAGCGGTGCATACTCAGGGAGAACTCTTGTACCTTGAAATTTTGTAAGGGATCATCTTATAATGCTACCGCCATACTAAGCAAAATAAGATAAACATCACATGCAAACGAGGTATGTAACATGATATGACCATCATCATCTTGTGCTTTTGATCTCCATCGCCAAAGCATCGTCATGATCTCCACCGTCACCGGCTTGACACCATGATCTTCATCGTAGCATCGTTGTTGTGTCGCCACCATTGCTACTACTACGATCGCTAACTCATAGTGATAAAGTAAAGCAATTACATCGCCTTCGCAATTTATACAATAAGGAGACAACCATAAGGCTCCTGCCGGTTGCCAATAATTTACAAAACATGATCATCTCATACAATAACGTATAACTCATCACGTCTTGACCATATCGCATCACAACATGCCCTGCAAAAACAAGTTAGACGTTCTCTACTTTGTTGTTACAAGTTTTACGTGGCTGCTACGGGCTTAGCAAGAACCGTTCTTACCTACGCATACAAAAACCACAATGATTTTTCGTCAAGTATGTGTTGTTTTAACCTTCTCTAGGACCGGGCGTAGCCACACTCGATTCAACTAAAGTGTGAGAGACAGACACCCGCCGGTGACCTTGAAGCAACGAGTGCTCGTAATGGTGAAACTAGTCTCGCGTATGCGTACGCGTAATGTCAGTCCGGGCCGCTTCATCTCACAATACCGCTGAATCAAAATATGACATGCTGGTAAGCAGTATGACTATTATCGCCCACAACTCATTGTGTTCTACTCGTGCATATCATCAACGCATAGACCTGGCTCATGATGCCACTGTTGGGGAACGTAGTATTTCAAAAAAAATCCTACGATCACGCAAGATCTATCTACTAGAAGCATAGCAACGAGAGGGGAGAGTGTGCGTACGTACCCTCGTAGACCGAAAGCGGAAGCGTCTAGTGATGCGGTTGATGTAGTCGAACGTCTTCGCGATCCAACCGATCCAAGCACCGAACGTACAACACCTCCATGTTCAACACACGTTCAGCTCAATGACGTCCCACGAGCTCCTGATCCAGTTGAGCTTCACAGGAGAGTTTCGTCAGCATGACGGTGTGGTGACGGAGATGATGAAATTACCGGCGCAGGGCTTTGCCTAAGCACTGCAACGATATGACCGAGGTGTGTTTCTGAGGAGGAGGCCACCGCACACGGCTAAAACAATGTTGCTTGTGTGTTCTAGGGTGCCCCCTGCCCCTGTATATAAAGTAGCAAGGGGGAGGGCCGGCCGGCCCTTGGGGCGCACCATAGTGGGAGGTTTCCTACTCCTAGTAGGAGTAGGAATCCCCTTTCTTATTCCTACTAGGAGTAGGAAAGGAAGAAGAAGGGGAGAAGGAAGGAGAGGGGCGCCTCCCCCCCACTCCTAGTACAACAAGGATTCCTAGGGACGGGGCGCTGCCAGCCCCTATGGGCTGCCTGTCACTTTCTTTCAAGGCCCACTATGGCCCAATACTCCCTCAGGGGGTTCCGGTAACCTCTCCGGTACTCCGGTTTTCTCTGAAATCACCCGGAACACTTCCGATGTCCGAATATAGCCGTCCAATATATCAATCTTTATGTCTCTGACATTCCAAGACTCCTCATCATGTCCGTGATCTCATCCGGGACTCCGAACTACCTTCTGTACATCAAAACTCATATACTCGTAATACCGATCGTCATCGAACGTTAAGCGTGCGGACCCTACGGGTTCGAGAACTATGTAGACATGATCGAGACTCATCTCCGTTCAATAACCAACAGCGGAACCCGGATGCTCATATTGGTTCCTACATATTCTACGAAGATCTTTATCAGTCAAACCGCATAACAACATACGATGTTCCCTTTGTCCTCGGTATGTTACTTGCCCGAGATTCGATTGTCAGTATCATCATACCTATTTAATCTCGTTACCGGCAAGTCTCTTTACTCGTTCCGTAATACATCATCTCGTGACTAACTCATTAGTCATTTTTCTTGCAAGGCTTATTATGATGTGTATTACCTAGAGGGCCCAGAGATACCTCTCCGACACTCGGAGTGACAAATCCTATTCTTGATCTATGCCAACACCACAAACACCTTCAGAGACACCAGTAGAGCATCTTTATAATCACCCAGTTACGTTGTGACTTTTGATAGCACACAAGGTGTTCCTCTGGTATTCGGGAGTTGCATAATCTCATAGTCATAGGAACATGTATAAGTCATGAAGAAAGCAATAGCAGTAAAACTAAACGATCGAGTTGCTAAGCTAACGGATCGGTCTTGTCCATCACATCATTCTCCTAATGATATGACCCCGTTGATCAAATGACAACTCATGTCTATGGCTAGGAAACATAACCATCTTTGATCAATGAGCTAGTCTAGTAGAGGCATACTAGGGACACTCTGTTTTGTCTATGTATTCACATACGTACTAAGTTTCCGGTTAATACAATTATAGCATGAATAATAAACATTTATCATGATATAAGGAAATACAAATAATAATTTTAATATTGCCTCCAGGGCATATTTCCTTCAGACACCTGAGTCAAGAAATCGACTTTGAGTTTGTGTTTGGCCTATGTATGATGAGGGAGATAATGGAAATCAACGAAGAGCTTGGAAAATCTTTACAAAAGAAAGACCAGACATAGTGAATCCAATTCATTTAGTTTCAACCGCAAAGGCCCTTCAAGAATAACTGAGATTAGATCACGGATGGGATGATTTTTTTACTACCGTTGTTGAGTTTTGCATGGATCATGGCATTCTGATTTCTGATATGGATCAAACATATATTTTACGTGTGGGTTGTGTGCATCCTCAAGTTAATAATTTTACTAAAGATCTTTATTTCTGGGTGGAGAAATTTCGAGCAGAGCTGGACATCCAATTGAATGAGTTGAATCTAAAATTCAATCAAAAAGTGTTGGGTCTTTTCAACTATTAGTGTTACTCTAATACCAAAAAATGGATTTGCATCTTTCCAAGCTAAAGACATGTGCAAAATGGTTGAGAAGTTATATCCAGCATATTTTACACATCAAGAGCTAATTGCATTGGAGCATCAATGAAACCATTTCCCCGTAGATGCTTCCAGTAATAAAGATCTAAAGAAGCCTACAACTTTGATTGCACTTTGTAGATTCCTTTTTGTGCCAGGACGATATAGGATCTATAACATGGTTGACAGGTTGATTTATTTGCTTATAACTCTTCCGGATTCCACTGCTAGTGTTGGGTGTGCCTTCTCTAGCTTGAAGATTATGAAGACTAGGTTGCGTAACAAAATGGAAGATGAGTACCTCGCCAATAGCTTGCTTATACAAGTTGAACGGGAACTTGCAAAAAAATAGCTTTGAAGATATAATTTTTGACTTCAAATATTGGAAGAAGAGGAGAGCCTTGAGTGAATCAAATAATACATGATGTCTAACTATCCATGTTTGCCTCGTATTTTAGTGAATGGTGAGGAAGTTGCTAAATGCATAAATATGCTTAGATGCTCTTAGACTGCTATATTTATAAACCTATTTATATATTAACATATATGTGCATATTCACCAATGATCCTATTCCTGCATATCTCATACATACATGAACTTGCATTTTCTTGCTGTCACGTGCTATTCTTTTCATTAATCTGAACCAGTTGCCCCCCCTCATTTTTGCTTCATGCTCCACCACTGCTATTGAAGACCATCAGGGGACTTCAAACCACAATCAACATGTATCTAGGAAGATAGGAAGTGACGCTTTAGACGATGTTTATGATATTACATACATTAGCCACTAAAACCACAAGCACAAAGTTATTTAAACATCCATTACAAATTTTAAGGCAAGAGGAGCTTCTCCGACATCATAATTTTTCCACAAACATATTTTTTCCGATCTTCACTGCAGTCGAAGAATACCAAAACAACAACATTGAGACGCATGGAATACCTCATTTTTTGTCTGCTCTATTCCCTCCATCCACATATATAGGGCCTAATACATTTGTTGAGGTTACCTTTGACCATTCATTGCCCAATAATATATCGCATGCATGTTACACAAAGCATACCATCAAATTCGTATGTGAAAGGATTTTCTAATCACATAATTTTTATATCATACGACTCATATGCTAATAGTATTATCAATAGTCAAAGGCCACCTTGAAAAACATATTAAGCCCTATGTATATGGATGGAGGTAGTTGCATTCCTACCATCCACTTCAATTTTCTTTCATCTTCCTGCTTTTCCAACTAAACAATTCAATCATTAATCCACCTAGCAACCATATTTATGGGGACACAAGGGCTAGTGATTTTTGCATTGTAAAAAATAGTATTGTTTCACATTTCCCGAATGGCCCAGAGGACAAGAGAGACCCCTATAAATGTCATTTTTGTCACCAATCCTAAACTTTTTTGGCCAATTGTTGAGCAAAGCATCAGTATTGTGAGAAAGATCAAGCAAATTCAAAGCATGTTTTATAATATTTCAGAGCATTTTAGCATGTGGTCATTTCATGAATATGTGATCAATGTATTTATTAGAACCACAAAATGGGCAAGCCCTGCTACCAATCCAGCCTCTTCGAATCAACTTGACTTTGGTAACCACATAAAAATCTTAACAGTCTGAGGGCTTACCGTTTCCCAAATAAATTTCCGAGGAAAATATATACCATGCTTAGTTAGTTTCTATAGCCTAACTTAACATAGTAAACTATAGTATTTGTCGAAGCCTGCTTAATAGTCTCTCTGTCATCAGTAAGGATAATAAATGCTTGCGAACACATGTTTGATGTGATTCCACTATTCTAGTGATTACTCATAAAGGGGTCCTTCTGAAACGTATCTAGTCAAATCATTTTTCCTAGAACATTAGCTATTGATACGTCTCCAACGTATCTATAATTTATAAACTATTCATGCCATTTTACAATAATTTTGTTTGGTTTTGATGCACTTTTATATTATTTTTATGGACTAACTTATTAATCTAGTGCCCAGTGCCAGTTCCTGTTTTTGCATGTTTTTTGTTTCACGGAAATACCATACCGAACGCCATAAAAATTTACGGAGATTTTTATTGGAGAACGTTGCATGGAAAACGAAAAAATCTACGCACATGCAATGATCTATCCATGGAGATGCATAGAAACGAGGGGGGGTGTATCTACGTACCCTCGTAGACTGTAAGCGGAAGCGTTTGACAATGCGGTTGATCTAGTCGAACTTCTTCGTGATCCAACCGATCAAGTACCGAACGTACGACACCTTCGCATTTAGCACCTTCGCGTTCAGCACAAGTTCAGCTCGGTGACTTCCCTGCCTTCTTGATCCAGCAAGACATTCGAAGTAGTAGATGAGTTCCGGTAGCACGACGGCGTGGTGACGGTGATGGTGAAGTGATCTTCGCCGGGCTTCTCCTAAGCAGTACGAAAATATGATTGAGGAACGAAACTGTGGAGAGGGGCACCGCACACGGCTAAGACAATGTTCTGGGGTTTTGTGTTGTGCCCCCTCTGGGAGGGAGGGGAGGCAGCCAGGGCGTGCCCTAGGGCTGGCCACCGGCCACTAGGGAACCTGCCCTGCCCTGCGCCCCCTGCCATGTAGTACCCAAGGGGGAAGGAAAGAGGAGGAGAGGGAAGGAAGGGGGAGACCTAATCTCCTCTTTCCTTCTCTCCCCTAGGGTCGGACAGCTATAAGGGCGCACCAGCCCCTTGTGGGCTCGTGTGTTCCCTCACTTGGCTCATTAAGCCTAGAACTCTACCGGGGTTGCCCAGAACCCCTTCCGGTGACCCGACAAGTACCTGGTATCACCCGAAACACTTCTGGTATCCAAATACCATTGTCCTATACATCAATCATTACCTCTCATCCATTTCGGGAGTTCTTGTATTGTCCGTGATCTCATCCGGGACTCCGAACAACATTCGGTCACAAAATCACATAACTCATATAATACTATATCGTCATTAAACGTTAAGCATGTGGACCCTATGGGTTTGAGAACTATGTAGACATGACCGAGACACCTCTCCGGCCAATAACCAATAGCTGAACCTGGATGCCCATATTGGTTCCTACATATTCTACGAAGTTCTTTATTGGTCGAACCGTTATGATAACATACGTAGTTCCCTTTGTATGTCGCTATGTTATTGCCCGAGATTCGGTCGTCGGTATCTCTATACCTAGTTCAATATCATTACCGGCAAGTCTCTTTATTCGTTCTGTAACACATCATCTCGTAACTAACTCATTAGTCGTTTGCTTGCAAGGCTTCTTTTGATGTGTATTACCGAGAGGGCCCAGAGATACCTCTCCAATACTCGGAGTGACAAATTCCAATCTCGATCCATGCAAACTTAACAAACACCTAGTTATGTTGTAGCGTTTGATAGCACACAAGGTATTCCTCCGGTATCCGGGAGTTGCATGATTTCATGGTCGAAGGAACATGTATTTAACATACAAGAAAGCAGTAGCAATAAACTGAACGATCAAATGCTAAGCTAACGGATGGGTCTTGTCCATCACATCATTCTCCTAATGATGTGATCCTGTTATCAAATGACGACTCATGTCTATGGTTAGGAAACCTTAACCATCTTTGATCAATGAGCTAGTCTAGTAGAGTCTTACTAGGGACATGTTATTTTTTTATGTACTCACACATGTATTTAAGTTTCTGGTCAATACAATCTAACATGAATAATAAACTTTTATCATGAATAAAATAATAACAACTTTATTATTGCCTCTAGGGCATATTTCCATCAGTCTCCCACTTGAACCAGAGTAAATAATCTAGATTACATTGTAATGAATCTAATACCCATGGAGTCTTGGTGTTGGTCATGTTTTTCCCGCGCAAGAGGCTTAGTCAACGTGTCTGCCACATTCAGATCCGTATGTGCATTGCAAATTTCGGTGTCTCCATCCTTGACCTTTTCACGAATGGAGTTGAAGTGTATCTTGATGTGTTTTGTACTCTTGTGAAACCTAGGTTACTTCGCTAAGGAAATTTCTCTAGTGTTGTCACAAAAGATTGTCATTGGATCCGATGCACTAGGTATTATACCTAGATCAGATATGAACCCCTTCCTCCAGACTCCTTCATGTGTTGCTTCCGAAACAGCTATGTACTCCACTTCACACGTAGATCCTGCCACGACGCTCTGCTTGGAACTGCACGCTTGGAACTACACCAGCTGACAGCTCCACCATTCAATATAAATATGTATCCAGTCTGAGACTTCGAGTCATCTGGATCTGTGTCGAAGCTAGCATCGACGTAACCTTTACGACGAGCTCTTCCTCACCTCCATAAACGAGAAACATATTCTTTGTCCTTTTCAGGTACTTCAGGATGTTCTTGACCATTGTCCAGTGATCCACTCCTGGATTACTTTGGTACCTCCAAACTTATGGCAAGGCACACATCAGGTCTGGTACACAACATATCATACATGATAGAACCTATGGCCGATGCATAGAGAATGACTTTCATTTTCTCTCTATCTTCTGTAGTGGTCGGCCTTTGAGTCTGACTGAATCTCACACCTTGTAACACATGCAAGAACCCTTTCTTTGACTGATCCATTTTGAACTTCTTCAAAACTTTATCGAAGTATGTCCTTTGTGAAAGTGCTATTAAGCGTCTTTATCTTTCTCTATAGATCTTGATGCCCAATTTATAAGCAGCTTCACCGAGGTCTTTCATTGAAAAAATCTTATTCAAGTATCCTTTTATGATATTGATGACCCACAAGTGTAGGGGATCTATCTTAGTCCTTTCGATAAGTAAGAGTGTCGAACCCAACGAGGAGCAGAAGGAAATGATAGGCAGTTTTCAGTAAAGTATTCTCTGCAAGCAATGAAATTATAGGTAACAGATAGTTTTGTGATAAGGTAATTGGTAGCAAGTGACAAAAGGTAAAAGTAAATAAGGTGCAGAAAGATGGCCCAATCCTTTTTGTAGCAAATGACAAGCCTGGACAAACTCTTATATGAAGCAAAACGCTCCCGAGGACACATGTGAATTATCGTCAAGCTAGTTTTCATCACGATCATCTGATTTGCGTTCGGTACTTTGATAATTTGGTATGTGGGTGGACCGGTGCTGTCCTTACTTGGACAAGCCTCCCACTTATGATTAACCTCTAATGCAAGCATCCGCAACTACAAAAGAAGTATTAAGGTAAACCTAACCATAGCATGAAACAGGTGGATCCAAATCAGCCCCTTACGAAGCAACGCATAAACTAGGGTTTAAGCTTCTGTCAGTCTAGCAACCCATCATCTACTTATTACTTCCCAATGCCTTCCTCTAGGGCCAAATAATGGTGAAGTGTCATGTAGTCGACGTTCACATGACACCACTAGAGGAGAGACAACATACATCTCATCAAAATATCGAACGAATACCAAATTCACACGACTACTTATAGCAAGACTTCTCCCATGTCCTCAGGAACAAAAGTAACTACTCACAAGTCATAATATTGTTCGTGATCAGAGGGGTATTAATATGCATAATGGATCTGAACATATGATCTTCCACCAAATAAACCAACTAGCATCAACTACAAGGAGTAATCAACACTACTAGCAACCCACGTGTACCAATTTGAGGTTTAGGTACAAAGATTGGATACAAGAGATGAACTAGGGTTTGAGAGGAGATGGCCCTGGTGAAGATGTTGATGAAGATAGCCCTCCCCAAGATGGGACAGTTGTTGGTGATGACAGCGGTGATGATTTCCCCCTACCAGAGCTCTGGATTGGTTTCCGCCAAGGTTCCGCCTCGAGACGGCGGAGTCTGGTCCTGAAAGCCTCCTTATTATTTTTTACAGGTCAAAACACCTCATATAGGAGAAGATGGCCATCGGGGGGGCCACGAGGCAGGGGGCAGGCCCAGAGGGAGGGCGCGCCCCCACCCTCGTGGACAGGTGGCGGCCCCACTGGTGATCTTCTTTCGCCAGATATTTTTTATATTATCTGAAACGGTGTCCTGTGGAGTTTCAGAGCTTTTTGAGTTGTGCATAATAGGTTTCCAGAGTTTGCCTCTTTTTCGGCCTAGAATTCCAGCTGCCGACATTCTCCCTCTTCATGTAATCCTTGTAAAATAAGAGAGAAAACACATAAGTTTTGTGACATAACGTGTAATAACAGCCCATAATGCAATAAATATCAACATGTAAGCATGATGCAAAATGGACGTATCAACTCCCCCAAGCTTAGACCTCGCTTGTCCTCTAGCGAAAGCCAATGTCGAAAAATATGTCCACATGTTTAGAGATAGAGGTGTCGATAAAAATAAAATACGGACATGAGGGCATCATGATCAATCTCATAACAGCAACATATATATTGTCATATGATTCTTATGATAGAGTAACAATTCATTCACAATATCGAGTATGAATCAGAAACTTCATTGAAAACCAACAAACTATGATCTCGGTCATTGAAGCAATTGCAATTTATCATAACATCAGAAAGAGTCAATATAAGAGCTTTTCAGCAAGCCTACATACTCAACTATCATATAGTCTTTCACAATTGCTCACACTCACGCAATACTTATGGTTATGGAGTTTTAATCGGACACAGAGAAAGATAGGGGCTTATGGTGTTGCATCCCAACCTTTTACCTCAAGGGTAATGTCAACAATAATAGACCATGATAAATTACATCCAATTGGGTATATATGCCAGGATCTTTCCAACACAATGTGCTTGCCAAAGGATAAATTGTAAAAAGGAAAGGTGAATTCTGTAACATCCCAAAATTCTATATTTTGGAATGTTATATTAAATAAATAAATAGGATTGTTTGTTTGATTGTTGTGTGATGGATTGTGTGAAATTATTTTATTTTCACGAAAATTAAAACATTTTGGGTTCTTGTTTAAACCTTTTTCTAATCATGTTATAAAAGTTGGATAACATTTTGTCCACTAAAGAAAACTATGGTTGGGGAAGTTTATTCAAGAAAATCAAAGGGCTTTAATTTTTGTTTGACTCTTTTTTTGAAATATTGAAAACCACAATCACAATTTTGGAGTATGAATAATATGACTTTCTCAAATGTGGTGGATGAATATTTCATATGGAGTTTGTTAGTATTTTGGAGTTCCAATTGAAATATGATATTATTTGGAGTTTTACTGTTGTTTAAATATTTCCAAATTAATCAAATAAAATTTAATGAGAGGAGATAATGTGACTTCTCCAAAAATATATTTGGAAATATTTAATACGGTACAATTGTCCTTATGTCCATAAAAAAATGTATTCTAGCTTGTGCACACAAATAATATTTTGTAGGCACCAAATTATAATTACGTGTATGTGAACATTTATTTTATTTGCTGTTTTAAAACTTTCGCACAAAAAAATATATATATTATTTTGTAATTATGTCCTAAGCCTGTTTGGACCATGCCCACTTCTATTTTTATTTTCTTTCTCTCTTTCCGTTTTCCCCTTGGGCCTGTTTCCCCACTATGGCCCATCTTATTTTTCCTTAGCCCAAGTCCAGGAACCCCTTCTTCCTCCTCTGTACCTGACCTTGCACACAACCAGGAACACGAGCACATGTATCTGTACATCTTCCTCTTCCTCTACCCCTTGATTCATTCATCCTTTTCACTTACAATAAACACGAAAGTTATAGAGGAATGCCAGGAGAACTCATTCAGGGAATTAAAACTCCACTTCGTTGCTTTTATTGGACGAACGGATTTGTTAAACTTTCCTGCACAATCAGCCATTAATGGCCACGGTGAGCTTCTTTGATCTCCCCGTACCGACTCCCTCGGCCACTATAAATAGGACCCCTAGGTGCGCCTCTAAGTGTAATGCCCCGGATGTAATACTTTCCCTTTTGGGTATATAATATATCTCCGGCTTCATCTATTTCCACCCCGGGCCCATTACCTTCCCAGATCTCAGATCTGAGGTTATTTCAAACCTCTAAGTCCCCTGTGCTTTTGTTGCTGATGCATATTTAAACTGTTGTAACTTCTAGTGTGGTGCTCCGTTTCGCACATATAGCATGTCCAGACGTTCGTGGTGAATAGCACTACGTTTTATCTTTTGTTGTCATGCATGTTAGAGATCATCTAGGTGCTTGTTTTGCGGTTGCAAGAGTGCATCGTGATATAAACTGCTGCTATGTGATGTTTTTATGTCATCTTTGCCATGTGATATCTTTTAGCTCGTTTGTCCGAATGATGCAAATGACATGTCCACGTGTTCGTCTTGCCATGCTCTACATGTTGTATGTTCTAGGTAGCATGTTAGATTTATTCTTGCCATGTTTATCATCGTTGCAAAGTGCCATGTGGCTGTGATGTTTTTTCACTTGTTATGAAATGCCATCTTGTTGAGCTCGTTGCAATCGTCGTGTTTATCTCCATGAAGCATGCTTGTGTGTTTCGGAATCACCATCATGTGTACTTTGATGAGGTGCTTACCACTTGCCATGTTTAGTTTCGAGGTGACTTAAACTTGCTCTTTTAGATGCCATGATGAAATTGCTGTTTAGGACTTAGTGGATTTTCACTAAGTCTGAAATCTGTAACGTTCCGATGCCATGTTCGTGTGATGTTCTAGGACAAAGCATGTTAGTTTTGGAGTGGATCTTGATTGTTCCTTATAGTATATATTGTTGTCTTTCCATTCATGTCCTCACATGTCTATTTAAGTGGCTGTAGCATGTTTATATTTTGCTCCAAAGTTTCAATAAAATTCTGCTGCCAGAATTTTATTGTCAAGTTCCATATGTCCAAGTTCATTGCTAATGAACCGTGAATCCGTTGGGGGTGCACCTTTGGACTTAGTTGCTGTAGTATATGTCTAGTTTGTGTTCATGTACTTTGCCATGATATTTGAGTGCTGTAGCTTAATTATTTTGTGCTCCGAAGTTGCTATGTTGCTGTAATTTTTAGCTTTCGCTCATTTCTTGTTTCGGGCGTAACTTTTAGCCCGTAACTCCGATTTCGGCGAATCTTATATGAAACTTGATTGTTTTTCTGTGTAGATTAATAATATCAGATTGTTATTATGTTTTGAGGTGTTTTGCTTGAGTGCTATTTTACGTGCTCCGTGTGCATCCTTAGTGCATCCATCATGCATCCATCATTTTCGAGTGCGCATTGCATCTTGTTGATTTGTGCTTGGTGTGATTGTTTTGTTAGAGCCGGAAGCAGAGTCCGAGTTCGAGTACGAGCACGAGGTTTCCAACGAGGTTCAGCACGAGGACCCTTCTTACGATCCGAACGACTTCTCTTCAGGCAAGATGACCGAACCCCGATAACAATACTATCTTTGCCTATTGCTAGTAGTTCCGCTCTATAGTTTTGCCTCGATGCCCATGATCTTCTTGTCAGCCTCCTACTTGTAAACCATTGCCATGTTTAACCAACCTACCTATGCAAACCGTTGCTTGGCTAAGTACGCTTCGCTCAGCCCCTCTTATAGCATTGCTAGTTGCAGGTGAAGATCGAAGATGCTTGCTTCATGTTGAAGTTTGGTTGGGTTATATCACACTATATAAATGCTTAAAATGAAATCATCTATATATTGGCAAGGGTCGAAGGCTAAGCCTTTTGCTTGGTGATTTGTTCCACTCATGCCGTTAGGAACCGTATAAACCGGTGTTATGTTCCTTGATTATGCGTTCCTAACACGGTTGGGGTGTATGGGACCCCCTCGATAAACCGCTAAGTGCTAAGTCTTTTCCAGCAAGTCCCAACATTGGTACTATTTGCCTAATAACAAACTAAACTTGCATAGGGAGTTATAAACCCTTTTTCTTAATCAACAACCCCGGGCCAGTGCTCCACATGAGTGTTGGTCCGAACTGGGGGTCCTGCAGGGCCACCTCGAGGAAACTCAAGGTCTGGTAAAAACCTGTAGCATCGCCCATCCGGACGTGGCCTGAGACGAGATACGCGCGGCTACTATCAGGGTGTCGGCACGCCGGGAGCATTTGCTGGATTAGCCTTACCTTAGTTCGGTATATCTTGAGCACGGGATTCCGAGAATACTCGGGTCTTCCCACTTTGGAGTTGCGACTCCGCGGATCGTGGGCTTGTAATGGGTCAAGTTGGAACACCCCTGCAGGGTTTGAACTTTCGAAAGCCGTGCCCGCGGTTATGTGGCAGATGGGAGCTTGTTAATATCCGGTTGTAGATAACTTGACACAATGTTTCTAATACACTACCAGCGTGCGTTCCGTGACCGTCAATTTCCGAATAGGGATTCAGGAGTTGAACACGGAGGGGTTATGTTTGTGGAGCTTGTAGCTAGGATCACTTCGAGATCACTTCTCGCCGAGGCTTTCTCTTCTCGCTCTCACTCACGTAAGCTAGTTGCTAGTTGCTGCTGCAGACACTTATTCTTTTCTTCAGCCTTATCCTCTCCCAAGGCTTGAATAGTCTTGTTACCCGGGAACGGGATTGCTGAGTCCTCTGTGGCTCACAGTTACTTCACCACACCAGATGCAGGTCCAGTTGTGAGCTATCCAGGTGATGGCACCGAGCTGGATTGGGAGTACGACGAGGAGCGTAGTCGGTACTATGTGCGATACCCGGATGATCAGTAGTGGAGACTCCTACTAGGATTCGATCCGCCTGTGGTTTATTTATTTCAGTTTGGTATCTTGACATTTGGATTTTGCCCTTAGAGGGTTGTGATATTCTTAATGTATGATGATTGAGACATGTTATGTACTTGTGTGACGTGGCGAGTGTAAGCCAACTATTTATGTTTACAATCCCCTCTTTTACATGAGATGTGCAAAGATTACCGAACTTGAGATCATTCTAGGATGGATTTATGCCTTTAAGTCGTGCCTCGACACGTAGGAGGTATAACTCCATCCCGGGCATTACAAGTTGGTATTCAGAGCCTTCTCCGACCTAGGAGCCCCCACTGATTGATCGAATCATTGACGGTCGAGTCTAGGCACACACTGAAAACTTTTTGAGTCCTATATTATATCGGAGAGTAGGATTTCCTTGCTTCTCATCCCCTTTCTCTCTGGTGAGGACTCCTGACGACTACTCTTGTCTCTCCTATCTTCAAAAATTGCACAATTTTTTTTTAGGAATCCCGCGAGTATTCTGGGATTGTTTCGATGTTCTTGTGACGAGGATATTGTTCTCGATGCCTCCTGTTCCCGGGGAGTTGAGCTTCGGGGTATTGTCGTCACAAGCATATCGCGGCAGTACTAAATACTTAAGACAGCCGACATCGAAAATCTCTCCTATACGGCCAGTGGCAAGATAACCCCGACATCACCCAGTACTGGGGAGGTAGTTCGGGAGTATTGCCATAGCTTGTTATAGTGGATGCTTTTCCAAGGTCCGAGGTACACAGTTTCCGAGAAAGACTGGTTATGTGTTGAAGGATGGATACACCTGGATGTAGGTTTAGAGTTGATTGCGCGGTGCTTCCCGTGTATCCCCAACACCTGATTGCATAACTGGAATCTTTCGGAAATCTATAGGTGGGTTATCCAGTAGATCGTAGGCATTCTTCCAACGAATGCAGGTTAGCGAGTTCGGGGTTCTACATTGAGTGAAGGGGTTATATGACCGATGTTACTATCAGGAGTTGCATCTTAAAGGATCCTTGGCTATGCTGATCCGGGGATTGCAAAACCTTTTCGTAACGCATTCATATGCTTTCAGCACAAAGATGTTAGAACGAAACTCCTCTCTTGTGTTTGTTCCCGTCCGCACCTTGTTGTTTTTTTCTTATTTATCCTTTTGTCCCTATGTGGCTTCTCGTGAAGATTGATGATATCATTTAACTGAGAATTTCATTCGTTCCTCTTGTTCGAATGATTTCATTCGTTCTTATTGTTCGAATGATTATTGTGAAGACTTGTTGCAATTCATTCCATTGATTCAGCGTATACCTTTTGTCAATCAATTGCTGATTCGTGGTCATCTCTTACAGGATGGCTCCGAAAAAGGTTCCCAACGCTAACCCAGAGGTGGAAGAGGTCCCAGATCGTCCTCCTTCCCCTCCTCCTCCGCCTGAGGCTTGGAGAGCAATTATGCAGACTACAACTCAGAACACCCAGTTGATGATGCAGATGATGCAGCAGATGCAAGCTAATCAAGCTAATCAGGGTATTCCAGGGAACCAAGGCAACTTCTTCAACCAGCAGCACCATGCTACTCTTAACCAGTTCTTGGCCAACAATCCTAAAGCTTTCAGTTACTGTGTCGACCCTCTTGATGCTGAAGATTGGTTAACCGACATAAAGAAGCATTTTGAGTGCAGTAACGTGAAGGAAGATGATTATGTGAAGTTTGCAGCCTTCCAACTGAAAGATCAAGCAGCTGATTGGTGGCAGCAGTACAAAGACTCCAGGCCAGGTCAAGTGATCTCTTGGGAGAATTTCTGCAAGGATTTTCGCTCGCACCACATTCCTACAAGTGGCATCGAGGGCATGCGTGAGCAATTCCGCAACCTGAAGCAGGGCTCCATGACAGTCTATCAGTATAATGTCAAGTTCCAAAACCTTGCCCGTTATGCTAAGCAAGACATTCCTGATGCCAAGAGTAAAATCTATCAGTTCCGTTGAGGTCTCAAAGATGAACTTCAGCTTGCTCTCACCTTGTTCGAGCCCGATGAATTCGACAAGTTCTATAACATGGCTTTGAAACAAGAGGCAGCTCAGCTTAAGATGGAGGCTTCTAAGAAGAGAATTCGAGATGCCGTTCACTCTTCCTCATCGTCTTAGTTGGTCTCGAAGCATCAGAAATTCTGGCTTCCTCCTCCTCCAGTGATTCGAGCTCCCTACAACAACTCCAACAACTCCAACTACAAGAACTCTGGTGGACGTGGTTTCTCCCACCCACCCAACCCGAGCAACCAGTCGAAGAAGCAGTTTCAGTCTCAAGGCTCCAAGTCAAGTGGTTCTCATTTCCATCCTCTCTCAGAAGTGACTTGCAACAAATGCACTCAGAAAGGTCACTATGCCAACAGATGTCAGAATCCGAAGCGTCTTCCTCCTCCTCCACCTGTGAGTTCAGCTATTGTCAGGCATGATCCAAAGGCAGCAAGGGTCAATCTGATGAATGCAGCACAAGCGGAGAATTCTTCTGATGTCATTTTGGGTAACCTTCCAGTGAACTCTATCCCTGCTAAAGTTTTGTTTGATTCGGGTGCTTCATGCTCTTTCATGTCTCAACCATTTGCATCCAAGTATAATGTTGACATCAAAAGTTTGCCAAGGGAGTTATCAGTTGTTTCTCCGGGGAGACGAATGCATTCCAGTATATATGCTCCGGATGTTTCTATTCGCATGGGTGATTATCGATTTTTGGCTTCTCCGGTGATTCTCGGCAATTCTGACATCGACCTCATCCTCGGAATGGGTTGGCTTTCTCAGCATGATGCTCACATTGATTGTGCTCAAAAGGAAGTCAAGATGACTCATTCTGATGAAGATGTGATTATCTTTGCCTCAAGGGATAACACTATCAGACTTTTCTCTCTCAATGATAAGGGCGAAATTAATGCCATATCTCAAATTCCGGTGGTGAACGAATATCAAGACGTCTTTCCTGAAGAACTTCCAGGCATGCCTCCACACCGTCAGGTGGAATTTGTCATTGAACTCGAGCCGGGTACTGAGCCAGCATGCCGGCGTCCGTACAAGCTCTCTCCGGATGAATTGAAGGAATTGAAGAAGCAGCTTGATAAGCAGGAGAGTATGGGTCTCATCAGGCCAAGTACGTCTCCGTGGGGTTGTGGTGTCTTATTTGTCAAGAAGAAAGATGGCACAGAGCGTCTCTGTGTTGACTACCGGCCATTGAAGAAGAAGACGATTAAGAACAAGTATCCGCTCCCCAACATCAACGAACTCTTTGAGCAGCTCAAAGGAGCTAAAGTGTTCTCTAAGCTTGACCTCCGAATGGGCTATCATCAAATTCGCATTCACGAGGAAGACATTCCCAAGACGGCCTTCAGAACGAGCTACGGTTCATACGAGTATACCGTCATGTCCTTCGGTCTCGCCAATGCTCCTCCTACCTTTTCGAGGATGAAGCATTACATCTTCAACCCCTATACTGGCGAGTTTGTTCTTGTGTATCTGGATGATATTCTGGTGTTTTCCAAGAATGAAGAAGATCACGAAAAGCACTTACGTCTGGTTCTTGATCGACTCCGAGAGCATAAATTCTATGCCAAGTTCTCCAAGTGCGAGTTTTGGCTCGATAAGGTTTTGTACCTGGGCCACATCATCTCAGCTGACGGTATTGCGGTTAATCCCGAGAAAGTTGAAGCAATTGTCAACTGGGAAGCTCCTCAGAACGTCAAGCAGCTCCGCAGTTTTCTGGGTCTTGCCAGCTATTGCAGAAGGTTTGTTGAGAACTTCTCCAAGATTGCCAAGCCTCTTTCCAACTTGCTTCAGAAGAATGTCAAATACTTTTGGTCTCCAGAGTGTGAAGTGGCATTCAAAACTCTCAAAGAAAAGCTTGTCTCTGCTCCAGTTCTGACTCCTCCAGATGAATCCAAGCCCTATGAAGTATTCTGTGATGCTTCTCTTCAAGGTCTTGGTGGTGTGCTTATGCAAGATAAGAAAATTGTGGCATACACTTCTCGGCAGCTCAAGCCAAGTGAGAAGAACTATCCCACACATGATCTAGAGCTAGCAGCTGTGGTACATGCTCTGATTACGTGGAGACATCTGTTGTTGGGCAGAAAGATCGACATCTTCACTGATCACAAGAGTTTGAAGTACATCTTCACACAGCCGCATCTGAACCTCCGCCAGACTCGTTGAGTTGAAATGATCCAAGAGTATAATCCCAGCATTGAATACACTCCTAGCAAGGCGAATGTGATTGCAGATGCTTTGAGCAGAAAGGCATATTGCAACAGCCTTCTCATCAAGCCGTACCAGCCTGAGCTTTGTGAAGCATTCAGGAAGCTCAACCTCCAAGTTGTTCCGCAGGGTTTTCTCGCAAATCTCCAAATTGCTCCTACCTTGGAAGATCAAGTCCGTGAGGCCCAGCTCAGTGATACCATGGTGAAGAAGGTGAAACATGCTATTGCTAAGGGCATTCCGAAATACAAGTGCTTCCGTGTTGATGAGAGAGATACCTTGTTCCTCGAGGACAGACTCGTTGTTCCCAAAGGTGATCTCAGGAAGCTCATAATGGAAGAAGCTCATGATTCTCTCCTTTCCATTCATCCTGGCAGTTCCAAGATGTACCAAGATCTCAAGCAGTCTTACTGGTGGACACGCATGAAAAGGGAAATTGCCCAATTCGTGAACGAATGTGATGTGTGCAGAAGAGTGAAAGCAGAACATCAACGTCCAGCCGGTCTTCTCCAACCTCTTCCTATTCCCGAGTGGAAGTTCGACCACATTGAAATGGACTTCGTCACTGGCTTTCCTAAATCCAAGCGAGGAAATGATGCTATCTTTGTGGTGATTGATAAGCTTACCAAAGTCGCTCACTTCCTGCCAGTCAAAGAATCAATCAATGCAGCTCAATTGGCAGAGCTGTACACTTCCAGAATTGTGTCCCTACATGGCATTCCTCAAGTTATCTCCTCAGACCGTGGAAGCTTGTTCACATCAAGGTTCTGGGACTCCTTTCAGTCCGCCATGGGCACTAAGATCAGGTTCAGCACTGCTTTTCACCCTCAGACTAGTGGTCAAGTCGAGCGAGTGAATCAGATTCTAGAAGACTTGCTCAGAGCCTGTGTCATCTCCTTCGGCATGAAATGGGAAGACTGCCTTCCATTTGCCGAGTTCTCTTACAACAACAGCTTTCAAGCAAGTGCAGGCAAAGCACCGTTTGAAATTCTCTATGGCAGAAAGTGTCGTACCCCTCTTAACTGGTCTGAAACAGGCGAACGTCAACTTCTTGGCAATGACTTGATCTCAGAAGCCTAAGAAATGTGCAAAGTCATACGTGAGAATCTCAAGGCCGCTCAGTCGCGCCAGAAGAGCTACTATGACGGCAAGCATCGTGATTTGGCCTTCAACATCGGTGATCATGTCTATCTCCGAGTTTCTCCGATGAAAGGCACCCAAAGATTCGGTATCAAAGGAAAGCTTGCTCCTAGATACGTCGGGCCTTTCAAGATTCTTGGCACAAGAGGCGATCTAGCCTATCAACTTGAGCTCCCTCCCAACTTCGCTAATGTTCATGATGTCTTCCATGTGTCTCAACTTCGCAAATGCTTCAAGGCACCTGAGCGCATGATTCCGTTTGAGGAGATTGATCTTCAACAAGACTTGTCCTACAGAGAGCATCCAGTTGCAATTCTCGAAGAAACCGAACGCAAGACCCGCAACAAGTCCATCAAATTTCTAAAAGTCAAGTGGTCACATCACACCGACCGAGAAGCTACCTGGGAACGAGAAGATCATCTTCGTTCTGAGTACCCTTCCTTTTTCCAGTCCTAGATCTCGGGACGAGATCTTTTTGTAGTAGAGGAGAGTTTGTAATGCCCCGGATGTAATACTTTCCCTTTTGGGTATATAATATATCTCCGGCTTCATCTATTTCCACCCCGGGCCCATTACCTTCCCAGATCTCAGATCTGAGGTTATTTCAAACCTCTAAGTCCCCTGTGCTTTTGTTGCTGATGCATATTTCAAACTGTTGTAACTTCTAGTGTGGTGCTCCGTTTCGCGCATATAGCATGTCCAGACGTTCGTGGTGAATAGCACTACGTTTTATCTTTTGTTGTCATGCATGTTAGAGATCATCTAGGTGCTTGTTTTGCGGTTGCAAGAGTGCATCGTGATATAAACTGCTGCTATGTGATGTTTTTATGTCATCTTTGCCATGTGATATCTTTTAGCTCGTTTGTCCGAATGATGCAAATGACATGTCCACGTGTTCGTCTTGCCATGCTCTACATGTTGTATGTTCTAGGTAGCATGTTAGATTTATTCTTGCCATGTTTATCATCGTTGCAAAGTGCCATGTGGCTGTGATGTTTTTTCACTTGTTATGAAATGCCATCTTGTTGAGCTCGTTGCAATCGTCGTGTTTATCTCCATGAAGCATGCTTGTGTGTTTCGGAATCACCATCATGTGTACTTTGATGAGGTGCTTACCACTTGCCATGTTTAGTTTCGAGGTGACTTAAACTTGCTCTTTTAGATGCCATGATGAAATTGCTGTTTAGGACTTAGTGGATTTTCACTAAGTCTGAAATCTGTAACGTTCCGATGCCATGTTCGTGTGATGTTCTAGGACAAAGCATGTTAGTTTTGGAGTGGATCTTGATTGTTCCTTGTAGTATATATTGTTGTCTTTCCATTCATGTCCTCACATGTCTATTTAAGTGGCTGTAGCATGTTTATATTTTGCTCCAAAGTTTCAATAAAATTCTGCTGCCAGAATTTTATTGTCAAGTTCCATATGTCCAAGTTCATTGCTAATGAACCGTGAATCCGTTGGGGGTGCACCTTTGGACTTAGTTGCTGTAGTATATGTCTAGTTTGTGTTCATGTCCTTTGCCATGATATTTGAGTGCTGTAGCTTAATTATTTTGTGCTCCGAAGTTGCTATGTTGCTGTAATTTTTAGCTTTCGCTCATTTCTTGTTTCGGGCGTAACTTTTAGCCCGTAACTCCGATTTCGGCGAATCTTATATGAAACTTGATTGTTTTTCTGTGTAGATTAATAATATCAGATTGTTATTATGTTTTGAGGTGTTTTGCTTGAGTGCTATTTTACGTGCTCCGTGTGCATCCTTAGTGCATCCATCATGCATCCATCATTTTCGAGTGCGCATTGCATCTTGTTGATTTGTGCTTGGTGTGATTGTTTTGTTAGAGCCGGAAGCAGAGTCCGAGTTCGAGTACGAGCACGAGGTTTCCAACGAGGTTCAGCACGAGGACCCTTCTTACGATCCGAACGACTTCTCTTCAGGCAAGATGACCGAACCCCGATAACAATACTATCTTTGCCTATTGCTAGTAGTTCCGCTCTATAGTTTTGCCTCGATGCCCATGATCTTCTTGTCAGCCTCCTACTTGTAAACCATTGCCATGTTTAACCAACCTACCTATGCAAACCGTTGCTTGGCTAAGTACGCTTCGCTCAGCCCCTCTTATAGCATTGCTAGTTGCAGGTGAAGATCGAAGATGCTTGCTTCATGTTGAAGTTTGGTTGGGTTATATCACACTATATAAATGCTTAAAATGAAATCATCTATATATTGGCAAGGGTGGAAGGCTAAGCCTTTTGCTTGGTGATTTATTCCACTCATGCCGTTAGGAACCGTATAAACCGGTGTTATGTTCCTTGATTATGCGTTCCTAACACGGTTGGGGTGTATGGGACCCCCTCGATAAACCGCTAAGTGCTAAGTCTTTTCCAGCAAGTCCCAACATTGGTACTATTTGCCTAATAACAAACTAAACTTGCATAGGGAGTTATAAACCCTTTTTCTTAATCAACAACCCCGGGCCAGTGCTTCACATGAGTGTTGGTCCGAACTGGGGGTCCTGCAGGGCCACCTCGAGGAAACTCAAGGTCTGGTAAAAACCTGTAGCATCGCCCATCCGGACGTGGCCTGAGACGAGATACGCGCGGCTACTATCAGGGTGTCGGCACGCCGGGAGGATTTGCTGGATTAGCCTTACCTTAGTTCGGTATATCTTGAGCACGGGATTCCGAGAATACTCGGGTCTTCCCACTTTGGAGTTGCGACTCCGCGGATCGTGGGCTTGTAATGGGTCAAGTTGGAACACCCCTGCAGGGTTTGAACTTTCGAAAGCCGTGCCCGCGGTTATGTGGCAGATGGGAGCTTGTTAATATCCGGTTGTAGATAACTTGACACAATGTTTCTAATACACTACCAGCGTGCGTTCCGTGACCGTCAATTTCCGAATAGGGATTCGGGAGTTGAACACGGAGGGGTTATGTTTGTGGAGCTTGTAGCTAGGATCACTTCGTGATCACTTCTCGCCGAGGCTTTCTCTTCTCGCTCTCACTCACGTAAGCTAGTTGCTAGTTGCTTCTGCAGACACTTATTCTTTTCTTCAGCCTTATCCTCTCCCAAGGCTTGAATAGTCTTGTTACCCGGGAACGGGATTGCTGAGTCCTCTGTGGCTCACAGTTACTTCACCACACCAGATGCAGGTCCAGTTGTGAGCTATCCAGGTGATGGCACCGAGCTGGATTGGGAGTACGACGAGGAGCGTAGTCGGTACTATGTGCGATACCCGGATGATCAGTAGTGGAGACTCCTACTAGGATTCGATCCGCCTGTGGTTTATTTATTTCAGTTTGGTATCTTGACATTTGGATTTTGCCCTTAGAGGGTTGTGATATTCTTAATGTATGATGATTGAGACATGTTATGTACTTGTGTGACGTGGCGAGTGTAAGCCAACTATTTATGTTTACAATCCCCTCTTTTACATGAGATGTGCAAAGATTACCGAACTTGAGATCATTCTAGGATGGATTTATGCCTTTAAGTCGTGCCTCGACACGTAGGAGGTATAACTCCATCCTGGGCATTACACTAAGTCCTCATCCCTCTCCCTGAAAACCCCTCTTTATATCGCTCTACTCCGAGAGAAATTGCTCGCCGGGATTTACCCTTTTTTCGCAACTCCGGCGGCTTCTCCACCGCGCCCGAGGATGAGGACGATCTCACCTCTGCATCTCTCAAGTTCGCCTCGGCCTCCTCTCCTCCGTTCAGCCATTCGTTGACATTGGGACCTTTTCTTCTCCAACTCCGACGAAACTCCGGCGAAACTCCGGTGAGCATTGTGTAAATCCCGTAATTGTTTTTCAGAAAAATATTCAAACTTCGGAAATTCATATCTCCAAGACCGTAAGTCCAAATTCGACAAATTTTATATCCGCGGATTCATTGAAACACGAAGTTTATCATGAGACAAAAATATTTCACTTTTGGTAAATTAAATTTGACACAAATTAACAATCTGTATTTGAGTATTTTTGCTATATCTATTAATCTGCAATTCTTTTGAAAATGTTTCCTTCAGCAAAAATTGATCCTTCGGTCCATATCATGCTGTTAGAATTTCTTTTCCTAATTGTTCATCTATGTCTAGCCACTGTTTCAACCTTAACACTTCATATAGTTTTTCTTTTATCGTAATTCAATTTCATCATCAGTTTACTTTGATTCTTGATTCAGCTTTCTTGAGAAGATCATTAGGAACCTCTCTGGTCATATGCTATCATTATACAAC
Organism: Secale cereale; assembly: GCA_902687465.1. Taxonomy (NCBI): domain Eukaryota; kingdom Viridiplantae; phylum Streptophyta; class Magnoliopsida; order Poales; family Poaceae; genus Secale; species Secale cereale. Next base: position 828,065,739 of record LR738713.1, read on the forward strand.
TAGAGTAACAATTCATTCACAATATCGAGTATGAATCAGAAACTTCATTGAAAACCAACAAACTATGATCTCGGTCATTGAAGCAATTGCAATTTATCATAACATCAGAAAGAGTCAATATAAGAGCTTTTCAGCAAGCCTACATACTCAACTATCATATAGTCTTTCACAATTGCTCACACTCACGCAATACTTATGGTTATGGAGTTTTAATCGGACACAGAGAAATATAGGGGCTGATGGTGTTGCCTCCCAACCTTTTACTTCAAGGGTAATGTCAACAATAATAGACCATGATAAATTACATCCAATTAGGTATATATGCCAGGATCTTTCCAACACAATGTGCTTGCCAAAGGATAAATTGTAAAAAGGAAAGGTGAATTCCATCTTGACTCTTATAAGGAAAGAATAAAAGATAGACCCTTCGCAGAGGGAAGCCGAGGTTGTCATGTGCTTTTATGGTTGGATGCACAATGTCTTAGCGCAAAAGAACGTCACTTTATATTACCACTTGTGATAAGGACCTTTATTATGCAGTCCGTCGCTTTTATTACTTCCATATCACAAGATCGTATAAAGCTTCTTTCCTCCACACTAATAAATCATACATATTTTAGCGAGTTTGCAACATGACAACTTACTTGAAGGATCTTACTCAATCCATAGGTAGGTATGGTGGACTCTCATGGCAAAACTGGGTTTAAGTATATATGGAAGCACAAGTAGTATCTCTAGTGGGTGCGAGGAGTTTTGGCTAGCATGAGGGGGTAATGCAAGATCAACATGTTGGATGATCCATGACAATATACTTTATTTCAGAAATAAGAAAACATAACCCATTATGTTGTCTTCCTTGTCCAACATCAACTCTTTAGCATGACATATTTTAATGAGTGCTCACAATCATAAATGATGTCCAAGATACTATATTTGTATATGAAGCCTCTCTTTCTTTATTACTTCCTATTAATTGCAACGAAGACCAAAACTATGTTTGTCAACTCTCAACAACTTTTATTCATCATACTCTTTATATGGGAAGTCATTACTTCCCATAAGATCAATATGATCTCTTGATATTTTTTATGTTTTCTTTTATTCTATCATGACCAAAGTGAGGAAATCAAGCCCTTGACTCAACACTAATCTTTATTATATAGCTCACGGACTCGATTACAAAGGGTAAAGATCATAAAGCAAAAGCTCACAACTAGATCATGCTAACTTTATTCTACTAGATCAAGATACTACCAAAAGGATCGAACTAAGAAAAACGGTAAGGATAGGACTGATGGTGATACGATACCGGGGTCACTCCGCCAAGCTTGGCAGTTGCCAAGGGGAGTGCCCAGACCCATATGATTATGTCTCCTTCTTTGGGGGTGGTGATGATGGCTTCTTCATTAACTTGCGCTTAAGGACAAAATTTTGCTTCCTTAGGTCATTGATCTCCTGCTCAAGGTTTAATATTTTCTGGCATAGCGTTTTCTTGTTTTCCTGCAAGAGGTGAAAAGGGATAAACTCGATCTTAGGTTTCTTTAGTCTCTCAGGAAAGCTTGACTTTTTAAACTCCACATGCATGTCCCCAGGTTGAGGTAGTGGGACTTCGTCTTCATCCGAGCTGGTCCAATCATTTCCCTTGGAATCATGGTCCTCTTCTTCCTTCGTGGTCCAACCGTAATGCTCCCGGTCCCCATAGACCTTAGGGTCAGCAAGGTAATCAGCCACATATCTTTCTCCCTCCGAATCGTGGGACGACATATTGCTCTTATCTGCGGCAGAAACGGCTCGAAACAAAAACAGAGGATTTCTGCGTTATACAGATGTCAAAACCTTCGGGAGAATATATAATGATTTTTTACCGACCAAAAGGAGTAACATACAAGAAATCGGAGTCCGAGAGGCACACGAGGTGCCCACGAGGCAGGGGGCATGCCTAGGGGAAGGGGGCGCGCCCTCCACCCTCATGGACGCCTCATGTCTTTTCAGGACTGCCATATATTTTTCTTTTTTTCTAAATATTCCAAAACGGTGAAAAATTGCCTTTAGAACTGTTTTGGAGTCGGTTTACTTACCGTACCACATACCTCTTCCTTTTTGGAGTCTGAATCATTCTGGAAAGTATCCCTTATGTATTCCTCCGGGGTTACGGTTTCAATAACATTGGTTTCAACATTTATAGGGTTACCTAAGATATAATGTTTGATTCTTTGGCCGTTCACCACCTTCGGATTTGTGCCTTCGAAGTTGTTGATTTTTAAGGCACCGGAACGATAGACCTCCTCGATAATGTAAGGTCCTTCCCACTTAGAGAGAAGTTTTCATGCAAAAAATCTTAAACGAGAATTGTATAGCAAGACATAATCACCTACATTAAACTCACGCTTTTGTATCCTTTTGTCATGCCATCTTTTAACTTTTTCTTTAAACAGCTTGGCATTCTCATAGGCATGGGTTCTCCATTCATCAAGAGAGCTAATATCAAATAACCTCTTCTCACCGGCAAGTTTGAAATCATAGTTGAGCTCTTTAATAGCCCAATATGCCTTATCTTCTAGCTCAAGAGGTAAGTGACAAGCTTTTCCATAAACCATCCTATATGGAGACATACCCATAGGATTTTTGTATGAAGTTCTATAGGCCCACAATGCATCATCAAGTTTCTTGGACCAATTCTTTCTAGACCTATTAACTGTCTTTTGCAAAATTAATTTCATCTCGCTATTACTTAGTTCTACTTGACCACTACTCTGTTGGTGATAAGGGGATGCAATTCTATGATTAACATCATACTTAGCAAGCATTTTACCGAAAGCACCATGAATAAAGTGTGAACTGTTGGCACCGCCTCTCGCGTTGCAGCGCCGCTCTTCTTCTTCCTCTATCTCACACAACTCAACTCTCTCTTCTTGTTTCTCTCAAGAACACACACGCTGGAAGAAACCGAGAAAGAAACACATACACACACACCCACACACACAAGCACCAAGAGAAATGCAATGGCTTTGCCAAAGGCAGTCCCTTGATGGCACACTGTGGCTACATCTTTTCACCCAGCCCTCTCGGCCATACTTTTTCTTTCACTTGTTCAACTTAAATAGCTAAGTACAAGACTCACACACGCACCCACTAACCCACGCACATACACACATGGTCAAGCCCACGGTTGCTTGATCCGATTAGTACTCCATGGGCTAGCTACACACACGCTTGGGTAACAGCCAAGTCAGCAGAATCTTTGGATACACAAGCATAGGACCAAGCCTCAACTAATTGCTTCCTATTCTTTCTCCACGCAGAACTACCACGCGTCTCGGCTGCTCCGACTCCATAGCTAGCCAACTAATCCGTCCATGCATGCAGGCTACTAATGCAATGACACATCCACTAGTGCCACACACGGTGTCATGCGGCGCTCACAACTTGGCATGACTAACTGGCCGTGCACACTCTAATTAACTAAAACATGATGAAACCCAAAAGAAAACAAGGTTAACTCTAACATTCACCTCCTTAACCTTGTTGTCGTTTATTCAAACACCTCCATGGCGACCTTCAAAGCAGCGCCGGCTCGTCGTCGATGTCGTTTGTGCAACACGTAGACGGCAGCCAATGCCATCTTGTCACGCCCATTGTCACCGTTGTCGCTGGCCACAATGAGAAGGACACCTCCCATGCCTTCACCGCGAGTGTGCCGCTGCGACACGCTCGCTACCGCATGTTTGCCACCGGTGCCGCAACTCGCCGTTGACTCGCCTTCATGTTCGTCGCCGGTGACGCAACTCGCCGGTGACTCTCCTCCATGTTGTCGCCGACGACGCACCTTGTCGATGACTCAGACATGGACTGTTCATGGCAATGGCCTCCGCTCCATAGCCATCACCTCCTTGCCGCCGGTGCCGCAACTTACCGGGCAGCATACATTTCACCATCGCTCGTGACGCAGCATGACGATGATGAAGACACGCGCCCACTGCTAGCAGCATCGCGTCGCCAACGGCAACCACCTTGCGCCGTCGACCTCCACGATAAATGGAGTCCGCCGCGCCACCACCAACGCCTCGGATCGACAAGGCTCTGATACCAATTGTTGGCGCCGCCTCTCGCGTTGCAGCGCCGCTCTTCTTCTTCCTCTATCTCACACAACTCAACTCTCTCTTCTTGTTTCTCTCAATAACACACACGCTGGAAGAAACCGAGAAAGAAACACATACACACACACCCACACACACAAGCACCAAGAGAAATGCAATGGCTTTGCCAAAGGCAGTCCCTTGATGGCACACCATGGCTACATCTTTTCACCCAGCCCTCTCGGCCATACTTTTTCATTCACTTGTTCAACTTAAATAGCTAAGTACAAGACTCACACACGCACCCACTAACCCACGCACATACACGCATGGTCAAGCCCACGGTTGCTTGATCCGATTAGTACTCCATGGGCTAGCTACACACACGCTTGGGTAACAGCCAAGTCAGCAGAATCTTTGGTTACACACGCATAGGTCCAAGCCTCAACTAATTGCTTCCTATTCTTTCTCCACGCAGAACTACCACGCGTCTCGGCTGCTCCGGCTCCATAGCTAGCTAACTAATCCATCCATGCATGCTGGCTACTAATGCAATGGCACATCCACTAGTGCCACACACGGTGTCATGCGGCGCTCACAACTTGGCATGACTAACTGGCCGTGCACACTCTAATTAACTAAAACATGATGAAAACCAAAAGAAAACAAGGTTAACTCTAACATGAACCACCATCAGTCATTAAATATCTAGGGACTCCAAACCTCGGAAAAATAATTGATGACCGACAAGTGTAGGGGATCTATCGTAGTCATTTCGATAAGTAAGAGTGTCGAACCCAACGAGGAGCAGAAGGAAATGATAGGCAGTTTTTAGTAAGGTATTTTCTGCAAGCATGGAAATTATAGGTAATAGATAGTTTTGTGATAAGATAATTGGTAGCAAGTGACAAACGGTAAAAGTAAATAAGGTGCAGCAAGGTGGCCCAATCCTTTGTGTAGCAAAGGACAAGCCTGGACAAACTCTTATGCAAGGTAAAGTGCTCCCGAGGACATATGGGAATTATAGTCAAGCTAGTTTTCATCACGATCGTTTGATTCGCGTTCGGTACTTAATGCAAGTATCCGCAACTACAAAAGAAGTATTAAGGTAAACCTAACCATAGCCTGAAACATATGGATCCAAATCAGCCCCTTACGAAGCAACGCATAAACTAGGGTTTAAGCTTCTGTCACTCTAGCAACCCATCATCTACTTATTACTTCCCAATGCCTGCCTCTAGGCCCAAATAATGGCGAAGTGTCATGTAGTTGACGTTCACATGACACCACTAGAGGAGAGACAATATACATCTCATCAAAATATCGTACGAACACCAAATTCACATGACTACTAATAGCAAGACTTCTCCCATGTCATCAGGAACAAAAGTAACTACTCACAAGACATAATATTATTCATGATCAGAGGTATATTAATATGCATAATGGATCTGAACATATGATCTTCCACCAAATAAACTAACTAGCATCAACTACAAGGAGTAATCAACTCTACTAGCAACCCACAGGTACCAATCTGAGGTTTGGATACAAAGATTAGATACAAGAGATGAACTAGGTTTTGAGAGTTGATGGTGCTGGTGAAGATGTTGATGAAGATAACTCTCCCCAAGATGGGAGAGTTGTTGGTGATGACGGCGGTGACGATTTCCCCCTCCCGGAGGGAAGTATCCCCGGCAGAACAGCTCTGCCGGAGCCCTAGATTGGTTTCCACCTCGGTTCCGCCTCGAGACGGCGGCGTCTGGTCCCGAAAGCCTCCTCCTGATTTTTTCCAGGTCAAAACGCTTCATATAGGAGAAGATGGGCACCGGGGGCCCACCGGCTGGTCCTCGAGGCAGGGGGGCGCGCCCTGGGAAGGGGGGCGCGCCCCCCACCCTCGAGGCCAACCAGTGGCCCCTCTCGTGGGTTTCTTTCGCCAGATATTTTTTATATATTCTGAAAAAATGTTCTGTGGAGTTTCGGGGCTTTTGGTGTTGTGCAGAATAGGTTTCCAGAGTTTGCTTCTTTTCCAGCCCAGAATTCCAGCAGCCGGCATTCTCCCTCTTCATGTAAACCTTGCAAAATAAGAGAGAAAAGGCATAAGTATTGTGACAAAACATGTATGAACATCCCATAATGCAATAAATATCAACTTATAAGCATGATGCAAAATGGACGTATCAACTCCCGCAAGCTTAGACCTCTTCTTGTCCTCAAGCGAAAGCCCATATCGAAAAGTATGTCCACATGTTTAGAGATAGAGGTGTCGATAAAAACAGAATACGGACATGAGGGCATCATGATCATTCTCATAACAGCAACTTATATAAATATAGTCATATGATCATTATGCTAAAGTAACAATTCATCCACAATATCAAGTATGCATCATAAACTTCATTGGAAACTAACAATTTTGGTCTCGGTCATTGAAGCAATTGCAATTTATCGTAACATCGGAAAGAGTCAAAATAAGAGCTTTTCAGCAAGCCTACATACTCAACTATCATATAGTCTTTCATAATTGCTCACAATCACGCAATACTTATGTTTATGGAGTTTTAATCGGGCACAGAGAAAGATAGGGGCTTATGGTGTTGCCACCCAACCTTTTACCTCAAGGGTAATGTCAACATTAATAGATCATGAAAACTTACATCCAAGTGGGTATATATATCAGGATCTTTCCAACACAATGTGCTTGCCAAAGGATAAAATGAAAAAGGAAAGGTGGATTTCACCTTGACACTTATAAGACAAGAATAAAAGATAGGCCCTTCGCAGAGGGAAGCAGAGGTTGTCATGTGTTTTCATGGTTGGATGCACAAAGTCTTAGCATAGAAGAACTTCGCTTTATATTGCCACTTGTGATAAGTACCTTTATTATGCAGTCCGTTGCTTTTATTACTTCCATATCACAAGATCGTATAAAGGTAATTTCTCCCACACTAATAAATCATACATATTTTAGCGGATTTACAACATGACAACTTACTTGGAAGGATCTTCCTCAATCCATAGGTAGGTATGGTGGACTCTCATGGCAAGACTGGGTTTAAGGATATATGGAATCACAAATAGTATCTCTACTTAGTGCAAGGAATTTTGGCTAGCATGAGGGAGAAAGGCAAGCTCAACATGTTGGAAGATCCGTGACAATATACTTTAGTTCGGATATAAGAAGACATAACCCATTATGTTGTCTTCCTTGTCCAACATCAACTCTTTAGCAAGTCATACTTTAATGAGTGCTCACAATCATTATATTTGTATGTAAAGCCTATCTTCTTTTATTGCTTCCTATTAATTGCAACGATGACCAAAACTATGTTTGTCAGCTCCCAACAACTTTTATTTATCATACTCTTGTATGTGAAGTCATTACTTCCCATAAGATTGATATGATCACTTTGATTCTCCTTTTGGTTTCTTTCTTTTTATCATGACCCAAGTGAGGAAATCAAGCCCTTGACTCAACACTAATCTTTATTATATAGCTCACGGACTCGATTACAAAGGATAAAGCTCACAAAGCAAAAGCTCACAACTAGATCATGCTGGCTTTATTCTAATAGATCAAGCTACTACCAAAAGGATCAAACTAAGAAAACGATAAAGATAAGAGTGAGGGTGATACGATACAGGGGTCACTCCCCGAAGCTTGGCAGTTTCCAAGGGGAGTGCCCATACCCATATGATTATGTCTCCTTCTTCGGGGTTGGCGATGATGGAGTTGCAACTAGTGACGGGGGATCTTCATATATCGAGCGTAGGAGATCTTCCAGCTTGCGGATAATACCTTTGAGAGCAGCTATGTAATCCTTCAACAAAAGATTTTCACTTGTGAGATGCTTGTTGCAGATCTGAGCTAACTCAAGCATCCTGAAAGCTTCTAGCTCAGTTGAGGTAAAGAGATTAGGAAAGTATTTGGAGGTGCCTTCTTCTCCTGCTGCCGGTGCCGGATCCTCCACCTCCGTCTTGATCTTCTTCTCCTTGTGGATCTCCTCGGGTCCTTCTCTCTTCAGATCTATCTTCATTAGCCAAGCATCGTTGCCTTCGTTGTTGGAGGAGGGAGACGACATGATGCCTAGCTTGGCAAACCCTAGCAGAAAATAGCTCGAAACGAAAACAGAGGAATTCTGCGTGATACAGAGGTCAAAACCTTCGGGAGTATATATAATGAATTTTTCCCGAACGAAAGGAGTAACCCACAAGAAAACGGAGTCTAGGGGACACACGGGGTGCCCTCGAGGCAGGGGGCGCGCCCCCTACCCTCGAGGAGGCCCCGTGTCTCCTCTGGACTACGGTTTATTTTTCTATTTTTCCAAATATTCCAAAACGGAGAAAAATTGCCTTTAGAACTGTTTTGGAGTCGGTTTACTTACCGTATCACGTACCTCTTCCTTTTCGGAGGCTGAATCGTTCTGGAAAGTGTCCCTTATGTATTCCTCTGGGGTTATGGTTTCAATAATATTAGTTTCAACATTTATAGGATTACCTGAGATGTAATGTTTGATCCTTTGACCATTCACCACCTTCGCATTTGTGCCTTCGAAGTTGTTGATTTTTATGGCACCGGAACGACAGACCTCCTCGATAATGTAAGGTCCTTCCCAATTGGAGAGAAGTTTTCCTGCAACAAATCTTAAACGAGAGTTTAATAGCAAAACATAATCACCTACGTTAAACTCACGCTTTTGTATCCTTTTGTCATGCCATCTTTTAACGTTTTCTTTAAATAACTTGGCATTCTCGTAGGCCTGGGTTCTCCATTCATCGAGACAACTGATATCAAATAGCCTCTTTTCACCGGCAAGTATGAAATCATAATTGAGCTCTTTGATAGCCCAATATGCCTTATGTTCTAGCTCAAGAGGTAAGTGACAAGCTTTTCCATATACCATCTTATATGGAGACATACCCATAGGATTTTTGTATGCCGTTCTATAGGCCCATAATGCATCATCTAGTTTCTTGGACCAATTCTTTCTAGACCTATTAAATATCTTTTGCAAGATTAATTTCAACTCCCTATTACTAAGTTCTACTTGACCACTAGTCTGTGGGTGATAAGGTGATGCAATTATATGGTTGACATCATACTTAGCAAGCATCTTACGGAAAGCACCATGAATGAAGTGTGAACCACCATCAGTCATTAGATATCTAGGGACTCCAAACCTCGGAAATATAACTTATTTAAGCATCTTAATAGAGGTGTTATGATTAGCACTACTACTTGGAATAGCTTCTACCCACTTAGTAACGTAATCAACAGCAACTAGGATATGTGTGTACCCATTAGAGGAACGAAAAGGTCCCATGTAATCAAAGCCCCAAACATCAAATGGTTCAATAACAAGTGAATAATTCATAGGCATTTCTTGTCGTCTACTAATATTACCGATTCTTTGACATTCATCACAAGATAAGACAAACTTACATGCATCCTTGAAGAGAGTAGGCCAATAAAAACCGGATTGCAATACCTTGTGTGCAGTTCTATCTCCCGCATGGTGTCCTTCATAAGCTTCGGAGTGGCACTTTCATAGAATCTGTTCCTGTTCATGCTCACGTACACAACGTCTAATAATAACATCTAATCCTTCTTTATAAAGATGTGGGTCATCCCAGAAGTAATGCCTCAAATCATATAAGAACTTTTTCTTTTGCTGGTATGTGAAGCTAGGAGGTATAAACTTAGCAACAATGTAATTAGCATAATCAGCATACCAAGGAGCAGTACGAGAAGTACTTATGACAGCTAGTTGTTCATCAGGAAAGCTATCATCAATAGGTTGTGGGTCATCAAGTATATTCTCTAACCTAGACAAGTTATCTGCTACGGGGTTCTCAGCTCCCTTTCTATCAATAATATGCAAGTCAAATTCTTGCAGCAAGAGAACCCATCTAATGAGTCTAGGTTAAGCATCTTTCTTTTCCATAAGGTATTTGATAGCAGCATGATCAGTGTGAATAGTTACTTTAGAATCAACGATGTAGGGTCTAAACTTATCACAAGGAAAAACAACTGCTAAAAATTCTTTCTCAGTGGTAGCATAATTTCTTAGGGCACTATCTAGAGTTTTACTAGCATACTAGATAACATTCAATTTTTTATCAACTCTTTGCCCTAGAACAGCTCCTACAGCATAATCACTAGCATCGCACATAATCTCAAAGGGTAAATTCCAGTCAGGAGGCTGGACAATAGGTGCAGAGATCAATGCTTTCTTAAGTATTTCAAATGCTTCTAGACAATCATCATCAAAGACAAAAGGAATATCTTTCTGTAAAAGATTGGTCAGAGGCCTGGAGATTTTGGAGAAGTCCTTAATGAACCTCCTATAAAACCTGTCATGACCAAGGAAACTTCGTATACCTTTGATATCCTTAGGGCATAGCATCTACTTTAGCTTTATCAACTTCAATACCTCTTTCAGAAATTTTGTGTCCCAAGACAATGCCTTCATTAACCATAAAGTGGCACTTCTCCCAATTCAAGACAAGGTTAGTGTCTTCACATCTCTGCAAAAATCGATCAAGGTTGCTTAAGTAGTCATCAAAAGAAGTTCTGTAAACGGAGAAATCATCCATGAATACGTCAACAATCTTTTCACAAAAATCAGAGAATATAGCCAGCATGCATCTTTGAAAGGTAGGAGGTGCATTACATAAACCAAAAGGCATACATCTATAAGCAAAGGTACCGAAAGGGCAAGTAAAGGTGGTCTTTTATTGCTCCCCTTTTGACACAGGTATTTGAGAGAAACCAGAATAACCATCTAGAAAGAAGAAATGAGTATGTTTGGATAACCTTTCTAGCATTTGATCAATAAATGGTAAGGGGTAATGATCTTTCTTAGTAACCTTATTTAACTTACGGAAATCAATTACCATCCTATAACATGTAACTATCCTTTGCGGGATCAAATCATCTTTATCATTAGGGACGACAGTCATACCTCCTTTCTTAGGAACGCAATGGACAGGACTTAGCCACTGGCTATCAGCAATAGGGTAGATAATACCTGCCTCTAGAAGCTTTAGAATTTCCTTCCTTACCACTTCTTTCATCTTTGGACTTAACCGTCGCTGATGATCGATAACTGGTTTTGCATTTTCTTCCAATTTTATCTTGTGTTGACATATAGTGGGACTAATGCCCTTAAGATCATCCAGAGTATATCCAATAGCAGCTCCGTGCTTCTTCAGAGTTTTCAATAATCTTTCTTCTTCCTGCTCTGAAAGGTTAGCACTAATAATAACATGATATATCTTCTTTTCATCAAGATAAACATACTTAAGATTATCAGGTAAAGTAAGTTCAAACACGGGATCGCCCTTGGGTGGAGGAGGATCCCCTAGGATTTCAACAGGCAAGTTGTTTTTCAATATGGGTCCCTCTTTAAAGATTATTTCATCTATCTCCCTTCTCTCATCCATATGCATATCATTTTCATGATCTTGCAAGTATTGCTCTAAAGGATCATTAGGTGGCACGGCAATGGAAGCAAGACCAATAATTTCATCCTTACTGGGTGGTGCCTTTTCAAGGGGTTGTCTACGGAATTTAGCAAAGTTAAAATCATGAGACGTATCCCCTAATCCAAAAGTAACAATATCTTTCACACAGTCTATCTTGGCATTAATGGTATTCAAGAAGGGTCTACCAAATATAATGGGACAGAAAGCATCTTGTGGGGAACCAAGAACGAGAAAATCACCAAGGTATTTAACCTTCCCACACAAGACTTTAATATCTCTAACAATCCCAACTGGTGAAATAGTATCTCTATTAGCAAGCTTATTAATAGTAACATCAGTCCCTTGTAACTCAACAGGTGCAATATCATGCATAATTTCGATATACAAATCAAGAGGGATAATACTCGCACTAGCACCTACGTGGCATAAACCATGATAGCAATGATCCCCTATCTTAACGGAGATAACAGGCAAGCCTACAACAGGTTTATGCCTATTCCTAGCATTGGGTTTGGCTATTCTAGCAGACTCTTCGTGGAGGTAAATAACATGTCCATCTAAATCTTCTACCAAGAGATCTTTAACCATAGCAACACTAGGTTCCACTTTAATTTGCTCAGAGGGTGTAGGTGTTCTAGTATTACTCTTACGAACTACAGTTGAAGCTTGAGCATGATCCTTTATCCTAACAGGGAAAGGTGGTTTCGCAATATAAGCGGTAGGAATAACAGGATCAACATTATAAGTGATGGTCTTTTCTTCAACTTTAATAGGTTTAACTACTTTTACTTCAATAGGGGGATGGTATTTAAACCACTTCTCCTTAGGGAGATCAACATGAGTAGCAAAAGATTCATAGAAAGAAGCTACTATCTTAGATTCAAGTCCATATTTAGTGCTAAACTCACGGAAAACATCGGTATCCATAAGAGCTTTAACACAATCAAACTTAGGGGTCATACCTGACTCCTTACCTTCGTCGAGATCCCAATCTTCGGAGTTGAGTTTAATTCTTTCCAATAAATCCCATTTGAATTCAACAGACTTCATCATAAAAGAGCCAGAACAAGAATTATTGAGCATAGTGCGATTATTGAGAGAAAGCCGAGCATATTTTTTTTGGATGATCGTCTTTCTTGAAAGCTCATGATTGGGGCATGAATATAACATTGACTTAAGCCTCCCCCAAGCTTGAGCGATGCTTTCTCCTTTGCGAGGACAGAAATTATAAATATAATTGCGATCACGATGAACCTGATGCATAGGGTAGAACTTCTGATGAAATTCCAACTTCAGACGATTATAGTTCCAAGATCCCATATCATCGCATAGCCTAAACCATGTCAATGCATCTCCCTTCAAAGATAAAGGGAAGACCTTCTTCTCGATAACATCCTCGGGCATACCTGCAAGCTTAAACAATCCACAAACTTCATCCACATAGATTAGGTGTAAGTCGGGGTGAAGTATTCCGTCTCCTGTATAGGGGTTTTCAAGCAGTTTCTCAATCATACCCGAAGGAATCTCAAAGCAAACATTTTCAATAGGTGCAGTAGGTTGAGGAGCAACTCTTTGCTCTTCTGCTCGGGGTGAAGATACCCCGAACAAGCCCCTCAAAGGATTTTGAGCCATAGTAACAAGTGATAATAAATTTCAGCACACTATATAAATTTTTCCTTACCAAATTCCACTTACCAAAGGCGCTTCACTCCCCGGCAACGGTGCCAGAAAAGAGTCTTGATGACCCTCAAGTGTAGGGGATCTATCGTAGTCCTTTCGATAAGTAAGAGTGTCGAACCCAACGAGGAGCGGAAGGAAATGATAGGCAGTTTTCAATAAGGTATTTTCTGCAAGCACTGAAATTATAGGTAACAGATAGTTTTGTGATAAGATAATTGGTAGCAAGTGACAAATGGTAAAAGTAAATAAGTTGCAGTAAGGTGGCCCAATCCTTTGTGTAGCAAAGGATAAGCCTGGACAAACTCTTATGCAAGGTAAAGTGCTCCCGAGGACATATGGGAATTATCGTCAAGCTAGTTTTCATCACGATCGTTTGATTCGCGTTCGGTACTTTGATAATTTGGTATGTGGGTGGACCGGTGCTTGGGTGCTTCCCTTACTTGGACAAGCCTCCCACTTATGATTAACCTCTAATGCAAGCATCCGCAACTACAAAAGAAGTATTAAGGTAAACCTAACCATAGCCTGAAACATATGGATCGAAATCAGCCCCTTACGAAGCAACGCATAAACTAGGGTTTAAGCTTCTGTCACTCTAGCAACCCATCATCTACTTATTACTTCCCAATGCCTTCCTCTAGGCCCAAATAATGGTGTAGTGTCATGTAGTCGACGTTCACATGACACCACTAGAGGAGAGACAACATACATCTCATCAAAATATTGAACGAACACCAAATTCACATGACTACTAATAGCAAGACTTCTCCCATGTCCTCAGGAAGAAAAGTAACTACTCACAAGACATAATATTATTCATGATAAGAGGTATATTAATATGCATAATGGATCTGAACATATGATCTTCCACCAAATAAACCATATAGCATCAACTACAAGGAGTAATCAACACTACTAGCAACCCACAGGTACCAATCTGAGGTTTGGATACAAAGATTGGATACAAGAGATGAACTAGGGTTTGAGAGGAGATGGTTCTGGTGAAGATGTGGATGAAGATAGTTCTCCCCAAGATGGAAGAGTTGTTGGTGATGACGGCGGTGATGATTTCCCCCTCCCGGATGGAAGTATCCCCGGCAGAACAGCTCTGTCGGAGCCCTAGATTAGTTTCCGCCTCAGTTCCGCCCCGAGACGGCTGCGTCTGGTCCCGAAAGCCTCCTCCTGATTTTTTTAGGTCAAAACACTTCTTATAGGAGAAGATGGGCACCGGGGCCCCACCGGCTGGTCTTCGAGGCAGGGGGGCCCACCGGCTGGTCTTCGAGGCGCGCCCCCCACCCTCGAGGCCAGCCAGTGGCCCCTCTCCTGGGTTTCTTTTCCCAGATATTTTTATATATTCCGAAAAAATGTTCTGTGGAGTTTCGGGGCTTTTGGAGTTGTGCAGAATAGGTTTCCAGAGTTTGCTCCTTTTCCAGCCCAAAATTCCAGCTGCCGGCATTCTCCCTCTTCATGTAAACCTTGCAAAATAAGAGATAAAAGGCATAAGTATTGTGACAAAACATGTATGAACAGCCCATAATGCAATAAATATCAACTTATAGCCATGATGCAAAATGGGCGTATCAATAACTTCTTTAAGCATCTTAATAGAAGTGTTGTAATCAGCACTACTAGTTGGAATAGCGTCTACCCACTTAGTAACGTAATCAACAGCAACTAAAATATGTGTGTACCCATTAGAGCAAGGAAACAGTACAATAACAAGCGAATAATTCATAGGCATTTCTTGACGTCTTCTAATATTACCAATTCTTTGACATTCATCACAGGATAAACCAAACTTACGGGCATCCTTGAAGAGAGTACGCCAATAAGAACCAGATTGCAATACCTTATGCGCAGTTCTATCTCCAGCATGGTGTCCTCCATAAGCTTCGGAGTGGCACTTGCGTAGGATCTGTTCCTGTTCATGCTCAGGTACACAACGTCTAATAATACCATCTACTCCTTCTTTATAAAGATGTGGATCATCCTAGAAGTAATGTCTCAAATCATAAAAGAACTTTTTCTTTTGCTGGTATGTGAAGCTAGGAGGTGTAAACTTAGCAACGATATAATTAGCATAATCAGCATACCATGGAGCAGTATGAGAAGTATTTATGACAACTAATTGTTCATCAAGAAAGCTATCATCAATAGGTTGTGGGTCATCAAGTATATTCTCTAACCTAGACAAGTTGTCTGCCATGGGGTTCTCAGCTCCCTTTCTATCAATAATATGCAAGTCAAATTCTTGCAGCAAGAGAACCCACCTAATAAGACTAGGTTTAACATCTTTCTTTTCCAGCAGGTATTTGATAGTAGCATGATCAGTGTGAACAGTTACTTTAGAATCAACAATATAAGGTCTAAACTGTTGGGGAACGTTGCATGGGAAACAAAAAATTTCCTACGCTCACCAAGATCAATCTAGGAGATGCATCTACGAGGGGAGAGTCGGATCCACATACCCTTGTAGATCGCTAAGCGGAAGCGTTCAAGAACGCGGTTGATGGAGTCGTACTCGCCGCGATTCAAATCGCCGAAGATCCTAGCACCGAACGGACGGTGCCTCCGCGTTCTTCACACGTGCAGCTCGGGGACGTCTCCTCCTTTCTTGATCCAGCAAGGGGGAATGAGAGGTTGACGGAGAAGACCAGCAGCACGACGGCGTGGTGGAGATGGTGGTGGAGGAATTCCAGCAGGGCTTCGCCAAGCACTGCAAAATAGACGAAGATGTTCGTGGGAGAGGGAGGGCAGCGCCGAGGCACAAACTTGTGTTGCTGCCCTCCCTCTGCCTCTCTTTATATAGGGGGGAGAGAGGGGAGGGGGCGCCCCTAGGGTTCCCCCTAGGGGGCGGCGGCCAAGGCAGATGGGGCCGGCCAAAGGGGGGGGCGGCGGCCAAGGGCTAGGGTTTCCCCCCCCCCCAGGCGCCTTGCCCCCCAAGCCAAGGGGGTGCGGCTGCCCTAGGGGGGCCCAGCCCCTTAGGCGCAGGTGGAGGGGCCTAGGGGGGGCGCACAGCCCCTGTGTGGGCTGATGTGCCTCCCCTCTTTTGGCCCATGAGGCCCGCAACACTTGCCGGGACCCCCCGAAACCCCTTTCGGTCATCCGACGACTCCCCGGTGCTCCCCGGAACACTTCCGGACTCCGATTCCTCTCATCCCATATATCAATCTTCGTCCCCGGACCATTCCGGAGACCCTCATCACGTCCGGGATCTCATCCGGGACTCCGAACAACCTTCGGTTACCATGCACTGTTCTCACTAACAACCCTAGCGTCACCGAACCTTAAGTGTGTAGACCCTGCGGGTTCGGAAACTATGCAGACATGACCGAGACACTCCCATGTCAATAACCAATAGCGGGATCTGGATACCCATATTGGTTCCCACATGTTCCTCGATGATCTCATCGGATGAACCACGATGTCAAGGATTCAGGCAATCCCGTATACAGTTCCCTTTGTCTCGTCGGTATGTTACTTGCCCGAGATTCGATCGTCGGTATCTCTATACCTAGTTCAATCTCGTTACCGGCAAGTCTCTTTACTCGTTCCGTAATACATAATCCCGTGACTAACTACTTAGTCACTTCGAGCTCATTGAGATGACGTATTACCGAGTGGGCCCGGAGATACCTCTCCGTCACACGGAGTGACAAATCCCAGTCTCGATCCATGTCAACTCAACAGACACCTTCGGAGATACCTGTAGAGTACCTTTATAGTCACCCAGTTACGTTGCGACGTTTGGCACACACAAGGCACTCCTACGGTGTCAGTGAGTTACATGATCTCATGGTCATAGGAACTTATACTTGACATGCAGAAAACTATAGCGATAACTGATACGATCAAAAGCTATGTTTAACGTTTGGGTCTCGTCCATCACATCATTCTCCTAATGATGTGATCCCGTTATCAAATGACAACTCATGTCTATGACCTGGAAACCGCGGTCATCTTTGATCAACGAGCCAGTCCTGAAGAGGCTTACTAGGGACACAAAGTTTGTCTATTTATCCACACATGTATTTAAGTTTCCAATCAATACAATTATGGCATGGATAATAAACGATTATCATGAACAAGGAAATATAATAATAACTCTTTTATTATTGCCTCTAGGGCATATTTCCAACAGTCTCCCACTTGCACTAGAGTCAATAATCTAGCATTACAAGGTAATGAATCTAACACCCATAGAGTCTTGGTGTTGATCATGCTTAGCCCGTGGAAGAGGCTTAGTCAACGGATCTGCAACATTCAAATCCATGTGTACTTTGCAAATGCTTATGTCCTCCTCCTTGACTGAATCGCGGATGGAATTGAAGCGTCGCTTTATGTGTCTGGTCCTCTTGTGAAACCTTGGTTCCTTGGCTAGAGCAATGGCACCAGTGTTGTCACAAAACAGAGTCATTGGGTTCAATGCACTAGGCACAACTCCAAGATCTGTCATGAACTCCTTCATCCAGACACCTTCCTTTGCCGCCTCCGAGGCAGCTATGTACTCCGCTTCGCATGGAGAATCGGCTACCACGCTTTGCTTGGAACTGCACCAGCTTACCGCTCCCCCGTTGAGAATATATACGTACCCGGTTTGAGACTTAGAGTCATCCGGATCAGTGTCAAAGCTTGCATCGACGTAACCCTTTACGACGAGCTCTTGATCACCTCCATAAACGAGAAACATTTCCTTAGTCCTTTTCAGGTACTTCAGGATATTCTTGACCGCTGTCCAGTGATCCATACCAGGATTACTTTGAAACCTTCCGGCCATACTTATGGCAAGGCTGACATCTGGTCTTGTGCACAGCATTGCATACATGATAGAGCCTATGGCTGAAGCATAGGGGATGACACTCATCTTTTCTCTATCTTCCGCAGTTACTGGGCATTGAGTCTTACTCAACTTTGTACCTTGCAATACCGGCAAGAACCCCTTCTTGGATTGATCCATTTTGAACTTCTTCAAAACTTTATCAAGGTATGTACTTTGTGAAAGTCCTATCAAGCGTCTTGATCTATCTCTATAGATCTTGATGCCTAATATGAAAGCAGCTTCACCGAGATCCTTCATCGAAAAACTCTTGTTCAAATACCCCTTCACGCTATCCAAAAATTCTATATTGTTTCCAATCAGCAATATGTCATCCACATATAATATCAGAAACGCTATAGAGCTCCCACTCACTTTCTTGTAAATACAAGCTTCTCCGTAAACTTGTACAAACCCAAACGCTTTGATCACCTCATCAAAGCGAAGATTCCAACTCCGAGATGCTTGCACCAGCCCATAAATGGAACGCTGGAGCTTGCATACTTTGTCAGCATTCTCTGGATCGACAAAACCTTCCGGTTGTATCATATACAACTCTTCCTTAAGAAAACCGTTAAGGAACGCTGTTTTGACATCCATCTGCCAAATTTCATAATCGAAATATGCAGCTATTGCTAACATGATTCGGACGGATTTAAGCATCGCTACAGGTGAGAAAGTCTCATCGTAGTCAATCCCTTGAACTTGTGAAAAACCCTTTGCCACAAGTCGAGCTTTATACACGGTGACATTGCCGTCAGCGTCCGTCTTCCTCTTAAAAATCCATTTATTCTGAATGGCCTTCCGCCCTTCAGGTAATACTTCCAAAGTCCATACTTTGTTTTCATACATGGATCCCATCTCGGATTTCATGGCCTCTAACCATTTGTCGGAATCCGGGCCCACCATCGCTTCTCCATAGCTCGTAGGTTCACTGTTGTCCAGCAACATGACCTCCAAGACAGGGTTACCATACCACTCAGGTGCAGTGCGTACCCTTGTCGACCTACGAGGTTCGGTAGTAACTTGATCAGAAGCTTCTTGATCATCATCATTGGCTTCCTCTTCAACCGTTGCAGGCTCCACAAAAACATCTTTCTGTGCTGCGCTACTCTCTGGTTGAAGCAGAGGTTCAATGACCTCATCAAGTTCTACCTTCCTCCCACTCAATTCTTTCGAGAGAAACTCTTTCTCGAGAAAGGACCCATTCTTAGCGACAAACACTTTGCCCTCGGATCTGAGATAGAAGGTGTACCCAACAGTTTCTTTTGGGTATCCTATGAAGACACATTTGTCCGCTTTGGGTTCGAGCTTTTCTGGCTGAAGCCTTTTGACATAAGCATCGCAACCCCAAACTTTGAGAAAAGACAACTTAGGTTTCTTACCAAACCATAGTTCATACGGTGTTGTCTCAACGGACTTAGATGGAGCCCTATTTAAAGTGAATGCAGCTGTCTCTAACGCGTATCCCCAAAACGATAGTGGCAAATCGGCAAGAGACATCATAGAACGCACCATATCTAATAGGGTTCGATTACGACGTTCGGACACACCATTACGCTGTGGTGTTCCAGGTGGCGTCAACTGTGAAACAATTCCACATTTTCTTAAGTGATTGCCAAACTCATAACTCAGATACTCTCCCCCTCGATCAGATCGTAGGAACTTGATCTTCTTGTTACGATGATTCTCAACTTCACTCTGAAATTGCTTGAACTTTTCAAACGTTTCAGACTTATGCTTCATCAAGTAAATATACCCATATCAACTTAAGTCGTCAGTGAAGGTGAGAAAATAACGATATCCACCGCGCGCCGTGACACTCATCGGGCCACACACATCAGTATGTATGATTTCCAATAAGTCACTTGCCCGTTCCATTGTTCCTGAAAACGGGGTCTTAGTCATCTTGCCCATGAGGCACGGCTCGCATGTGTCAAGTGATTCAAAATCAAGAGACTCCAAAAGTCCATCAGCATGGAGCTTCCTCATGCGTTTCACGCCGATATGACCCAGACGGCAGTGCCACAAGAAAGTGGTACTATTGTTATCAACTCTACATCTTTTGGCATCAATGTTATGAACATGTGTATCATCACTATCGAGATTCAATAAGAATAAACCCCCTACTTCGGGTGCATGACCATAAAAGATATTACCCATATAAATAGAACAACCTTTATTCTCTGATTTAAATGAGTAACCGTCTCGCATTAAACAAGATCAAGATATAATGTTCATGCTCAACGCAGGCACTAAATAACAATTATTCAGGTTCATAACTAATCCCGATGGTAATCGAAGAGCGAGCGTGCCGACGGCGATCACATCAACCTTGGAACCATTCCCCACGCGCATCGTCACTTCGTCCTTCGCCAGCCTCCGTTTATTCCGTAGTTCCTGTTTAGAGTTGCAAATGTGAGCAACCGAACCGGTATCAAATACCCAGGCACTACAACGAGAGTTGGTAAGGTACACATCAATAACATGTATATCACATATACCTTGCTTGTTGTTGTTGTTGGCCCCCTTCTTGTCTGCCAGATACTTGGGGCAGTTTCGCTTCCAGTGGCCGTTCCCCTTGCAATAAAAACACTCAGTCTCTGGCTTGGGCCCAGCCTTGGGTTTCTTTACTGGATGAGCAACTGCCTTGCCACCCTTCTTAGAGTTACCCTTCTTGCCCTTGCCATTCTTCTTTAAACTGGTAGTTTTATTGACCATCAACACTTGATACTCCTTTTGGATGTCTGCCTCAGCGACTTTCAGCATCGCAAACAGCTCGGCGATGGTTTTGTTCATCCCTTGCATGTTATAATGCTGCACGAAGCTCTTGTAGCTAGGTGGGAGTGACTGGAGAATTCTGTCAATGATAGCCTCCTCCGGGAACACAAGTCCCAGATCAGCTATGCGGGTATAGTACCCAGACATCTTCAGTAAGTGCTCACTGACAGACGAATTCTCCTCCATCTTGCAAGCAAAAAATTTATCGGTGGTCTCATACCTCTCGATCTTGGCATTCTTCTCAAAGATGAACTTCAACTCCTGGAACATCTCATATGCTCCATGACGTTCAAAACGCCTTTGAAGTCCTCCTTCCAAGCTATACAACATGGCACACTGTACTACTGAGTAGTCATCCGCACGCGACTGCCAGGCGTTCATAACGTCCACAGAGGCCGGAGCGGGGGGTTCACCTAGCGGTGCATTTAGGACATAAACCTTTTGGGCAGCTGTGAGGATGATCCTCAGATTGCGGAGCCAGTCCACAAAGTTGCTCCCATCATCTTTCAGCTTAGTTTTCTCTAGGAACGCATTAAAATTCAGGGGAGCTACTGCGGGAGCCATCTACATCAAAAGATTTGCAAAGACATCTTAGACTATTGTTCATGATAAGTGAGTTTTAACTAATCAAATTACTTATAACTCCCACTCAAATTGACATCCCTCTGGTCATCCGAGCGTGACATGATCCAAATCCACCAACCCAAGTCCGATCATCACGTGAGATGAGGTGGTGTCAATGGTGAACATCTTCATGTTGATCATATCTACTATATGACTCATGCTCGACCTTTCGGTCTTCCGTGTTCCGAGGCCATGTCTGTACATGCTAGGCTCGTCAAGTCTAACCCGAGTGTTCTGCATGTGCAAAACTGGCTTGCACCCGTTGTATGCGAACGTAGAGTCTATCACACCCGATCATCACGTGGTGCTTCGAAACGACGAACCTTCGCAACGGCGCACACTCGGGGGGAACACAATTTTATTTTGAAATTTTAGTGAGGGATCATCTTATAATGCTACCGTCGTCCTAAGCAAAATAAGATGCATAAAAGGATTAACATCACATGCAAATCATAAGTGACATGATATGGCCATCAACTCGTGCTTTTGATCTCCATCTCCAAAGCACCGGCATGATCTCCATCGTCACCGGCGTAACACCATGATCCCCATCATCATGATCTCCATCATCGTGTCGCCATCGGGGTTGTCGCGCGCCCACCATGCTCTTACTACTATTGCTACCGTTTAGCGATAAAGTAAAGCATTACATAGCGCTTAATGATTGACACGCAGGTCATACAAAAATTAAAGACAACCCTATGGCTCCTGCCGGTTGCCGTATACATCGACATGCAAGTCGATATTAACTATTACAACATGATCATCGCATACATCAAATATATCTCATCATGTCATTGGCCATATCATATCACATACATACCCTGCAAAAACAAGTTAGACGTCCTCTAATTTGTTGTTGCATGTTTTACGTGGCTGCTATGGGTATCTAGCAAGAACGCTTCTTACCTACGCAAAGCCACAACGGTGATATTTAAGTTGCTATTTAACCTTCTACAAGGACCGCCTTTGTCGAATCCGATTCAACTAAGATAGGAGAGACAGACACCCGCCAGCCATCTTATGCAACAAAAGTCGCATGTCTGTCGATGGAACCGGTCTCATGTACGTGGACATGTAAAGTTGGTCCGGGCCGCTTCATCCCATAATACCGCTGAATCAAGAAAGACCAAGGAGGGAAGCAATCTAAACATCAACGCCCACAAACCCCTTTGTGTTCTACTCGTGAAAGCATCTACGCAAGAACCTAGCTCTGATACCACTGTTGGGGAACGTTGCATGGGAAACAAAAATTTTCCTACGCTCACCAAGATCAATCTAGGAGATGCATCTACGAGGGGAGAGTCGGATCCACATACCCTTGTAGATCGCTAAGCGGAAGCGTTCAAGAACGCGGTTGATGGAGTCGTACTCGCCGCGATTCAAATCGCCGAAGATCCTAGCACCGAACGGACGGTGCCTCCGCGTTCTTCACACGTGCAGCTCGGGGACGTCTCCTCCTTTCTTGATCCAGCAAGGGGGAAGGAGAGGTTGACGGAGAAGACCAGCAGCACGACGGCGTGGTGGAGATGGTGGTGGAGGAATTCCAGCAGGGCTTCGCCAAGCACTGCAAAATAGACGAAGATGTTCGTGGGAGAGGGAGGGCAGCGCCGAGGCACAAACTTGTGTTGCTGCCCTCCCTCTGCCTCTCTTTATATAGGGGGGAGAGAGGGGAGGGGGCGCCCCTAGGGTTCCCCCTAGGGGGCGGCGGCCAAGGCAGATGGGGCCGGCCAAAGGGGGGGGCGGCGGCCAAGGGCTAGGGTTTCCCCCCCCCAGGCGCCTTGCCCCCCAAGCCAAGGGGGTGCGGCTGCCCTAGGGGGGCCCAGCCCCTTAGGCGCAGGTGGAGGGGCCTAGGGGGGGCGCACAGCCCCTGTGTGGGCTGATGTGCCTCCCCTCTTTTGGCCCATGAGGCCCGCAACACTTGCCGGGACCCCCCGAAACCCCTTTCGGTCATCCGACGACTCCCCGGTGCTCCCCGGAACACTTCCGGACTCCGATTCCTCTCATCCCATATATCAATCTTCGTCCCCGGACCATTCCGGAGACCCTCGTCACGTCCGGGATCTCATCCGGGACTCCGAACAACCTTCGGTTACCATGCACTGTTCTCACTAACAACCCTAGCGTCACCGAACCTTAAGTGTGTAGACCCTGCGGGTTCGGAAACTATGCAGACATGACCGAGACACTCCCATGTCAATAACCAATAGCGGGATCTGGATACCCATATTGGTTCCCACACGTTCCTCGATGATTTCATCGGATGAACCACGATGTCAAGGATTCAGGCAATCCCGTATACAGTTCCCTTTGTCTCGTCGGTATGTTACTTGCCCGAGATTCGATCGTCGGTATCTCTATACCTAGTTCAATCTCGTTACCGGCAAGTCTCTTTACTCGTTCCGTAATACATAATCCCGTGACTAACTACTTAGTCACTTCGAGCTCATTGAGATGACGTATTACCGAGTGGGCCCGGAGATACCTCTCCGTCACACGGAGTGACAAATCCCAGTCTCGATCCATGTCAACTCAACAGACACCTTCGGAGATACCTGTAGAGTACCTTTATAGTCACCCAGTTACGTTGCGACGTTTGGCACACACATGGCACTCCTACGGTGTCAGTGAGTTACATGATCCCATGGTCATAGGAACTTATACTTGACATGCAGAAAACTATAGCGATAACTGATACGATCAAAAGCTATGTTTAACGTTTGGGTCTCGTCCATCACATCATTCTCCTAATGATGTGATCCCGTTATCAAATGACAACTCATGTCTATGACCTGGAAACCGTGGTCATCTTTGATCAACGAGCTAGTCCTGTAGAGGCTTACTAGGGACACAAAGTTTGTCTATTTATCCACACATGTATTTAAGTTTCCAATCAATACAATTATAGCATGGACAATAAACGATTATCATGAACAAGGAAATATAATAATAACTCTTTTATTATTGCCTCTAGGGCATATTTCCAACATAAACTTATCACAAGCAAATACAACTGCTAAAAATTCCTTCTTAGTAGTAGCATAATTTATCTGGGCACTATGTAGGGTTTTACTAGCATATTGGTTAACATTTAATTTCTTATCAACTCTTTGCCCTAAAACAACACCTACAGCATAATCACTACATCACACATAATCTCAAATGGTAAATTCCAGTAAGGAGGCTAGACAATGGGTGCAAAGATCAATGCTTTCTTAAGTATTTGAAATGCTTCTAGACAATCATCATCAAAGACAAAAGGAATATCTTTTTGTAAGAGATTAGTCAGAGGCCTGGATATTTTGGAGAAGTCCTTAATGAACCTCTTATAAAACCTTGCATGACGAAGGAATCTTCGTATACCTTTGATGTCCTTGGGGCACGACATCTTTTCAATAGCATCAACTTTAGCCTTGTCAACTTCAATACCTCTTTCAGAAATTTTATGTCCCAAGACAATGCCTTCATTAACCATAAAGTGGCATTTCTCCCAATTCAAGACAAGATTAGTGTCTTCACATCTCTGCAAAACTCGATCAAGGTTGCTTAAGCAATCATCAAAAGAGGTTCCGTAAACGGAGAAGTCATCCATGAAAACTTCAACAATCTTTTCACAAAAATCAGAGAATATAGCCATCATGCATCTTCTAAAGGTAGCAGGTGCATTGCATAAACCAAATGGCATACGTCTATAAGCAAAGGTACCGAAGGGACAAGTAAAAGTGGTCTTTTCTTGATCCCCTTTTGACACAGGTATTTGAGAGACTCCAGAATAACCATCTAGAAAGCAAAAGTGAGTATGTTTGGATAACCTTTCTAGCATTTGATCTATAAAAGGCAAGGGGTAATGATCTTTCTTAGTAGCTTTATTTAATTTGCGGAAATCAATTACCATCCTATAACCTGTAACAATTCTTTGTGGGATCAATTCATCTTTATCATTAGGGACAACAGTCATACCTCCCTTCTTAGGGACACAATGGACAGGACTTACCCATTGGCTATTAGCAACTGGATAGATAATACCTGCCTCTAGAAGCTTTAGTATTTCCTTCCTTACCACTTCTTTCATCTTAGGATTTAACCGTCGCTGATGATCAATAACTGGTTTAGCGTTTTCTTCCAATTTTATCTTGTGTTGGCATAAAGTGGGACTAATGCACTTAAGATCATCCAGAGTATATCCAATAGTAGCACGGTGCTTCTTCAGACTTTTCAATAATTTTTCTTCTTCCTGCTCTGAAAGGTTAGCACTGATAATAACAGGATATATGTTCTTTTCATCAAGATAAACATACTTAAGGTTATCAGGTAAAGGTTTAAGTTCAAACACGGGATCACCCTTGGGTGGAGGAGGATCCCCTAGGATTTCAACATGCAAGTTGTTTTTCAATACGGGTCCCGGATTAAAGAATATTTCATCGATTTCCCTTCTCTCATTCATATGCATATCATTTTCGTGATCTAGCAAATATTGTTCTAAAGGATCATTAGGAGGCACAACAATAGAAGCAAGACCAATAATTTCATCCTTACTAGGCAACTATTTATCAAGGGGTTGTCTACGAAATTTAGCAAAGTTAAAATCTTGAGACATATCCCCTAAACCAACAGTAACAATATCTTTCACACAGTCTATCTTAGCATTAACAGTATTCAAGAAGGGTCTACCAAATATAATGGGACAAAAATCATCTTGTAGGGAACCAAGAACAAGAAAATCAGTAGGGTATTTAACTTTCCCACACAAGACTTCGACATCTCTAACAATCCCAATTGGTCAGATAGTGTCTCTATTAGCAAGTATAATAGTAACATCTATACCTTCTAGTTCAACGGGTGCAATATCATGCATAATTTCATCATACAAGGATATAGGTATTACACTCGCACTAGCACCTACGTCACATAAACCATGATAGCAACGATCTCCTATTTTAACAGAGATAACAGGCAAGCCTACAATAGGTCTATGTTTATTCCTAGCGTCGGGTTTGGCTATTCTAGCAGCTTCCTCTTGGAGGTAAATAACATGTCCATCTAAATCTTCAACCAAGAGATCTTTAACCATAGCAACACTAGGTTCAACTTTAATTTGCTCAGAGGGTGTAGGTGTTCTAGTACTACTCTTACGAACGACAGTTGAAGCTTTAGCATGATCCTTTATTCTAACAGGGAAAGGTGGTTTCTCAATATAAGCAGTAGGAACAATAGGATCAACATTATAAGTGATAGTCTTTTCTTCAACTTTAACAGGTTCAACTAATTTTACTTCAATGGGAGGATGGTATTTAAACCATATCTCCTTGGGAAGATCAACATGAGTAGCAAATGATTAACAGAAAAAAGCTACTATCTTAGGGTCAAGTCCATATTTAGTGCTAAATTCACGGAAAACATTGGTATCCATAAAAGTTTTAACACAATCAAACTTAGGGGTCATACCTGACTCCTTACCTTCGTCGATATCCCAATCTTCAGAGTTGTGTTTAATTCTTTCCAATAAATCCCATTTGAATTCAATAGTCTTCATCATAAAAGAGCCGGAACAAGAAGTATCGAGCATGGAGCGATTATTGAGAGAAAGCCGAGCATAAAAAATTTGAATGATCATTTCTCTTGAGAGCTCATGATTGGGGCATGAATATAACATTGACTTAACCCTCCCCCAAGCTTGAGCGATGCTTTCTCCTTCGCGAGGCCAAAAATTATAGATATAATTACGATCACGATGAACCTGGTGCATAGGGTAGAACTTCTGATGAAAATACAACTTCAGACGATTATAGTTCCATGATCCAATATCATCACATAGCCTAAACCATGTCAATGCATCTCCCTTCAAAGATAAAGGGAATGCCTTCTTCTTGGTAACATCCTCGGGCATACCTGCAAGCTTAAATAATCCACAAACTTCATCCACATAGATTAGGTGTAAATCGGGATGAAGTGTTCTGTCTCCTGTAAAGGGATTATCTAGCAGTTTCTCTATCATACCCGAAGGAATTTCAAAGCAAACATTTTCAGTAGGTGCAGTAGATTGAGGATCAACTCTTTGCTCTTCTGGTCGGGGTGAGGATACCCCGAACAAGCCCCTCAAACGATTATGAGCCATAGTAACAAGTGACAATAAATTTCAGCACACTATATAAACTCTTCCTTACCAAAGGCGCTTCACTCCCCGGCAACCGTGCCAAAAAAGAGTCTTGATAACCCATAAGTGTAGGGGATCTATCATAGTCCTTCCGATAAGTAAGAGTGTCGAACCCAACGAGGAGCGGAAGGAAATGATAGGCAGTTTTCAGTAAGGTATTCTCTGCAAGCACTGAAATTATAGGTAACAGATAGTTTTGCGATAAGGTAATTGGTAGCAAGTGACAAAAGATAAAAGTAAATAAGGTGCAGCAAGATGGCCCAATCCTTTTTGTAGCAAAGTACAAGCCTGGACAAACTCTTATATGAAGGAAAACGCTCCCGAGGGCACATGGGAATTATCGTCAAGCTAGTTTTCATCACGATCATCTAATTCGCGTTCGGTACTTTGATAATTTGGTATGTGGGTGGACCGGTGCTTGGGTGCTGTCATTACTTGGACAAGCCTCCCACTTATGATTAAACTCTAATGCAAGCATCCGCAACTACAAAAGAAGTATTAAGGTAAACCTAACCATAGCATGAAACAAGTGGATCCAAATCATCCCCTTACGAAGCAACACATAAACTAGGGATTAAGCTTCTGTCCCTCTAGCAACCCATCATCTACTTATTACTTCCCAATGCCTTCCTCTAGGCCCAAATAATGGTGAAGTGTCATGTAGTCTACATTCACATGACACCACTAGACGAGAGACAACATACATCTCATGAAAATATCGAACGAATACCAAATTCACATGACTACTTATAGCAAGACTTCTCCCATGTCCTCAGGAACAAAAGTAACTACTCACAAGACATAATATTGTTCATGGTTAGAGGGGTATTCATATGCATAATGGATCTGAACATATGATCTTCCACCAAATAAACCAACTAGCATCAACTACAAGGAGTAATCAACACTACTAGCAACCCACGGGTACCAATCTGAGATTTGGGTACAAAGATTGGATACAAGAGATGAACTACGGTTTGAGAGGATTTGGTGCTGGTAAAGATGTTGATGAAGATCACCCTCCCCAAGATGGGAGAGTTGTTGGTGATGACGGCGGTGACGATTTCCCCCTCCCAGAGGGAAGTATCCCCGGCAGAACAGTTCTGCCAGAGCCCTATATTGGTTTCCGCCTCGAGACAGCGACGTCTGGTCCCGAAAGCCTCCTTGTGATTTTTTTTCCAGGTCGAAACACCTCATACAGGAGAAGATGGCCATCGGGGGGCCCACGAGGCAGGTGGGCGCGCCCAGAGGGGGGACACACCCCCACCCTCGTGGACAGGTGGTGGCCCCCCTGGTGATCTTCTTTCACCAGATATTTTTTATATTTTCTGAAACGGTGTCCTGTGGAGTTTCGGAGCTTTTTGAGTTGTGCAGAATAGGTTTCCAGAGTTTGCCTCATTTCCAGTCCAGAGCTTCCGGCATTCTCCCTCTTCATGTAATCCTTGTAAAATAAGAGAGAAAAGGCATAAGTATTGTGACATGACGTGTAATAACAGCCCATAATGCAATAAATATCAACGTATAAGCATGATGCAAAATGGACGTATCAACTCCCCCAAGCTTAGACCTCGCTTGTTCTCAAGTGAAAGCGAATATCGGAAAATATGTCCACATGTTTAGAGATAGAGGAGTTGATAAAAATAAAATACGGACATGAGGGCATCATGATCAATCTCATAACAGCAACATATATATTGTCATATGATTCTTATGCTAGAGTAACAATTCATTCACAATATCGAGTATGAATCGGAAACTTCATGGAAAACCAACAAACAGGGATCTCGGTCATTGAAGCAATTGGAATTTATGGAGTTTTCAGCAAGCCTACATACTCAACTATCATATAGTCTTTCACAATTGCTCACACTCATGCAATACTTATGGTTATGGAGTTTTAATCGGACACAGAGAAAGATAGGGGCTTATGGTGTTGCCTACCAACCTTTTACCTCAAGGGTAATGTCAACAATAATAGACCATGATAAATTACATCCAATTGGGTATATATGTCAGGATCTTTCCAACACAATGTGCTTGCCAAAGGATAGAATGTAAAATGGAACGGTGAATTCCACCTTGACTCTTATAAGGCAAGAATAAAAGCTAGGCCCTTCGCAGAGGGAAGCAGAGGTTGTCATGTGCTTTTATGGTTGGATGCACAAAGTCTTAGCGCAAAAGAACGTCACTTTATATTACCACTTGTGATAAGGACCTTTATTATGCAGTCCGTCGCTTTTATTACTTCCATATCACAAGATCATATAAATCTTATTTCCTCCACACTAATAAAACATACATATTTTAGCGAGTTTGCAACATGACAACTTACTTGAAGGATCTTACTCAATCCATAGGTAGGTATGGTGGACTCTCATGGCAAAACCGGGTTTAAGGATATATGGAAGCACAAGTAGTATCTCTACTTGGTGCGAGGAGTTTTGGCTAGCATGAGGGGGAAAGGCAAGATCGACATGTTGGATGATCCATGACAATATACTTTATTTCAGAAATAAGAAAACATAACCCATTATGTTGTCTTCCTTGTCCAACATCAACTCTTTAGCATGTCATATTTTAATGAGTGCTCACAATCATAAAAGGTGTCCAAGATAGTATATTTGTATATGAAGCCTCTCTTTCTTTATTACTTCCTATTAATTGCAACTATGACCAAAACTATGTTTGTCAACTCTCAATAACTTTTATTCATCATACTCTTTATATGTGAAGTCATTACTTCCCATAAGATCAATATGATCTCTTGATAGTTTTTATGTTTTCTTTTATTCTATCATGACCAAAGTGAGGAAATCAAGCCCTTGACTCAACACTAATCTTTATTATATAGCTCACGGACTCGATTACAAAGGGTAAAGATCATAAAGCAAAAGCTCACAACTATATCATGCTAACTTTATTAGACTAGATCAAGATACTACCAAAAGGATCGAACTAAGAAAAACGGTAAGGATAGGAGTAATGGTGGTATGATACCGGGGTCACTCCCCCAAGCTTGGCAGTTGCCAAGGGGAGTGCCCATACCCATATGATTATGTCTCCTTCTTCGGGGGTGGTGATGATGGCTTCTTCCTTAACTTGCGCTTAAGGATAGAATTTTGCTCCCTTAGGTCATTGATCTCCTGCTCAAGGTTTAATATTTTCTGGCATAGTGTCTGCTTGTTTTCCTGCAAGAGGTGAAAAGGGATAAAGTCGATCTTAGGTTTCTTTAGTCTGTCGGGAAAGCTTGACTTTTTAAACTCCACATGCATGTCCCCAGGTTGAGGTAGTGGGACTTCGTCTACATCCGAGCTGGTCCAATCCTTTCCCTTGGGATCATGGTCCTCTTCTTCCTCCGTGGTCCAACCATAATGCTCCCAGTCTCCATAGACCTTAGGGTCAGCAAGGAAATCAGCCACATAGCTTTCTCCCTTCGAATCGTGGGACGACATATTGCTCTTATCTGCGGCAGAAACGGCTCAAAACAAAAATAGAGGATTTTTGCGTGATACATAGGTCAAAACCTTCGGGAGAATATATAATGAATTTTGCCGACCAAAAGGAGTAACATACAAGAAATCGGAGTCTGGGAGGCACACGAGGTGCCCACGAGGCAGGGGCGTGCCCCGGGGAAGGGGGTGCGTCCTCCACCCTCATGGACGCCTCGTGTCTCTTCCGGACTGCCACTTATTTTTCTAGTTTTCTAAATATTCCAAAACTGTGAAAAATTGCCTTTAGAACTGTTTTGGACTCGGTTTACTTACCGTACCACATACCTCTTCCTTTTCGGAGTCTGAATCATTCTGGAAAGTGTCCCTTATGTATTCCTCCGGGGTTACAGTTTCAATAACATTGGTTTCAACATTTATAGGGTTACCTGAGATATAATGTTTGATTCTTTGACCGTTCACCACCTTCGGATTTGTGCCTTCGAAGTTGTTGATTTTTATGGCACCGGAACAATAGACCCCCTCGATAACGTAAGGTCCTTCCCACTTAGAGAGAAGTTTTCCTGCAAAAAATCTTAAACGAGAATTGTATAGCAAGACATAGTCACCTACGTTAAATTCACGCTTTTGTATCCTTTTGTCATGCCATCTTTTAACTTTTTCTTTAAACAGCTTGGCTTTCTCATAGGCATGGGTTCTCCATTCATCAAGAGAGCTAATATCAAATAACCTCTTCTCACCGGCAAGTTTGAAATCATAGTTGAGCACTTTAATAGCCCAATATGTCTTATGTTCTAGCTCAAGAGGTAAGTGACAAGCTTTTCCATAAACCATCTTATATGGAGACATACCCATAGGATTTTTGTATGCAGTTTTATAGGCCCACAATGCATCATCAAGTTTCTTGGACCAATTCTTTCTAGACCTATTAACTGTCTTTTGCAAAATTAATTTCATCTCTCAATTACTTAGTTCTACTTGACCACTAGTTTGTGGGTGATAAGGGGATGCAATTCTATGATTAACATCATACTTAGCAAGCATTTTACGGAAAGCACCATGAATAAAGTGTGAACCACCATCAGTCATTAAATATCTAGGGACTCCAAACCTCGGAAAAATAACTTCTTTAAGCATCTTAATAGAAGTGTTGTGATCAGCACTACTAGTTGGAATAGCTTCTACCCACTTACTAATGTAATCAACAACAACTATAATATGTGTACATTAGAGGAAGGAAACGGTTCCATATAATCAAAGACCCAAACATCAAATGGTTCAATAACAAGCGAATAATTCATAGGCATTTCTTGACGTGTACTAATATTACCAATTCTTTGACATTCATCACAGGATAAAACAAACTTACAGGCATCCTTGAAGAGAGTAGGCCAATAAAAACCAGATTGCAATACCTTATGCACAGTTCTATCTCCAGCATGGTGTCCTCCATAAGCTTCGGAGTGGTACTTACGTAGGATCTGTTCCTGTTCATGCTCAGGTACACAACGTCTAATAATACCATCTAGTCCTTCTTTATAAAGATGTGGATCATCCCAGAAGTAATGTCTCAAATCATAGAAGAACTTTTTCTTTTGCTGGTATGTGAAGCTAGGAGGTATAAACTTAGCAATGATATAATTAGCATAATCTGCGTACCATGGAGCAGTACGAGAAGTATTTATGACAGCTAATTGTTCATCAGGAAAGCTATCATCAATAGGCTGTGGGTCATCAAGTATATTCTCTAACCTAGACAAGTTATCTGCCATGGGGTTCTCAGCTCCCTTTCTATCAATAATATGCAAGTCAAATTCTTGCAGCAAGAGAACCCACCTAATAAGACTACGTTTAGCATCTTTCTTTTCCATAAGGTATTTGATAGTAGCATGATCAGTGTGAATAGTTACTTTAGAATCAACAATATAAGGTCTAAACTTATCACAAGCAAATACAACTGCTAAAAATTCCTTCTCAGTAGTAGCATAATTTATCTGGGCACTGTCTAGGGTTTTACTAGCATATTGGATAACATTCAATTTCTTATCAACTCTTTGCCCTAAAACAGCACCTACAGCATAATCACTAGCATCGCACGTAATCGCAAATGGTAAATTCTAGTCAGGAGGCTGGACAATGGGTGCAGAGATCAATGATTTCTTAAGTATTTCAAATGCTTCTAGACAATCATCATCAAAGACAAAAGGAATGTCTTTTTGTTATGAGATTAGTCAGAGGCCTGGAGATTTTGGAGAAGTCCTTAATGAATCTCCTATAAAACCCTGCAGGACCAAGGAAACTTCGTATACCTTTGATGTCCTTGGGGCACGGCATCTTTTCAATAGCATCAACTTTAGCCTTGTCAACTTCAATACCTCTTTCAAAAATTTTATGTCCCAAGACAATGCCTTCATTAACCATAAAGTGGTACTTCTCTCAATTCAAGACAAGATTAGTGTCTTCACGTCTCTGCAAAACTCGATCAAGGTTGCTTAAGCAATCATCAAAAGAAGTTCCGTAAACGGAGAAGTCATCCATGAAAACTTCAACAATATTTTCACAAAAATTAGAGAATATAGCCATCATGCATCTTCGAAAGGTAGCAGGTGCATTGCATAAATCAAAAGGCATACGTCTATAAGCAAAGGTACCGAAGGGACAAGTAAAAGTGGTCTTTTCTTGATCCCCTTTGACGCAGGTATTTGAGAGAAACCAGAATAACCATCTAGAAAGCAAAAGTGAGTATGTTTGCATAACCATTCTAGCATTTGATCAATAAAAGGCAATGGGTAATGATCTTTCTTAGTAGCTTTATTTAATTTGCGGAAATCAATTACCATCCTATAACATGTAACAATTCTTTGTGGGATCAATTCATCTTTGTCATTAGGGACAACAGTCATACCTCCCTTCTTAGGGACACAATGGACAGGACTTATCCATTGGCTATCAGCAACTGGATAGATAATACCTGCCTCTAGAAGCTTTAGTATTTCCTTCCTTACCACTTCTTTCATCTTAGGATTTAACCGTCGCTGATGATCAATAACTGATTTAGCGTTTTCTTCCAATTTTATCTTGTGTTGGCATAAAGTGGGACTAATGCCCTTAAGATCATCCAGAGTATATCCAATAGCAGCACGGTGCTTCTTTAGAGTTTTCAATATTTTTTCTTCTTCCTGCTCTGAAAGATTAGCACTAATAATAACAGGATATATCTTCTTTACAATTAGATAAACATACTTAAGATTATCAGGTAAATGTTTAAGTTCAAACACGGGATCACCCTTGGGTGGAGGAGGATCCCCTAGGATTTGAACATGCAAGTTGTTTTTCAATACGAGTCCCTGATTAAAGAATATTTCATCGATTTCCCTTCTCTCATTCATATGCATATCATTTTCATGATCTAGCAAATATTGTTCTAAAGGATCATTAGGAGGCATAGCAATAGAAGCAAGACCAATAATTTCATCCTTACGAGGTAACTCTTTATCAAGGGGTTGTCTACGAAATTTAGCAAAGTTAAAATCATGAGACATATCCCCTAAACCAATAGTAACAATATCTTTCACGCAGACTATCTTAGCATTAACAGTTTTTAAGAAGGGTCTACCAAATATAATGGGACAAAAAAGCATCTTGTGGGGAACCAGAACAAGAAAATTAGTAGGGTATTTAACTTTCCCACACAAGACTTTGACATCTCTAACAATCCCAATTGGTGAGATAGTGTCTCTATTAGCAAGTTTAATAGTAACATCTATACCTTCTAGCTCAACAGGTGCAATATCATGCATAATTTCATCATATAAGGATATAGGTATTACACTCGCACTAGCACCTATGTCACATAAACCATGGTAGCAATGATCTCCTATTTTAAGAGAGATAACAGGCAAGCCTACAACGGGTCTATGTTTATTCCTAGCGTCGGGTTTGGCTATTCTAGCAGCTTCCTCTTGGAGGTAAATAACATGTCCATCTAAATCTTCAACCAAGAGATCTTTAACCATAGCAAAACTAGGTTCAACTTTAATTTGCTCAGAGGGTGTAGGTGTTCTAGTACTATTCTTACGAACCACAGTTGAAGCTTTAGCATGATCCTTTATTCAAACAGGGAATGGTGGTTTCTCAATATAAGCAGTAGGAACAATAGGATCAACATTATAAGTGATAGTCTTTTCTTCAACTTTAACAGGTTCAACTACTTTTACTTCAATGGGAGGATGGTATTTAAACCATTTCTCCTTGGGAAGATCAACATGAGTAGAAAATGATTCACAGAAAGAAGCTACTATCTCAGAGTCAAGTCCATATTTAGTGCTAAACTCACAGAACACATCGGTATCCATAAAAGCTTTAACACAATCAAACTTAGGGGTCATAATTGACTCCTTACCTTCGTCGAGATCCCAATCTTCAGAGTTGCGTTTAATTCTTTCCAATAAATCCCATTTTACTTCAATAGTCTTCAACACAAAAGAGCTAGAACAAGAAGTATCGAGCATGGAGCGATTATTGAGAGAAAGCCAAGCATAAAAATTTTGAATGATCATTTCTCTTGAGAGCTCATGATTGGGGCATGAATATAACATTGAATTAAGATTCCCCCATGCTTGAGCGATGCTTTCTCCTTCGCGAGGCCAAAAATTAAAGATATAATTATGATCACGATGAACCTGGTGCACAGGGTAGAACTTCTGATGAAATTCCAACTTCAGACGATTATAGTTCCATGATCCAATTTCATCACATAGCCTAAACCATGTCAATGCATCTCCCTTCAAAGATAAAGGGAAGACCTTCATCTTGATAACATCCTCGGGCATACCTGCAAGCTTAAATAATCCACAAACTTCATCCACATATATTAGGTGTAAATCGGGATGCAGTGTTCCTTCTCCTGTAAAGGGGTTATCTAGCAGTTTCTCTATCATACCCGAAGGAATTTCAAAGCTAACATTTTCAGTAGGTGCAATAAGTTAAGGAGCAACTCTTTGCTCTTCTGGTTGGGGTGAAGATACCCCGAACAAGCCCCTCAAAGGATTATGAACCATAGTAACAAGTGACAATAAATTTTCAGCACACTATATAAACTTTTCCTTACCAAAGGCGCTTCACTCCCCAGCAACGGTGCCAGAAAAGAGTCTTGATGACCGACAAGTGTATGGGATCTATCATAGTCCTTTCGATAAGTAAGAGTGTCAAACCCAACGAGGAGCAGAAGGAAATGATAGGCAGTTTTCAGTAAGGTATTCTCTGCAAGCACTGAAATTATAGTTAACAGATAGTTTTGCGATCAGGTAATTGGTAGCAAGTGACAAAAGGTAAAAGTAAATAAGGTGCAACAATATGGCCCAATCCTTTTTGTAGCAAAGGACAAGCCTGGACAAACTCTTATATGAAGGAAAACGCTCCCGACGACACATGGGAATTATCATCAAGCTAGTTTTCATCACGATCATCTAATTCGCGTTCGGTACTTTTATAATTTGGTATGTGGGTGGACCGGTGCTTGGGTGATGTACTTACTTGGAAAAGCCTCCCACTTATGATTAAACTCTAATGCAAGCATCCGCAACTACAAAAGAAGTATTAAGGTAAACCTAACCATAGCATGAAACAAGTGGATCCAAATCAGCCCCTTACGAAGCAACGCATAAACTAGGGTTTAAGCTTCTGTCACTCTAGCAACCCATCATCTACTTATTACTTCCCAATGCCTTCCTCTAGGCCCAAATAATGGTGAAGTGTCATGTAGTCGGCGTTCACATGACACCACTAGAGGAGAGACAACATACATCTCATCAAAATATCCAACGAATACCAAATTCACATGACTACTTATAGCAAGACTTCTCCCATGTCCTCAGGAACAAAAGTAACTACTCACAAGACATTATATTGTTCATCATCAGAGGGGTATTAATATGCATAATGGATCTGAACATATGATCTTCCACCAAATAAACCAACTAGCATCAACTACAAGGAGTAGTCAACACTACTAGCAACCCACGGGTAACAATCTGAGGTTTGGGTACAAAGATTGGATACAAGAGATGAACTAGGGTTTGAGAGGAGATGGTGCTGGTGAAGATGTTGATGAAGATAGCCCTCCCCAAGATGGGAGAGTTGTTGGTGATGACCGCGGTGACGATTTCCCCCTCCCGGAGGGAAGTATCCCCGGCAGAACAGCTCTGCCAGAGCCCTAGATTGGTTTCCGCCAAGGTTCCGCCTCGAGACGGCGGCGTCTGGTCCCGAAAGCCTCATTATGATTTTTTCCAGGTCAAAACACCTCATATAGGAGAAGATGGCCATCGGGGGGCCCACGAGGCAGGGGGCGCGCCTAGAGGGGGGGCGCCCCCACCCTCGTGGATAGGTGGTGGTCCCCCTGGTGATCTTCTTTCGCCTGATATATTTTATATTTTCTGAAACAGTGTCTTGTGGAATTTCGAAGCTTTTTGAGTTGTGCGGAATAGGTTTTCAGAGTTTGCCTCTTTTCTAGCCCAGAATTCCAGCTGCCGGCATTCTCCCTCTTCATGTACTCCTTGTAAAATAAGAGAGAAAAGGCATAAGTATTGTGACATATAAGCATGATGCAAAATGGACGTATCAGCTATCCAGAAATTCTATATGATCTATAGTCAACAATATGCCATCCACATATAATATTAGAAATGCTACAGAGATCCCACTCACTTTCTTGTAAATACAGGTTTCACCGTAAGTATGTATAAAACCATATGCTTTGATCACCTCATCAAATCATATATTCCAACTCCGAGATGCTTGCACTTGTCCATAGATAGATCGTTGGAGCTTGCACACTTTGTTAGCACCTTTAGGATCGACAAAACCTTCTGGTTGCATCATATACAATTCTTCTTTCATAAATCCATTAAGGAAGGCAGTTTTGACATCCATTTGCCAGATTTCATAGTCATAAAATGCGGCAATTCCTAACATACATCAGATAGACTTAAGCATCGCCACGGGTGAGAAAGTCTCATCGTAGTCAACTCCTTGAACTTGTCGAAAACCTTTGGCGACAAGTCGAGCTTTATAGACAGTAAGATTACCATCAGCGTCAGTCTTTTTCTTGAAGATCCATTTATTCTCGATGGCTTGCCGATCATCGGGCAAGTCCACCAAAGTCCACACTTTGTTCTCATACATGGATCATATCTCAGATTTCATGGCCTCAAGCCATTTTTCGGAATCTGGGCTCATCATAGCTTCTTCATAGTTCGAAGGTTTGTCATTGTCCAACAACATGACTTCCATTACAGGGTTACCGTACCACTCTGGTGCGGTACGTGTTCTGGTTGACCTTCAAGGTTTAGTAGTGAGTTGATCCGAAGTTTCATGATCATTATCATTAGCTTCTTCTCTAGTTTGTGTAGGCATCACGGGAATGGTTTTCTCTGATGAGCTACTTTCCAATTCGAGTGAAGGTACAATTACCTCATCAACTTCTACTTTCCTCCCACTCACTACTTTCGAGAGGAACTCCTTCTCTAGAAAGGACCCAATCTTAGCAATAAAGATCTTGCCTTCGGATCTATGGTAGAAGGTGTACCCAATAGTTTCTTTAGGGTATCTGCTACTTCTCGAGCTTGCGTTGTATTCCCTCGAAGAGGAAAGAGAGATGCAACACAGCAGCGTAAGTATTTCCCTCAGTTTTTGAGAACCAAGGTATCAATTCAGTAGGAGACCATGTGTGAGTCCCTCGCACCTGTACAGACAAATAAGAACTTCGCAGCCAACACGATAAGGGGTTGTCAATCCCTTTACGGTCACTTACGAAAGTGAGATCTGATAGAGATGATAGTTTATATTTTTGGTATTTTTGGTTTATAAGAACAACAAATAAAAGCAATAAAAGTAAAGTAGATATAGATTGATATGTTGAGAATAGACCCGGGGGCCACAGTGTTCTCTAGTGGCTTCTCTCATGATAGCGATATTCTACGGCGGGTAAACAAATTACTGTTGAGCAATTGATAGAAAAGCGAATAATTATGAGACTATCTAGGCATGATCATTGTATATAGGCATCACGTCCGAGACAAGTAGACCGAAACGATTCTCCATCTACTACTATTACTCCACACATCGACCGCTATCCAGCATGCATCTAGTGTATTGAGTTCATAAGAACAGAGTAACGCCTTAAGCAAGATGACATGATGTAGAGGGATAAACTCAAGCAATATGATATAAACCCCATCTTTTTATCCTCGATGGCAACAATACAATACGTGCCTTGCTGCCCCTACTGTCACTGGGAAAGGACACCGCAAGATTGAACCCAAAGCCAAGCACTTCTCCCATTGCAAGAACTATAGATCTAGTAGGCCAAACCAAACAAATAATTTGAAGAGACTTGCAAGGATATTATGAGCACACATAAACAGTTCAGAGAAGAACCAAATATCTTTCATAGATAATCTTGATCATAAACACACAATTCATTGGATCTCGACAAACACACCGCAAAAAGAGATTACACCGAATAGATCTCCTCGAAGACCGAGGAGAACTTTGTATTGAGATCGAAAGAGAGAGAAGAAGCCATCTAGATACTAGCTATGGACCCGAAGGTCTGTGGTAAACTACTCACAACTCATGGTGAGGGCGATGATGATGATGATGAAGAACTCCGTGATGGATCCCCCTTCGGTGGAGCTCCGGAACAGGCTCCAAGATGGGATCTCACAGGAAGAGAAGGTTACGGCGGTGGAATTAGGGTTTTCTCTCTGTTGTCGAAGGTTTCGGGGTACGTAGACTTATATAGGAAGAAGGAGGACACCAGGGGGTGCTCGGGGGCCCCATGAGGCAGGGGGCTCGCCCTAGGCAGGGGGGGCGCCCCCACCCTCGTGGACACCCCAAGGGTCCCCTGACGTGGTTCTCAAGTCCCAAGTGCGTGATTTTCTCCAAGAATATCTCTCGCGAAGGTTTCATTCCGTTTGGACTCCGTTTGATATTCTTTTTCTGCAAAACCCTGAAACAGGCAAAAAAAAAACAGCAATCTGTACTGGGCCTTTGGGTTAGTAGGTTAGTCCCAAAAATTATATAAAAGTGTATGACAAATCCCATTAAACATCCAAGACTTCATAAATAATAGCATGGAACAATAAAAAATTATAGATACGTTGGAGACGTATCAAGCATCCCCAAGCTTAATTCCTGCTCGTCCTCGAGTAGGTAAATGATAAAGAAAGAATTTTTGATGTGGAATGCTAACCAATATAGTTTTTCAATGTAATTCTCTTAACTGTGACATGAATGTTCAGATCTGAAAGATTCAAGATAAAAGTCTATATTGACATAAGAAACAATAATACTTCAAGCATACTAACAAAGCAATCATGTCTTCTCAAAATACTATGGCTAAAGAAAGTTATCCCTACAAAATCATATAGTCTGGCTATGCTCCCTCTTCATCACACAAAATATTCATATCATGCACAAGCCCGATTTCAGCCAACCACTTGTTTTCATGCTCCATTCTTTCAAACCTTTCAACTTTCACGCAATACATGAGCGTGAGCCATGGATGTAGCACTATGGGTGGAATAGAGGTGGTTGTGGAGAAGACGAAAAAGAGGAAGATAGTCTCACATCAACTAGGCGTATCAATGGGCTATGGAGATGCCCATCAATAGATATCAATGTGAGTGAGTAGGGATTGCCGTGCAACGGATGCACTAGAGCAAAATATGAATGAAACTAGTGGGTGTGCATCCAACTTCCTTGCTCACGAAGACCTAGGGCATTTGAGGAAGCCCATCGTTGGAATATACAAGCCAAGTTCTATAACAAAAATTCCCACTAGTATATGAAAGTGACTAAACATGAGACTCTCTACAATGAAGAACATGGTGCTACTTCAAAGCACAAGTGTGGAAAAAAGATAGTAGCAATTGTCCGTTTTTCTTTTCTTTTTTTCTTTTTTTTTTGGCCTTTCTTTTTTCCTTTGGCCTTTCTTTTTTTTTCTTTTTTTTTGCGGAGGGGATTTATAGATTTAGCCTTTCCTCCCATGGGACAATGCTCTAATAATGATGATCATCACACTTTCATTACAACTCGATAGTACAACTCGATACTTCAACAACAAAGTATGACTCTATATGAATGCCTCTGGCGGTATACCGGGATGTGCAATGAAACAAGAGTGACATGTATGAAAAGTTATGCATGGTGGCCTTGCCACAAATACGATGTCAACTACATGATCATGCATGGCAATATGACAATATGATGTGTGTCATATGAACGGAACGGTGGAAAGTTGCATGGCTATATATCTCGGAATGTCTATAGAAATGCCATGATAGGTAGGTATGGTGACTGTTTTGAGGAATAATATGGTGGCTGTTTTGAGGAAGGATATATAGTGGGTTTATGGCACCGGCGAAAGTTGCGCGGTACAAGAGAGGCTAGCAATGGTGGAAGGGTGAGAGTGCGTATAATCCATTGACTCAACATTAGTCATAAGAACTCATA
Organism: Secale cereale; assembly: GCA_902687465.1. Classification (NCBI taxonomy): domain Eukaryota; kingdom Viridiplantae; phylum Streptophyta; class Magnoliopsida; order Poales; family Poaceae; genus Secale; species Secale cereale. Next base: position 828,107,322 of record LR738713.1, read on the forward strand.
TACTTATTGCAAAAATCTACGAGTCATCAAAACAAAGCAATCAACGCATGCTCCTAGGGGGTAGGTTGGTAGGAGTTAACCATCGCGCGCCCCCGACCTCCACACAAAGGTTGGCACTCTACAAATACCTCATGCTCTAACTTCGTCAAATAGCGGTTCACCATACGTGCATGCTACGAGAATCACTAACCTTAACACAAGTATTTCTCAATTTCATAATAACTCCACTAGCATAACTCTAATATCACTATCCTCATATCTCAAAACAATTATCAAGCATCCAACATCTCATTCTATTCAATGCACTTGGTGTGAATTTTTTTTACTACATTGACATTGGATGTCTATCATGTGAAAACTAGTTTCTTTAGCCTAAACACATTACCATGCTGTTTTAATAGACTCTCAAATATATATAAGTGAAGCATGAGAGTTCAACAATTTCTACAAAATATAACCACCACCGTGCTCTAAAAGATATAAGTGAAGCACTAGAGCAAAAACTATTCAACTCAAAAGATATAAGTGAAGCACATAGAGTGTTCTAACAATTTCTAGGCCATATTTAACTTCAAATAGGTGTGTCCATCAAGGATGATTGTGACAAACTAACAAGCAACGACTCAAATTATACAAGACGCTCCAAGAAAAACACATAACATGTTGGGAATAAAAATATAGCTCCAAGTATAGTTACTGATGGATGAAGACGAAAAAGGGGATGCCTTCCCGGGACATCCCCAAGCTTAGGCTTTTGATTATCCTTGAATTTTACTTGGGGTGCCATGGGAATCCCCAAGCTTAGGCCTTTGCTACTCCTTTTTCCATAGTCCATCAAAGCAATACTCAAAACTTGAAAACTTCACAACACAGAACTTGGACAAAAATTCTCGTGAGCTTCGTTAGTATAAGAAAGCAAACCACTACTCAAAGGTGCAGCAATGAATTCATTCTTTGTTTATATTTGTGTTAAAACTACTGTATTCCAACTTCTCTATGGTTCATTTCCTCCAATACTACTTATAGAAGCATTGAAATAAGCAAACAACACACAAAAAACAGAATCTGTCAAAAACAGAACAGTCTGTAGTAATCTACAGGTTTCGCCTACTTATGTAACTCCAAAAAATTCAAAATAAATTGGTAAATTTGCGGAATTTGTCTACTAATCATCTTCAAAAAGAATCAACTAAATAGCACGCTCCAGTAAAATCTGACGACCACTTTAGTGAGCGCTAACGATTATGTTTTTATAGCAAGATCACATAAACTTCACACAAGTCTTCCCAAAGGTTCTACTTGGCACAAACACTAAACAAAACACAAAACCACATATAATCAGAGGCTAGATGCAATATTTATTCCCTAACAGCAACAAAAACAAAAAATATAAAGTTGGGTTGCCTCCCAACAAGCGCTATCATTTTACGCCCCTAGCTAGGCACGATACAAGATAAATCTAGGTATTGCCATCTTTGGAAGGCAATTCTTTGATTAAGCACTTATGTTTCTTAGGCACTTCTTTGTCCCTATGAATATTCAAACTCTTGGGGAAGAAATCAAGAAATTCTAAAGTGTCAAAAGGGTCTCTTGCAAAAGTAAAAAAATTAGGGTGAACACTTATGGATTTGAGATCCGCAATTCTAGATGTTTCACCCTTGTCTTTAGGGACATACATGAACTTAGATAATTTAGTAGTAGAGGTATTTGGAGTAGTTTTTATAGCGGAAAGAGCAGAACCCACATTAGTGATAACATCCTCAAGCTTATTGATTCTATTAGAATCCTGATCTAGCTTTTCTTTAACTATGGGCTCCGTTCTCCGCAGAACCCACATTAGTGATAACATGCTCCAACATAAAAATTGCGAAGAAGCACGGAAGTGGAAATCTTCCTATTGGATCTATTTTGAGCATTGCAAATTATATACCAGGCATCTTTTAAGTTTTCTTCCTCCCTTTGTTTAAATTTGAGGACCTCACTCTCGGAAGTGTTGATAATGAAAGGTGTGCTAGACATGATGACAAGCAAGCAAGCAGCACACAAGCAAACAAGAAGCAAGCGAACGATAAACACACGGTGGAAGAAGGGCAAATAAAACGGCAAGGGTGAAGTGGGGGAGAGAAAAACGAGAGGCAAAAAATGTAATGCGAAGGATAAGGGTTTGTGATAGGTACTTGGTATATGACTTTTGCGTAAGCCTCCCCAGCAACGGCGCCAGAAATTATTCTTGCTACTTCTCGATCTTGCGTTGTATTCCCTCGAAGAGGAAAGGGAGATGCAGCACAGTAGCGTAAGTATTTCCCTCAGTTTTTTGAGAACCGAGGTATCAATCCAGTAGGAGACCACGCGCGAGTCCCTCGCACCTGCACAAACAAATAAGAACTTTGCAGCCAACGTGATAAGGGGTTGTCAATCCCTTTACGTTCACTTACGAAAGTGAGATCGGATAGAGATGATAGTTTATATTTTTGGTATTTTGGTTTATAAGAATAGCAAATAAAAGCAATAAAAGTAAAGTAGATATAGATTGATATGTTGAGAATAGACTCGGGGGCATATTGTTCTCCAGTGGCTTCTCTCATGATAGCGATATTCTACGGTGGGTAAACAAATTACTGTCGAGCAATTGATAGAAAAGCGAATAATTATGAGACTATCTAGGCATGATCATTGATATAGGCATCATGTCCGAGACAAGTAGACCGAAATGATTATGCATCTACTACTATTACTCCACACATCGACCGCTATCCAGCATGCATCTAGTGTATTGAGTTCATAAGAACAAAGTAACGCCTTAAGCAAGATAACATGATGTAGAGGGATAAACTCAAGCAATATGATATAAACCCCATCTTGTTATCCTCGATGGCAACAATACAATATGTGCCTTGCTACCCCTACTGTCACTGGGAAAGGACACCGCAAGATTGAACCCAAAGCCAAGCACTTCTCCCATTGCAAGAACTATAGATATAGTAGGCCAAACCAAACCAATAATTCGAAGAGACTTGCAAGGATATTATGAGAACACATAAAAAGTTCATAGAAGAACCAAATATCTTTCATAGATAATCTTGATCATAAACTCACAATTCATCGGATCTCGACAAACACACCGCAAAAAGAGATTACATCGAATAGATCTCCTCGAAGACCGAGGAGAACTTTGTATTGAGATCCAAAGAGAGAGAAGAAGCCATCTAGATACTAGCTATGGACCCGAAGGTCTATGGTAAACTACTCACAACTCATGGTGAGGGCGATGATGATGATGATGAAGAACTCCGTGATGGATCCCCCTCCGGTGGAGCTCCGGAACAGGCTCCAAGATGGGATCTCACGGGAACAGAAGGTTACGGCGGTGGAATTAGGGTTTTCGCTCTGTTGTCGATGGTTTTGGGATACGTAGACTTATATAGGAAGAAGGAGGACACCGGGGAGTGCTCGGGGGCCCCATGAGGCAAGGGGCGCCTGGGTAGGGGGCGCGCCCCCCACCCTCGTGGACGCCCCGAGGCTCCCCTGACGTGGTTCTCAAGTCCCCAGTGCGTGATTTTCTCCTAAAATATCTCTCGCGAAGGTTTCATTCCGTTTGGACTCCGTTTGATATTCTTTTTCTGCAAAACCCTGAAACAGGCAAAAAACAGCAATCTGGACTAGGCCTTTGGGTTAGTAGGTTAGTCCCAAAAATGATATAAAAGTGTATGACAAAGCCCATTAAACATCCAAGACTTCTTAAATAATAGCATGGAACAATCAAAAATTATAGATACGTTGGAGACGTATCAGTATCCTATGAAGACGCACTTCTCCAATTTGGGTTCGACCTTATCAGGCTGAAGCCTTTTGACATAAGTGTCGCAACCCCAAACTTTAAGAAACGACAGCTTTGGTTTCTTGCCAAACCATAGTTCACACGGTGTCGTCTCAACGGATTTAGACGGTGCCCTATTTAACGTGAATGCAACTATCTCTAATGCATAAGCCCAAAACAATAAAGGCAAATCGGTAAGAGACATCATAGAATGCACCATATCCAATAGAGTACGGTTACGATGTTTAGACACACCATTACACTATGGTCTTCTAGGTGGCTTGAGTTGTGAAAATGTTCCACATTGTTTTAAATGAAGGACAAACTCGTAACTCAAATATTCGCCTCCGGGACCAGATCATAGAAACTTTATTTTATTGTTACGATGATTCTCTACTTCACTTTGAAATTCTTTGAACTTTTCGAATGTTTTAGACTTGTGTTTTGTCAAGTAGATATACCCATACCTACTCAAATCATCTATGAAGATGAGAAAATAACGATACCCGTCGCGTGCTTCAACACTCATCGGACCGCATACATTGGTATGTATTGTTTCCAATAACTCATTAGCTCGCTCCATTGTTCCGGAGAACAAAGTTTTAGTCATCTTTCCCATGAGGCATGGTTCGCTAGTATGAAATGATTCATAATCAAGTGATTCCGAAAGTCCATCAGCATGGAGTTTCTTCATGCGCTTTACACCAATATTACCTAAATGACAATGCCACAAGTATGTTGCACTATCATTATCAACTTTGCATCTTTTGGCATCAATATTATGGATATGTGTATCACCACGATCGAGATTCAATAATAATAGACCATTCCTCAAGGGTGCATGACCATAAAAGATATTACTCATATAAATAGAACAACCATTATTCTCTGACTTCAATGAATAACCGTCTCGCGTCAAACAAGATCGAGATATAATATTCATCTCAACGCAGGCACCGACTAACAATTATTTAGATCTAAAACTAATCCCGGAGGTAGATGTAGAGGTAGCGTCCGACGGCAATCACATCGACCTTGCAACCATTCCCGACGCGCATCGTCACCTCGTCCTAAGCCAATCTTCGCTTATTCCGCAGCTCCTGTTTAGAGTTACAAATATGAGCAATCGAACTAGTATCAAATACAGATACGCTACTACGAGTGTCGGTGTACTAAGGTAGGGGTGCCTCAGTACCCCAACTTGTGCACGGGCAGCTGCAGCTTCCCGCGGCAGGGTTTACCGCGTGCTTGCCGGAGATCTTCCTGCTCCCTATCAAACCATTCAAAAACAAAGTATACAAGGCAGAAGATCGAGACCCCGGCAAGAGGAGCTTGCCGGGAAGACCGTACCAGGCTCAAGATTACCTCACTAGCACAAGGCCCTGGCAAGAGGAGCTTGCCAGGAAGACTAGAAGATTCTATCAAAGAAGACCCGGCAAGATCAAAGCCCCGGCAAGGTGCTTGCCGGGAAGGTTGCGCTGTGTGCCCACGCTCCAGCTCATCGGTCCACGCGTCGCCCTGGGGCCTATCCAGGGACGCGTGGCGGATGGCTGTGCAGCCTGGGGGACACGATGGCACTCCACGGCGGCGGAGCTGTCGCCGTGGCAGACGGAGACGCAAGGGCGGGAGCTTTTGGGGTCGACGGCGATGGGCATTAAATGCTCTTGTCCCCCACTGTCAAAGTAGGTATAGACCACTGTTCTGCACTGTAGCTCCGCTGTTCCCGCACTGTTACAACTACCACCTCTTTTACGTTTTTACCCCTTTCTCCTACGTTGACACCTGTCGGTGACCCCTTGCACTATAAAAGGAGGCCCATGCACAACGTGGGAGGGGTTCGGAACCTAGATCACTCTCACGCTCGGTGTAGCTGCTTCTTCAAGCTCCCGAGTTCTCCAACTTAATACACAACCAAGCAGGAGTAGGGTTTTACGCGTTCATCGCGGCCCGAACCTGGGTAAAACTGCCCGCGTGCTCGCTACGATCTGCTCTTCGTGCTCCCTCCGCCCTCGTACCGCATAGATAAGGGGCTCCGGTCCCATAGGTGTTCGTGGCGGACAGTTTCCCCCGACATCTTTGGCGCGCCAGGTAGGGGGCGTCGAGGTTGTGCGAACCTGATCCGGCGTTCGCGCGGGCGCATTCTTCATCAACCTCTCCAACTTCATCAGCAACCTCATCAGCGACAACTCCATGGCCCCGAAGAAGAAGGCTTCGGAGGTCGGAGGCCCGTCTGCGTCTCACCCGCCGCCACCAGAGCCAACGGTGGGCGGGGGAGATGCCGTCGGAAGGGTGGCCGCCGGTGAGGACACTCACGGCGCCACCAGATCCAAGAACAGAACGGACGACCGGACCTCGGTCTCCGTGGACGCGCCGCGTCCATCTCAGCACACGACGACCCAGCAGCGCCATACCACGGGAGGTGGTATCCGCTTGCTGGGGCAAGGCCAAACCGGAGGCTCACGGGACGTCCCGGACCCCCGTCCGGGCACAAGCAAAGCGAAGGCGCCGGCGCGGGACCCCGCTCCTTCTAACGTTGTTAGAAGTCCGAGCGTATCCCGCTCCTCGCACCGCTCGCCCGCGTTCCCCTCCACTCCAGCAGAAGCGCTCGCAAGGGCGCAACTGCTCCTCGACTTTCCTCCAGCGGCCGACAAGGCCGAAGAATGGAGGGCCACCATCCGGAGCCTGATAGACTTCGCCAACAACGATTCTCCACAGCAGCCGTCGGCCTCACGGCCGCGGCAAGCTGAGAAAGCGAAGCCTGACGGCGACAAGACTGCCGGGGGTGCGACAAGCGCGCACTCCCCGCAGCGAAAGCAGAAGACGCCACCCCGCCGGAACAACCCCGACGACGGTTCCACGGCCTCGTCGGACCCGCGGGCTCGTCGGGACCAGCGCCAGGTCCTCGACGACCGGCGAGAGGAAGACGCACGGACCACAATCGAGCGCCGCCGAGAAGCTCGGCGACAATCAGAAAAGAGGGCTGGAAACACTGTCGACGCACACGCGCCCGGTGAGCCAGGCGACTTGCCGTACGCGGCAGGCTGCCCTGCGTTCACCCGCGAGCTGCGGCGCGTCCAGTGGCCCAGCATGAAGAATTTTAGGCCCGACGTACCGGAGAAGTACGACGGCAAGACGCACCCCTCGGAGTTTCTCAGCGTCTACACCATCGCAGTGCAAGCTGCCGGGGGGCGCGACGAGAAGATCTTGGCGAACTACTTCCCGCTCGTGCTAAAGCCGAACGTCCGTTCGTGGCTCATGCACTTGCCGGAAGGTTCCATCTCTTCTTGGGCCGACCTCTGCCACCAGTTTGTTGGCGCCTTCACCGGCGGCCACAAACCCCATGGCCAGGAGAGCGATCTCCATATCTTGGCCCAGAAGGAAGGCGAAACCCTGCGCAAGTATATCCAACGCTTCAGCCGGGTGCAGCACAACATCCCTGACGTTCACCCTGCCGCGGTTATCAGCGCGTTCCATCAGAACGTGCGTAACCGCCGCATGCGTGAGGAGATGGCGATGACGAAGATTCGGGATGTCAGCGAGCTCTATGCTCTTGCTGACAAGTGCGCACGCGCAGAAGAGGGGAGGAGACTCCCCGGGGAGGATACTGGCGCGGGAGGAAGTGACAGCGACGACGCCGCCCCGGCAAAGAAGAGCCGGCGGCGGAACAACAGAAAGAAGGGCAAGAAGGAAGTGCTTGCCGTCGAGAAGTCCGGCAAGGAGGCCCCGCCAAGCAAGCACAAGCTGGCGGCTCCGGCAAGGAGCCTGCCCCGGCGGCGGCGGCCGACAAGCCGGGTAGCTCCGACAAGCAATACTGTAAGATCCACCGCACCAAGGGTCACGATCTCTCCAACTGCAAGCGCGTCGAGTACCTCGTCGAGCAGCAGAAAGCTGAGTACGAGAGGCGCGACAAGGAGAAGGCCCAAGGTGGCGGGGAAGAGCCCAGCAAGAAGCGGCCGTTCAACGGCCGGGGAGGGCGCCGCGGCAAGGCTAAGCAGCGGCAAGGAGATCGACCTCCCCGGGGCCGCGACAACGACGAAGAAGATGACGACGAAGACATGGAGGACGAAGATAACAGCGAGCAGGAGTTCCAGAAGGCCACGGAGGTCCTGTGCGTCGACGGTGGCGCCTCTCTGCACACCTCCCACCGCCAACTCAAGCAGTGGGTGCGTGAGGTGAACGCAGCGGAGCCGCCCGTGGAGTCGCGCAGGCTCCTCAAATGGTCCAGCACGCCCATCGTTTTTGACCTTGAGGATCACCCTGACCGTACCACAGCGGTCGGGTGCTTGCCGATGCTGGTTTCTCCCACCATCCGCAACCTCAAGGTCACCAAAATGTTGGTTGACGGCGGGGCCGGGCTGAACTTGATCTCCTCTGCTGTGATCAAGAAACTCCAGATTCAAGATGGCGAGCTCGAAGAGACCGGTTCATTCCAAGGAATCAACCCGGGAAGGAGCAAGCCCAAGGGAAAGATCACTCTGCCGGTGACCTTTGGCGGGGAGCTCAACTTCAGAACTGAGCGCATCACTTTCGACGTCGCCGATATTCCATTGCCCTACAATGGAATACTCGGCCGTCCTGCCCTCGCCAAGTTCATGGCAGCTTCCCATTATGCTTACAACGTGCTGAAGATGCCGGGGCCGATAAGCGTCATCACTATCCATAGCGACAAGAAGGATGCGCTTATCTGCGCCGACAAGATCTACCGGGATGCGGCAGCTGCGGCCGAGAAGGATACTCTTGCCGCTGAAGCTCCCGGGGGGAAGAAGACGAAGACCAAGTCCGGCAAGTGCTCTGGGACCCACTCCGGCAACCGCACCTCTTCGGAGTGCTGCGCTGCCGTCGAGGACGTTCCATCGAGCTCCACCGGCAAGAGTAAGAAAGGAATGGCCGCTCCTCCGGCAACCAAGAAGGTGTCCGCCAAGGAGGACGGCACTGGTGGTACCTTCACCATCAGTGCCACCCTTGACAGCAAATAGGAAAGCGCGCTCGTTGCCTTCCTGCGGGCGAATGTCGATGTGTTTGCCTGGCAACCATCTGACATCCCCGGTGTTCCCAGGAAGGTGATTGAGCACAAGCTTGCTGTCTGTCCTCATGCGCGGCCCATCAAGCAGAAAGTGAGGAAACAAGCCGTGGAGCGCCAAGAGTTCATCAACGAAGAGATCAAGAAGCTAGAGGCAGCAGGTCTAGTTAGAGGTGTGATCCATCCGACGTGGTTGGCAAATCCAGTCGTCGTGCGCAAGGCCAATGGGAAGTGGAGACTGTGTATAGACTTCACCGATGTGAATAAAGCGTGTCCCAAGGATCCTTTCCCTTTGCCGCGCATTGACCAGATCGTTGACTCCACTGCCGGATGTGAGCTACTCTGTTTTCTTGATGCATACTCAGGCTATCATCAGATTTTCATGGCCAAGGAGGATGAAGAGAAGACTGCATTTATCACTCCATGTGGCACTTATTGCTTCATACGCATGCCATTTGGATTGAAGAATGCAGGATCAACCTTTGCAAGGGTAGTATACACTGCTTTTGAGCCACAGATCCACAGAAATGTAGAGGCTTACATGGATGACATCGTGGTGAAGAGCAAAAGCAAGGATACCCTGATTCAAGATTTAGAAGAAACATTTCAGAACCTGCGCAAGATACAGCTCAAGTTGAACCCCGAGAAGTGCGTCTTTGGAGTCCCCTCCGGCAAGCTTCTCGGGTTCTTTGTGTCACAGAGGGGGATTGAAGCCAACCCCGACAAGATTAAAGCCATTGAGCAGATAGAGGCCCCGAAGCGCGTCAAGGATGTCAGGAGGCTTGCAGGTTGCGTGGCTGCCCTCAGTAGGTTCATTTCAAAGTCTGCAGAACGCGCCCTACCTTTCTTCAAAATCTTGAAGAAGGCAGGTCCCATGAAGTGGACTCCGGAAGCGGAGGCGGCGCTGCAGGATTTGAAACGGTACCTGTCCTCCACTCCTATACTTGTCGCACCTAGACCACAGGAAAAGTTGTTGCTATACTTAGCGGCAACCAACCAGGTGGTTAGTGCTGCGTTAGTAGCGGAGAGGGAGTCCGACGAGGAGTCAGCACCACCGGCAAGCGAATCCAGCGACAAGCAGGGGGCTGCTCCGGCAAGCTCTGGCCCCGACAAGGAAGACTCTGCGCAGGAACAGGATGAGGTGCGGAAGAAGATGGTGCAGCGCCCAGTGTACTTTGTAAGTTCCCTTCTCCAGGGGGCTAGATCAAGGTACTCTGGTGTGCAAAAATTGCTTTTCGGCCTCCTCATGGCCTCGAGAAAGCTGCGTCATTACTTCCAAGCCCATGAGATAACAGTGGTCACTCGCTTTCCGCTGAAGAGGATACTGCACAATCCGGAGGCAACAGGCAGGATCGTTGAGTGGGCACTGGAGCTGTCAAGCTTTGGACTCAAATTTGAAAGTACTTCAACCATACAGAGCCGAGCTTTGGCAGAATTCATAGCTGAGTGGACCCCAACGCCTGATGAAGAAGTTCAAGAAACAAGTGCACCCATACAAGAAGCTACAAGCGAATGGGTAATGTATTTTGATGGTGCCTTCTCGCTGCAAGGCGCCGGTGCTGGCGTGGTACTCATCGCGCCCACCGGAGAGCACCTCAAATACGTTATCCAGATGCACTTTCCCAGGGAGCAAGCGACAAACAACACTGCTGAATATGAAGGCTTGCTTGCCGGCCTCAGGATTGCGGCCGAACTTGGGATCAGAAAGCTGATTGTGCGGGGAGATTCTCAGTTGGTGGTCCGGCAAGTCAACAAGAGCTACCAGAGCCCTTTGATGGAAGCTTATGTCGATGAAGTGAGGAAGCTTGAGGAACACTTTGAAGGTCTGCAAATGGAGCATGTTCCGAGAGCTCAAAATGAAATAGCAGATGGCCTTTCAAAGTGCGCCGCGATGAAGTTACCTGTGGAACCAGGAACCTTCTTGCTCAAGCTGACTCAGCCATCCGTTACACCATCAATTGGACAGTCCAAGAAGAGAAAGTTGGTCTCCGGCGACTACTTGCCGGCGGATCTTCCTGAAACCGCCGCCAAGGTCCCCAAGATCAACAACCAGAACGCTGAGGAACAGTTTGCTCCTGCAAGCCCTCGGGCATGTACAGTTGAAGCAGGTGTTCCCTACAAGCCTCGCCCCGGCGAGCTTGCCGGGGGACCATCAGCTCCGGCAGAGCCAGAGATTCTTGCCGTAGAAGCTGAGGTACCCGCAGCGGCCCTCGAGCCTTTAGTCCTTGCCGGTGAGCCTCAGGCTCCGGCATGGGCACAGCAGATAGTCCGTTTTCTGCAAACTGGGGAACTTCCCGACGACCCTCAAGAGATAGAAAAGATAACCCGGCAGTCAAGTATGTACCAGTTCGTGGATAACGAGCTGTACAGAAGAAGACTCAATGGTGTCAGGTTGAAGTGTATCTCCAGGGAAGATGGACAGAAGCTGTTGGCAGAAATACACGGAGGCATATGCGGCCACCACATTGGCGCAAGGGCGCTTGCCGGGAAAGCTTTCCGGCAAGGGTTCTTTTGGCAAGAAGCCCTCCAAGATGCAACTGCACTAGTAACCAAGTGTGAAGCATGCCAGTTCCATGCAAAGCAAATTCATCAGCCAGCTCAAGCTCTCCAAACAATCCCTTTGTCCTGGCCCTTCTCGGTCTGGGGGCTCGATATCCTCGGCCCCTTCCCCCGAGCCGTCGGGGGCTTTGAGTACTTGTACGTTGCAATCGACAAGTTCACAAAGTGGCCAGAAGTGGAGCCGGTGAGGAAGGTGACAGCACAGTCAGCGGTCAGATTCTTCAGGTCGATTGTTTGCCGTTTCGGGATCCCTAACAGGATCATCACCGACAACGGTACACAATTTACTAGTCGCACCTTCATGCAGTACGTCCAAGACCTTGGCGCCAAGGTCTGTTTCGCTTCTGTTGCTCACCCGAGGAGCAACGGTCAAGCGGAGAGGGCCAATGCTGAAGTGCTGCGCGGACTCAAGACAAGGACCTTTGACAGGCTGCGCAAGTGCGGAAGAAATTGGATAGAGGAGCTACCGGCGGCTCTTTGGTCAATCAGAACGACACCAAGTCGAGCCACCGGACAGACACCCTTTGCTCTAGTCTATGGAGCAGAAGCAGTACTCCCCACGGAACTCGTATACGGATCTCCTCGAGTGCTCGCTTATGATGAGCTCGAGCAAGAGCAACTGCGGCAAGATGACGCATTGCTCCTCGAGGAGGGACGTCTCCAGGCTGCTGTACGAGCTGCTCGATACCAGCAAGCCTTGCGTCACTACCATAGCCGCAAGGTCAAGGCCAGGAGTCTCGAGGAAGGCGACCTTGTTCTTCGGCGTGTTCAGTCCGCCAAGAATTCCAACAAGTTGACGCCGAAGTGGGAAGGCCCTTATCGGGTGAGACAAGTTACGAGGCCCGGCGCTGTCCGCCTCGAAACCGAAGAAGGCTTACCGGTGAGCAACTCCTGGAACATAGAGCATCTTCGCAAGTTTCACCCGTAAGGCGCGGTTGCCGTGATCCGCTCCGGCAACCACCTTTTGTACAAGCTTTGCCGCAGTCGCATGTAACCCTTTGTACAAAGCCGGGTGCAGACCCCGTGCATCAGTAAAGTTTCTGTGTTTTTCGCACCGATTGCCTTTTGCATGCTTTTCTTCGCTATTTGCATGTGTTGTTTGGTATTTGGTGAAACACTCAAGTATCCGGTAAGCATTGGCACGCCGAAAGGCCATATACTTGTTTCCCTCTCTCTTTTTCTCTCCTCTTAAACAGAAGGGACGTTCCTCGCGCACAAGTTTGCCGGGGGGGGAAGGAGGTGGAGGAGGAACCAAGTGCTGTTCAAGAAAGAGAAGACTTACCGGAAAGCAAGCAATATAAGCAAGCAGCATATAAAAGATAAGTTGTTAGAATTTGACCAGTTCAAATTTTAAAATTTTAGTTGTCTTCCTTGAACAATCACACTTTGTATGGAAAACCTGTGCGCGGAGGAACCTACCCGTAGCTTGCCGCACCCTTATCTTGTTTTCGAGTTCGCTCAACGATTTAAGTGAGCTGCGACAAGTGTCGCGCCCTTGCTTCGTTTCCGAGTACGCTCAACAAGCTAAGTGCGTTGCGACTAGCTGCGGCAAGGTTGCTTGCCGGTAAGCCCTTGGCCAGCAGGCTGCTCAGAGTCCAGCACTCAGTGCTAGCGGCAAAGGTCCCTTGCCGGCAAGCTCCCCGGGAGCGTAGGGTGAAAAATATACAAAGTCAAGGATTAAGACAAGGAAGATAACATTGCACTGATTGATCAAAATAAAGTGAATATCTTACAAAGGATAACTTGTCGCAATGGACTAATAAGTTCACGACATAATGTGCAGCAACAAAAAGACAAAAGTAATGGAGCCCTAGTCTACGCGGTCGCCCTCCTTCCTGCCAAGCTTAGCCACCTTGGCAATGATGTGGGCGACCCGCTCCTTCAGGGCCTCCGTGTTCGCATCGGCCGGCAGGCTACGAAGAACGTTGGTCAAGTTGATTCCCGGATTGCGGTACACGATCTTCGTCAGCACCCGCTCCAGAGTTCCCGCGCAGAGCAGGCGCGACTCCTCGGCCAGCTGCGCGGGGATTTGGTTCCGGAGACCTGCAAGGGCCGGCGCGATCCCTCTGAAGAAGAGGCTGAGCTTGGCGCTGTGCGGGAGATCCGGATCCGGCGAGTAGATGAGATGTTCGACCTTCAACGCCAGCAGCTCCTGGTCAATGTTGGACGCAGAAGAAACCAAGTCTTCGGTCCATACCTCGATGGTCTGGCGGAAGAGCTCGGATGCCTTGTTGACGCTGTCCACCAAGGTCCGCTCCTTGCGGAGCTCCTCCTTCAACTTGTTTTCCTGGGCCCGGCCAGCGTCGAGCGAATCCTTCAGAGTGGTGACCTTCAGTTCCAAGTCCTCGATGGAGTCCTTGGCGGCCTTCAGCTCGTCGCCCCTTTTGGAAAGGCTCACCTGAAGCTCAGAGTTTGTGTGAGCGTCCTTCTCGCGCTCCGTGACAAGCGCGGCAACCTTCTCCGCGCTCGCCTTCAGCGCCTTCTCCAGTTGCACAACCTTGGCGGAGAGCTCCTTCTTGGCGTCTTCCGCGGCAACTGCGGCGGCTTTCGCCTCCTTCAACTCCCCGCCAAGGGCGGCCTCGCGAGCGGCAAGGTCCTCCTCGTGGGAGTCGAGCTCGACTTTCCGCTGCGCGAGCTCTCCCTCTCGCCGGGACATCTCCACCCCGGCGAGCCGCTGCTGTTCTTCAGCTTCAGCCTTCTCGAGCACCCACTCCTGGTACTCGCCGGCGAGACGCTCACGCTCCTCCGCCACCTCGCGGAGGGCCGCCTGGTTGGCGACGCTGAGCTCCGCCGCACGCTTCTCCATCTCCACGGCGGCCTTGGCGGCAAGGGCCTCCCGGGAGGCGAGTTTCGCCTGCCTGGCCCGGTAAAGGGCCAGGAGCTGGTGGAGCAACCTCTCCTCCTCGGGCCCCTCACTCCCACCGGGCGCCTCGACGATCTTCAGGCCTGCGGAGGCGAGGATTTCTCCGTCGAACGCCTCGCCCTCCGCAGGAGCTCGCGATGAAGACCCCCAAGGCATCTGGATGAAGACACCGTTGGGGGCCTCAAGATAGTACCCCTGCTCCTTGCTGGCGGAGGGGTCGGCGGCCGGTGCAGCATCCGATACTCCCGCCACCTCCGGGTCGGCGGTGCGGTCGCCGTCCCCCTCCCCGGCCGCTGCGTCCGCAGCCGGGGCAGTCTCCTGCGCGGCCGGCTCGGCGGCCTCGGCCATCTCCTCGACGACAGGAGCGTCGCCGCCGCCGCCCTGCGCGCCCTCCTCCTCGAGGTTGACAACCTCCGTCTCCATGGGCTCAGGAGGAGGAAGATCTAAGAAGAAGAAGAAGAAAAAGAAGTTCAAAATCCAAGCAAATATCCAAAAAGAGGCAAAGCCAAGAAGACAAATTGCAAGACATACCTTGGCGGACGTCCTCGGCGGCGGGCTCCCTCGCCGGGGAGCTCTGCCTTGGCGGAGTGGCCACCCTCGCCGGGCTGCTCGCCCTTGGCGGGGTACTCTGCCTTGGCGGAGTACCCGCCCTTGGCGGAGCACTCTCCCTTGCCGGAGAGTTCGGCCTCGGCGGGGACGGCGGAGCCTGCGGCTCCTCGGTGACGGTCTCCGGGCGCTCTTCCCGCTGTGGCTCCACCTCTGCACAGAACAAGACAAGAAACATCAAGATATGAAGACAAGACCAAATCCTCAGGCGTACCCCGACAAGCGAAAAGAGTAAACCCCAGACTTACGCTGGGGGCTGCTCCTCGGAGCAGCGCTCAGGTCCGGCAGGCTCGGCTCCGGCACACCCCCTGTTGCCGCAGCTGCTAAGTCTTCCGCGACCTCGACCTCGGGCGCCTTGGCCTTCTTCGCCGCGCGATGGGCCAGGGTCCTGAAATCAAAGCAACAAACAAAGTCAGCATCAACAAAAATCAAGACAAAACTCGAGAAGGTGTAAGATCTTTAGACTCTTACTCCTGGTCCTCCTCGTCGTCCTCGCTCAAGGCGGAGAAGTCGTACTCCACCGTCGGCGCGCCGGCGCGAGGAGCGGAAGATGAAGACTCCCTCGCGCGCTTGGTGGTCCCTGGGGCTGGGGGCTGTGAAGACCCAGCCCCAGTGGTAGCCGGCGCCCGAGGAGCGGGCGGAGCCGTTGCTCCGCTCCGAGAAGACCCCTGCCGGCTCGGCGCCGGCCTGCGAGGCGCCTCCGTCGTGGCTTGCGCGCGGGGCGCCTCCGCTGTGGCTGGTGCGCCGGTCGGCCTTGGCGTGGCTTGGCTTCCCCGGGGAGCTGCCCGGCGAGGTGGCTGTTGCCGGGGTGCTTGCGCCCTCTCCCCCGTCGCCGTCTTGCGGAGACGCCTCGGTGGGGACTGCCTTGGGCTTGCCGGGGGCGGGGAGCTTTCCGACGAAGAAAGGTCGTCGGCGTAGAGCTCCGTGGATCCGCCGGAGTCTTCGGCCTCCTCCTCCTCCCCTTCCCCGGCCGGCTCACTGGTCCCAGCGCCCTGCGCTGCGACCCCTTTTCCCTTGGCGCCTCCGCCCCTCGCGGCGCCTCTGTTCCCTCCGGCGGCACCCTCCATTGCCGCGGCTTCGGCCGCGATTCCATGAATCCCGGAGTGCCTCAGGGAGGGGACCCCGGCGAGCGCGTCGGGAGGGAGCTGCAGCAATCTGCGGATCTCCGCCTCCTCCGCCTGGGTGGACGCATCCTCAATCTCCGCCTCTTCAGGCGTGTATCCAAAAATTCCCGCCGCCGCGGCTGCGGCGGCCTCTTCAGCCCGAGAAGCTATGTAGGTGATCTCCTGGTCGGTGGTGTCCCGCGTGTGCAGCTTGAGGTCGTCCTTGTTCTTCGCCACCTCTGCGAGGTTGTCGTAGAAGTTGAGGACGTCGATGGGCTTCGGAGCGAGCCACGTGCGGTCCACGCCGTGCGAGTCACACATGGGCATCATGGCGAGGATCCGATCCCTGACGATGTTGTTGCAGAGCGGCACCACTTCCCGGGGAGGCCTGAACCACTCGGGGTGTGCCGGGTCGTACTTGAAGAGTTCCCGGACCATCCCCTTCAGCTCCAGCGTGGTGAAGTTGAAGTTGAGCCCGGGGCGTAGCCTCATTATGTCTGCCGGGCCGCCGTACTCCCAAGCCGATCTCTTCCAGTCTTGGAGAGGGGCGATGCGCCGGCGGAGGAAATCTGCACCCACCTCTGCAACTGACAGCTTGGCCATCCGAAGACGAAGAATCCGGACGAGGGCGATGTCGAGCTTGATGTCGTCGGAGTCCAGCTCGCTCCAATCCCTGCCGCGCACGATGGGTGTTGTGCGCGGCGCGGTGAAGGACTGCGGCGCATCCTCAACAATCCAGCACCACTCCGCGCGCCATTCCTCCCACTTGCCGCGGAGCTCCCCCGGCAAGTACGCACCCTTTTTATTGAGACGGAAAACCCAAGAAATTCCTCCGGAGAGGGGGGCATCGGCCTCGGCTCTAGGAATGAAGAAGTGCCTAAAAAGCGCTACATTTGGGTGGATTCCTATGAAGTTTTCGCACATGTGTGCGAAAACCGCCCTGGTGAGGACGGCGTTGGGGGTGAAGTCAAGCAGATGGAGGCCGTATGTGTTCATGATGTCGCAGAAGAAGTTTGAGAAAGGAGGACAGAGACCACAATGAAAGAAGGCAGCAAAAAAGTAGTACCCGCCGGGGTAGTTGTCTTTGGCGGCGGCCGGATATGCTCGCGTGCGGGGGTGAGCCTTGGTTTCCTTGGCCCAGAACAAGTAATACTTGTTCCAGAGCTCCCGCACGCCGAGCTTCGGCGGGAAGACGAGATGCAGCTTCCGATACGCGGCGAGTTTCGCCGCTTGCTCCGACTTCTTGGCCTTCTCCGCCTTCGCCTTGTCGGACTTCGGGGCCATGGCGGACGCGGAGGAAGAAGAGAGGCGAAGAGCTCAGCGACGCCGGAAATGCAGACGGCGGCGGCGGAGGTGTGGAGGCGGAGCGCAAGAGGGATCTCTGGAGGAAGAAGACGAGGCAATGAAAGCGCAAGGAGGGGAACCGCTCCTGCTTCCTCTGCTTTTTATGGGGAAGTGGGGGGCGTTTCGCCCTTTCCATTAAGAGATCGTGGGCACGTCCCATCCCACGGCGCCGCAATCGACGCGTGCCGTTGGGAGGGGATGCGGCGGATACGGAAGTGGATTCGGCGCGCCGCGGGCCGCGTGTGCCCGTGCACTGTTTTGGGCCTGGCCCAACAGCGCTCGGCACCGTGTGTAGCCCAGGCCCGGGGGCTCCTGTCGGTGTACTAAGGTAGGGGTGCCTCAGTACCCCAACTTGTGCACGGGCAGCTGCAGCTTCCCGCGGCAGGGTTTACCGCGTGCTTGCCGGAGATCTTCCTGCTCCCTATCAAACCATTCAAAAACAAAGTATACAAGGCAGAAGATCGAGACCCCGGCAAGAGGAGCTTGCCGGGAAGACCGTACCAGGCTCAAGATTACCTCACTAGCACAAGGCCCTGGCAAGAGGAGCTTGCCAGGAAGACTAGAAGATTCTATCAAAGAAGACCCGGCAAGATCAAAGCCCCGGCAAGGTGCTTGCCGGGAAGGTTGCGCTGTGTGCCCACGCTCCAGCTCATCGGTCCACGCGTCGCCCTGGGGCCTATCCAGGGACGCGTGGCGGATGGCTGTGCAGCCTGGGGGACACGATGGCACTCCACGGCGGCGGAGCTGTCGCCGTGGCAGACGGAGACGCAAGGGCGGGAGCTTTTGGGGTCGACGGCGATGGGCATTAAATGCCCTTGTCCCCCACTGTCAAAGTAGGTATAGACCACTGTTCTGCACTGTAGCTCCACTGTTCCCGCACTGTTACAACTACCACCTCTTTTACGTTTTTACCCCTTTCTCCTACGTTGACACCTGTCGGTGACCCCTTGCACTATAAAAGGAGGCCCATGCACAACGTGGGAGGGGTTCGGAACCTAGATCACTCTCACGCTCGGTGTAGCTGCTTCTTCAAGCTCCCGAGTTCTCCAACTTAATACACAACCAAGCAGGAGTAGGGTTTTACGCGTTCATCGCGGCCCGAACCTGGGTAAAACTGCCCGCGTGCTCGCTACGATCTGCTCTTCGTGCTCCCTCCGCCCTCGTACCGCATAGATAAGGGGCTCCGGTCCCATAGGTGTTCGTGGCGGACAGTTTCCCCCGACAACGAGCACTAGCAAGGAACACATCAATAACATGTACATCAAATGTACCTTTGTTCACTTTGCCATCCTTCTTATCCGCCAAATACTTGGTGTCGTTCCGCTTCCAGTGACCACTATGTTTGCAGTAGAAGCACTCAGTTTCAGGCTTAAGTCCAACTTTGGGTTTCTTCACGGGAGCGGCAACCTTTTTGCCGTTCTTCTTGAAGTTCCCTTTCTTTCCTTTGCCCTTATTCTTGAAACTAGTGGTCTTGTTAACCATCAACACTTGATGATCCTTCTTGCTTTCTACCTCCGCCGATTTTAGCTTCGTGAAGAGCTCGGGTATTGTTTTCTCCATCCCTTGCATATTATAGTTCATCATGAAGCCTTTGTAGCTTGGTGGCACTGATTGAAGAACTCTGTTAATAACACTCTCAACTGGAAGATCAATTCCCAGCTGAGTCAAGTGGTTATGATACCCAGACATTTTGAGTATGTGTTTACTGACAGAACTATTCCCCTCCATCTTGCAGCTATAGAACTTGTTGGAGATTTCATATCTCTCAACCCAGGCATTAGCTTGAAATATTAACTTCAGCTCTTGGAACATCTCATATGCTCCATGACATTCAAAACATTTTTGAAGTCCCGGTTCTAAGCCGTAAAGCATGGCACACTAAACTATAGAGTAGTCATCACTTCGTGCTTGTCAGATGTTCACAGCATCCAGGTTAGCTGGAGCAGGTGGGTCACCTAGCGGTGCATCAAGGACATAATTCTTCTGTGCAGCAATGAGGATAATCCACAAATTGTGGACCTAGTCCATGTATTTGCACCATCATCTTTCAACTTAGCTTTTTCTAGGAACGCATTAAAATTTAAGGGAACGGTAGCACGGCCCATTGATCTACAACATAGATATGCAAAAACTATAAGACTAAGTTCATGATGCATTAAGTTCAATTAATAAAATTACTAATGAACTCGCACTTAAATTAACATCCCTCAAGTTATCTAAGTGATACATGATCCAAATCAACTAACCCATGTCCGATCATCACGTGAGATGGGGTAGTCATCAATGGTGAACATATCTATGTTGATCATATCTACTATATGACTCATGTTCGACCTTTCGGTCTCCAGTGTTCTGAGACCATGTATGTACATGCTAGGCTCGTCAAGTTTAACCCAAGTATTCTGCTTGTGTAAAACTGTCTTACACCCATTGTATGTGAACGTAGAGTCTATCACACCCCATCATGACAAGGTGCTTCGAAACGACGAACTTTAACAACGGTGCATACTCAAGGCGAACACTTTTATCTAGAAATTTAGTGAAGGGATCATCTTATGATGCTACCTCCATTCTAATCAAAATAAGATGCATAAAGAATAAACATCACATGCAATCAAAATATGTGACATGATATGGCCATCATCATCTTGTGCCTTTTGATCTCCATCTCCAAAGCATCATCATGATCTCCGTCTTCACCGGCTTGACACCTTGATCTCCATCGTTGCGTCGTGGTCGTCTCGCCAACTATTTCTTATACAACTATTGCTAACTCATGCGATAAAGTAAATCGATGACATGGCGCTTGCATTTCATACAATAATTAAGAGACAACCATAAGGCTCCTGCCGATTGTCGATATTACAAAACATGATCATCTCATACAATAATGTATAACTCATCGCGTCTTGACCATATCACAACACAACATGCCCTGAAAAACGAGTTAGACGTCCTCTACTTTGTTGTTGCAAGTTTTACGTGGCTGCTGCCACTACTAGGGAAAAGCCTAGAAGTAGCGGGTACAAGGGCTATCAGTAGCGTGGGGAACCATGCTACTGATACGGCACTACAGCTAACATTTCTCAGTTGTGCGCTTTGACATGCACTACTTCTATACCTACTTATCAGAAGTGTGTTTCGTACCAGCGCTACTGCTACGTGCCTTAGCAGTAGCATTTTCGTGTCCAGCACTAAAGAGCGCTACTACTATATTTTCACATTTTTTGCTACGTATTTGCGATGTTTTGTACAGGCTTTATATAGTATTCTTATCGTATCATGAACATGCAATATGCTCATCATATCATACACATAATATTCTCATCATATCATCTGACACAAATCATGTCGTCACATCATAATCACGATATAGCTATACAAGTTACATGACATGTCACATCATACATAATGTAGTACTTCTGGAGGCGCCGGTTCGTATCCCTCTCTCGCACTAGCGTGAACCAAAACTAACTATTTTCCGCTTCGGCTCTGCTATCCAACCCTCTCTGGCTCTCGCTTGGAAGCCGGTATACCTTGGCCTAACACTCCGGACAATCGTTGTATACTCCTGGCATAGCACTTCTTCACCATCGATGATCTATGTACCCGCGTCGTCACATGAGTCGATAATATGCAACGACATATTTAGTTGAGCAACAAAAAGAGACATAGTTGGCAAAAATAGAAGCAACATATCATAAGCATAAATAACAAAGTTTATCGTACCCACAATGCCCTAACTAGAGTGATCTTCGCTAGTTGCTTAATTAAATCATAAAGTTTCATCGTGCATAACTCAAAGTTTCGTCATAGAGAAAGTATTGACTAAACAGACACATTTCCATATATCGTCAATCACTCAATCATGTCGTGCCATCCATCCAAATCAGGGAGATAATCCCCGAGCGTAGTGAAAGGCTTCAGGTTGAGACGCTGAGCAGCTACGCGTGTTCGGACTTCTTCCCACAACATTTGCCCTTCTTATTAGAATGATAACCCACAAGTGTAGGGGATCAGTTGTAGCCTCTTTCAATAAGTAAGAGTGTCGAACCCAACAAGGAGCTAAAGGTAGAACAAATATTCTCTCAAGTTCTACCAACCACCAATACAACTCTACGCACGCTTAACGCTTGCTTTACCAAAAACAAGTATGAAACTAGAAGTACTTTGTAGGTGTAACGGGATAGGCTTGCAAGATAATAAAGAGCACGTAAATAAAAGCTAGGGGTTGTTTAAATAAAGAGACAACTAAGTTAGTTTTAGTAGAGAGATTTTTGTCACAAGAAAGTTATTTGTCCCTAGGCAATCGATAACTAGACCGGTAATCATTATTGCAATTTTATATGAGGGAGAGGCATAAGCTAACATACTTTCTCTTCTTGGTTCATATGCGCTTAAGATTGGAACTCTAGCAAACATCCGTAACTACTACAGAACATTAAGGTAAAACCCAAAAATAGTATTATAAGGTATCAAGTCCTCTTTACTCCCATACGCAAACAACCTACTTTCTCGGGTTTAAGCTTATGTCACTCTAGCAACCCACCATAAGCAAATCATGAACATATTGCAAACCCTACAGCGGTGATCCCTCACGCTTGCGCGACACAGAGAGAACCATAGGACATCACCAATAATAAAACATGCAACTCAAACCAATCACGATCATCAATCAACCCATAGGACAAAATGGATCTACTCAAACATCATAGGATAGCCATACATCATTGGGAAATAATATATAGCATTGAGCACCATGTTTAAGTAGAGATTACTGCGGGTAGAAGAGGTGTTACACCGCTTCATAGAGGGGGAGAGAGTTGGTGATGACGACGGCGAAGTTGTTGGTGTAGATCGTCGTCACGATGATGGCGACGGCGGCATTCCAGCGCCACCGGGAGAGAGGGGGAGAGAGCCCCCCCTCCTTCTTCTTCTTCTTCTTCCTTGAACTTCCCCCTAGATGGGAGAAGGGTTTCCCCTCTGGTCTATGGCCTCCATGGCGACGGAGGGGCGAGAGCCCCTCCAAGATTGGATCTCTCTCTATCTCTTTGTTTCCTTCTGTTTCTGCGCTCTCAGAATTTGGCCTTTCACCGTTTCTTATATTCCAGGAGATCCGTAACTCCGATTGGGATGAAATTTAAACACGAATTGTATCCAGATATTAGCTTTCTTGCGGCTAAAGAAGGGCACCTACCGCCTTACGAAGTGGCCACAAGGGTTAGGGGCGCGCCCTCCGTCCTTGTGGGCTCCTCAAGCATCGTCTCGTGTTGATTATTTTTCCAAAAATCACATATATTCCAAAAACAATATCCGTAATTTTTTATCATGTTTGGACTCCGTTTGATACGGATTTTCTGCGAAATAAAAAACATGCAACAAACAGGAACTGGCACTGGGCACTGGATCAATATGTTGTCCCAAAAATAGTATAAAATGTTGCCAAAAGTATGTTAAAGTTGTAGAATATATGCATGGAACAATAAAAAATTATAGATACGACGGAGACGTACCATAGAACAGCCCTGTTTTTTCGAGAACCTCCTTCATGATGATTTGGGAAAGTTCACGCTGGATGTGATAGAACTCAGCTCGGGTCCGATAATCCGGGACATCTGCTAGATTCTTTGCCCATCACAGAACATTGGCATCGCGAGATCTAGGTGACATGCGAAGGTTCTGGTGATCCCGTCTGTACTCCAGCATGTGGTGGATGACGTAGAATCCATCACTGAGAGTATCACTCGGTTGTTGATGGTGCACAGGGATACGTCGGCCTGCAAAGACATGTCTGCGACGTGAGACATATGAAAGGCAATGGAAACGGGAGATTATACATATATTGAAGAGGGCCGGTGTGACAGGTATCGTGAGGGCATCGAGCTCAGCCGAAGACGAAGCCCCGTCGAGCACGCCAGAGATAGAGGACGGGCTGCTAGTGGGTGCGGGAGTAGGTGCGCTAAACGAGCTGCTCCCGAAGAAGTTGGAAATCAGAAAGTCTGCTGCCTCTTTCTCTGCATTTTTCTTGGTCCAACTGACGATAGCCGGAACCAAGACTGCCATCTCCTCTTTAGCAGCAACTACCGCTGCTTTGACTGTCTCAGCTGATTTCTTATAAAGCGCAATCTCAACCTTCTTGTCGATGTTTTCTTCATTTAACCTTCATCTTTCCTTTCTCTCCTCCGTGGTCTCACGGTAGTACTTCTTCCATGTGGCGTCGTCTCCGACGCCGTGCACACGTCCATACGATGGTCGAGTGTCCACCGGGAGTCCTTTCAATATGTTCAAGGCCCGGTTGAATGGGGTGTCCCACTTGGGCCTCGCCAATGCCTCAAATAGCGAGTCGCTTTCAGCGGCAATCATGTGGTCCTCTTTCTACAAAAGGAACGTGGATCATTTACAAATGTGACTAAACGTGTTGTCGAATTGCTCAGAAGCTAAAATTAGGGGGTAAATTAATAAGAGAAAAGTATATTTTTGGTCCCTCAAGTTCCCAAAAAGTACACACTTGGTCCCTGAAGATTTTTTTGGTATACATTTGGTCCCTCAAGTCTCAAAACCGGACAAGTTTTTTCCTAAACCAGAATTTGACCCCGTTGACCGGGTTTGACCGCCACAAAACCGCCCGATAAACAGTAAATTCAAGTTCAAAAAAATCTCCAAAAAAATCTGAATTTTTTTGTGCGGTCCAATATGCTTACATGCATAAGGTGCGACCAAAGTTTAGTGGTCTTTCGACACTCGAGAAGCTCGTGACAAAAAAGGAAAAATATCTACGTCCGATGAACTATAAATTCAAAAACAAAATCAGAAAAATTCAAAAAGATATGAAATTTACTGTTCATCGGACGTAGATATTTTCCCTTTTTTGTCACGAGCTCCTCGAGTGTCGAAAGACCACGAAACTTTGGTCGCAACTTATGCATGTAAGCATATTGGACCGCAAAAAATTTCAATTTTTTTTTAAAACTCGAATTTACTATTCATCGGGCGGTTTTGTGGCGGTCAAACCAGGTCAACGGGGTAAAAATGTGGTTTAGGACCAAACTTGTCCGGTTTTGAGACTTGAGGGACCAAATGTATGCCAAAAAATCTTCAGGGACCAAGTATGTACTTTTTGGGAACTTGAGGGACCAAAAACATACTTTGTGACCAGCAGTCTCATGAACTCCTTTGTGACCGCGTCCATGTCAAAAACCTTGTTGACTAGGTCCCAATGGTACCGGGCCCTGATGACGTCACGCTCCTGCGGGATGGTAAACTCCGCCATGGGGTCTCGGATCCCCATACTTTCATGTTTCGCATCTTCCTTGGCCGATATGGGCCTCTTCCCCGCGTAACCATGGCATCCGAGGTGGTGGCTGATACGTCTCCGTCGTATCTATAATTTTTGATTGTTTCATGCCAATATTATACAAGTTTTACATACTTTTGGCAACTTTTTATATGATTTATTGGACTAACCTATTGATCCAGTGCCAAGTGCCAGTTCCTGTTTTCTACATGTTTTTTGTATCATAGAGTATCCATATCAAACGAAGTCCAAATGCAATAAAATTTCACGAAGAATTATTTTGGAATATATGTGATTTTTGGGAGGTGGAAGCAACGTAAACGGGGGCCCGTTGGCCCCACAACCCACTAGGGCGCACCAGAGGTGCCTGGCGCGCCCAAGTCTCTTATGCCCACCTGGAATGTCGGTAGGATCTTTACTTCGAGCGCAAGGAATCTTATATCTGAAAAAAATCATGTAAAAATCTCAGCGCAATCGGAGTTACGGATCTCCGGGAATATAAGAAACGGTTTTCGGCCAGATCTCGGGGGCGCGAAATAGAGGGAGACAGAGAGACAGATCCAATCTCGGAGGCACTCTCGCCCCTCCCGTGCCATGGAGAACATGGACCAGAGGGAGAACTCTTCTCCCACCTAGGGAGAAGGCCAAGCAAGAAGAAGGAGGAGGGGGGCTCTCTCCCCCTCGCTTTCGGTGGCGCCGAAGTGCCACAGGGCCAACGATCGGGACGGCGATCTACGTCAACAATCTCGCTACCGTCCACACCAACTCTCTCCCCCTCATTGTAGCGGTGTATCACCTCTTTCCCCCCGTTGTAATCTCTACTTAAACATGGTGCTCAACTCCATATATTATTTCCCAATGATCTATGGTTATCCTATGATGTTTGTGTAGATCCGCTTTGTCCTGTGGGTTAATCGTGATCTTGGTTGGTATGATTGTATATTTTATTTATGGTGTTGTCCTACGGTGCCCTCCGTTCTCGCTTAAACGTGAGGGGCCCCCGTTGTAGGTTGTTTCAATATGTTCATGGTTTGCTTATTGTCAGTGTTGCGGGGGATGACAGCAGCCCAAACGCGGAAAAGTGGGTTATGACGTATGGGAGTAAAGAGGACTTGATACTTAATACTATGGTTCGGTTTCATGAACTTAAGGATCTTTAGTAGTTGTGGATGCTTGCTAGGGGTCCAATCATAAGTGCATATGATCCTAGTAGAGAAAGTATGTTAGCTCATGCCTCTTCCTCATATAAAATGGCAAGAATGATTACTAGTACTTGTTATCGATTGCCTAGGGACAAATAACTTTCTTGTTGACAAAAGCTATCTACTAAACCACTAACTTATTTGTACTTTTATCTCAACAGCCCCTACTTTGTATTTACGTGCTCTTTATTATCTTGCAAAACTATCCCAAAGTACTTCTAGTTTCATACTTGTTCTAGGTAAAGCAGACGTCAAGTGTGTGTAGAGTTGTATCGGTGGTCGATAGAAGTTGAGGGAATATTTGTTCTGCCTTTAGCTCCCTATTGGGTTAGAAGTTGAGTTATACAGTAAATAAAAAGTCTACAAAGGATCCCCTATACTTTGTGGGTTATGAAGACCTTTTTCTGGCGCCGTTGCCGAGGAGTTATAGCGTGGGCTGAATATTCTCGTGTGTGCTTGTTTGCTTTATCACTAAGTAGTTTTTATTTACTGTTCTAAGTTGTTCTCTATCTTTAGTCATGGATATGGAACACGAAACACCAAAAAAATAGTGGTACTTGCTGCTCATGGAGATGGGGAACCTCCTAAAACCCTCGATGCTCATTATGTGAAAGATATTATGCACTACTTTGATAATCCTGAGAAAACCCCAGTCAACTATATAATGGGAGTAACGTTGGATCAACGTGAATACTTTAGGGATTATCGCTTGACTCATAAAGGGAAATTGTTATGGGATCAAATTCATATGTTGCATTGGTATGCTTATAATTTATGCTTGAGATATGATTATACTTGTTGCTCTAGGATGAATGCTCCACATCTTCCCTTTTCATGTGAATTCAATGATAATAAAACCTTGGCTTCTTATGCTAATGATATATATGATTATTATGATGTGGAACAAATAGAGGAATTTGTTGCTTTTAAGGGTGCTTGTGAAATTAAATGTTTGTTTGAAAAGTATGAAAATTATGATGATGTTGTTTACAGATCTGAAAATCTTGCTATTCTTAAATATTGCTATTTAAATTATAAATACAATGCCCATATTGATGCGTTTATTGAGAAGGTCTCCGCTGTCCAAGAAGAGACTAATATTTTGCAAGAGTCTATGGAAGAAGAAGTTAATGACATTGTGAGCTCATTGGATGAAAAAGGTGAGGACGAGAGCGAAGAACAAAAGGAGGAAAAGCAGATTGATCACCCGTTCCCACCTTTTCATGAGAGTAACCCCTCAACTCATACACTGTTTAATTTCCCTTTGTGCTTACCGAAGGATGAATGCTATGATGATTGCTATGATCCCGTTGATTCTTTTGAAATAACCCTTTTTGATTATTCTTTCTATGCTTGTGGCCAAGATGCCAATATGAATTATGCTTATGGAGATGAACTTGCTATAGTCCCATATGTCAAGAATGAAATTGTTCCTATTGCCCCCACAAATGATAGTCCTATTATCTTTTTGAATTCTCCAACTACACTATATCGGAGAAGTTTGCTCTTATTAAGGATTATATTGATGGGTTGCATTCTACCATTATGAATGATGATTTTTATGAATGTAATATGCATGTGCTCGCTGCTCCTACTTGCAATTATTATGAGAGAGGAACTACATCTCCGCCTCTCTATGTTTCCAACATGATAAAATTGTAAGAAACTGCTTATACTATGCGTTGGTCTTTACTTGATGTGCATGAATTGTTCTCGTATGACATGCCGATGCATAGGAATAGAGTTAGACTTCGTTGTTGCATGACACATATCAGTTTGTGCTCACTACTAAATGCCAAATCATTGCTAGTTAAAATTGGCATTGATATACCTTGGGATCCGGGTGGATTCCTTAGTTGAGCACTTTATGCCTAGCTTAATGGCTTTAAAGAAAGCACTGCCAGGGAGACAACCTGGAAGTTTAAAAAGAGGTGTCATTTATTTCTGTTGAGTGCTTTTATAAAGTAAAAAATATATAGAGGGGAACCTAAAACTTTTTCAAAAAGAAAAGTGAAAGTAAGAAGGACGAGCACCGTTGAAGTGGGGGACGTCCTTGAACTTTGTTCATGCTGATGGAAACTTTGTGAATCTTAATTATATAAAATTTTCAACAAAAATAATTATCCCCTTGTACAATTCCATTTTATTATAAAAATAATGTGCCAAGAGTTTGCCTTTAGGATGATTAGATTGCTTGTTGGTTTGTGCGGTGCAAAACAGAAACTTTGGTTGTAGTGCACGATTTTACATTTTTTATTGGAACGTTAAAGGGTTCATAAACTTTTTGCACAGTCTTGCTATCCAAAATGTTTATTTTTCCTAATCTTCTCAGAAGATTTAGAGTTGCAGAAGTATGGTGGATGTTCAAATCTTTACAGACTATCTTGTTTTCTAAGATTGCTGTTATAGCTTCATTATTTGCATATGTTTGAATTATTTTTGAAGCCTCCTTGACTTGGGGCCATAGAATTGTGAAAGAATACAATGGGTAATATTTGTTTATAATTATACAATAATGTTAGAGCAGTACATGATGGGATTTCATTGATCATATGCACTAACCCCGCCACTAAAAATGTAATGCCCAGGATGGGACTATATCTCCTACGTGTCGAGGCACGACTTAGAGACATAACCCCATGCTGGAATGATCGCAAGTTTGGTATCTTTGCACAACTCATGTAAAAGATGGGGATGGAAAACATAAAATAGTTGGCTTACACTCGCCACGTCACCCAAATCATTACATGTTCAATCATCATACAATAAAACATCACAGCCCATCTAAGGGTAAAATCCAAATGACAAGATACCAAACATAATTTGAATCCACAGGTCGGATCGAATCCTAGTAGAAGTTCCACTACTGATCATCAGGATAACGAACATAGTAACGGCTACGCTCCTCGTCGTACTCCCAGTCTAGCTCGGTGCCATCACTTGGATAGCTCACCATCGGACCTGCATCTGGTGTAGTGAAGTAACTGTGAGCCACAGAGGACTCAGCAATCCCGTTCCCGGGTAACATGACTATTTAAGCCATGGGTGTGGAACAAGGCTGAAGAAAGAATAATAATAAGTGGTTGCAGCAGCACTAGCCTAGCTTACGTGAATGAGAGCGAGAAGAGAAGGCGCCTCGGTCGAGAGATGATCACGAAGTGATCCTAAACTAATCAAGTCAAACATTACCCCACCGTGTTCATCTCCCGAAACCCCTTCGGAAAATGACAGTCACGGTACACACGCTGGTAGTGTATTGGAACAATGTGTCAAGTTTTCTACAACCGGATATTAACAAGCTCCCATCTGCCACATAACCGCGGGCACGGCTTTCGAAAGTTCATAACCCTGCAGGGGTGTTCCAACTTGGCCCATGACAAGCCCACGATCCACGGAGTCGCAACTCCAAGGTGGGAAGACCAGAGTATTCTCGGAATCCCGTGCTCAAGATACTCCGAACTAAGGTAGGGCTAATCCAGCAAATCCTCCCGGCGTGCCGACACCCTGATAGTAGCCGCGCGTATCTCGTCTCAGGCCACGACCGGATGGGACAAGCTACGGGTTTTTACCAGACCTTGAGTTTCCTCGAGGTGGCCCCGCAGGTTGCCCAGTTCGGACCAACACTCATGTGGAGCACTGGCCCGGGGTTGTTGATTAAGAAAGAGGGTTAATTACTCCCAATGCAAGTTTAATTAGTTATTAGGCAAATAGTACCAATGTTGGGACTTGCTGGAAAATACTTAGCACTTAGCGGTTTATCGAGGGGGCCCCATAAACCCCAACCGTGTGAGGAACGCATAATCAAGGAACATAACACCGGTTTATACGGTTCCTAGCGGCATGAGTGGAACAAATCACCAAGCAAAAGGCTTAGCCTTCCACCCTTGCCAATATATAGATGATTTCATTTAGTAATTATTATAGTGTGATATAACCCAACAAAACTTCAACATGAAGCAAGCATCTTCAACTTCACCTGCAACTAGCAACGCTATAAGAGGGGCTGAGCGAAGCGTACTTATAGCCAATCAAAGGTTTGCATAGGTAGGGTGGTTAGACATGATCATGGTTACAAGTAGGAGGTTGACATGAAAGGCATGGGCATCGAGGCAAAACTATAGATCGAGATTACTAGCAATATGCAAAAATAGTAATGGTATCCGGGTTCGGTCATCTTGCCTGAAGAGTTGTCGTTCGGATCGTAAGAGGGGTCCTCGTTCTCAACCTCGGTAGTAACCTCGTGCTCGTACTCGTACTCGGTCTCAGCTTCCGGCTCTAAACAACACAACCACACAAGGCACGAATCAACAAGATGCAATGCGCACACCAAAATGATGGATGCACTATGAGAGCACACGGAGCACGGAAAAATAAGCATTCAAGCAAAAGCTTCAAAACAAGATAACAATAGGATATTATGAATCTACACGGAAAATCAATCAAGTTTCATATAAGACTTGCTGCAATCGGAGCTACGGGCTAAAAGTTACACACAAAACAATAAACAAGCGAAAACTGAAAATTACAGCAACATAGCAACTTCGGAGCACTAGATAAATAAGCTACAGCACTGAAACATCATGGCAAAGGGCATGAACATAAACTAGACATATCCTACAGCAAATAAGTCCATTGGTGCACCCCCAAAGGAGCCACGGATCAATAGCAACAAGCTTGGACATATTGAACTTGACAACAAAATCCTGACAGCAGAATTTTATTGAAACTTTGGAGCAAAAGTTAAATATGCTACAGCCACTCAAATAAGCATGTGAGAGCATCAATGGATAGCCAACAATATATACTACAAGGAACCATCAAGAGTCACCCCAAAACTATCATGGTTTGTCCTAGAACAGCAAGCAAACATGGCATCTGAGAATTACAGATTCCAGACTTGGTGAAATTCCACTAAGTGTTAAACAGCAGTTTCATCATGGCATCTTTGAGAGCAAGTTTAAGTCACCTCAAAACTAAACATGGCAAGTGGTAAGCACCACATCAAAGAACATATGATGGTGATTCCAAAACACCTAAGCATGCATCATGGAGATAAACACAACGATAGCAATGAGCTCAACAAGATGGCATCTCATAACAAGTAAAACAACATCACAGCCACATGGCATTTTGCAAAGAAGATAAACATGGCAAGAATAAATCTATCATGCAACCTAACACAAACAACATGTAGAGCATGGCAAGACGAACACGTGGACATGTCATTTGCAACAATCGGATAACCGAGCTATAAGTTATCACTATGCAAAGATGGCATAAAAACATCACTAACAACAGTTTATAACGGGATACACTCTTGCAACAGAAAAATAAGCATCTAGATGACCTCAAACATGCATGGCACAATGGAATGAATCGTAGTGCTAGTCACCACGAACGTCTGGAGATGTCATTTGCGCAAAACGGAGCAACACACACAAAGTTATCACAGTTGCAAGATAGCATCAGTCAACAAGCAAACAGGGACTTAGTGGAGGCGGATCGGGTCGGGGTCGCGGAGCGGAGCGGTCGTGCGGATCCGGGCGCTAACGGGCGGGATCCGACCCGT
This sequence comes from Secale cereale, assembly GCA_902687465.1. Taxonomy (NCBI): domain Eukaryota; kingdom Viridiplantae; phylum Streptophyta; class Magnoliopsida; order Poales; family Poaceae; genus Secale; species Secale cereale. The sequence continues at coordinate 828,138,699 of LR738713.1, forward strand.
TAGGAACCCGCGGGGAGGAGATCCCGATCGGGCCTCCCGTTCGGCCGAGGGCGGCGGCGCTGCCTCGATGCGGCAGGGCGGGGCCGGCGGCTGGACTCGCGAGGCCCAGGTGGGGCGGCGCAACGGGCCAGCCCAGCCGAGGGGTGCTGGCGGCGGGCGGAGAGGTTGGCCAACGGGCCGGGGAGGTGGAGCGGCGGCCCGCCTGGCCTGGTAGGAAGCGGCCCGCGCGGGAGGCCTAGCGGGGCGGCGATCGATGGCAGGCCTAGGGTTCGCTCGGCCTGCGAACGCCTGGCCCAGGAGGCGCAGCGATCGATCTGGATCGGGGCTTCGCTTCCCGCGATCGGTCCCAGGGCGGCGGCGGTCGAGCGCCCTGAGCGTCGTTGGCGTCGGGAGGCTGGCTGGGGCGCTGTCCCCGGCGGGAGGAAGCGGACGGAGGCGGGGCCCGCGGTGGTGGCGGCTCTGGCCGGCCGGCGAGGCGGCGGAGGCGGCCGGCCCGGCGGCTGTGGCGAGCTCCGGCCGGTGAGGATGAGGTGGCGGCGGTGGAGCTCCGGCGAGGGTCCGGCGATTGCTCCGGCGAGCTCCGGCCGGAGTTGGAGATGGTGGCTGGAGGAAGAAGAAGGAGAGGAAGGGGAGCTAGGGTTTCCTTGATTTGGGGCAAAAATTGGGGGAAGTGGACAAATATATAGGCACAAGGAGTTAGGGTTGTCCAAATGGGGTGTGGTTTTCGGCCACGCGATCAGAATTGGATGGGCTAGATGAAGGGAGTGGTTTGGATTGGTTTGGTGGGCTGTTGAAGGGGTGTCTTGGGCCTCAAAGTGGAGGCACTTTGAGCCCACGAGAATAACTGTTGGGGTAGCAAACGAACTCGAAACGCGACGAGATTTGACAGGCGGGTTTCACACACCAAAACAACAACACACGACAAGTCTCGCGCCAAACCGGTAACGTTACACGGCCAAACACCAAAGTAGGCCTACGGGAAGCCACGGACACGTGAGGGATCTCCGGAACGCAAAACGGACAACGGGAAGGAACGCGTGGAACCGGATGCAACCGACAAAACAAATGCAATGCGATGCACATGACTACATGATATGAATGAATGCCACACACTCATACAACAAAACGACGAAAACCCGAAAGACAAAGAACCCGAAAAGGAATAGATGAAGCCAGAGATATATTATATGCCCAAAAGGGAAAGTATTACATCTGGGGCATTACAAACTCTCCTCTACTACAAAAAGATCTCGTCCCGAGATCTAGGACTGGAAAAAGGAAGGGTACTCGGAACGAAGATGATCTTCTCGTTCCCACGTAGCTTCTCGGTCGGTGTGATGTGACCACTTGACTTTCAAGAATTTGATGGACTTGTTGCGGGTCTTGCGCTCGGTTTCTTCGAGAATAGCAACGGGATGCTCTCGGTAGGACAAGTCTTGTTGAAGATCAATCTCTTCAAACGGAATCATGCGTTCAGGTGCCTTGAAGCATTTGCGGAGTTGAGACACATGAAACACATCATGAACATTGGCGAAGTTGGAAGGGAGCTCAAGTTGATAGGCTAGATCGCCTCTTTTACCAAGGATCTTGAAAGGCCCGACGTATCTAGGAGCAAGCTTTCCTTTGATACCGAATCTTTGGGTGCCTTTCATCGGAGAAACACGGAGATAGACGTGATCACCAATGTTGAAAGCCAAATCACGATGCTTGCCGTCATAGTAACTCTTCTGACGCGACTGAGCGGCCTTGAGATTCTCACGTATGACTTTGCACATTTCTTCGGCTTCTGAGATCAAGTCATTGACAAGAAGTTGACGTTCGCCTGTTTCGGACCAGTTGAGAGGTGTACGGCACTTTCTACCATAGAGGATTTCAAACGGGGCTTTGCCTGCACTTGCTTGAAAGCTGTTGTTGTAAGAGAACTCAGCAAATGGAAGGCAATCTTCCCATTTCATGCCAAAAGATATGACACAGGCTCTGAGCATGTCTTCTAGAATCTGATTCACTCGCTCGACTTGACCACTAGTCTGAGGGTGAAAAGCAGTGCTTAACCTGATCTTAGTGCCCATGGCGGACTGAAAGGAGTCCCAGAACTTTGAAGTGAACAAACTTCCACGGTCTGAGGAGATAACTTGAGGAATGCCATGTAGGGACACAATTCTGGAAGTGTACAACTCTGCCAATTGAGCTGCATTGATGGATTCTTTGACTGGAAGGAAGTGAGCGACTTTGGTAAGCTTGTCAATCACCATGAAGATAGAATCATTCCCTCTCTTGGACTTAGGAAAGCCAGTGACGAAATCCATTTCAATGTGGTCGAATTTCCACTCGGGAATAGGAAGAGGTTGGAGAAGACCGGCTGGACATTGATGCTCTGCCTTCACTCTTCTGCAGACATCACATTCATGGACGAATTGGGCAATCTCCCTTTTCATGCGTGTCCACCAGTAAGATTGCTTGAGGTCTTGGTACATCTTGGAACTGCCAGGATGAATGGAAAGGAGAGAATCATGTGCTTCTTCCATTATGAGCTTCCTAAGATCACCTTTGGGAACAATGAGTCTGTCCTCGAAGAACAAGGTATCTCTCTCATCAACACGATAGCACTTGTATTTAGGAGTGCCCTTTGCAATACCATGTTTCACCTTCTGCACCATGGCATCACTGAGTTGGGCCTCACGGACCTGATCTTCCAAGGTAGGAGCAACTTGAAGATTTGCAAGAAAACCCTGCGGAACAACTTGGAGGTTGAGCTTCCTGAAAGCTTCACAAAGCTCAGGCTGGAACGGCTTGATAAGAAGGCTGTTGCAATATGCCTTTATGCTCAAAGCATCTGCAATCACATTCGCCTTGCCAGGAGTGTATTCAATGCTGGGATCATACTCTTGGATCATTTCAACCCAACGAGTCTGGCGGAGGTTCAGATTAGGCTGTGTGAAGATGTACTTCAAGCTCTTGTGATCAGTGAAGATGTCGACTTTTCTGCCCAACAACAGATGTCTCCACGTAATCAAAGCATGTACCACAGCTACTAGCTCGAGATCATGTGTGGGATAGTTCTTCTCACTTGGCTTCAGCTGACGAGAAGTGTATGCCACAATTCTCTTATCTTGCATAAGCACACCACCAAGTCCTTGAAGAGAAGCATCACAGAATACTTCGTAGGGCTTGGACTCATCTGGAGGAGTAAGAAATGGAGAAGAGACGAGCTTTTCTTTTGAGAGTTTTGAATGCCACTTCACACTCTGGAGACCAAAAGTATTTGACATTCTTCTGCAGCAAGTTGGAAAGAGGCTTGGCAATCTTGGAGAATTTCTCAACGAACCTTCTGCAATAGCTGGCAAGACCCAGAAAACTACGGAGTTGCTTGATGTTCTGAGGAGCTTCCCAGTTGACAATTGCTTCAACTTTCTCGGGATTTACCGCAATACCGTCAGCTGACATGATATGGCCCAGGTACAAAACCTTATCAAGCCAAAATTCGCACTTGGAGAACTTGGCATCGAACTTATGTTCACGGAGTCGATCAAGAACCAGACGTAAGTGCTTTTCGTGATCTTCTTCATTCTTGGAAAATACCAGAATATCATCCAGATACACAAGCACAAACTCGCCGGTGTAGGGGTTGAAGATGTAGTGCATCATTCTCGAAAAGGTAGGAGGAGCATTGGCGAGACCAAAGGACATGACTGTATATTCATATGAGTCGTAGCTCGTTCTGAAGGCAGTCTTGGGGATGTCTTCCTCGCGAATGCGAATTTGGTGATAGCCCATTCGGAGATCGAGCTTAGAGAACACTTTAGCTCCTTTGAGCTGCTCGAAGAGTTCGTTGATGTTGGGGAGCGGATACTTGTTCTTTATTGTCTTCTTGTTCAATGGCCGGTAATCAACGCAGAGACGCTCCGTGACATCTTTCTTCTTGAAAAATAAGACACCACAGCCCCAAGGAGACGTACTAGGCCTGATGAGACCCATACGCTCATGTTCATCAAGATGCTTCTTCAATTCCTTCAATTCTTTGGGAGAGAGCTTGTACGGATGCCGGCATGCTAGCTCAGTACCCGGCTTGAGTTCAATGACGAATTCCACCTTACGGTGTGGAGGCATGCCTGGAAGTTCTTCAGGAAAGACGTCTTGATATTCGTTTACCACCGGAATTTGAGATATGGCATTAATCTCGCCCTTATCATTGAGAGAGAAAAGCCTGATAGTGTTATCCCTGGCGGCGAAGATAATCACATCATCATCGGAATGAGTAATCTTGACTTCCTTATGTGCACAGTCAATTTGAGCATCATGCTGAGAAAGCCAATCCATCCCGAGGATGAGGTCAATGTCAGAGTTGCCAAGAACCACCGGTTTAGCCAGAAAGCAATAATCACCCATGCGAATAGAAACATCCGGAGCATACACACCAGAGTTCATACGTCTCCCCGGAGAAATAACTTGCAACCTCTGAGGCAAATTTTTGGTGACAATGTTGTGCTTGGATGCAAATGGGAATGACATGAAGGAATGTGAAGCACCCGAATCAAACAAAACTTTAGCTGGAAAAGAGTTAACTGAAAGGTTACCAAAAATCACATCAGAAGAATTCTCCGCTTGCGCTGCATTCATCAGATTGACCCTTGCTTGCTTGGGATTATGCTTGACAATAGCTGAACTCACAGGTGGAGGAGGTGGAAGACGCTTCGGGTTGGGGCACTTGTTAGCATAGTGACCTTTCTGAGTGCATTTGTTGCAAGTCACTTCTGAGAGAGGACGGAAATGAGAACCACTTGACTTGGAACCTTGAGACTGAAACTGATTCCTCGACTGGTTGCTCGGGTTGGGTGGGTGGGAGAAACCACGACCACTAGAGTTCTTGTTGTTGTTGGAGTTGTTGTAGGGAGCTCGAATCACTGGAGGAGGAGGAAGCCAAAATTTCTGTTGCTTCGCGACGACTAGAGAAGATGAGGAGGAGTGAACGGCATCTCGAATCCTCTTTTTGGAAGCCTCCATCTTGAGCTGAGCTGCCTCCTGTTTCAAAGCCATGTTATAGAATTTGTCGAATTCATCGGGCTCGAACAAGGTGAGAGCAAGTTGAAGTTCATCTTTCAGGCCTCCGCGGAACTGATAGATTTTTCTCTTGGCATCAGGAATGTCTTGCTTAACATAGCGGGCGAGGTTTTGGACCTTGACATTATACTGGTAGACAGTCATAGAGCCCTGCTTCAGGTTGCGGAATTGCTCACGCATACCCTCGATGACACTTGTTGGAATGTGGTGAGAGCGAAAGTCCTTGCAGAAATCCTCCCAAGAGATCACACGACCTGGTCTGGAGTCTTTGTACTGCTGCCACCAGTCAGCTGCTTGGTCTTTGAGTTGGAAGGCTGCAAACTTCACATAGTCCTCTTCTCTTACGTTACTGCACTCAAAATGCTTCTTTATATCGGTTAACCAATCTTCAGCATCAAGAGGGTCGACACAGTAACTGAAAGCTTTTGGATTATTGGCCAAGAACTGGTTGAGAGTAGCATGGTGCTGTTGGTTGAAGAAATTGCCTTGATTCCCTGGAACACCCTGATTAGCTTGATTAGCTTGCATCTGCTACAACATCTGCATCAACAACTGGGTGTTCTGATTTGTAGTCTGCATAATCGCTCTCCAAGCCTCAGACGAAGGAGGAGGGGAAGTAGGACGATCTGGGACCTCTTCACCCTCTGGGTTAGCGTTGGGAACTTTTTTCGGAGCCATCCTGAAAGAGATGACCACGAATCAGCAATTGATTGAAAGAAGGTATAAGCTGAATCAACGGATTGAAATGCAACATAGTCTTCACAATAATCATTCGAACAAGAGGAACGAATGAAATTCTCAGTTAAATGATAACATCAATGTTCACGAGAAGCCTCATAGGGGACAAAGGTAAAAAGAAAAACAACAAGGTACGGATGGAAACAAACACAAGGTAGGAGCTTCGTTCTAACATCTTTGTGCTGAAAGCATATGAACGCGTTACGAAAGGGTTTTGCAATCCCCGGATCAGCATAGCCAAGGACCCTTTAAGATGCAACTCCCGATCGGAACATCGGTCATAAAACCACTTCACTCAATGTAGAACCCCGAACTCACTAACCTGCATTCGTTGGAAGAATGCCTACGATCTACTGGATAACCCACCTATGAATTTCCGAAAGTTTCCAGTTATGCAATCAGGTGTTGGGAATACAGGGGAAGCACCGCGCAATCAACTCTAAACCTACATCCAGCTGTATCCATCCTTCAACACATAACCAGTCTTTCTCGGAAACCGTCTACCTCGGACCTTCGAAAAGCATCCACTATAACAAGCTATGGCAATACTCCCGAACTACCTCCCCAGTACTGGGTGATGTCGGGGTTATCTTACCACTAACCGTATAGGAGAGATTTTCGATGTCGGCCGTCTTAAGTATTTAGTACTGCCGCGATATGCTTGTGACGACAATACCCCGAAGCTCAACTCCCCGGGACACTGCCACAACCCCTAATGTCAGGAGGCATCGAGAACAATATCCTCGTCACAAGAACATCGAAACAATCCCACAATACTCGCGAGATTCCTAAAAAAAATTGGTGCAATTTTTGAAGATAGAAGAGACAAGAGTAGCCGTCAGGAGTCCTCACCAGAGAGAAAGGGGATGAGAAGCAAAGAAATCCTACTCTCCGATATAATATATAGGACTCAAAATATTTTTAGTGTGTGCCTAGACTCGACCGTCAACGATTCGATCAATCAGTGGGGGCTTCTAGGTCGGAGAAGGCTCTGAATACCAACTTGTAATGCCCAGGATGGGACTATATCTCCTACGTGTCGAGGCACGACTTAGAGACATAACCCCATGCTGGAATGATCGCAAGTTTGGTATCTTTGCACAACTCATGTAAAAGATGGGGATGGAAAACATAAAATAGTTGGCTTACACTCGCCACGTCACCCAAATCATTACATGTTCAATCATCATACAATAAAACATCACAGCCCATCTAAGGGTAAAATCCAAATGACAAGATACCAAACATAATTTAAATCCACAGGTCGGATCGAATCCTAGTAGAAGTTCCACTACTGATCATCAGGATAACGAACATAGTAACGGCTACGCTCCTCGTCGTACTCCCAGTCTAGCTCGGTGCCATCACTTGGATAGCTCACCATCGGACCTGCATCTGGTGTGGTGAAGTAACTGTGAGCCACAAAGGACTCAGCAATCCCGTTCCCGGGTAACATGACTATTTAAGCCTTGTGTGTGGAACAAGGCTGAAGAAAGAATAAGAATAAGTGGTTGCAGCAGCACTAGCCTAGCTTACATGAATGAGAGAGAGAAGAGAAGGCGCCTCGGTCGAGAGATGATCACGAAGTGATCCTAAACAAATCAAGTCAAACATAACCCCACCGAGTTCATTTCCTGAAACCCCTTCGGAAAATGACAGTCACGGTACACACGCTGGTAGTGTATTGGAACAATGTGTCAAGTTTTCTACAACCGGATATTAACAAGCTCCCATCTTCCACATAACCGCGGGCACGGCTTTCGAAAGTTCATAACCCTGCAGGGGTGTTCCAACTTGGCCCATGACAAGCCCACGATCCGCGGAGTCGCAACTCCAAGGTGGGAAGACCCGAGTATTCTCGGAATCCCGTGCTCAAGATACTCCGAACTAAGGTAAGGCTAATCCAGCAAATCCTCCCGGCGTGCCGACACCCTGATAGTAGCCGCGCGTATCTCGTCTCAGGCCACGACCGGATGGGACAAGCTACGGGTTTTTACCAGACCTTGAGTTTCCTCGAGGTGGCCCCGCAGGTTGCCCAGTTCGGACCAACACTCATGTGGAGCACTGGCCCGGGGTTGTTGATTAAGAAAGAGGGTTAATTACTCCCTATGCAAGTTTAGTTAGTTATTAGGCAAATAGTACCAATGTTGGGACTTGCTGGAAAATACTTAGCACTTAGCGGTTTATCGAGGGGGCCCCATAAACCCCAACCGTGTGAGGAACGCATAATCAAGGAACATAACACCGGTTTATACGGTTCCTAGCGGCATGAGTTGAAAAAATCACCAAGCAAAAGGCTTAGCCTTCCACCCTTGCCAATATATAGATGATTTCATTTAGTAATTATTATAGTGTGATATAACCCAACAAAACTTCAACATGAAGCAAGCATCTTCAACTTCACCTGCAACTAGCAACGCTATAAGAGGGGCTGAGCGAAGCATACTTATAGCCAATCAAAGGTTTGCATAGGTAGGGTGGTTAGACATGATCATGGTTACAAGTAGGAGGTTGACATGAAAGGCATGGGCATCGAGGCAAAACTATAGATCGAGACTACTAGCAATAGGAAAAAATAGTAATGGTATCCGGGTTCGGTCATCTTGCCTGAAGAGTTGTCGTTCGGATCGTAAGAGGGGTCCTCGTTCTCAACCTCGGTAGTAACCTCGTGCTCGTACTCGTACTCGGTCTCAGCTTCCGGCTCTAAACAACACAACCACACAAGGCACGAATCAACAAGATGCAATGCGCACACCAAAATGATGGATGCATGATGGATGCACTATGAGAGCACACGGAGCACGGAAAAATAAGCATTCAAGCAAAAGCTTAAAAACAAGATAACAATAGGATATTATGAATCTACACGGAAAATCAATCAAGTTTCATATAAGACTTGCTGCAATCGGAGCTGCGGGCTAAAAGTTACACACAAAACAATAAACAAGCGAAAACTGAAAATTACAGCAACATAGCAACTTCGGAGCACTAGATAAATAAGCTACAGCACTCAAACATCATGGCAAAGGGCATGAACATAAACTAGACATATCCTACAGCAAATAAGTCCATTGGTGCACCCCCAAAGGAGCCACGGATCAATAGCAACAAGCTTGGACATATTGAACTTGACAACAAAATCCTGACAGCAGAATTTTATTGAAACTTTGGAGCAAAAGTTAAATATGCTACAGCCACTCAAATAAGCATGTGAGAGCATGAATGGATAGCCAACAATATATACTACAAGGAACCATCAAGAGTCACCCCAAAACTATCATGGTTTGTCCTAAAACTGCAAGCAAACATGGCATCTGAGAATTACAGATTCCGGACTTTGTGAAATTCTACTAAGTGTTAAACAGAAGTTTCATCATGGCATCTTTGAGAGCAAGTTTAAGTTACCTCAAAACTAAACATGGCAAGTGGTAAGCACCACATCAAAGTACATATGATGGTGATTCCAAAACACCTAAGCATGCATCATGGAGATAAACACAACGATATCAATGAGCTCAACAAGATGGCATCTCATAACAAGTAAAACAACATCACAGCCACATGGCATTTTGCAACGAAGATAAACATGGCAAGAATAAATCTATCATGCAACCTAACACAAACAACATGTAGAGCATGGCAAGACGAACACGTGGACATGTCATTTGCAACAATCGGATAACCGAGCTATAAGTTATCACTATGCAAAGATGGCATAAAAACATCACTAACAGCAGTTTATAACGGGATACACTCTTGCAACAGAAAAATAAGCATCTAGATGACCTCAAACATGCATGGCACAATGGAATGAATCGTAGTGCTAGTCACCACGAACGTCTGGACATGTCATTTGCGTAAAACGGAGCAACACACACAAAGTTATCACAGTTGCAAGATAGCATCAGTCAACAAGCAAACAGGGACTTAGTGGAATATAGAGGTCAACCTTCAGATCTGGAATCACGGGCTGGAGAAGAGGCGGATCGGGTCGGGGTCGCGGAGCGGAGCGGTCGGGCGGATCCGGGCGCTAACGGGCGGGATCCGACCCGTTAGGAACCCGCGGGGAGGAGATCCCGATCGAGCCTCCCGATCGGCCGAGGGCGGCGGCGCTGCCTCGATGCGGCAGGGCGGGGCCGGCGGCTGGACTCGCGAGGCCCAGGTGGGGCGGCGCAATGGGCCGGCCCAGCCGAGGGGTGCTGGCGGCGGGCGGAGAGGTTGGCCAACGGGCCGGGGAGGCGGAGCGGCGGCCCGCCTGGCCTGGTAGGAAGCGGCCAGCGCGGGAGGCCTGGCGGGGCGGCGATCGGTGGCAGGCCTAGGGTTCGCTCGGCCCACGAACGCCTGGCCCAGAAGGCGCAGCAATCGATCTGGATCGGGGCTTCGCTTCCTACGATCGGTCCCAGGGCGGCGGCGGTCGAGCGCCCTGAGCGGCGCTCGCGTCGGGAGGCTGGCTGGGGCGCTGTCCCCAGCGGGAGGAAGCGGACGGAGGCGGGCCCCGCGGTGGTGGCGGCTCTGGCCGGCCGGCGAGGCGGCCGGCCCGGCGGCGGTGGCGAGCTCCGGCCGGTGAGGATGAGGTGGCGGCGGTGGAGCTCCGGCGAGGGTCCGGCGAGCTCCGGCCGGAGTTGGAGATGGTGGCTGGAGGAAGAAGAAGGAGAGGACGGGGAGCTAGGGTTTCCTTGATTTGGGGCAAAAATTGGGGGAAGTGGACAAATATATAGGCACAAGGAGTTAGGGTTGTCCAAATGGGGTGTGGTTTTCGGCCACGCGATCAGAATTGGATGGCCTAGATGAAGGGACTGGTTTGGATTGGTTTGGTCGGCTGTTGGAGGGGTGTCTTGGGCCTCAAAGTGGAGGCACTTTGAGCCCACGAGAATAACTGTTGGGGTAGCAAACGAACTCGAAACGCGACGAGATTTGACAGGCGGGTTTCACACACCAAAACAACAACACACGACAAATCTCGCGCCAAACCGGTAACGTTACACGGCCAAACACCAAAGTAGGCCTACGGGAAGCCACAGACACGTGAGGGAGCTCCGGAACGCAAAACGGACAACGGGAAGGAACGCATGGAACCGGATGGAACCGACAACACAAATGCAATGCGATGCACATGACTACATGATATGAATGAATGCCACACACTCATACAACAAAACGACAAAAACCCGAAAGACAAAGAACCCGAAAAGGAATAGATGAAGCCAGAGATATATTATATGCCCAAAAGGGAAAGTATTACATCCGGGGCATTACAAAAAATTCGATTAAGTTTTGTGTGGATGAAGTGTTCGAAGATCGAGGATGTCTCGATGTGAGGAGAAGGAGGAGAGGAAAGAGCTCAAGCTTGGGGATGCCCAATGCACCCCAAGTAAATATTCAAGGAGACTCAAGCGTCTAATCTTGGGGATGCCCCAGAAGGCATCCCATCTTTCTTCAACAAGTAACGGTATGTTTTCAGATTCGTTTCGTTCTCATGATATGCGTAAATTCTTAGAGCGTCGTGTGCTTTTTATTTTTATTTTAATAATGCACCATGCTGGTATGAGATGGCAAATTTGTAGAATGCTCTTTGCACTTCACTTTTATCTTTTGAGTATGGCTCTATAGAATGCTTCATGTGCTTCACTTATATCTTTTGAAGTTTGGATTGTCTGTTTCTCTTCACATAGAAAACCGATGTTCATAGAATGCTCTCGTGCTTCACTTATATTTGTTAGAGAATGATCTTTTGTTGAAAGAATTAAACCCTCATGCTTCACTTATATTTGTTTAGAGAGTCAAATGGAATTGGTCAATTGCATGGTTAGTCATAAAATCCTACATAAAACTTATGGATCACTGAATATGATATGTTTGATTCCTTGCAATAGTTTTGCGATATAGAGATGATAATATGTGGGAGGTACTAGTGGAAGATTGTGTTTAGTAAGATATTTATGTTAAGGTTTGTGATTCCCGAAGCATGCACGTATAGTCTCTCGTTATGTCGGGAAGTTGGAGCATAATTTATCCTTGATTGTCATATCTTTGTGTGAAGGTCGAGGGCGCGCGATGGTTAACTCCTACCAACCTCCCCCGTAGGAGCATGCGTAGTATTACTTTGCTTCAAGGGCTAATAAACTTTTGCAATAAGTATGTGAGTTCTTTATGAATAATGTGAGTCCATGGATTATACACACTCTCACCCTTTCATAATTGCTAGCCTCTCTCGTGCCGTGCAACTTTCGCCGGTGCATAAACTCTATTATACCTTCCTCAAAACAGCCACATACCTACCCATTATGGCATTTCCATAGCCATTCCGAGATATATTGCCATGCACTTCCATCATATAGTTGACTTGAGCATTCATTTTCATATTACTTTGCATGATCGTAAGACAGCTAGCACGATATTTTCATGGCTTGTCCGTTTTTTGATATCTTCGCTATGCTAGATCATTGCACATCCTGGTATACTGCCAGAGGCATTCATTTAGAGTCATACTATGTCATAGGTATCGAGATGTATTTTTTACTTCTTTTGAGTTATAAGTAAATAGAAGTGTGATGATCATCATTATCCATTATTAGAGCATTACCCCAGTATTGATAGGATGATGGAGACCATGATTCCCCCACAAGTTGGGATAAGACTCCGGACTTCAAAAATAATAAAAGAGGCCAAAGAAGCCCAAATAAAAAAAGAGGCCAAAGAAGCCAACCAAAAAATATATAAAAAAGAGAAAACAAAAAAAATGAAAGGAAAAGAAAAGGGGCATACAAATACCACACTTGTGCTTCAAAGTAGCACCATGTTTTTCATGTAGAGAGTCTCCTATGCTTTCACTTTCATATACTAGTGGGAATTTTTCATAGTAGTTTGATGCATACGCACTTAGTTTCATATTGAGCTTTCATACACTTATAGCTCTTAGTTGCATCTGTTGCATGGCAATCCCTACTCCTCACATTGATATCGATTGATGGACATCTTCATAGTCCATTAGTTTGCCTAGTTGATGTGAGACTTTCTTCCCTTCTTTTGTCTACTACCACCGCATTCTATTCCACCTATATTGCTATATCCATGGCTTGTGCTCATGTATTGCGTGAGAGTTGAAAATGTTGAAGCGCGTTAAAAAGTATGAACCAATTGCTTGGCTGACACCGAGGTAGTACATGATTTATACTTTGAGCTGGGAAACAGAGCATGACAAGACTATATGATTTTGTAGGGATAACGTTCTTTAGCATTTTATATTCTGAAAGACATGATTGTTTGTTGGGATGCCCGAGTATTGATGTCTTTATGTCAAATTATAGACTATTGCTTTGAATCAATCATGTCTTAATATCCATGCCATGACTAGATATATGATCAAGTTTATGCTAGGTAGCATTCCACATCAAAAATTATCTTTTTTATCATTTACCTACTCGAGGACGAGTAGGAATTAAGCTTGGGGATGCTGATCCGTCTCCGTCGTATCTATAATTTTTTTATTGTTTCATGCCAATATTATACAAGTTGTACATATTTTTGGCAACTTTATATATGATTTATTGGACTAACCTATTGATCCACTGCCAAGTGCCAGTTCCTGTTTTCTGCATGTTTTTTGTATCGCAGAGTATCCATATCAAACGAAGTCCAAATAAAATAAAATTTCACGGAGAATTATTTTGGAATATATGTGATTTTTAGGAGGTGGAAGCAACGTAAACGGCGGCCCGTAGGCCCCACAACCGACGAGGGCACGCGAGAGGTGTCTTATGCCCACCTGGAACGTCGGTTGGAGCTGTACTTCGGGCGCAAGGAAGCTTATATCCGGAAAAAATCGTGTAAAAATCTCAGCGCAATCGGAGTTACGGATTTCCGGGAATATAAGAAACGGTTTTCGGCCAGGTCTGGGGGACGCGAAATAGAGGGAGATAGAGACAGATCCAATCTCGGAAGGGCTCTCGCCCCTCCCATGCCATGGAGACCATGGACCAGAGGGAGAACCCTTCTCCCACCTAGGGAGGAGGCCAAGCAAAAATAAGAAGGAGGGGGGCTCTCTCCCCCTCGCTTCCGGTGGCGCCGGAGTGCCACCGGGGCAACGATTGGGACGGCGATCTACATCAACAATCTTGCTACCGTCCAGACCAACTCTCTCCCCCTCATTTCAGCGGTGTATCAACTCTTTCCCCGGCTATAATCTCTACTTAAACAAGGTTCTCAACTCCATATATTATTTACCAATGATCTATGGTTATCCTATGATGTTTGAGTAGATCTGCTTTGTCCTATGGGTTAATCGTGATCTTGGTTGGTATGATTGTATATTTTATTTATGGTGTTGTCCTACGGTGCCCTCCGTTCTCACGCAAACATGAGGGGCCCCCGCTGTAGGGTGTTGCAATATGTTCATGGTTTGCTTATTGTCAGTGTTGCGGGGGATGACAGCGGCCCAAACGCGGATAAGTGGGTTATGATGTATGGGAGTAAAGAGGACTTCATACTTAATACTATGGTTGGGTTTCACGACCTTAATGATCTTTAGTAGTTGCGGATGCTTGCTAGGGGTCCAATCATAAGTGCATATGATCCAAGTAGAGAAAGTTTGTTAGCTCATGCCTCTCCCTCATATAAAATTGCAAGAATGATTACCGGTACTTGTTATCGATTGCCTAGGGACAAATAACGTTCTTGTTGACAAAATATATCTACTAAACAACTAACTTATTTGTAATTTTATCTAAATAGCCCCTACTTTGTATTTACGTGCTCTTTATTATCTTGCAAAACTATCCCAAAGTACTTCTAGTTTCATACTTGTTCTAGGTGAAGCAAATGTCAAGTGTGCGTAGAGTTGTATCAGTGGTCGATAGAACTTGAGGGAATATTTGTTCTGCCTTTACCACCTCGTTGGGTTCGACACTCTTACTTATAAAAAAAGGCTACAAACGTTCCCCTATACTTGTGGGTCATTAGTGGGACCCCATGTTCCTCTCTTGGAGCCCCATCATTTACTCCGAATTTTCTTTGGCATCTTCGCCAACGCAAGACTTCTTGAATATTTCGAACTGTTCTTCCATAATTATCAGATTATCCTTTACAATCTTGGAGTAGGGTTCCCTTTTTGCGATGATCCGATGTTTCACCCTTACTTTCCAAGGCAGACAACACGCCGCTAAACTTGCCCATGGCGCGTTTGTTTATCTTCTTCATTGTCGGGTCTTGCCACGATAGAGTATATTTGATTTCATCCTGACCCGGGAACAAGAGTACCTGGTGCAGCTTAGTCTGCAGGCTCTGTTGGCTCAAAATTACCGGAGTCCACCTCCGTGACCACCAGTCTAGTAGTGATGAGCTGGTTTGGGCGTCGTGTCCTCTTCGGTTTCAGTTCTATACCGGCTTCGCTAGTCTTGATGCCGGGCTCGGTGCTGGTATCAGTGTCGGCCCCGGTCTCGATGTCGGTCTTAATCTCGGATGTGATAGGTGGGCCCTGTAACAACCGTTGCTCCTCGAGAAGGTTCAAATTGGCGGCTGCCGCCTCGTAGACGTTGCAATCGCCAGAACCATGTCCTTCATCATTGCTAGCCATGTTTCCTACATTAAATCTAGTCAATTAATTCTAGACCTAATAAAATGAATAATGACATAAAAAGTCCTATGTTTTGCAGGAATGTTGATTCATTCACGTTGTGGCAAATCCCGGGAATCGATATGTCCTAGTTTGTAGCACAAGTCATCCTGAAATTCACGGAAAATTTCGCCATGACCTTTGCTACAAACTGGACAAATAGAGCACCTCAAATTTGCCGGGAAGGAAATGAATCAACATTTCGGAAAAACATAGGCCACTCGAGATCATTCCCTGCAAACAACAAAAGGTCACTTGGGCACAATCGAACCACTTCAATGCTGCATATAACATTTGCACTTAAGAACCTGTACATGAGCAACTAATAAAAAATATGTCCTAATAAAAATCATGAACCCTAGAACTCAATTTCTATCCTAAATTTCAAATTATGACCCTAGAATTCAATTCAAATTATGTCCTAAATTTCTGTCATAATAAAAAATCAGTAAAAATTAAGAACCTACTAGATTTGCAGCACTAATAGAAATTTATATTTTTATACTGATTTTTCTCTCTAAACTAAACTCTACTGCCCTAATTAAAATCTAATTCAAAAACTAAGTTAGAAAAAATTCAGTTAACTACTAATAGAACAAAATTCAGTTAACTTTAGTGCTCTATAATGATGAAATGAAAAAAAAAATCAGTTAACTACTAATTTCATTCAATTAGATCATTTATTTAACTTCACCTCATTAACCTACTGTACCACTACTACTAGCAACACTACTAACCTAATTAAGCTAGTAAAACCCTACCGCCCAAACGTAAAAACATCTAATTGACATCTACTAGTACCACTAATACCCTAACCTAATTAACATATACTAGTACCACTATATATACTACTAGCAGCACTGCTACAACATTTTCTTCATTTTGTTCTTTTAAGAAAACATCTATGAAAACAAAAACCATAATTAAACTCTACTACCCTAACTAAAATTTTGTTCTAAACCAAACTGCCCTAGTTAAACCCTACTGTCGTAACTAAAATTTTGTTCTAAACTAAATTTTTCTCTAACCTAGCCAACCTAGTTTACCTAGCTAGTTAACCTAATGAACCAAATTAACCTAGCTAGTTCACTTAGTTACTTAACCTACCTAGTTAACCTACTTAACCTAGCTAATTCCTAGGGTTCATAACTAAATTCACCTAAGTAAATTAACCTAGAGAGGAGGGTGGGGCTTACAGAGAGGAGGGCGTCGAGGGTGGCTCGGGGGGACGGTTGCGAGGGGGTGCTCGGGGGAGATGGTGGCGCGGAGGGCGTCGAGGGTGGCTCCGTGGTGTCTACGGCAGCTCCGGTGATGGCGAGGAAGGCAGGGGCATCGAGGGAGGCAGGGCGGCGAGGAGCGGACATGGGTGGCTCCGGGGCCTAGAGGGTGCGCGGCTCCGGTGGCGGTGATGGCGCGCGGCTCTAGTGGTGGCTCTGGTGACGGCGACGGAGGCAGGGCAGCGAGGGAGCAGGGGCGGCGAGGGAGAGGTAGGGGAATCGCGCGAAGAATGGAGAATTGGGGGAAGAAGGTACACCCGCGCAGGGGCAAGTAAAACTTAGTAGTAGAGATAATTCCCAAGAAGTGCTATCGCTACTTAGCTATAGCGCTTTTTGAGGGAAAGCGTTGCTGCTATAGATAAATTAGCTATAGCGATTGTTCGTGAAAACGCGCTATAGCTAAAGTAGCTATGGCGCTTTCGTGAAAATGTGTTGCTGCTATTGCTTTCATCTTTTCATTTTCTTTTTCATTTGTCTTTCCTTTTTTTCCTTTTCTTAATTGCAGCACCATCGCCTTAAAATGCCTTGCTACTATTTTGTTAGTTGTAGCACTGTTTTAAGAAGGGTGCTACTACTATACCATGCCTGGCGACAATGGTCTAAACATTTATAGTAGCAACGCATTTTATGAGGGACGCGCTACTGCTACCTATACTGCTACTGTTAGATAGCAGTAGCGCTTTGTTTTAACAAGCGCTACTAATAAGTCTCTGTGTATAAGCTTTTCCCTAGTAGTGTACAGGCTTATAGCAAGAAAGGTTCTTACCTACGGCAAAAACCACAATGATGATTTATCAAGTTTGTTGTTTTAACCTTCTTCAAGGACCGATGTAGTCAAATTTGATTCAACTAAAGTAGGAGAAACAAACACCCACCAGCCACCTTTATGCAAAAACGAGTTGCATGTCTGTCGGTGGAACTGATCTCATGTACGTGGACATGTAAGGTTGGTCCGGGCCGCTTCATCTTACAATACCGCTGAATCAAAATAAGACGTTGGTGGTAAGCAGTATGACCTTCACCGCCCACAACTATTTGTGTTCTACTCGTGCATATCATTTACGCATAGACCTGGCTCATGATGCCACTGTTGGGGAACGTTGCATGGAAAACAAAAAATGTTCTACGCACACGCAATGATCTACCCATGGAGACGCATTGCAACGAGGGGGAGAGTGTGTCTACGTACCCTCGTAGACCTTACCCCGACGGCCAGCCCTAGGGCACGCCCTGCCCTGCGCTCCCTGCCATGTATTCCCCAAGGGGGAAGGAAAGAGGAGGAGAGGGAACGAAGGGGGAGACCTAGTCTCCTCTTTCCTTCTCTCCCCTAGGGCTGGCCAGCTATAGGGGCGCACCAGCCCCTTATGGGCTGGTGTGTTCCCTCACTTGGCTCAGTAAGCCCATAACTTTGTCGGGGTCGCCCGAAACCCGTTCCGGTGCCCTAACAAGTACCCGGTATTACCCGAAACACTTTTGGTGTCCAAATACCACCGTCCTATATAGCAATCTTTACCTCTCGGCTATTTCGAGACACCTCGTCATGTCTGTGATCTCATCTGGGACTCTGAACAACATTCGGTCACAAAATCACATAACTCATGTAATACTATAACATCATCGAACGTTAAGCGTGCGGATCCTACGGGTTCGAGAACTATGTAGACATGACCGAGACACCTCGCCGTTGTCAGGCCCAAGATGCGATTCTATCCTGATCACGTGACACTTACGTGATTGGGGCACAACCGCATTTCGGGTGCTTAGCAAGATGGATATCATTACATCGTACCATTACATACATACATGGGGGATAAAACAAAACATACAAGTCACATGAATACAACAACATCAATATAAGGCATCCGACTACGGATGCAAACATGAAAAAAAACAACGACATTCATCTGCTATCCCAGGCTGCCGGCCCGGAACCTAACCCAAGACTGAAGAAGAAGAAGAAAAAGAATAAGAAGAAGAAAGAACTCCAACAAAACGATCATCGCTCTCACGTCAAGACATCGGAAACCTGCACCTGCAACTGTTGTTGTAGTATTTGTGAGCCACGAGGACTCGGCAATCCCATAACCATTGGTAACAAGACTATCAAAGCTTAATAGGAAGGAAGAGGTAAAGTGGTGAGGTTGCAGCAGCGGCTAAGCAATATATGGTGGCTAACTTACCAGTACAAGAATAAGATGAGCATCTACGCAAGCGGTCGCAAACTAGTAGTGATCGATAAAGATCCTGAACTACCTACGAGTCAAACATAACCCCACCGTGTTCTCTTCTCAAAGTGAAAAGAGACAGTCACGGTTACTCACACAGTTGTGTGTTTTACTTCGGATCCTCTGTCAAGTTTTCTACAACCGGACATTAACAAATTCCAATCTGCCACATAACCGCTGGCACGGCTTTGAAAGATCATAACACTGTAGGGGCGTCCCAACTTAGCCCATCACAAGCTCTCACGATCAGCTGAAGTGATAAATATAATATCATCACCCCTTATCTTAGGGAAATCCAATTAGGCTCGGCATCCCGGTGCACAAGACATTTCGACAATGGTAAAACAAGTCCAGCAAGACCTCCCGGCGTGCCGACACCCTGATTGTAGCCGCGCGTATCTCGTCTCAGGCCACGGCCGGATGGGCGATTATACGAGTAAAACCAGCCCTCGGGTTTCCCCAAGGCGGCCCCGTATACTCCCCGTTTGGGACCAACACCATCAGCACTGCCCCCCTGCTATGTAGCAGAATCCTCGGGTAGCGCTAACTCCCTATGCAATTAATTAATTAATTAAGTTTTTATTTTGTTGCAAATTAAAACCAATGTTGGCCTTGCTGGAGGAGTTTTATTCAAAGACGAAGTGTCAAGGCGTCCCCATATACCCAACCGTGTAAGGAATGCAAAATCAAGGAACATAATGCCGGTTTATCGGCGCCTAAGGTGGCATGAGTGGAACAAAACACCGAGCAAAAGGCCAAGCCTTCCACCCATGCCCAGTATATAGGTGTGTTATTATACATATAACATATTGTGATATTCCAACAACAAGTTCCCTCCTGGAACGATCTTCATCTTCACCTGCAACTAACAACGCTATAAGAGGGGCTGAGCAAGCGGGTAACATAGCCAAACAATGGTTTTGCTAGGAAGGTTTCAAAGGTTATAGGCTTCATGGCAACAAGGACAGGGGCTGACAATAAAGATGGGTAGCGCGACATATAACGATAGCATCGAGACAACTAAGCAAAGGCAATGATAGTAAAGTGTGACGCCCGAAGACCGACGTCCCAGAAGATTCCAGAAGATTCCAGATATTCCGGGTTCTCCCGTGTGTTTCATTTGTGCTTGTGTTATTTATTTTTGCATTGCATCATGTCATCATGCCATCATGTCATATTTATTTTGCATCTCAACCAAATAAATCGTGTGGACCTTCGGTCCATTTAAATCGAGGGAAGGATGACTTCTCTTTATAACATATAAAGCCTCTCAATATTATTAGGGAGCTATATAATATAATATTCCAATTGTTTGGAATTAACCCAACACACTTGCATATTTTTCCTCATGCCTTTTGTTTCAAGTTTCATCGTAAAATCCTTGTCTATATTTCTTTTCCCGTTTATCGAGGTTCCTCCAAAAAGTCGAACATTTTTGGACACTTCATAAATCAAGTCTTAGTTCAAACCCATTTGATTAAATTCAAATAAGTTTGAATTATATCTCGTTCGTGCCTTTTCTATTTTTCTCGGACCGTGCTCATTTTATGATGCCCGAGAAAAATAACCTCTTGTGTTTTTCCCTAACCCCCCTCCTCATTCTTTTTTTCTCTTAGTTGTTTTCTGCTAAAAGGGAATATTAGAAGAAGAAGAGCAGCCAGCCCGAGCACTCTAGGCCTCCCAGCAGCCCAAACCTCCCCCTCCAGCCTCTTGGGCCTCCTCCAGGCCCGCCTCTTCCTAACCCTAGCGCTAACCTAGCCCGACCCCATCGCTCCTCCGATTCCCCCTCGTGCCGCCAGTTCTTTTCCCCTCGTTCACAGCCCGTGCTCGATCCCCATCTCCCGATCCACTCCTCCCCTCGCTAACTCCCTCTCGCACTCGCTCCCTCGACTCCCTCTCAGTCCCCGAGCCCCAGAGCCCCAGCGCCGTTCCTCTCCAGCGCCGGACCCCGCCAGAGGATCTCCGCAGCGCCACTTCCATCCCTCGGTCGGAGGCCAGCGCCTCGCCTTACCAGCGCCTCGCCACGGACGCGCCGCTCCAGGCCGAGTGCTCCGGTCGCCTCTTCCTCGTCCCGCATCGCCAAGCGCCCTCGCCTCCAGGACGTACGCCGCGCCCGCCGCTTCTCCCGCGAGCCGGCCGCCCCATGGCCGCGCCGTCCGCAGCGCCAGGCCCTTGCCTCCTTCTTCCTTGCCTGGCCCCGAGCGCCGCAGCACCCCTCACCTATCTCCCCGCACGGAGCAGCGACCGCGCCTTCATCCCTCGCCTCCTCTGCGCGCCTCCAAGGCCCAGAGCGCAGCACGCCGCTCGCCTCTGTTGGCCGGGTCCAGTGCCGCAGACCCCGGCCACCGTTTTCCTTGCCCCGCTTTGCTCCAGCCTTGGGCACCTCCTGCGAGACGATGCCCTTGTTTTTGCCTGCCCGTGTTTTGCCTACAGGAGACCGCAGCCGCAAGAACCGTGGATGCCAAGTTTCTCTTCCAGGGACGCCAAGACCCTGGATACACCAAGTTCGACTACCGCATCGTATAACCAAGCTCAACGACGAGCCTCGAGTACGACTACACGGTGGCGCGTCAAGTACCCCCTACGAACCGTCAAGTGAACAACTACCGTCGCCGGAAACACCAAGTACCCCTTCGAACGTTTTGAAGCGCCAAGTACCGCGACGCCCGGAGCACTCGAAACCGTCAAGTACATCTACGAACGAGAACGTCTACTTCCACTACCGTTGCCCCGTGTACGACTACTGTCGCCGAAGACCACGAGTACAACTACTTCCACTACCGTCGACCCGTGAACGGCTACATAACGAGTACCTCTACGGAACGCCTACTTCCTCTACGAGTTGCCAGAACGGTTACTTCCACTACGACTCGAACCCCCTCCGAGACCGAACGCTTCAAAGGTATAACCCCGAGTCGATGACCCGTGGAATGCATGTGTTGTATGAAATGTTTCCCTTGTGTGCATCGTGCCGTTTCATCTTTTGTCGTGCTCCTCGGTTGCCTCGTCGCCGACCCGTGGGAACCCAGCAACGGGATCACCCCACCTTTCCTCTTGTTCGACTCGCTCACGCTCTCCGTCACCTTTTGCACCGGTCTCTCAACGAGTTACCGGAACCGATATGATGCCGTTGCATCATTTTTGGATCGTTGCCGTGGCACCCTTTTCTTCCACCACGGTGACAATGCTTCATATCTTCTTCATGTCAACCTTTAATTAATAAATTGCATAAACTTGATCATGTCATCCGCATCATGTTAACAACATTTAAAATGTGTGAATTGTTGTTTGCATATAATTGCTAAACATGCTCATGGGGATTTTACGGAATTGTTGTTGTTCTTCCGGCCTCATTTAAAATGCCTAAATAGGTAGTTTATTTTTGCTTCACCTCTTGCCATGTTAACAAACATTTAATCTTGTCTTGTAAATAAACGAGAGTCAATTAAATAATTAAAATGTGGTGTTTCGTCAATATGCAACTCGTTGCATATTGAGCTCTACTTAACTTGTAGTTTTGTTTGTGCACTTTGGCATGCCATGCATAATTAAACTGGACATGCATCATACTTGGATGTTCATCGTATGCCATGTTTAAGCTTGTGTGTTTACCGTGTTGCTTGTTTCTTTCCGGTTTGCTTCTCTTGATAGCTTCGGTTTCGTTCCGGACTTATGAGGATTCTCTCGTCTATGTTGCTCCGTCTACTTCGTGGACCCGTTTCTTCTCCCTTGCGGAATCCCAGGCAAGATGATCATACCCTTGGATACCTTTACTACCATTGCCATGCTTAGTTGTCTCGATGCTATCGTTACATGTCGCGCTACCCATTTTTATGTCAGCCCTCTCCTTGTTGCCATGAAACCTCTAACCTTTGACACCTTCCTAGCAAAACCACTGTTTGGCTATGCTACCCGCTTGCTCAGCCCCTCTTATAGCGTTGTTAGTTGCAGGTGAAGATGAAGTTCGTTCCAGGAGGGAACTTGTTGTTGCAATATCACAATATCTATAATTATTATTAACACACCTATATACTGGGCATGGGTGGAAGGCTTGGCCTTTTGCTCGGTGTTTTGTTCCACTCATGCCACCTTAGGCGCCGATAAACCGGCATTATGTTCCTTGATTTTGTGTTCCTTACACGATGGGTGGATGGGGACCCCTTGACAGTTCGACTTTGAATAAAAATCCTCCAGCAAGGCCCAACATTGGTTTTAATTTGCTCATAATAACAACTTAATTAATTAATTAATTGCATAGGGGGTCATGTCCCCGGGTTCTAAATTCTACATAGCAGGGGGGGCCAGTGCTGATGGTGTTGGTCCCAAATAGAGTCGTGTGCGGTGCCACCCAGTTATCTGGGGTCTTCGGTTGCTGTACGCTGTGCTCATCCGGTCGTGGCCTGAGACGAGATACGCGCGGCTACTATCAGGGTGTCGGCACGCCGGGAGGTCTTGCTGGACTTGTTTTACCATTGTCGAAATGTCTTGTGCTACCGGGATGCCGAGCCTGATCGGATTTCCCTAAGATAAGGAGTGATGATATTATATTTATCGCTTCAGCTAATCGTGAGAGCTTGTGATGGGCTAAGTTGGGACACCCCTGCAGGGTTATGATCTTTCGAAAGCCGTGCCCGCAGTTATGTGGCGGATTGGAATTTGTTAATGTCCGGTTGTAGAAAACTTGACAGATGATCCGAAGTAAAACACACAACTGTGTGAGTAACCGTGACCGTCTCTTTTCACTTTGAGAAGAGAACACGGTGGGGTTATGTTTGACTCGTATGTAGTTAGGATCTTTAGCGATCACTACTTTTGCGACCGTTTGCGTAGATGCTCTTCTTATTCTGGTACTCGTAAGTTAGCCACCATATTATGCTTAGCCGCTGCTGCAACCTCACCACTTTACCTCTTCCTACCCACAAAGCTTTGCTAGTCTTGATACCCATGGTTATGGGATTGCTGAGTCCTCGTGGCTCACAGATACTACAACACCAGATGCAGGTTCAGCCGAGGATGATGCAAGAGCTGGTTCAAGTTCTACACTGGGAGCTCGATGAAGAGAGTGGCCGTATGCTTGTGACGTTTTTGACGATCAGTAGTGGTTTCTACTAGGATTCGATCTTGACCTGTGGTTTAATGTTGTTTTGGTATCTTTCTTTTGGATCTTCACCCATAGTCGGGTTGTGATGTTTTGAATGATGAATTGCTCATGTATTGTATTGTGTGAAGTGGCGAGTGTAAGCCAACTATTTCATTTTGCAGTTTCATCCCTCTTTTACATGAGTCGTGCAAAGATACCAAACTTGCGATCATTCCAGAATGGGCTTATAGGAGATATAGTCCCATCCTGGGCATTACAAGTTGGTATTCGGAGCCTTCTCCGACCTAGAAGCCCCCACTGATTGATCGCATCGTTGACGGTTGAGTCTAGGCACACACTTGAAAATGTTTTGAGTCCTATATTTATATCGGAGAGTAGGATTTCTTTTGCTCCTCTTCTCTTTTCTCTGGTGAGGACTCCTGACGATTACTCTTGCCTCTTCTACTTTCAAAAAAATGCACCAAATTTTTTTTTAGGATCTCGCGAGTATTGTTTGGATTGTTTCGATGTCTTTGTGACGAGAACATTGTTCTCGACGCCTCCTATCATTAGGGGTTGTGGCAGTGTCCCAGGGAGTTGAGCTTCGAGGTGTTGTCGTCACAAATCCATCGCGGCAGTACTAGAATACTTAAGACGGCCGACATCGAAAACTCTCCTATGCGGTTAGTGGCAAGATAACCCCGACATCACCCAGTACTGGGGAGGTAGTTCGGGAGTATTGCCATAGCTTGTATAGTGGATGCGTTTCGAAGGTCCGAGGTAAACGGTTTCCGAGAAAGACTGGTTATGTGTTGAAGGATGGATACAGCTGGATGTAGGTTTAGAGTTGAGTGCGCGGTGCTTCCCCTGTATCCCCAACACCTGATTGCATAACTGGAAACTTTCGGAAATTAATAGGTGGGTTCATCTAGTAGTTCTAGGCATTCTTCCAACGAATGCATGATATGAAGTTCGGGGTTCTACATTGAGTGAAATGGTTTTATGGGCTTGTTCCGATCGGGAGTTGCATCTTAAAGGGCCCTTGGCTATGCTGATCCGGGGTCAGGACATTTTAGCATTGACGTTTTCAGTCTCCCCCAAGCTTGAGCCATGCTCTCTCCGTCATGAGGATAAAAATTATAAACATAATTCCTATTCTTATGGACTTCATGAAGAGGATTAAATTTGGAGTAAAAGAGAGACTGGATCTCTTCCCACTCCAGCAGGTGAGAGTCATTTAGTAGCCTATACCATTCCAATGCTTTTCCTTTCAGTGACAAGGCAAATAATTTCCTCATGACAAACTCCCTCGATACACCTGCAAGCTTAAATAATGAACATAGTTGTGACAGATATAGCAAGTGTTCATCGGGATGTCTGTCTCCTGCATAACGATTAGCCAAAACATGATCGATAATACCAGCCGGTATTTTATAGGGCACAATTTCAGTAGGAGGAGGAGCAACCACCACAGGTGTGGGGCGTCCTCCCGCAAGCAACGATCCAATAGCAAGGTTTTCCATAAACATAACTAGTGAAATAAAAACAAGAAACAAAAAGATTTAATTGCAAGATCTAAAGATATACCTTCAAGCGCTCACCTCCCTGGCAACGGCGCCAGAAATAGCTTGATGTCTACACACGCTTCTACTCTTGTAGACTATGTTGGGCCTCCAAGCGCAGAGGTTTGTAGGACAGCAGCAAATTTCCCTCAAGTGGATGACCTAAGGTTTATCGAACTCAGGGAAGTAGAGGTTGAAGATGGTCTCTCTCAAGCAACCCTGCAACTAAGATACAAGAAGTCTCTTGTGTCCCCAACACACCTAATACAACTAGGAGTTGTATAGGTGCACTAGTTCGGCGAAGAGATGGTAAAATATGGATGATAGGAGTGGCAAAGCAAAGTAATATAAATATGTAATAAAAAGTGCAGCAAGCAAACAAGTGCTAAACGGGAGCACAAATGGTATTGCAATGGTGGAAACAAGGCCTAGGCTTCATACTTTCACTAGTGGCAACTCCCAACAACATTAACATAATCGAATCACATGATATTTCCCATAAAACATGCAAAGGGGACACACTCGGAGGTCATTCCTTCGTGGTCAAGAGAGGACGAGAATTATGTAGGGCTACAAAAGCACACCTCAAAGTTCGTAGTTCTCAATCTAAGGATTTCCCAATGTCACCGCGGCCATCCAAAGAGAGTCCCACAATCACCACAACATATCTAAAGGATAGTCAAAGACAAGCACCAAGAGACTCTCAATCTTCAATCAACGCACAAGAGAGGAAATCATTCATGAAAATACTTTTCTAATCCATGTCCAATAGACCGCTGTCACCTTGTTCTCGGGGATTATACTAGATAAAGACAACTGAGTACACCAATCCAATACATAGAGGAAGGGGAAATATCATGGGATCACCCTAGATTAACATAGCCTATGATCACAACGAAGATCACATCATGGGAGAGAGAATTGACCACATAGCTACTGGTAAGAACCCCAGCCCCGAGGAGGAACTACTCCCGCATCATGGAGGGAGGAAGCAACGTCGATGGAGATGAATCCGGGGGCACTTCCCCGTCCCGGCAGGGTGCCGGCGCAGGAATTCTGGTCCCCCGAAGCTTGCTGGCGATGGCGGCGGAGATCGGAATTGCGTCTGGAGAAAAAGGGGTCCGGAATCAGGGTTTCCTCGACACGCTTTAAATATATGCCAAAGGGGGCATCGGAGGTGCCTCGGGGGGCCCAGGCGCCCCCCCGGCGCGGCCCAGGGGGGGGGCGCGCCCACAGGGCGCCTGGAGCCCCTGTGGGTCCCCCCCCCCCGGCTGTACTTTGGCCGCACGGTAGCTCCTGGAACGCTGATTTTTTAAATATTTTTTCTGGATTTTTCCTGGCAGTTCTCGTAATGTGAAAACCTGAAATACAAAAACAGCCGAAAACAGAAACTGGCACTGGGGTGCACTGAGTTAATAGGTTAGTCCAAATATGATCAAAAGTGTATGGAAGTGTATGAATATCATAGCAATATCACCCAAAAGTGGCATGGAGCAAGCAGAAATTATAGATACGTTTTGGACGTATCAACATCCCCAAGCTTAATTCCTGCTCGTCCTCGAGTAGGTAAATGATAACAAGAATAATTTCTGTGGTGACATGCTATTAACCATATAGGACTTTTTATAGTCATATGACAAAAGCTTACTGAGACAATGAATCTGTAGTAATTAAGTTGCCTCATGAGAAATTCACAAAGAACTGAAAGTTTTACAATATGATACTGAAACATCAAATAGATTTGTAATGAACATGGTGTGCAAATATGATAATGTGATATCTAGCTTGCCCCCTTTTGTGAAGCAAAACAAAAATGCAGGGGCACCTTCAAGGTTTAAGTGATGACTAGATACAATGATTTCAAAATAAGCGATATCACAATCATGCAAAAGACAATGCTACTTTGGGACAATGCACATTACACTCAGAATGACAATCATGCTCTCAGTAGTTGGTGCTTTTAAAAGAAGATGGAGACTCAACATAAAAGCAAAAGAATGGTTATGTGCTAGAGCTTTTTAACATAGAAGCAATTTTGTCAACGGTAGTAGTACTTCATATGTGTCATGCATAAGACATCCTATAAGTTGCAAGCCTCATGCATCGAATACCAATAGTGCTCGCACCTTGTCCTAATTAGCTTGGACTTCCATGGGTTATCATTGCATTACATATGTTTCAACCAAGTGTCATAATGGGGTACCTCTATGCCACCTGTACAAAGGTCCAAGGAGATAAATCGCATTTGATTTCTCGTTTTTGATAGATCTCAACTTGAGGACATCCATACCGGGACAACATAGAAAATAGATGATGGACTCCTCTTTAATGCATAAGCATATTCTCATAAGAGATTGAGGATTAAGGTCCAAGCTAAAACTTCCACCATGATACATGGCTTTGGTTGGCGGCCCAATGTTCTTCTCTAACAATATGCATACTTATTCAACCCACGGCAAATCACCCTTACTTCAGACAAGACGAACATGCATAGCAACTCACATGATATTCAACAAAAGTGTGACAGTTGATGGCGTCCCCAAAAACATGGTTACCGCTCAGCGAGCAACTTATAAGAAATAAGATACATAAGCAACATATTCTTTACCACAATCGTTTTTAAGCTACTTTCCCATGAGCTATGTATTGCTAAGATTGAAGGTTTTAAAGGTAGCACACGTAAATTACTTGGAGTGGCGGTGAAATACCACATATAGGTAGGTATGGTGGACTCGTATGGCATAACTGGTTTAAAAGGATATGGATGCACAAGCAGTATTCCGCTTAGTACAGGTGGAGGTTAGCAAAAGACTGGGAGCGACCAACTAAGAGAGCAATGACGGTCATAATCATGCAGAGCGACAAAGCAACATTGAATCAGGCATGGTAGTTATATCGCTACTCAGAAATAAAAGATCATCAAGGCTTGACAGACTTTCTTTACAGTCTTAAATATGCGTGAGCATACGCCAAGTCAATCAAAATAAATTCTCGAAGGAAGATATTACTAAACCATACCACATCATAGGCAAACAAATCATGTTGGTATTCCAATAACACATTGGGAATCCCCTAGCTATTTGAGACTAACCATAAGAAACCTGAACTACTAAGCACCATTATGCACGTAGCATCCTTATCATAGACATATTAACCAATGCAACGGAAGCAAACTCTCTTAATAAGGTGAGCATGATAATTAAAGAGAGTTCTAGGAACCAACTAAACAAAAGCTTTTTGAAAAGATAAGCATGAATACTAAGAGCAGAGCATGATAGTAGCTATTAAAAGACAAAGAACACACACAGCATAGATAGACATGAAAATTCTATGTTATGTTCTAGGTAGAAGTGGAGCGTGTTTCTCTCCCACATAAAGAATGCTGAGTTCTGACTCGTTATGAAAAACTAAAAAGAAAACTAGAAGCAAGACGCTCCAAGCATAGCACATAACACATGAAGTGATAAAAATATAGTGGAACGAAAGATGAACTGATAATGTTGATGGAGAAGGGGATGCACGAGGGCATCCCCAAGCTTAGACGCTTGAGTCTCCTTGAATATTTCTTGGGGGTGCACGGGGGCATCCCCAAGCTTGAGCGCTTGACACTCCTGAATCTTTTTTATCATCTTCCCTCGCACACTTGAAAACTCCCTTCATACATAACTCATCATAATCTGATTAGCGAGGTTAGTACCCTTAATAAAATAATTATACCTTGCTGGAAATAAAGATATTCTTGAAGTTCTACTGTTTATCAAGATTGCCAAAAGGTTTTTGCAAAGAAAAAGCAAGCTCTTGATTTGCAAAATGAAGGAAAGGCAAAACAGGACAGAATCTGTGAAAAACAGAACAGCAGGTAGTAATTGATCTGTTCGGGATACTTCTGCAACTCAAATCAAAAAACTGAGAACAGACGCACGAAAGACAATTATATAGAGAACGCTGTCGAAACAATTCAGACCAAAAAGATGATCTGGTGATTTTATACGAATTTTTCTATCCAAGGACAGAATCTGTTTCCTGGACAGCACCTCACAACTTTTGAACTTTCTAGCAATCAGAGGCTATACTTGGCACAAATATGAAAAGCAAAGATACAATGATGATGCTACAGTAGTAAACAACATCAAGACACAACAAAAGCAAAATATAAAAATTTATTCATGTGGGCTGCCTCCCAAAAGCGCTTTCTTTTATGCCTTTAAGCTAGGCATAGGACTTTAATGATGCTCTTGTAAGAATAAGAGCTGAAGAACAAAAAAGGGCATCAAGAAGCAAATGCCAAATACATTTAAGCCTAACATGCTTCCTATGCATAGGAATATTGTAGTAGAATAATTCATTGAAGCACGAAGCAACTAGCATAGGAAGGCAAAACAAGCATAACTTCAAAATATTCACCATAAAGAGAGGAAACTTCTTATTATTAAGATATTTAGAACCAAACCTCCCTCTCTCATTATAAACTTCAGTGGCATCATGGATGAACTCAACAATATAAGCATCACATAAAGCATTGTTACCATGATCCACATGCAAAAAGGTACTCTCACTCCCCACATAAGCATAATCTTTCTCATTGGTAATAGTGGGAGTAGGACTATCATAAACAACTTGAACACTATAGATTGGAGTTATAACATCATCATGGTAGAGAAGAGCATTATCATTGCTAGCAACTATATTTGTAAACATGTTGTCTTTATTCTTACTAGCAAGAGAATTATCAATCATCACATCACTAGTGGGGATAGGATTTGCAATCCTATCATCCCCAAGCTTAGAGCTTCCCATATCATCACTTTCAGAGTTGGTAACAAAAAGATTTTCAAGATCATAAGTAGCATTATAATTTTCCCAATCACAATAAGTAACATGCATATCATAATCAAAATCATCTTCAATAGTACCTACGGACGTATCATCAAGATGATAATTAAGGCAATAAACTTCACCTTCTTCTTTAAACTTACAACCGTTAGGATAAAAGTTGATAGGAGGAATATGCTCAGGCCAGGTTGATGCCCATTCTTCTTCCTTCTTGCTCCTCCTCCTCCTCCTCTTCTTTTTCTTCTTCTTCACCTTAGGAGGGGGTGGTTGGAGATGAAGCTTCTTCACATATCCTGGTTTATCATTAGAAACAATAGGGGAAACTTGGGAGAAACTCTCCTTTTTATTAGCAGAAATATAAGAGACATTTTCATACTTTGGTAAAGTTCCCTCCTTTCTAATCTTACTTATGTAATCATTTTCATGGCAATTAACAACACAATAGAGATGGCAATTTTGCAAAGTGTTTTTTATTCCTATGGCATTATCATCCAGCCAAGAAGTCTTTTCTGATAACTCTTCACACATCAAAAATAACATAAGCTCATCATAAAGATCAGAGGTGATCATGTTATCACACAACCGATTAACAGTTATGTTTTGAAAGTTCATGCATTGAAAATTAAAGTGACCCTTTGTACGGCAAAGTTCACAAGTAAAAGGATAAAGGTCACACAATTCTCTAGCAATTTCATTTAAATCTCTGACCCAAGTGATTGTTCTTTCATGCTTATGTTGCTTACAGTACTTTTCTTTTTCAATCATAGGCCTTTCACAAGGTCTATCCACTCCACAAAAATTAACATGCTTATATAAAACTTCATTTTTAGGAATTGGATCATGCATGTTGCAATCATCATGAACAATTTCATTTTCTTTGCAAGTCTCTTTAAAAGGTTTATGATGCTTGATCCAATCCTCCTTAGGCATATTAAGATGTGAAGCAAAAGATTTGAGGAAATCAACAAGGAGTTGGGAATCAAGCACAAACTTAGCACTAAACTTATTAAAACTTGTAGTTTCAACAAAGGACTTAATGCAATCATACTCATAAATTATACCTGACTCTTTACCTTTGTCGATCTCCCAATCTTCAGTGTTGCGTTGAATTCTTTCAAGGAGTTCCCATTTAGCATCAATCTTTTCGTTTGTGAAAGAACCCATAGAGGAAGCATCGAGCAAATCTTTATCCTGTCGAGAGAGCCTCGCATAGAAGTTAGTAATAATAATATCTTTGGGGAGCCCATGGTCAGGACATTTTAGCATTAACATTTTCAGTCTCCCCCAAGCTTGAGCCATGCTCTCTCCGTCATGAGGATAAAAATTATAAACATAATTCCTATTCTTATGGACTTCATGAAGAGGATAAAATTTGGAGTAAAAGAGAGACTGGATCTCTTCCCACTCCAGCAGGTGAGAGTCATTTAGTAGCCTATACCATTCCAATGATTTTCCTTTCAGTGACAAGGCAAATAATTTCCTCATGACAAACTCCCTCGATACACCTGCAAGCTTAAATAATGAACATAGTTGTGACAGATATAGCAAGTGTTCATCGGGATGTCTGTCTCCTGCATAACGATTAGCCAAAACATGATCGATAATACCAGCCGTTATTTTATAGGGGACAATTTTCAGTAGGAGGAGGAGCAACCACCACAGGTGTGGGGCGTCCTCCCGCAAGCAATGATCCAATAGCAAGGTTTTCCATAAACATAACTAGTGAAATAAAAACAAGAAACAAAAAGATTTAATTGCAAGATCTAAAGATATACCTTCAAGCGCTCACCTCCCCGGCAACGGCGCCAGAAATAGCTTGATGTCTACACACGCTTCTACTCTTGTAGACTATGTTGGGCCTCCAAGCGCAGAGGTTTGTAGGACAGCAGCAAATTTCCCTCAAGTGGATGACCTAAGGTTTATCGAACTCAGGGAAGTAGAGGTTGAAGATGGTCTCTCTCAAGCAACCCTGCAACTAAGATACAAGAAGTCTCTTGTGTCCCCAACACACCTAATACAACTAGGAGTTGTATAGGTGCACTAGTTCGGCGAAGAGATGGTAAAATATGGATGATAGGAGTGGCAAAGCAAAGTAATATAAATATGTAATAAAAAGTGCAGCAAGCAAACAAGTGGTAAACGGGAGTACAAATGGTATTGCAATGGTGGAAACAAGGCCTAGGCTTCATACTTTCACTAGTGGCAACTCCCAACAACATTAACATAATCGAATCACATGATATTTCCCATAAAACATGCAAAGGGGACACACTCGGAGGTCATTCCTTCGTGGTCAAGAGAGGACGAGAATTATGTAGGGCTACAAAAGCACACCTCAAAGTTCGTAGTTCTCAATCTAAGGATTTCCCAATGTCACCGCGGCCATCCAAAGAGAGTCCCACAATCACCACAACATATCTAAAGGATAGTCAATGACAAGCACCAAGAGACTCTCAATCTTCAATCAACACACAAGAGAGGAAATCATTCATGAAAATACTTTTCTAATCCATGTCCAATAGACCGCTGTCACCTTGGTCTCGGGGATTATACTAGATAAAGACAAGTGAGTACACCAATCCAATACATAGAGGAAGGGGAAATATCATGGGATCACCCTAGATTAACATAGCCTATGATCACAACGAAGATCACATCATGGGAGAGAGAATTGACCACATAGCTACTGGTAAGAACCTCAGCCCCGAGGAGGAACTACTCCCGCATCATGGAGGGAGGAAGCAACGTCGATGGAGATGAATCCGGGGGCACTTCCCCGTCCCGGCAGGGTGCCGGCGCAGGAATTCTGGTCCCCCGAAGCTTGATGGCGATGGCGGCGGAGATCGGAATCGCGTCTGGAGAAAAAGGGGTCCGGAAGCAGGGTTTCCTCGACACGCTTTAAATATATGCCAAAGGGGGGCATCGGAGGTGCCTCGGGGGGCCCAGGCGCCCCCCCGGCGCGGCCCAGGGGGGGCGCGCCCATAGGGAGCCTCGAGCCCCTGTGGGTCCCCCCCGGCTGTACTTTGGCCGCACGGTAGCTCCTGGAACGCTGATTTTTTATATATTTTTTCTGGATTTTTCCTGGCAGTTCTCGTAATGTGAAAACCTGAAATACAAAAACAGCCGAAAACAGAAACTGGCACTGGGGTGCACTGAGTTAATAGGTTAGTCCAAATATGATCAAAAGTGTATGGAAGTGTACGAATATCATAGCAATATCACCCAAAAGTGGCATGGAGCAAGCAGAAATTATAGATACATTTTGGACGTATCAATACTTAAGACGGCCGACATCGAAAACTATCCTATTCGGTTAGTGGCAAGATAACCCCGACATCACCCAGTACTGGGGAGGTAGTTCGGGAGTATTGCCATAGCTTGTATAGTGGATGCGTTTCGAAGGTCCGAGGTAAACGGTTTCCGAGAAAGACTGGTTATGTGTTGAAGGATGGATACAGCTGGATGTAGGTTTAGAGTTGAGTGGGCGGTGCTTCCCCTGTATCCCCAACACCTGATTGCATAACTGGAAACTTTCGGAAATTAATAGGTGGGTTCATCTAGTAGTTCTAGGCATTCTTCCAACGAATGCATGATATGAAGTTCGGGGTTCTACATTGAGTGAAGTGGTTTTATGGGCTTGTTCCGATCGGGAGTTGCATCTTAAAGGGTCCTTGGCTATGCTGATCCGGGGATTGCAAAACCCTTTTGTAACACGTTCCATAAGCTTTCAGCACGAATATGTCGAACGAAGCTTCTATCTTGTATTTGTTCTATCTGATCCTTGTTCCTTTTTATTTACCTTTTGTTCTCCAAGTGGCTTCTCGACTAGTTGATGTACCTGCGGAATTCATTCGTTCAATTCTCTGTTCGGATAGATATTTTGCAACATAATCTTCTTCATAAACATATCTATCCTTGTTTTGTTTTGATTCTGGTATTCGAGTTGCTTCGATGTCAAATGTTGATTCCATACCTTTCTTAATCAGTGTTCTCATATTTCTATGGGAGTGCTAGTCCTTCTTGACCATCGAGATTTTCATGTTAATTCTTTTCAACCGGTGTGCCTTCTCTTCAAGTTATTCCATACGGACGCCGTTGAGAAATCTGACGATTTGTCTGTTTCATTCATCCCAAGTTGTCTTTGTTTTCCCCACCCTCCCACCCTTCTTCTTCTTGGTTCCAGAAATTCTCAAATGAAATATCCATTTTATTCATGTGATGTTTCTTCATTCATTTCCTTCAATGTTCTTATCCGGTGATTTATCGTGAAGATGCTCAAGAGCTCCAAGTTCATCATTCTTTTGTTCTCAAATTCTGCCGGTGGATGTAATTCAAGAATTCGGTGTTGATCTTATCCTTTTTCCTCATTTCACAATGCTTTCTTATTCCGGTGCTCCAAATTAATCATTCTCCTCTTGCTATTCATATCCGGAGTGCTGAAGAGTCATAATTCCATTCTTAATCCGTTCAAATTATTTTTGAGGATTGTCATCTTATTCAAGCCATTTAATTCAACCGGTGCAATTTCTATTATGCAATCTTTTTCAACGGTGATTTCTTTGAGTGGGCCCTAACCCACAGGTCTTTTCCCAGGATCTTACCTGACTCTTCTAATTTTTCTGGAGTTATACTCAAATTCTTCTCAAGTGTGACATAAGAATGAAATTACATCAGTCACATGCCTTCTCCAGGACCGCTTTCAAATTATTTCCATCGTTGGTTCAACCTTTTATTTCTTCTTTCCGGAGTGCCTATACAATTCATGGTGGTGTATCGCGTCATCATTCTCAACATTTGAAGACCGGAGAAGTGTTTCTCTTAAATCTTGGCCCGTTCTCTTGAAGATTCGTGGTTTCTAGCTTCATGCCATCCTCATTATTGTTCAGATTGTGAGGAATTCTTTTCATAACCATCCGAAGCATTTCATGAATTCTTTTCCTTGTGTTCCTCCGAAGGCCATCAATTTAGAATATTTCTTCGTTCTCAGTTTTCAACTTCGTCCTTTAACTATTCTTAATTGATGTCTCTTCGTTCGTCTCCATATTTTTACGCTGGTTCTTTCAAGTTTACTCTTCCTTGTTTTTCATTTTAATTCAATTGCTCTTTTCCTAGCCCTACCGGTGGTTCGTTGAATATTTACCCAAGCTTGTGCTAGATCTCTCTTTAATTCTTTCCAAGGAGAATAAGTAGTATGCCAAATCCTTTGGTTGTCATCAATTTAAATTGGTGAAGGATATGCATGACATAATTCTTATTCTTATTCCTTCAAGGTGATTTAATTCTTTTGTCTGGAGCTTGTTCATCATATCATATTCTCGGTCCTAAGTTGTTCATCTTGTTTTCCGGAGATCCAAGTTATTTCAATTATCATTTCAAAGCTCCATCTAATTCATCGCAGGCCTTGAATCTTATTCTTTTCATCTTTCACTTCTCATGCTTTCATTACCGGAGTTCTCATGGTGGTTCATCATGATTTAATTCATCCTCGAAGTCTTCATCAAGATTCCTGTTGGAGCTCAAGCATTCTTCATCATGCTTTCCAATTGCAATCCTTTCTACCTTATCTTTTCAGATGGTGTTATGTCATTCTTGACAATTCCTTCATGTTTCATGAATCACGAGAATCAAGAATGCGATATTTAAACCCATCATTTTTCTTGGTTCAGGAGATCCTTTTCAACCCCTCATTTTTATCTCTTAGAGTCATCTTGGGTTGTATTTCACCTAAAGCTTTTCCCTAAGGATTTTGCTATTGTGGTGCTTATAATTGACCCAAGTTCTTCATTTATCATTCCGGTGAGATAAGTTTTTTGTCACCTCTTAATTTTGATATGTTTTCCATAAGCCCACATCAAGCTTATTCATTTTCGTTGTTGATTTTTTCCAACAACTCCGTTCAACCCTTCTTTGTAAGGATACTCTTTCAAATTAAATTTTGAGAGAACTTGTCATTTTCTTCTCTGTTCTTTCTTCCCAACGATCTATATTCTATTCTTTCATTCCGGAGGCTTTGTGATGTTGCTCTCTCCAAACCATCAGCTCGTTTTATCGAGATCATGTTCTTTCCCTTGCTTATCATTTAACCGGAGTGTTGTATTCTTCATTCAGTTCCATCTTTTATCAAGTTTTTCCTCTCTTTTCAACCGGAGTGCTGTCTGAATCTTTCTTACCCTTGTGTCATTCTTTCAATTGTTTCAGAGGCTGTGTGTTGTTGTTTTCATCAAGTATCATCCCAACTTGGCAAGTTCTTGTTAATTCCTTCCATTTACAGACGGAGTGCTGTCCAAATTATTTCGTTCTTATTCCTTCTCAATCTTGGTTAACCGGAGTGGTTTTGGAATTCTTTCGTCATCCGTGAGCTCTTGTTTCATGTCTTTCAACCGCAAGGTTCTTGTGGTGTTCCTTCTTCCTCCTTACCGGAGTGCTCTTAACTTCGTTCATCTCCGTTGCTTTCTTCTTTCATTTTGTTCAACCTCTCAAGGTTCGTGGTTTCACTCGTCTGTCAAAGAAGCAACTTTGTTTTACCCCTTCCTCTTCCGTTTTTACCCGATGCAATCTCTAGGATCTCGGGTCGAGATCCTCTGTTAGTGTGGGAGAGTTCTGACGCCCGAAGACCGACGTCCCAGAAGATTCCAGAAGATTCCAGATATTCCGGGTTCTCCCGTGTGTTTCATTTGTGCTTGTGTTATTTATTTTTGCATTGCATCATGTCATCATGCCATCATGTCATATTTCTTTTGCGTCTCAACCAAATAAATCGTGTGGACCTTCGGTCCATTTAAATCGAGGGAAGGATGACTTCTCTTTATAACATATAAAGCCTCTCAATATTATTAGGGAGCTATATAATATAATATTCCAATTGTTTGGAATTAACCCAACACACTTGCATATTTTTCCTCATGCCTTTTGTTTCAAGTTTCATCGTCAAATCCTTGTCTATATTTCTTTTCCCATTTATCGAGGTTCCTCCAAAAAGTCGAACATTTTTGGACACTTCATAAATCAAGTCTTAGTTTAAACCCATTTGATTAAATTCAAATAAGTTTGAATTATATCTCGTTCGTGCCTTTTCTATTTTTCTCGGACCGTGCTCATTTTATGATGCCCGAGAAAAATAACCTCTTGTGTTTTGCCCTAACCCCCCTCCTCATTCTTTTTTTCTCTTAGTTGTTTTCTGCTAAAAGGGAATATTAGAAGAAGAAGAAGAGCAGCCAGCCCGAGCACTCTAGGCCTCCCAGCAGCCCAAACCTCCCCCTCCAGCCTCTTGGGCCTCCTCCAGGCCCGCCTCTTCCTAACCCTAGCGCTAACCTAGCCCGACCCCATCGCTCCTCCGATTCCCCCTCGCGCCGCCAGTTCTTTTCCCCTCGTTCGCAGCCCGTGCTCGATCCCCATCTCCCGATCCACTCCTCCCCTCGCTAACTCCCTCTCGCACTCTCTCCCTCGACTCCCTCTCAGTCCCCGAGCCCTAGAGCCCCAGCGCCGTTCCTCTCCAGCGCCGGACCCCGCCAGAGGATCTCCGCAGCGCCACTTCCTTCCCCCGGTCGGAGGCCAGCGCCTCGCCTTCCCTGCGCCTCGCCACGGACGCGCCGCTCCAGGCCGAGTGCTCCGGTCGCCTCTTCCTCGTCCCGCATCGCCAAGCGCCCTCGCCTCCAGGACGTACGCCGCGCCCGCCGCTTCTCCCGCGAGCCGGCCGCCCCATGGCCGCGCCGTCCGCAGCGCCAGGCCCCTGCCTCCTTCTTCCTTGCCTGGCCCCGAGCGCCGCAGCGCCCCTCACCTATCTCCCCGCACGGAGCAGCGACCGCGCCTTCATCCCTCGCCTCCTCTGCGCGCCTCCAAGGCCCAGAGCGCAGCACGCCGCTCGCCTCCGTTGGCCGGGTCCAGTGCCGTAGACCCCGGCCACCGTTTTCCTTGCCCCGCTTTCCTCCAGCCTTGGGCACCTCCTGCGAGATGATGCCCTTGTTTTTGCCTGCCCGTGTTTTGCCTACAGGAGACCGCAGCCGCAAGAACCGTGGATGCCAAGTTTCTCTTCCAGGGACGCCAAGACCCTGGATACACCAAGTTCGACTACCGCATCGTATAACCAAGCTCAACGACGAGCCTCGAGTACGACTACACGGTGGCGCATCAAGTACCCCCTACGAACCGTCAAGTGAACAACTACCGTCGCCGGAAACACCAAGTACCCCTTCGAACGTTTTGAAGCGCCAAGTACCGCGACGCCCGGAGCACTCGAAACCGTCAAGTACATCTACGAACGAGAACGTCTACTTCCACTACCGTCGCCCCGTGTACGACTACTGTCGCCGAAGACCGCGAGTACAACTACTTCCACTACCGTCGACCCGTGAACGGCTACATAACGAGTACCTCTACAGAACGCCTACTTCCTCTACGACTTGCGAGAACGGATACTTCCACTACGACTCGAACCCCCTCCGAGACCGAACGCTTCGAAGGTATAACCTCGAGTCGATGACCCGTGGAATGCATGTGTTGTATGAAATGTTTCCCTTGTGTGCATCGTGCCGTTTCATCTTTTGTCGTGCTCCTCGGTTGCCTCGTCGCCGACCCGTGGGAACCCGGCAACGGGATCACCCCACCATTCCTCTTGTTCGACTCGCTCACGCTCTCCGTCACCTTTTGCACCGGTCTCTCAACGAGTTACCGGAACCGATATGATGCTGTTGCATCATTTTCGGATCGTTGCCGTGGCACCCTTTTCTTCCACCACGGTGACAATGCTTCATATCTTCTTCATGTCAACTTTTAATTAATAAATTGCATAAACTTGATCATGTCATCCGCATCATGTTAACAACATTTAAAATGTGTGAATTGTTGTTTGCTTATAATTGCTAAACATGCTCATGGGGATTTTCCGGAATTGTTGTTGTTCTTCCGGCCTCATTTAAAATGCCTAAATAGGTAGTTTATTTTTGCTTCACCTCTTGCCATGTTAACAAACATTTAATCTTGTCTTGTAAATAAACGAGAGTCAATTAAATAATTAAAATGTGGTGTTTCGTCAATATGCAACTCGTTGCATATTGAGCTCCACTTAACTTGTAGTTTTGTTTGTGCACTTTGCCATGCCATGCATAATTAAACTAGACATGCATCATACTTGGATGTGCATCGTATGCCATGTTTAAGCTTGTGTGTTTACCGTGTTGCTTGTTTCTTTCCGGTTTGCTTCTCTTGATAGCTTCGGTTTCGTTCCGGAGTTATGAGGATTCTCTCGTCTATGTTGCTCCGTCTACTTCGTGGACCCGTTCTTCTCCCTTGCGGAATCCCAGGCAAGATGATCATACCCTTGGATACCTTTACTACCATTGCCATGCTTAGTTGTCTCGATGCTATCATTACATGTCGCGCTACCCATTTTTATGTCAGCCCTCTCCTTGTTGCCATGAAACCTCTAACCTTTGACACCTTCCTAGCAAAACCACTGTTTGGCTATGTTACCCGCTTGCTCAGCCCCTCTTATAGCGTTGTTAGTTGCAGGTGAAGATGAAGTTCGTTCCAGGAGGGAACTTGTTGTTGCAATATCACAATATCTATAATTATTATTAACACACCTATATACTGGGCATGGGTGGAAGGCTTGGCCTTTTGCTCGGTGTTTTGTTCCACTCATGCCACCTTAGGCGCCGATAAACCGGCATTATGTTCCTTGATTTTGCGTTCCTTACACGATGGGTGGATGGGGACCCCTTGACAGTTCGACTTTGAATAAAACTCCTCCAGCAAGGCCCAACATTGGTTTTAATTTGCTCATAATAACAACTTAATTAATTAATTAATTGCATAGGGGGTCATGTCCCCGGGTTCTTAATTCTACATAGCAGGGGGGCCAGTGCTGATGGTGTTGGTCCCAAATAGAGTCGTGTGCGGTGCCACCCAGTTATCTGGGGTCTTCGGTTGCTGTACACTGTGCTCATCCGGTCGTGGCCAGAGACGAGATACGCGCAGCTACTATCAGGGTGTCGGCACGCCGGGAGGTCTTGCTGGACTTGTTTTACCATTGTCGAAATGTCTTGTGCTACCGGGATGCCGAGCCTGATCGGATTTCCCTAAGATAAGGAGTGATGATATTATATTTATCGCTTCAGCTAATCGTGAGAGCTTGTGATGGGCTAAGTTGGGACACCCCTGCAGGGTTATGATCTTTCGAAAGCCGTGCCCGCGGTTATGTGGCAGATTGGAATTTGTTAATGTCCGGTTGTAGAAAACTTGACAGATGATCCGAAGTAAAACACACAACTGTGTGAGTAACCGTGACCGTCTCTTTTCACTTTGAGAAGAGAACACGGTGGGGTTATGTTTGACTCGTATGTAGTTAGGATCTTTAGCGATCACTACTTTTGCGACCGTTTGCGTAGATGCTCTTCTTATTCTGGTACTCGTAAGTTAGCCACCATATTATGCTTAGCCGCTGCTGCAACCTCACCACTTTACCTCTTCCTACCCACAAAGCTTTGCTAGTCTTGATACCCATGGTTATGGGATTGCTGAGTCCTCGTGGCTCACAGATACTACAACACCAGATGCAGGTTCAGCCGAGGATGATGCAAGAGCTGGTTCAAGTTCTACACTGGGAGCTCGATGAAGAGAGTGGCCGTATGCTTGTGACGTTTTTCGACGATCAGTAGTGGTTTCTACTAGGATTCGATCTTTACCTGTGGTTTAATGTTGTTTTGGTATCTTTCTTTTGGATCTTCACCCGTAGTCGGGTTGTGATGTTTTGAATGATGAATTGCTCATGTATTGTATTGTGTGAAGTGGTGAGTGTAAGCCAACTATTTCATTTTGCAGTTTCATCCCTCTTTTACATGAGTGGTGCAAAGATACCAAACTTGCGATCATTCCAGAATGGGCTTATATCTTTAAGTCGTGCCTCGACACATAGGAGATATAGTCCCATCCTGGGCATTACATAAAGGTATCCAAGGGTATGGTCATCTTGCCTGATGATGGCTTCTCGCCCCTCGTTGGTTACCCCAAGTGGAAGGTTTGAGATGCAGTGTAGCGGAAGTTTTCCCTTGGCAAAGATACCAAGGATCGATTTCCCTGAGACTCCCAGTTTCAACAAGAAGGTGTCAACTGCTAACGGCACCAGATATTAGCAATCAACGTGGACCTGCACACAGATACAAATAACTTTGCTCCCAACGAGTACAGAGAGGTTGTCAATCCCTCCGGCCTTGTAGTTTACAAAGGATCAAACGCAAGTGATAATAGTGATAGATATTGCTGCAATAGTAAGTTAAACAGAAAGTAAATAGCGGATTTGATCAGTGATGGTAATATGGACCGGGGTCCCATGATGTTCACTAGTGATGTCTCTCTTCCAAAAGACGATAAAACAGCTATGTGAGGTAAACGAATTACAGCTGGGCAATTGACAGAATTATGTGCGCAAACCAATGCTAATTATATTGCAAGAAAGGTAGAGGTTCAAAGCATGGGCGGTACGCCAAGGCAAGTAGACCGAAATCCATCAATATCTACTTCTAATCATCCACCTTGAGATATCTATCCAGAACATCTCGCTGGTATTAAGTTGTGAGTCCCACCCATAGTGTAAACTCAAAGCAATAGACAACTGCATTAAAAGAACTTTGCGTAAAGTAAACAATCCTTCCACCCACGGGCACAAGCACCGTTGTTTTCCCCCTTGTGGCAACAGCACATCCCCTAGACTCATGTTTCTGTCACTCAAGCTAGTCATCGAGGGGCATGAACCCACAATCAAGCATAACGTTCCCTCTTGGAGTCACTACCTACTACTTGGCCAAAGCAATAAATAACAACGGAGAACATGCAAGAATTACTTACGAATATAAATATAAAAGAGGTAGATCAAATATATTACTCAAACACAATCTGAACATAATCTCACAATCCATAGGATCCCAGCAAACTCAACATAGCAACAGCATAAGGATTACATATGTGCCTCGATCATGTAGGGCAGCTCACGAGGTCTAATTAGTGAAGCACAAGAAGGGGAGGAGAACATCACATAGCTACTGGTCATGGACCCATGGTCCAAGGGAGACTACTCACAACTCATCCGGGAGGCGTCCATGGTGGTGGAGAGGCTCCCGGCGGTGATCCTCCCCTCCGGCAGGGTGCCGGGAAGAGTTCTCTTGGTGCTCCCGGTCTTGGAAGCGCGGCGGCGGCGGAACAGAGATGAGATCGCGAAAAAGGGTTCCCGTCTCGAGGGTTTCGAGAGACGTCTTAAATATATGCCAAAGGGGGGCATCAGCGGAGGCCCGGGCGGCCCAGGCGCCCCCCCGGCGCGGCCAGGGGGGCGCGCCACCAGGGCGCCTGGAGCCCTGGTGCCCCCCCCCC